>BTHU01000011.1:50668054-51868054 GCA_036184795.1 Tokudaia tokunoshimensis | reverse complement strand
GAGGTGAAAAAACAGTGAGTGAGATCCATAGAGATCTCGGGAGAAAGATCAGTATGATTTATTCATGGCTTGAATATGGAGAGAAGTATTAAAATTATGAACTCGTCAATTCTGGGAGCAATAAACTTTTTATAGCCTTTAAACATTTAGCATCCTTTTATTCTTCAAGTCTTTTAGAGACAAATACTCATCAGTGACAATTCACAGAAATCATAGATGAAACTAAAATAAGGTTGGTTAGAAAAGAAATCTATGTTAAGACAATATCGCATGTTAAAAGTCCTTATGGAAGTAAACTTTTATTTATTTCTAAAACTCAGCTTAATGTTTTGCTTTACATCCTTGCTCACAGGCTAGAGTTATTGTGGTTGTTGTTGTTATTGTTATTATTATTATTATTACTTTTAATTGAGAATTTTGTACAATGAGTTTGGATCATATTAACCCCTCCATACTCATTCAGATCAATACCTCCTTCTCTACCCACTTATTTTTTTTATTTCTTTCTTTTTCTTCACCAATCAGCTCCATTGTGTACTACTCATATATTCTTAGATGTGTGGCCTTCCTCTGGTGTGGTTGATTTACTGGTGGCAACACTCTTAAAGAAAACAGGCACTCCCTGTCCAACTACTATTATTTTCCAATAGCTTCACAGCAAGGGATGGGACTCTGTTCTGACATCCCTTCTCCATGCTAGGATTTCATCTGGCTTGAACTTGGAAGATATATGAGATCAGATACCCCCACCCCACCACCATATTTGGAACCTAGTCTTATGTCCTTGAACCTTGCATTGGTCATGCTAGACAGGCTATTTATCACTGAGATATATATTCCCAGGTCACATCCTAGTGTGATTCCAGCATTTAACATAAATAGGAAAATAAAAGTTCTTTTCTGGTACTTTAGAGTTTATAAATCTATTTCCCTAGTGATCATCAAGGTTTCAGAGTTTCACAGACTCTGCTAAAGCCAACATGGGCAACTCTACTTTGAGTTAACTTCACTTTCATTTCTTGCTGGTTCTGGTGGTTATCAGTAATTGATGTCCCAGAGAAGGTGTTCTTTTATAGTCATTTTTATCTTGATCTACTTATACCAGCCTTATCACTATCAAAAGTACCCCATTTTGTATGTTAGCTCAGACTGTCAACTTACACAGCCATCAAAGAGAAGATCCAGGACAAAGGTAAGTTATTGACTCACAATGAAATCATGGCTTTTGAGAGGTATAGGCATATATGTGATATATCATAATAGTGATATATCATTTTAACAAACAATAAAAGGATCATTCTGAAATCTTGCTACAAACTCTTGGTTACAATACCTTTATGATTTCATTGGGGAAAACCAGAACACACAAGTATAAGGTTCTCTGGTATGGGAAAGATTGTCTAGTTATCTACAACTGAAGACAAAATCTCTTTCGGAAAAGAGAAAACCTGAGAGCTGAGCCTGGCTTCTCTCAGGGACGGTGAAAGTAAGGAGGGGCCTGTGGCTATTTGTTCAATGTATTAAATGCAGGAAGCAGGAGACATAATGGAGTGGCCAAGAAACAATAGACCATCTTTCTTCTGTCTGCTATCTTCTGGGAGTGCCTTTAAGGGTTTATACTGAAGGTTGAGGAGAATGAAAGAACAGCCTTGCATAGGCTTGCCAGACAACTGACCTGGAGATAGAAACATATAGGATTCTACAAAGTCCCGGTTGTGAATTTTAAGAGTAAGAAAGGAAATAAAAATGGGCTGTTAAATACTCACTCACATTTAAAAAATCAGCTCACATTATAATTAAATACAGATAGACACTATTAGTGAGAAAACACTTGAAACCTTTAGAAAATAATCATTTGATCTCTGGAGCCATAATGGCAGGTATTTACAGTTTGACAACAGGTGGCAGAGGGACTTAATTGCTGGTTAGCAAGAACCCTAGAAGTAACTGAGAAATTGCTGTCAAAGCAAAAATTTCTTGATTTTCAGTCAAGCATACAGATCATAGCTTGTGAAAAATTTGTGTATAAATTACAAGGAGACAAAATAGAGACTCGGACCAGGACTAAAGATTCGCTGAAAGAAGGTTGTAAAGGCTAGAGACAGACCCACCCAGTACTTAAGCCTTTCTTAATTACAAATGTAGAGAAGTAGAAGTTGCCTATAAGCAACATTCAGACACAGATTCATAAGGTAGAGAAAATGCTTTACTTAGTTAACAAATTCTCTTTTTAGGGAAGAGTTTATTTATTTATTTATTTATCCTTTCAGGTACATATGAAATACTTTTTATTATTTAAAAATTTATTTTTATTTTTTATGGTTTTATTATGACTTTTTTTAATTAATCACTTTATTCATTTACATTTCAAATGATATCCCCCCTTTCCGGTTAGCCCTTCACAAACCCCTCCATCCTGTCCCCACTTTCCCCTCTTCCCTTTGCCTCTGTGAGGGTGCTCCTCCATCCACTCACCCACTCCTGCCTCAGCCCTCTAGCATCCCCCTACGCTGGGGCATCAAGCTTCCATAGGACTAAGGGCCTCCCCCTCACTGATGTCAGATATGGCCGGCCGCTGCGTCCTCTGCTACATATGCAGCTGGAGCCATGGATCCCTCCATGAATATTCCTTGGTTGGTGGTTTAGTCTCTGGAAGCTCTAGATTGCTTTACTTCATTGTTCTTTGCTCTTTGGCTCAGGCACCTCTGCTCAGTCCCCTGACCCTGGTTCGCTTCCCCGATCCCAAGCTTCCTCGCCTTGCTTTCATGCCATCTATCTATCTAGACTCCACATGAGAGAAGACGGATGCTCATTCTTTTGTCTGTCGCTCTTACCGTTTTCTGCCCTCATACTTCTTGTCTACTGGACCATGTTGCACGCATCAAACTTTTGAGTAGATGGGTGATTCACCACAGAAGCTATGTTTCATAGAGCATAAAATGGGGGCAGAGGCTGAAAAACCAGAGGGAGATTGCACACATTAAATATCGTTTCAATAACTAGAAAATAAACACGATGCTGGTAAAAATGTTAGAAAGCGTAAGAGCAGATGTAAAATGGCTGCAGTCCCCTGTGCTCTAGAAATCTCATCCAACTTCCAGGTTTAATTCTAAATAATTTTTCTTAAAATCCATTTTTTCTTCTTTCTCCTCCTCATCTTAGGTATTTCACAGATATGGTCCCAGTACCTCCTATCCTTCACATATGAAGACTCTGTATGTGTAATATGACTATTTTATGAATGATTGATTAATATAGCTACAGATTTATACCCTGACTTTCCTAGTTACTATTGTGTTTCTAGCCAGTTTCAAAACCTCCATCTTAAATGTACTGTTTAATGCTTGCATGGTCTATTATATAGCTATATCTTAAATTATGTTGCCTATTACTGAACATTATATACTTTCATCTTACTATTTTCAATAATTCTGTAATGAAATTGATATCTTTTATGTATTTGTCCATATCTCCAATTTATTCCCCAAGGCTAGTCTTAAAGTCTCATTGCCAGAGGATGAAAGGAAGGCTCTTTAGATTGTTTCTAAATGTATTCTAGAAATCTGTCTGGAGATACTATGTGTGAGTCAAGGAAAAAAACAAAACAAAACAACAACAACAACAACAAAAAAACCAGGGAAGTTAAGGAGTCATGAGAATGGAGCTCCTCAGTGTGGAATTTAGTTAAAGTCTCACAGTTGAGAATTCAGAATTCCAGTCCTGTTAACACTGTTTATAAGGTTTTCCCCCATAGAAGCCATATTTCTTTGATAGAGGTAAATTGAAAGCAAGACTGCTCCAGTACCAAGGAAGCATGCTTAAGGCCGAAGTGAGTGTGATTTTCTAGACCTTTCTTCTTTCTTCATTTATAATAATAATAATCATAATAAAATCATTTCAACTTCCCCTGCAGTTCTTTTTTAAAAAGAATTATTTATTTATTTATTTATTTATTTAATGTATATGAGTACACTGTAGCTGCCTTCAGACACCAGAAGAGGGCATCAGATCCAATTATGGATACTTGTGAGCCACTACGTGGTTGTTGGGAATTGAACTCAGGACTTTTGGAAGAGCAGTCAGTGCTCTTAACTGCTGAGCCATTTCTCCACCCACTCCCCTGCAATTCTTATGACCTAAAGTTGCCTTTGCCTATAATTATGTGCAATGTGCTGCATGAACTGCTCTGTAGTCTGTGAATTCACAAGCAACCCTTTGAGATGTAGCTTCAGAATCCATTAAAAAAATGGACATGGCTATTCTAAAGATATAGTGTGATCGTGTTTATGTTGGGAAGCCTGTATGCACCCATGGGTGCGAACTATGCCTTACCTTGGCTTCTTTATGTTAACCTTAGGCTTGACCCTATATTAAAAATCTTTTAAATAAACTCCAACTTGGCTTCATACAGATTTGTTGTTCTAAAATTCTTTTTTGAAGCAAAGTCAAAACTCCTAGCTTCAGAGTGGAGGTCTCTAAAGAATTTGGCTTCCATAGGTAGCAGCATAGTGCTGAGTCTATGCCTTATATTGACTCCCCTGACATACTGAACTTTCCTTCAAAAGAATTGCCATTTTAATTCTGCCCATCCCCTTTTCATTGAGCGCAAGTCTCACATTGGCTAGACTGGAACCTATTGTAGCCAAGATTGACCTGGAACTCACTGCAATCAATCCTTCTTGGCAGGGAGACCCAAGGCTTCTCAGTCCTTCAGGCTCATTGGTATGGCAGAAAACTAGCCAGTGTCTCAGCTGGGACCTTGAACAAGTCATTCTCTCTGTCCTTTCTGCAGGCTGGCACAGGACTCGGGAGGGCTCTACTTGTTCATTTGCAAGGATACAAGGTGTGACAGTTCCACCTAGCTTCCCAAGGGTTAGCATTATAGGTATGAGCCACCATACCTGGCTTTAAGGCAGTCTTGTTAATAACGTTGCTATTATTATAATTATTACTATTATTATTATTTCTTACATATTAAAAACCATCAAACACATGTTTTCTTCGTTTTTACGTGGATTTTGTTTTATTGGTGGGGCAAACATTTTTTAATTGAAAAAAAGTTTTCATATAATATTTTTTGATGTTTTCCCTTCTTCCAGTTCCTCTCAGATCCTCCCTACCTCCTTACTCACCTGACTTTATGTTCTTTTCATCATTCTCCTTAAAATCTAACAAAAACAATACCAACACAGAAACCCAACTCAACACAACTCCCCTAAAAGGCCCTGACTCAGAACAAAAATCAAAACAAACAAGCAAAAGAAAAAATATGGAGTCTAAACCTTTTAAGTTAGTATTTTTTTTAGGAATTCCCGTGTTGATTCTGACTTCCATGGATCATATAACATCTAAATATGTGTCTTGTGAAAATCTGGGATAGAGGGTAGACAGATGGGTTGAATTTCTACTTCCATGAACTAGATAGAGGCCATGGACTCTGCTATACATCTGCAGCATACAAGATAGTCTCAGATGCCTACCTCCCTGTAAGAATTATCTAGTCTCAACCTTAGTATCATATAATCCAATTATTGCTTTTGAATGTTTATTGTTATTCTGTTATGCCAGTATGCTGACCAGAAAAATTTGGGAGAAGGCTATTAGTTTTTATTTCTCAAACATATTTGTAGGGTACATACACATTTGTTTCAAGTCTCTTTTAAATTCCTAAATAATACTTTATAGTTTCATTATGTAAGTACACCCATTTCTTTTCTGGGATATTTTTGAGATCTCTTTTTGGTATGGTACATGTATTTTTTAACCATATTTTTATAGTAGAGAGATATTCAAAATGTGATGCTATTTTGAACATCTATTTTAACACAATGATATCTAAACAGTTGTAAAGCTCCCTGTACACAAAAAATAAAACAGGACAAGATTGTTCCAAGCCAAAGTTGTGGAAGGTTCACCATCTCAAAATCTCTTTCCTCACGGCAGAGGGGTTTCTTCTGTATGGCTTATAGGAGCGTGGGTGGAGGTGTCCCTTTGTTAGTAATTTTGAGCTTGAGTATAAAATCTCTAGTTAAAATATTTTTGTATAAGTGAGAATAGACCTTATATTCTAAAAAACTGACTCATAAATTTTATTTATTACTCACTTTATATCCACTATATCTTCCAAAGACTCAATAGTCCTGAAGATGTCCAAGGAACTGATCTAGGATCCCATGAATATGTTCTGTTATATGGCAAAATGAACTTTGCATATGTTATTGAGGTCGAGGCTTAGGGTTGCCTTTGATGTTTCCTATAGGCTCAATGAAATCCAAAAACCCATAAATGTAGAAGACGGAAGCAGAGTTGGAATGAAGCAAGGGGAAGGAAGACTTGATCTTCTGTTACTGACTCTGAATACAGAGGAAGGGACATAAAGCAAGGGGAGTGACCTCTAAGAAGGGCCAGAAGAGGTAAAGGAAAAGATTGTTTCCCTCTGCATTCAGAAAGAAGCACATTAGCTCAGCAAGACCAAGAACTTTGGGGCACAGAGCTTTAGGAAATGGCTGTAAAGCTGAAGCTGGCATAAGGGAGGGAAGAGCCAGGTGAGGACAACAGGGTGTCTGGAAGGACCTGGAGAGGTGACAGCATGCCTGACCTTGTAGGGGAAATCTTATGAGGCAGAGGTTCGGGGCCTTGCAACCATAAGAAGCTATGATGAGATCCAAGCAGAGACAACTACTATTGGTTCTTTAATATGTTCTTGTGAAGGCTCTAGTGACAGGGCCTTGAGGGGTTAGAGCAATGGTTTTTAACCCTGTGGGTTGTAACTCCTTTAGGTGTTGACTGGCCCTTTCACAGGGGTGCCTGAGACCATCAGAAACCATGGATATCTACATTCTGATTCATAACAGTAGAAAAATTACAGTTATGAAATAGCAATGAAAATAATTTTATGGTCAGGGTCACCACAACACAAGGAACTGTATTAAGGGGTCACAGCATTAGGAAGGCTGAAAACCACTGGGTTAGAGACAGGACACTGGACCAGTGATGGGACCAATAGAGGAATATTAAATAAGTCTTCAAATAGCTTAAAGTTCAAGATGGTCCAGAAAATTTTGTTAGCATTTTCTAAAAAAATCTAGATTCTCAGTAAGGTAAATTAAATGAATCATAGCTTTCAAGTATGATGAGCCAACTACACTAGGAGATAGTTGCTAGCTGCTGATGGTGCTGTATTCAAATGCTTCCAGTTATTTGAGCAATTGAAGAGTGTTTTTCAGATTTCTAAAGGGGAGAGAAAGATTATTGGGATAAATCAGTTTCTCTGAATAGTAAAATCAAAATGTTAAGTTATGTTAAGTAGGAGATAAGAGTAAAAATGTTCAAAATCAGAAAATGCATGTGCAATGAATCAAGTGATGTTATAAATATATGCTTAGATCAAATATTCAACAGCATAAAATACAGGCAGGAATTACTAAAGATTCACACAGGCATAAAATAGATTGCATCTAGCGTGTTATGACAGGGTAAATAAATACAGTGAGATGCAGAATGGATTTAGCGACACAGTTTGAATCAGAAATGGAAACTTCTGGTTCAGATTGTTGAATAAATTAGCACGGTGTTTCAAAGTCCAAAATAGGAAGTGAGAAATTATACTGATGTTCTATGCTTGGAGTTAGGAAGAGTACAAATTCAAATGTATTTCTGAAGAGGTCATTAGAATAGATTAATGGAAAGGTTGGAAAATCAGAACCCAGTGATCTAGATTTGAGTTTTCTCCGCTTGTAGTAGGTTCTTGGTTGGAATATTAAATACTTAGCCATAGAATAAATAGGATCCTGAATGAGAAGAAAATTATCTACGGTATTGTCATTAGTTAGAATTTATAGTTGCTTTGCTGATGGAGCAGTCCTTCTCAGCAGGCAACTGTCCGTTACTCTCACAGGACAAACTCATCTATGAAGACAAAGCATAACAGTGGGGAGGAGGTGGAATATGGGGATCAGAGTGACAAAGGATGATGGGAAGATATCAAGCATGGTGGGCATGTTCCTAGTCTTTGTTGTGATAATTACACAGGCACCAACATTTATCAAATATATTTTAAGCATGATAAATGTATGATTTAATAGCATGTAAGATATATATTAACCTTAGAAGGACTTTTCAACATTTTTTATAGTATAGTTCTGCTATATATATATATTCATTTCAAACTCATTTTTAATAGGTGCTTTGACTAGGTATAAAATTCTAGAGTGACAGCTGTAGTTCAGTAAAGAGGCCCCTTAGTGTCTGTATAATTCATGTTTGTCTTTGTTTTTCTTTTCATACTATAATATTTACAGATTTAAATAGTTTTGTCTTTACCATTGACTATACTAATGCTTTGCCTTTTTAGACATTTCAATACTTCGGATGCTTAGGATATGAATTCTTAGAACTGTGAATTTATAGGTTTTATATTCAAATGTAGAGATGTTACATCCATTCTTTCCTCAAACACCTTCTCTGCCTCTCTTTGTTACATTTGGACACTCCAACATCAAAAATATTAATTGACTGTAGCAAGCTGCATAGCATATGGAAGGAACATCCTATTCTTTAATAACTTTTCTTGGTTGAATATTTCATACCCTATTTTCTATTAACTGTATCCAGTAAATCAGTTAATCTCATCTGCTGCACTGTAGCTTTCTTCTATGTGATTCTTATTTTTTTTAATCTTTCATGTTTCAACTTAACTTTTTGAGAATCTGCAATATGGTTATAACAACAGTTTTAATATATTTTCTAGTAAATTTAACATTTGAGTTCCAGGCCAGTTAGGCTGGTTTCTTTTCCTACTCATTATAGATTCCTTTCTCTACTGCTTTGGATGCTTGGTGAGCATCAACTTTTGTATTTCTATAAATTATGACAAATTTTTTCCTGAGGTAGAATATAGTTGGCAAGAGGAATTTTGTGGTGAGAGGTTTGTTTGCATAATTTCATAGGTGTGATCAGAGCAGCATTTAGCACTAAAACTATGTTTTAATATATAGATAGGGCCTTTCTTACTTAATACACCATGAACTATCAGTGTTCTAGTGTGTGGTAAGAACAGGTACTATTTGGGCTTTTTGTCAATATCACATAACATCATTTTCTCTAATCTCTACTGCTTCTTTTCTAGATTGGGGTATGTATTAGTCAGGGCTCTCTAGAGTCACAGAACGTATGGGTAGTCTCTATATAGTTAGGGAATTTGTCGATGACTTACAGCTTGTAGTCCAACTCCCCAACAATAGTCAGCAGTACTTGTGGATGGAAGTCCAAGGATCTAGCAGTTGCTCAGTCACACCAGGCAGGCCAGGAAAAGCCAGAGTGAATCTTCCTTCTTCCAATGTCCTTATATAGGTCTCCAGCAGAGGGTGTGGCCTAGATTAAAGGCAAGTGCCACCATGCCTTTAATCCCAGATGACCTTGAACTCAGAGATCTCCTAATCTTAATCTTCTGGAATTCATAGTCACTATGCATCAAGATCTCCAGGTCAGAAACTTGTATCTCTGAGCCTCCAGATTAGGATTATAGGTGAGCCTTCCAATTCTTGAATAGTTCATTCCAGATTTAGTCAAGTTGACAACTAGGAAAAGCCACTACAGGGTAGTTTATGTACAGTTAACTATTCAATATTCTATACATCTTATGGGAAATTCCTGCGGATTTGTGAAGTTTATTTTCTATGCTGTTTTTACTGCCAGTACTCTGTTCTGAGCATTCTTCCTCCCCAACATGGCCCAGACTCTGACCATGCCTTTGCTAGTACAGGTGCCAGTTTGGGTGAACCTCCAAACTGGTTTTCATGTTGCCACCATTTGCATACTCACTGGAGGAATGCATGGCTTCCCTTTCATCAACACCCTCACCAACACTTAACTACCTTTTGTGTTCTTGTTAAGACTCACCACCACGACATGTATATGGTGATACGTCATTTGATTTTAATTTGTATTTTCATGGTCCTGATGTTAAGGGTTGATGATAAGGGTTTGTGATTTTTTTTTATGTCAATTAACCAATTAAAAGGCAGGAATCCTTAGGCTGTCCCAGCAGGGAATTCAGGTTTCTCTAGTAGGCTTCTTCATTTCATCAATAATGAACTTAAGAATGGATACAAATCGAAGTTTGGGGACAAAACTGACTCAAACAGAAACCCGAGGGTAATTTATTAGCGTTTAGAAGGAGAACCCCACGGCAGGGAGGCTGTGAATCTCCCAGCTGCCTCGAAGGGAAGCATGGAGAGATGAAATAAAATTCCTTAAGATATTGTCATATGCCTGAATGACCAGTAGGGGAGCTTTGGGAAAGCAGGGAGATGGCCCAAAGCATTGTTTAGAGAGTTTAGAAGCATGCTTAGGCTCAGGAATGATCCTAAAGCAAAAGGTAGAAGAAAAAGAAACATCTACCTCCCTTTTAATCAAGCTTCCCCCCACCCCCAGAATTTACTTATTTATTTAGAATTGGATATCTTCTTTATTTACATTTCAAATATTTTCCCCTTTCCAGATCTCCCCTTCAGAAAGCCCCTATCCTGTCCCCTCTCCCCCTGCCTCTATGAGGGTGCTCCCCCACCCACCCACCCACTCCTGTCCTCCAGCACTGGCATTCCCCTACACTGGGGCATCGAACACCCTCAGGCCCAAGGGCCACTCTTCCCACTGATGTCGAACAAGGCCCTCCTCTGCCACATGTGTCCAGCACCATAGGTCACTCCATGTGTATTCTTTGATTGGTGGTCTAGTTCCCAGGGAGATTCAGGAGGTCTGGCCTGTTGACACTGTTGTTCCCTTCATGGGGATGCAAACCCCCTCAGACAGATCCTTTAGTCCCTTCTCCAACTCCTTCATCAGGGACCCCGGAGCTCAGTCCAATGGTTGGCTGCAAACATCTGCCTCTGTCTTTGTCAGATTCTGGCAGAGCCTCTCAGGAGACAGCTATATCAGGTTTCCATCAGCAAGCACTTCCCAGCATTGGTGGCTATATATGGGATGAATCCTCAGGTGGGACAATCTCTAGATGGCCTTTCCTTCAGTCTCTGCTATATACTTTGTCTCCATATTTCTTCCTGTGAGTATTTTGTTCACCCTTCTAAAAAGTTCTGAAGCATCCACATTTTGATCTTCCTTCTTCTTAGGTTTCATATGATCTGTGCATTAGTTTGGGTATTCCAAACTTTAAGGCTAATATCCACTTATCAGTGAGTGCATACCATGTGTGTTCTTTTGTGACTGAGTTACCACACTCAGGATGATATTTTCGAGTTCTATCCTTTTGCCTGCAAATTTCATGAAGTCGTTGATTTTAATAGCTGAGTAGTATAAATTGCAGTACCACATTTTCTGTATCCATTCCTCTGTTAAGGGACATCTGGGTTGTTTCCAGCTTCTGGCTATTATAAATATGGCTGTTATGAACATAGTGGAACATGTGTCCTTATTACATGTTGGAGCATCTTTTGGGTATATGCCCAGGAGTGATATTGCTGGGTCCTCAGGTAATACTGTGTCCAATTTTTTGAGGAACCACCAGACTGATTTCCAGAGTGGTTGTACCATCTTGCAAAACCACCAACAATGAAAAAGTATTCCTCTCTTTCCACATCCTTGCCAGCATCTGCTGTCCCCTGAGTTTTTCATCTTAGCCATTCTGACTGGTGTGAGGTGGATTCTCAGGGTTGTTTTGATTTGCATTTCCCTGATGCCTAAGGAAATCAAAGAAGACCTCAGAAGATGGAAAGATGTCCCTTGCCCGTGGATTGGCAGGATTAATATAGTAAAAATGGCCATCTTGTCAAAAGCAATCTACAGATTCAATACAATCCCCATCAAAATTCCAATTCAATTCTCCATAGAGTTAGAAAGAGCAATTCTCAAATTCATTTGGAATAACAAAAACCCCAGAATAGTGAAAATTATTCTCAACAATAAAAGAATTTCTGGCAGAATCTCCATTCCTGACCTCAGGCTCTCCTACAGAGCAATAGTGATAAAAACTGCATGGTGTTGGTACAGTGACAGGCAGGTAGATCAATGGAATAGAATTGAAGACCCAGAAATGAACCTGCATACCTACATTCATTTGATCTTTGACAAAGGAGCTAAAACCATCCAGTGGAAAAAGACATTTTCAACAAATGATGCTGGTTCAACTGCCAGTCAACATGTAGAAGAATGCAAATTGATCCATTCTTATCTCCCTGTACAAAGCTCAAGTCCAAGTGGATCAAGAACCTCCACAGAAAACCAGATATACTAAATCTAATAGAAGACAAAGTGGGGAAAAATCTTGAACACATGGGCATAGGGGAAAAGTTCCTGAATCAAGCTTTAACATTGTTGGTAGACACAGATCAACCTCATGGCAGCTTGCTGGCTTGCAGAGACTGCAATTTCTTTCTTTCTTTTTTTTTTTAAAGATTTATTTGTTATATTTAAGTACACTGTAGCTGTCTTCAGACACACCAGAAGAGGGCGCCGGATCTCATTAGGGATGGTTGTGAGCCACCATGTGGTTGCTGGGATTTGAACTCAGGACCTTCAGAAGAGGAGTCAGTGCTCTTAACCACTGAGCCATCTCTCCAGCCCCCCCTTTTTTTAAAGATTTATTTATTTATTATATGTAAGTACACTGTAGCTGTCTTCAGACTCACCAGAAGAGTGCATCAGATCTCATTACAGATGGTCGTGAGCCACCATGTGGATTTGAACTCAGGACCTCTGGAAGAGCAGTCAGTGCTCTTAACCGCTGAGCCATCTCTCTAGCCGAGACTGCAATTTCTTGAAGGAATTCTAGAAGAGAAAAGCAGAATTGTCTTAAAGTGAATTCACCTTTCTAGGGGTGGTCCCCTTGCCATATCCCTGACCTGCCCCATTAGATTAAGCCATCAATGGATGAGACAAGGACAAGTTTCCACCTAGATGCAGAACCTGTCCTCTTTTTAAAATTTTGATATATACTGAATATATTATGTATTATATGATAATATATAAAAGATGGTGTATCATATATAAAAATAAATATGTGAGTACAGTCTTTAAAGTATGCCAAAGTATGTCTTTTGAGAAATGTTCTACTTCATGCCTTTTGTTTTTGCTTTTGCTTTGTGATCCATTAAGTTTAACCAGGGCCATTCACATGGGCATGGGGATAATGCTATCCACGGGAACATTCTCCTCAGCAGCCTTCTACTACTCCTCTGTGGCCCATGTTTCTTCTCTGTATATGGCTGAATGTAGGCTAAATCATGCATGGATGAAGTCATGCTACTTTTGAGGAGCCATTGTAATTTATAAAATATATTGCAACTTCTTTTTAAGTTAAGTATTTTTACTTTCTAAGTCTATCTTAGATCCCTATGAGTCAAAAGAGATTAGAGACCATGGGTTGTCCTGGGGGACCTTAGCATTTGTGATAAGTGCTGTTGAAAGATACAGAGTATTGTCTGAGCAGAATTCAGAGGGGAAATTCTGGACTGATGCATCAATCTGCCCATTCTCACAGAAATTGAGTGAGAGGAACAGTGGATAAGACTGAAGGTGGTTATTGAGGATTTGAATGCAGATCATTTGAACTGAGATGTGCCTACTGTGGGTATAAAATACATGCTAGATCTTGAGAACTTAATGTGGAAAAATTAAAATAATTCACCAATATTGGTGATTGCTTAAATTATATTATACCATTATTAAAATTATATTTGCTAGTCTGGGATGGTGGGACATACAATACCAGCTCTCTGGAGGTGAGGCAGGATAGTTAGGAATTGAAGACCAGCCTCACCAATCTGGACTACATGAAACTTGTCTCAAAAAACAATAATTTAAAAACTTTAATTTTTTAAATTATTACTAATTTAAAATTTAAATTTTAAACTAATAATTTAAAAATTTTGTCCAATTCTTTTTGTGTTTTTACCTTTCTTAGGAAAATTGAAAATTATAACATTGTCTGCATTGTGTTCTTCTCCATGGAACAGTTGATGCTGCTGTGACTCTTAGCCATTCCAACTTGCTGGAATGTAAAGTAATTACCTAAGGTAAAATAAATCCCAAACAAGGATGCGTGTAAATATTAGCAACACATTGGATTATCCCAGGTTGTACTACAGAGAAAGTGCATCCTTTATGCACAGTGATGGCTAAGAGCAGAATTAGAATAGGATTTATTTCAAGCAAATGGAGAAGAAGAGAGCATGCTAAATTAATTGAATTGGCATTAAGTATAACTGAGTGTTGAATCAAAAGTCTACAATACATGTGTATGTGTGTGTGCGTGTGTATGTTTGTATGTGTGTGTGTTTAAGTATGTGTTTGTATGTATGTATACATATGTATGTGTATGTGTTTATGTGTGTGTTTGTATGCATGTATATGTGTGTGTTTGTATGTGTTGTGTATTTATGTATGTCTGTGTGTTTGTGTGTGTGTTCATGAGCTCTTATTATCTACAGTTATAACTTTCTGGGGAACTTTTAAGTGTTGAGGCTTCCTACTTATGATGTATACAGGTTGTTTCATGCTGCACCTGTTAATTGGGTAATAAAAAGCCACAATTTATCAAATTCTTATTAATAAATAAAATATCCATCACATAACAGGGTTACACTGAGGAGTAAAAATATTTCTAACACTATCCCCACACAGTGAGAGTCTGCTCATAATTTATTGGCTGAGTCTGCATGTTTTTACGGTTTCTGAATGGTACAGAATGGAGATTATGTGGTCCTTACAGGGCAATTCTTTCTACCTTTCTACATTTGGTAGCTTGATGAGGCTCTCCTGTCTTTGATGTCTAAGAATGAGTAGGAGTCTGGATACCTCTGGTGTTAGTTGGTCCTGCTGCCACTGGCTGTTGGTTGGACCTCCTGTGAGCCTGCAAAGCTATTTCTGTCCCCCCTGGATTACCAGGATTCCCCTGGCACCGATTTCTGGGGCCTGCCTGCTCCTGAGTGACTTTGGAGCCCTAATGTGCCTTGCCCCAAGTGATCTTATATTGGGGAGGCCTTGCACATCCAAAGGCTCAGCCTAGTGGATTCCTGGAGCAGAGGTCGCCAAAGGGAGGCTGGTAGGCTCCTACCCTGTGCAGGGGTGTGTGATCTCTCCTGGGGGGGGGGAGGGGGCGTCCCTCTGCCAGGCAGAAGTCCCACAGCAGAGCTGGCGCGCTGGTTACTGCAGATCAGCCCAGCACTTGGGAGCCGCATTCACACAAGCCGCCCGAGACCCAAGCGATATTATGCCTGTCTGTCTCAGAACCTGGCTGTCCCAACTTCCCAGTCACTGGAGCAAAGATGGCGGAGGGCACTCTCCGTGGTGCCGCTCACCCTGTAGACGTGATGGCCCGCCGATCTGGCACCCAGACGACCACAGCGCTGACCCGTTCTCGGGCACAGACGGAAGCCCCAACAGGCCGTGTCCCAACAAAAAAAAAAAAAAAGAATGAGTAGGAGTGGCAGGTACAGAGTCACTGCACAAGGGCAAGGCCAGTTGCTGACATTCTAAGTAATGTGGTGACACTGGGTATCAGTTTCTTGCCAGAAAATATAAACATCAAATTGTTGAGCAAAGGCTTAAAAATTTGATTCTACAGTATTTTAACATTTTTTACTTTGGCAAACGTCTGTTTTCTGGTGATAAAACTGAACATTCTACATTTTTCCAGAGTATAAATCAACTTATTTGAGATTTGTCAATGAAGAGATAACCCAAAATCTGACTTTGGCACACAATTAATCACTGTGAATCCATTTATTAAAATGACAGAATTAAACTATTTTATGTCTTATTATGTGTGCCAGCTGTCAAAGGACATTCCTAAGGACAGTCAGTCAAAGTGCTGGATGCTGAGCCTTGGACCTTGGCACAAGAAGGACCAAGGTATGCCTCACAGCCTTCTCCAACGTGTGTCCTGAGGGGCTCCCCACCAGTTGGGACAACTTTATGACTTACTCAGGAGGCTGTGATAGCCTTGATGAGTACCACCTTCACTAGCATCTCATAGAAAATGGTTATTTTTTTCTCATTTTCAAGGTTTTGGTAGTTATATCCTTAATTGTTCCTTTTAATTTCGAGCTTAATTTCTCTTTGAAAATGATATCCTGTCTCATTTAAAATAACCCAAAGAAAAGTTGATCTTTGTTTAGAATGGGGATAAGGAAAATTAAGATTTATTGTTCCAAACATACAATGCACGATTATGGTGGAATATCAGAAAATACAGAAATGAATAAGAAAATATAAAGGAGCGTCTCCTCTTCCTGATGTAAGCATTGCCAGCATCGCAGAGTGGCTTGCTCTGAGACATGTTTAATGGCAGTGAACAGGAAAACATGTATAATCTTTATAAGGTTGAACTTCACATTAATTTTTCTATAATAAAATATAATATACAACAGAACAGTACCATATATGTGTGTGTATGTGTGTGTATAATAAATATATATATATATATGTAAACATCTCTTGAAAATAGTATTTTCAAATGGTCTGACTTTTTAATATATAGCCATAATTTTAAAAATTGATCTATTAGATTTGTTTTTCTGTTTATTTTTCAATTTATTTGAGTGAGCATATTGTGAATATCATAAATCATTAATCATGGTTCTCATTTTCTTAGAATGAATTTCTGAAATGTAACTTTGGGGGTCAATGAGTATGAATATCTTTAATCCTTTTAATGAACAGATTGTTAAATTGCCTTCCCAGAGCTTCCTATAATAATTATTAGTGTACAAAAGGTAATAATCTTCCTAGGCTTAAAACAATAAGTAGGGTACCATAGCACATGTTAGCAAGACAAATGTTCTCATTATCTTTTTATCTTGCCTCTGCAATCTCCCTCCTTCCTCCCCTCCCCTCTGTCTTTCCTTTTCCCTTCTTTTTCTCCCTCCCTCCCTCTCCCTCTTCCTCCCTCCTTCCTTCCCTCTCTCTCTTCCTCCCTCCTTCCCTCCCTCCCTTCCTTCCTCCCTTCTTCCTTCCTTCCTTCCTTCCTTCCTTCTTCCTTCAGTAGTTCCTTCCTTGTCATTTTTCTAGTCTCTGTTGTTACTATTAGGGTCTCTTTATTCATACATGGTTGACTTTTTTTCAATACGATCTTTTTTAACTTTTAGTCAAGGTCTCTCCATACTTACACATTTGCTCTTTACAGTCTCAGTCTTTACTTGTGACAGAATATCTTTATCTACATGCAATGAATTTGCTGTCAACCTCCTAACATTTTTATGTGTTTTTTACAGGAGACTCTTCCACATCTGTCTCCTCTTGCCCTGAAGAGTGCTAACAGTTCTGCTATTGTCCAGCCTCCCTTTGTTCTCCGGTGCTCACACCTTTATCTCATTCGTCACACTGAACAGTTGAGCCTTTCCTGAGCCGCCCCCTGGATCAGCAGCCCTGTCTGTGAGCAGCACTGGGTTGCTTCTGCTCTTCCTGTGGGTCTGCTGCTCTGCCTGTTCATTCACCTGGGCTGCTACAACCCCATTTGAATGCATCTAGAAATTTCCCTTGCTTTGTGGGAAACAGACTTTGCAAAAACTGTTACCACCACCAGCCTCCTACTTTGAACTCAGTTGATCTCACGTCCTAACAAGTCTACCTGGGAAGCAGCTTTGAGTCTCTCTAGGTCTTACTGCTCAACAGCTACTTGAGCTTCAGACCACCAGCACGTCTCTGATGTCTAAACTGATTAGGTTCACTCCATCCCACCCGTCTCTCTTATTTTCTCCCTATAGAATTGGAGGTATAGCTCAGTGGTTGAAAACTTGTCTTAGCATCCACCCTGCGATCAGAATATGCTTTCTAAAAGAGAGTGCTATCATAAGAACATTTTTTGTCTCAAAATACTTAGTCTTTTATTGCCCTCTGGTTGAAGCTGAATATTTTTGGTCTAGTTGGTGAATGTTCTTGGCAAAGACTTTTTTTTCTACATTCAACTAATGATAGTCATACCTTCTCTGACCTAACAGAGTAAGGATCATTTCAGGGAGGGCAATAGCTTTAGTTCTGCCTTCCAGGATGATATTGGGTGGTCCCTGTGCTGGCAAATATGTAATTCAAATATGCATCTAGAGGTACACTCACGTGCTGTGGTCCATGTTACTCTAGTATGTATAAGCATCAATTGGGGATTGGTGAAAAAACGTAGCTTTTCGTTCAGTAAACCTGGTGTATAGTCCGAGAGCATGTATCTGTAACAAGTTCCTGGGTCATCAGCCATGATGCTACCTACATGAGGAGCACACTCTTGAGTACTGAGGCACCTAGAAGATGCATCCAAAAGCTTTTTACTTTTTGTCTATACTTCAGTGCATCCTGAAACATATAACATTTTAAAATGCATTAGTCTTTTTATGCAAATTCAATTTAAAGCATATGTTTTGAGCTGGTCATATGGGAAGGGTTGCTGTTATAAGGAAGAATGAAGAATGCTTAACCTGTCTCTTAGGCTCCCCAAGGAGGGGAGATATGTAAATAAAGAAATGAAAACCTAGTATATTATAAGTATATGTGTAGATATAAATTAATAGAGATATATAACTGCATTTCCTGTACCTGCTGTGGAAGCGTCAGACTTGACCTGACATTCTGACAATGTGTAAAGAATCCAGTGCAATTTAGACATAATATGTCTTCCAAAGGCCCACGTTTTAAAGGCCTCAGTGTACTATATGACTGGGAAGTAGTGAAAGTTTTAATAGGTGGAATTTGGTTCACTTGAGGTATACCCTTGACAGGAATATGGAGTTCTGCCCCCATAATATCTTTGTTTTTGTTTTCAGCCATTGTGAGTTTAACAAGCCTCTTGTGGAGGAGTGTTCCTTTGTATGTTACTTGGCCCTTTTCTCTTACTGCTTTTAGTATTCTTTCTTTGTTTAGAACATTCAGTGTTTTGATTATTATGTGACGGGAGGTATTTCTGTTCTGGTCCAGTCTGTTTGGAGTTCTGTAGGCTTCTTGTACGTTCATCGGCATCTCTCTCTTTAGGTTAGGGAAGTTTTCCTCCATAATTTTGTTGAAGATGTTTACTGGCCCTTTAAGTTGCAAATCTTCACTCTCATCTATACCTATAATCCTTAGGTTTGGTCTTCTCATTGTGTCCTGGCTTTCCTGGATGTTTTGGGAACACTCCTCCACTGCTGGTGGAATTGCAGGCTGGTACAACCACTCTGGAAAGCAGTCTGGCGGTTCCTCAGAAAACTGGGCATGACACTCCCGGAGGATCCTGCTATACCACTCCTGGGCATATACCCAGAGACTTTACCTGCATGCAATAAGGACACATGCTCCACTATGTTCATAGCAGCCTTATTTATAATAGCCAGAAGCTGGAAAGAACCCAGATGTCCCTCAATGGAGGAATGGATTCAGAAGATGTGGTATATTTACACAATGGAATACTACTCTGCAATTAAAAACAATGAATTCACGAAATTCCTAGGCAAATGGTCAGAACTTGAAAATATCATCCTTAGTGAGGTAACCCAATCACAAAAGAACACACATGGTATGCAGTCACTGATAAGGGGATATTGACCCAGAATCTCGGAATACCCTAGACACAATCCGCATATCAATAGATTTCTAAAAAGATGGAAGGAGAGACCCCTGGTCCTGGAAAGACTGGATGTAGGGGAACGCCAGGACAGAGTAACGAGAGGGTTTGAATGGAGAAAAGAGGGAGGGAAGGGGGCTTATGGGACTTTCGGGGAGGGAGGAAACGGGAAAGGGGAAGTGATTTGGAATGTAAATTAAAAAAATAAAAAAAATAAAAAAAAAAACAAGCCTCTTGTGATATGCATTCATTCTGCTGTATACTGATGCTTTCACAGGCCCCGTGCTGAAGAGCCCAGTGACTCTGGACTCAAAACGCAAAATCCACATTGCTTCCTTTTGGTTGTCTCAGCTATTATCTTACAGGAACAGAAATCAGACACATCAACTCACTGACAAAGCTAGAGACATGCAGAGGGAGGAGGAAGGGTATGAGACAAGGCCATGCTTTGGATGCTTCTAAAGCTCTGGTTTATACTTGAGAAGAATGTCACAAGGGCTAAGGGGGTATCTTCAATACTTTGCTTCTTAGCACTTTCTTCTTTCTCAACTCTATTTTGTATAGTGTGACCCTAATGAGAGAGGACTTACTTTTTTTTTAAATTTTATTTTATTTTCTAAGGTTTTTTTATTTACATTCAAAATCATTTCC
Organism: Tokudaia tokunoshimensis; assembly: GCA_036184795.1. Classification (NCBI taxonomy): domain Eukaryota; kingdom Metazoa; phylum Chordata; class Mammalia; order Rodentia; family Muridae; genus Tokudaia; species Tokudaia tokunoshimensis. Next base: position 51,847,863 of record BTHU01000011.1, on the reverse strand, counting down.
CCTTTCCTGTTTCCTCCCTCCCCGAAAGTCCCATAAGCCCCCTTCCCTCCCTCTTTTCCCCATTCAACCCCCTCTTGCTTCTCTGTCCTGGCATTCCCCTACATCTAGGAGAGGACTTACTTAACAAGACACTGTTTAGAAAGTATATGATAGGTCTGGCCTGAGTTGGTATCAACGTATGCTAGTCAGGAATATAAAGGAAGAAGAGAGAATATTGTATTTCAGCCCAACAGAAGCAATGGATCCTTAGGTAGATGTTCTGTTTTAATATCATAAATTGTTATGCTTATAGTACAGGGTGACAAGTCATTGTGTCATTAATTTGTATTTAAATTACATTAATTTGTATTAAATTTAAATGTACATGCTCCCAATAGAGGCATAAGCTTGACTTCTAAGAGGAAAAAGACATATACATTTGCATTTGTTCTGATGAGACACAGGAGAACATCTAAAAAACAAACAAAAGCCCTGCATTGATGGTAGATGTCATCCCAAAAAAGCTAGTCTTGGCACATCAGCACAACACATTCAAATGCATTGTACATTGGGACACATTCAGAGCACATGTTATATTTGCCTGTTAGTGATTGACAGGGCAGAGGTGGTATGACTCTGTCTTTACGTATGTGTTTATTAGATGTGTAAATACAATTTCAGTATTCTGGATGCATTTTAAAATCAGAAAATGAAGTCTGTAGGCTCTTCTGAAACAATCTGTAACACATGAAAATACAAGTGACATAAACTTGATATGAATATTTATTTCTTGAACATCTGCTTGAATACAAAATATACAGTTTAAGCAAACTCAACATGAAAAAAGAGGCCGCTTAAACTATAAGCACTTAAGAAGTGCGCTATCTTGAAAGCAATAGAATTCACTTGCTGACAGCTAAGAATATATTGGGCATACAAAATGACAAAGAACAACAAAAGAAATAATGAACTGAAGTTACAGAATGCTAAGGAGAACTGTATAAATAATTGCACTAACTTCTTAGTATTCAATCAATACTTAAATAAAAGATACTTGAATAAAACTTTAATATGGCAGATTAAAATAGTTTAATAGAAAAAGTTTGCATCTTAGTTCTTTTACAGATACATAAAAATAAAATATCTTTAACATTTTCTATATTATGTATGAGTGCAAGGCAGCTTTCCTGTCTAATCTATGGCAATGTGACTTGTAGCAGTAATGGTAATGTCATGTTCTTTTGTCCAAAGTGGAAAGAAGACTTTTACAAGATAATGATGCTGACCTAGCTCTCTTTGTAAAGTTTACTAAAATTAGCATTTACTCTTTTGGTCTGTTTTTTTTTGTTGTTGTTGTTTTGGTTTGTTTTTTGTAAAGACTCTTTAGTACTGTTACAATGCTTTTTGTGCTTCTGGGTAATGGTTTAGATGTTTATAGTCCATTTTAGTGAATTTTAGTAGGTACTCTATATCTAAGGATTTGTCTATTAGATTTTTCAGCTTTCGAGAACATGAATGTTGAAACTATTTTCCAGTGTTTGTCTGAATTTCATTGGAGTCTGTTATCCATTTCTAATTTTCTTAGTGTCGGTCCTCATTCTTTCTTTTGATTAAATTGGCTAAGGGCTTTGGTTACATTGTCTAACAGTTTTTGTTACTTTAGCTAATGGTTTGCCAATTCTGCTGCACGCTTTTAAACACCCTTCTGTTTGTTCTGTGTATTACTTTTTATGTCTTTATTTCAGTAACTTCTGCCTTGATCGTGACTGTCTCTTAGTGTCTGTTGCTTTGTAGTCTGAGTTCTGGTTACAGATATTTCTTCTGGAGATGCCTCAGTTATACTTCAGATGTCTGGAGAGCTGTGCTTTCCTTTTCATTTGATTCTAAGAATTTCTAAGATTTCTTCAGTGACCTCACTAGTCATTAAAGAGTTTATCGTTTGTTCAATTCCTATGTTTGTGCATAGCTTCTGGATTTCTCTCTCTCTCTCTCTCTCTCTCTCTCTCTCTCTCTCTCTCTCTCTCTCTCTCTCTCTCTCTATCTCTATCTATCTCTATTGATTTGATAGTCCTGTTGTACTGTGACCTGGTACAAGAGAAATGAATTATATTTAATCTTTATTTTTATTTGTTAAAAATTTCTTTGTGATCTAGAATGTGGTTTATTTTAGAGAAGGTTTCATGGGCTACTGAGGAGAATGTGTGTTCTGTAAACTACTGTGGGATGAAATAGTGTATAAATGTCCGTGAAGTCTATTTGATCAATCGTGTGTCTTAACTCCAAAGTTTCTCTGTTGATTTCCACTTTGGATGACCTATGCAGAGATGAGCATGTGGTACTGAGATCAGGTATTATATCAGTACTTATCTGAGTTACCTTGTCTTTTATTTGTATTATGAAACTTCGAGCCCTGCTGTATAGCACCCATAGGTTTACAGTTCTTATATCTTCTTTATGAATGGGTTCCCTTAACTAATATGTAATGGCCCAATTTTTCACCTCTGAATTTTTTTCTGTATATTTTATCAGGTATCAGAATCATTACACAGCTTAGTTTTAGCTTCCATTTTCTTGACAGGCTATGTTCCAATGGTTGCATTTCAGTCTGTAGTTGTCATTTCCAGGGAGGAACTTTTTCTTAGAGACAGCACAGTAGGGTCTGGTTTTCTAATCCAGTCAGCCTGATTGTGTCTCCTATTGGTAAGTTGAGGGCATTTACATCAAGGTGAGCATGAATGATGTTTAGTGCTGTAATGTGGGTGGTGGCTTTTCTGGTTGGTTGGTATAATTTTTGCCCCCCCCACCATCTATTAATGGTAGGGCTTTTGCTGGTTTATTGTGTTAGACACATAGAACTCTTCATGGCACTCCTCTGCTACTCTTTTTCCTCTTTTCTGTCATGAACAACAAAAACGTAGAAACCAGCTGATCTACTTCTTGGTTGCCTTAAATGATTATACCTTGGAGGTTAAGATGAAAACAGACATGTTGGATATAAAAGGGTGAGACCATTTGCTCAATGATTGTCTGTAATTGGATCATAGCAGGGTGTAAGGGTCTATCTGAGGGCCTGACAGAAGCTAAAGGTAGAGATCTGTTACACTGGTGGCATATTGGCTACCACTGAAGATGTTGACGGACCCTGGCTAATCCCGTAATAGAGTTAAAATGGCCAGCAAATCACCTAATTGATCTGAACCGTTGAAGTATTGTTGAAATATTTCTGAAGTAGCATTATTAGACATGACATAATCAAAACTGTTCTTAGAGGCTCACGAAGCTAGAGTCACATGAAGGCAGAAGCATATGAACCTCTGGGATGGGTTTCTCGGAAATAAAGCACTTATTGGATACACTCATTATAGGCAAGGTGGAAACAATTTTATGTTTAGGGAAATGATTAACTTCCCATGGGAACTAAAAGGAATGCCTGACCTATAGGGTAAGAGTTAGATGCCCATGAGAGAAGATCCTGAGGAAAGGGCATCACAATTAGGCCTGGGTAATGTTTTTGAAGTGTTAAAGAGGTTTTCAGCACCCAGAGGGTTGTTAGAAATATATGCTACTCTCAAAAGGGGGTAACAGTGGGTGCTGAAGAATAAGCCAAGTGAATCCAAGACAATATTTTATCAGGGGACTGGAGGGACACTCTGGTAGGGAGGTCCCATGTGGGAGAGGACACTGCCTTATAGAGATGCCAACAAGCCAATCTGATTGAACTAATCTCATAATTGAGACTCAGATATCTCTGGACTATGTCACATCAACAAGGACACTCATTCCCTGCCTCTCCCCCAAATTTCCAGAAAACTGTCATCACCTTGTAGATTCCCAAAGATTTCTCCTCATTTTGGTCTCAGATTTATTTTTTCCTTCTTTGAGTCTTCTTAACATTTTACACAGAAGCTGGTTATATAGTCTGACATCCCAGAGATCGTGACATCTTTGCTGATATCCAAGGGTCCAGAATCAGTAACATAAAAAACTATGAGACTTATGAGGCAAAGTAGATGTACTCCTAAGCAATCTTTCCCAGCTGTTTAAAAGATTTAATTAAAGTGTCTCTCCACTTGCTTTCTAAGTAGAGTTATTTCAGATAAAATTTTAATCTAACATCAATATTTATAGATTCTTAGGTACAATTGGATATAGAGTAAAATAAAAGTATATAAACATGCATAAGTTACCATGCAAAAACTATGAAATATTCCCAAAGCAAATATTTCATAGTTCTCCTTGTGAGCTTTTACAGTGTGATTACAGTGTAATCACAAAGATAAAAATACAAAGGAAAAGAACAAAGAGTCCATTTATGTTGCAGCACCATATTCACCATGTATACTCATCCCAATACCCATGCCTCATTTCAGACATCCCAGGATCTGAATATGGCCAGAATATGGTTGCAAAAAGACATGTGGAAAGTTCTAGAATACAAATCTGAATACCTACTTTTTGGGACTTATTTTACAGTATACCTTATTTGTCCACGTAATTTTGCATTCCAATGCATTTCCTGTGGTAAAAAGCAATGAACACATTTTCACAGCTACAGATACAGCTCAGTGGTAAATGGTTGTGTGGTATGAGCAATGCCCCGGGTGCCATCCTGACATCATACATGGACACATATGTAGGCATGTGTATATGCACTCACACCCAGGTGTGTGTGTGCATAGGGGCATGTATGTGTAAGCATCACACACGCACAAACACAAACACACACACACACACACGTACAAATACACAGGCTTAACTTAATTTCTGATGGAAATTTCAATGAAGTATAATTACCCAGTTGTATCATGCTTTTGTATGTGCTAAAATATGAGAGTATATGACAGTCCTTTCAAAACTGCCTCAAACTGGGCTTTTCATTGAGAAAGTGCTATAGACTTCTCATTTTTAACTGTACTACCAAAGAGAGAAATAGTGGCTGTGGGCTAAGTTATTAAAAATTTTTACTACTTTGACCTGTCCCTACTCTAGGCACCAGCATTCTTGTCATTTCTTCTGTCAGGGCTCAAGCTTCACCAACTCTGAAAAAGCATTTAGGAGATTGTTGTGAGACCAAGTTAGTTCTTGTCTGAAAAACCAGTGGCCAATATCATAATTTTGAATATTAAACATTATTTATAATCAGTAAGGAAAAGTGGCCAAATTTTGTCTGAAAATCAAAGAACTTGAGAAGAAATTGCTTTTCAGATTAAGGGAATCATGTCTGAAATTGGAAAAGCATCCAGCACCTGTTTGTTGGCTTTGGTTTATCAATAGAACACTTACACACAATGCATTCATACAGCTGGGTTTAGTTACTCCATGTGGCAAGACATGGCAGTGGTGGCCTCTCTGAAACCTGGTATTGGATCCTAGAGATCACGAACCTTGAGTGGGGCCATCAGTTCGACACATAAGACCTTAGCTTTCATCTTTGAATTCATTACAGTCACTCATGTTGATGTGGTCAGTCATACCCACACACCACATTGGGTTTGATTACTGGCATAGCCATAGGTAAATTGGCCACATGGTTGTCCCTGCTCCTTAAGAGTCTTAGTCACTTTCAATGTTTTACTGAGGGCCTGCTCACCTCTCCCTCTCCCTATCTCTCTCTCTCTCTCTCTCTCTCTCTCTCTCTCTCTCTCTGTGTGTGTGTGTGTGTGTGTGTGTGTGTAACTCATGGCCTATCCAGGGATAGTACACTGCCTGGGCCTCTAGTGTACTATCTTGTGAGTAACTAATATCCCCAGGCTAAAGTTGCCAGTCCCACTGGGAGACCCATTCCTGGGATTCTCTTCTTGACTTCCTGATTGCCAGGGATTCTGAATGGGAGAGCTGCCATTTATTTATTTATCTTTAGCACCAAGAGGGATTGAAAGAAACATTTGCATTGATTGTCTACTGTTTTAGGAGAGTTTTTTCTTCTTTTATCTTTCATTCTCTTCTGTTTTGTATTCTTCTCTTCATCCATCTTTCTCCATCCTTTCATTTTCCTGACAACTTAATCCTGTCTTCTAAATGTCTGCTACACTTCTTGGGAATCTTCATTTTTCATAACAAGATCATTAAGGAGCTCAGGGCTTTCCTGTTCTCTGTAATCATAAACTCATCTTCTTTCTCCTCCCCCTAGTCTCTCTTACTTTTATCATTTCATTATATCTCAACACAGTGGACAACTTCATTTTTAGTAGCACCCATTATTGAACCCTCTCATACACAGAAGAATCTCTGGGAAGGAGAAAATGGTCTCATTAGTTGGTGCTGTTGATAATTGTTTAACAAGACATGGTTCTTCCCCATTCCTTGGGCATCTGTTTACTTCATTCATCTTTATAACAAACAAAAATAAATAAATAAAGCCTCTATCATGTCAATCACAGAGATTGAGTGGCAGTCCATTTGTTGCCAGTGGACAGGTCACTTTTTGGGGTGGCTAATTCTGCGAGTGTACTCTTCTGTGTTCAGAGAGATGCCAACTCCATCATACTCAAATTTCTTCTTAAATTGCTGTTGGAGCCACTATCCTTGTTGATGTGAATGGATAAGGCAGGCTGGGGCTTCCACTTGATTTCATTGCCTGTAATGCTTATAAACATCTCAGAGAGTGTGTATTTTGTTGAAATGTTTTTATGTCTTCATTATCACGTTTTCACACAATATTCTTATTTGTTCTTATCTCTGGTTCTGATTAGAAGTGTGCTTTCCCTTGGTGTTTGTGTGTCTGTTCATTCATTCAGGAAAAAGTGAAATAGATATTGATTGAACTGAAATGCCACTCTTCCCCATGAGGGAATGAGGCCTTATAGTCAAAGGCAGCTATAAAACCCCAACCCTAGTAGGATACAGCATTCTTCACTTCCTTTTGCTGTAGCTATGGAGGAAAGTGGAGACTGCATCCATAATGGGCATATATATGCTTAGGGGAAAATGGATTGTTGATGACATTGCAACCACATGATTCTTTTTATGAGTTAAGTACAAAGACCCATCTCATAGCAGGTAGGACCTTGGTCCCAGTATATTCTCCCATAATGAGTACAGAGTCACAGGCTGAGGGAATTCAGGGCAGGAATGCTCATGTGTCTGTAATACAGTTTTCTAAATATAACTGGGGGAAGAAGATCACTTCTCTGTTCCAGAGACTGGAGAAAGGAAGCACTCATCCGAGAAATGCAGCAGATCCATCCACAATTATTTCAGAGTAAATAGGAGAAGTTGTGACTCTATTTGGCTCAGCTCCTTTAAGGAGGAAGGTGACAGGCTTATGTACTGTTCTAAATCTGAAGCTAGAAAGTTTTGCAAAGGTATCTTGAGCTATGCCTTCCAGTGATGTAGCAAGCATGAAGGATGCTTCCATGTCTGTTCTCACCAACTACTCTAACAACACTTTGTATTCTCAACTGATTTTGTGGCTTGTCTGTTTGTGTGGTACCCAGACAGCCTCTTTGTGTTTATATGTCACAGTTTTGTAAGGGGTCACTTAGCCATTTGGTGACTATTACAGCAAACTTACCATGAATCTCATTCACTCTACTTCTGGAAACTAAGGCTGGGGCCTTGTATGTCCTTTTCTTTTGGTTTCTCTTCTTTCTTGCTTGCTTCCTTTTTACATGGGTCTTTTGTTAGATTCTTCAGTAAAAGAGACCAAACTGCAGACAGAGGGAGAAAACATCCCTTCAGAATAAGTCCTTGACATTTGCTGAGAAAATTTGGTTCACTTTGCAGTTTCACATGCCTGAAATTGATTGTCCTAAGACTCAACAATTTAAATGCTAACAACCTCACTTTTAAAATGGTAAAGATATATGATCACTGGAACATCCCACTAGAGAAGATATGTAAGGAGAAAGAGAAGGAGAAGCTCAAGATGGAGAGTGTGTGTTATGGGGGCAAGAGGGTGAGAGTAGGGTGTAGGGTAGGGTGGGGAAGCTGCCCTTCCAGGGTAACAACATCACAATGGAGAACTTCAGACACTTACTTGTTTGCTTGTATTAGCCACCTCCCCCTCTTAATTCAAGTAGCAACATTTGCCCATTTTCAGATACTTACTGAGACCTGAGATCTGTCTTAAAATGTGAAGTGATAGCAGAGCTGTTAAACACCAGCATTTCTAGGGCTTTCATTCAACAATTAAGCCTCAGGTAGAGAAGTAATGGCACACAGAAAGATGACTTCTTCTGTTGCACTGAGTCACGAAGACCCTAACACAGGTCTCTGTGCCCTTATGAGGGATTCTGTTTCACAGTCATTCTATTGATTTTCTTCATTTTCCTTCATCTGTTCTACTTTCTGTCTCATATCTTAATTTCCTTCATCTGGAGTGTGGATATGAAATGTCACTGATGTATAGAGAGATGCTTAGCACACACATACTAATTATACAAAGAAATCTTCCGTGAATCATTATGCAAGTCAAAGAGGTAGAACAAAGACTGTTCATGGCAGAGTTGATCATGTCATCTGACACCTTGAACTGGATTGTTAGAAATAGGGCAGGTTGTGCTACACTGCACTAGGTAGATGGACCAGGCTATAGCCATTGAACTTGCATAAGAGGGAAGAAACATTTTCTCAAGGCAACACTAGAGAGATGCCTTGCAAAGAACAAAACACAGCTAAGCAATTGTCAGTTGCTATGCCATGAAAATGACTAGAGTCGGGCAGAAGTGATTTCAGATCACAGATTTGTATTTTCTTGGCCTATTTATCCCAAGAAAAACAGCTTTGCTCTCTAGAACAGAAAGTACAATGGGATTGATGCTGTATTAAAGGATTTCTCTTTGAATACAACATCACAGTAATTGTCACAAACAACATGGCCAGAGAAGATTTATGCTATGATTTTGGATACATTGAGTTGCAACTGTTAGTTACATTTAAACATGCTTTGACCTGAAGTTTCTATCACAAATAACCTGCAATGACTTGAAAGGCAAACCTGTTTTGAATGTTTCCTTTCTCCATGTATAAATGACATGTTTGCTGAATTTTGCAAAATGCCACTCATCCTAGGATGTGACCATCCTCCCCAAGGTGGTGCTTGTTTGTATTTCCTGTTCAGAGTTCCTCCGTGCTCCATCTCCCCTCCTCCTGCATCCTAGATTGTTGCTGATCTGTTTGATGCTGTTATTTATTTGTATCATTTTCTAGAATTTTATGTAAATGAAATGAATGGTATGCTCTGGAATGCTTCATTCGTCTTAAAAGACACCTCGAAGTATCTTCTTAGAATTTCATTCCTTAATTTCATGTTTTAAAACTGTGTATGTGTATGTGTCCTTGTATAGGTACGTGGATGTGAGTGCAGGTACCCATGCTGTGGATTCCTGAGGAAGGTGTTCAATCACCTGGAGTTGGCATGGTAGGTGAGCTGCCTAAAGTGGGTATTGGGAACTGAACTCATTCTGTGTTCCAACAGTTTGCATTAATTAGTTCCATTCTGGGAGGCTTCCATCTGAATATTATATTTTTTATCCCAGATCTTTATGCAAAAGAACAGTACATACATTTCACTGTTGAGTCATTTAGCCAACCAATCTTCTCAGGGTCTCAATTTGACTTGTGGTTATCTGTGTATTTCCTCTGTTAACATGTAAAAAGACTCTTGACACTGATTTTAGTGTTGAGATAGTCTGCATGAGGCTAATTTATACATCTCAGTTTTATCTCCACCCATGACTTTGTTCTCACTTCTGTGACAATGTCTTTTGAAAAACAAATATTTTGATTTTAATGACATCACTTTCATGTATTCCTTGATAATGAAGATTGCGTGTTATATTAGATAAATCTTTTTCAACCCAATGTTGTAAAAATTTATGAATGTAGCATTTTCCTGTGAGAATTTTATACTTTAAACTCTTAGATTTAGACCTATAATCCATATAATCTATTATGCTTAGAGTAGAAGTCAAGGCTCAGCCCTGCTTCTTGTCTGATGTGGGGTGGTATGGTACGAGGGGGAGATGCTCTTCCACCTTCACACTTTGCCACCCACAACAGGTGGGAGACCTGACCTGGGGGTCATGAGGTCAGAAGAACTGGCTCTGCCTCTCACCTGCTATGGAACTTGGGAAGAGCGGCTCCTGTACCTCACCTGGGCAGCACAGTACAGCCCTGGATGTGGGGACTGCAGGTGAGCCTGTCCAGAGAGCATGAGAACGTGAGAGCTGACCCTGCCTCTTGTCTGCACAGTAGTGGCCTACGGAGGGAGAGATATCCTTCTCCCCTTCCTTGTCCCTCACCATCTATGGCAAGCCAGAGAACTGGACTGGAGGGCATGAGACTGGGAGAACTGGCCAGGTTCCTCATTAGCTGCAGAGTCAGCCCTGCACCACACCTGGGCAGCAGGGTAAAGCTGGCCCTGGTTGCAGGTCTTGATGGCCAAAGGCATGGGAGTCTAATGGTCAGTGGACTGACCAACTCAAATACCCCTCAGGGACAGATCCAGAGCTTTGAATTGACCCACCCCAAAATCTACCCCATGAATGAACTGCCGGTGTGCATGAAGGTGTTGGTCCAACAGATCTAAAACTACGGGACCTCCATGACACAGGGCAACCACAGGATATCTGAGAGGAGTCCCAGTGAGGTTCCAGTATTGATAGAATAGCAGAAGCCAGCAGCCTCATACCAGACCAAGGAGTCATTGCAATGAACATTTGCAGTCAAAGAATTGTGAACAAAAGGATATACCATGGGACACACTGTGACACACTACAGCTATCACACAAGATTTCTATTTTATTTTTTCTGTTGGGGGTGTTGCTAGGATAGATGACAGGTATGAGGGGATGGAGAGATGAATGGGATTGGGGTGCATAATGTAAACTTCACAAAGAACCAATAAAGTGTTAAAAAAAAGGGCAAGGCTCAGATTGTTACAGCTAATTAGTTGTTACAAAATTATTTCTGGAAAACACTATTTCTTTATTGGGTTGTCTCAGCACCTTAGTTAGAAGTTGACTTATGATGATGTTTCTATTTTAGTATTTCCTATTCTGTTCCTTATATGTCCCCTTAACTTAAATTGCAATACTGTTCACTGAGTTTATATTATGTCTTAAAGTCAGGAAATTAAGTCCTTCTCCCAACTTAAAGTTTTTTTCCTGCAGTTTTCTAAATTGTTCTAGATGGTTTGCATTTGTACATAAATCTTAGAACCAGTTCATCAGTTTCAAAAGCATATCCTGAAATTTGAATTGGGATTATATTGGGTATCTAGAGCAATCGATTAGGAGAGCACTGGTGTTTTAAATATCTATCCTACTTCCTGAACATAGTATTACCCATGCATTTAGATCATCACTAAATTCTCATTGATGACTTTTAGACTATAATACTATTTGACATTATTTTATGTAAAGGTTTATTCTGCTTAGGGTTTATTTAGTTTAGGGATGTTGTGTCCATTGTATTTTAAATCAAGCTTAGTATTATCTCAGACATTTTTTTCCTCCAAGTCTACAGTCACTAGGTGTTTTTTCCTGACTTTAGTTTCAAGTAAGAGAGTGCTGTTCCAAATGCCAATGCTGGTACTCTGTTGACCTTTTACTTCATCATACTTCTGTGTGTTCAAGGTTTACACCTTCATGCCACTAAGCTTCCTGGTCCTGTCTTCAATCAGTTCTCAGTAGCTGTTCATTCCATCCTGAGAACTTTCCATCTGCCCACTAGATTTTTCATTCTAGATCTTTCTTCCTTTTTTTATACCTTTTGTAGTTGAATTTTGTTTTTGTCTTTTCCATGAATTTGACCAGGTAATACCATGGGAAAGGATTTTTTTTTTTAAAGCTAGCTGCATACACTTGTATATTTTGCCCTAGGCTGCGGGATGATAAGCTTTTCTAACCTTAGGACTAATTTCACTGAGAGTAACTGACAATCTGAAATGGCTTTCAAAGTTTGAGCTGTAAGGTAAAGGGGGCTCAAGACAACGACCGTTTTCTTCACAAGTAGGAGCTAATCGAGTGTCACCTAAAATGAGGTTAGAGCCAGAGGTGTGTCCTCAATGGCTTAGGAGTATCAAACTTAGCCTTTTTGTTTGTTCTGTTAGTTTTGGTTTTCAGTGGTAGTGGTGGTGGTGGTGGTAGTGGTGGTGGTGGTGGTGGTGTGTGTGTATGTGTGTGTGTATGTGTGTGTGTGTGTTCCTTTATCTGTTTCTGTGCACCCTGTGCATGCAGGTGCCCACAGAGGCCCGAAGAGTGGATCAGATCCTGTGGAATTGGAGTTAGAGGGAGCTGTGATCTGCTGTGTGGATTCTGGGAACAGAAGCCAAGTCCTCTTCCAGAGTGGTACAACTCTTTCCACTGCTGAGCCCAAGTCTCCAGCCTTCCAGCTGAAGGTTAGAATTCATTAAGAACTCACCTAATATGGGGACCAGTTTTGGGACAGTGATAAGGATCATACCCAGAGCTTCATGTCTATTAGATACATGCTGTACCACTCATCTATACTTATTAGCTATATATTTTAAATGTTTCTTTTTTCCCTAAATCTATTATATAGCTGTGGGTAAATACAGAAATTTTGTTGAATTTAATACCTTCATCTCCTTACTCCAACCCTTCCCTCTCCTATATCTGTCTTACCCTCCACCATAGCCATCTTCTCCCTCTCAGATTTATGATCTCTTTAAATGGCTTTCATTTCTGTGGGCCTTTTGAAAATATACTGTTCTAGTTAGTGACTTGCTATTTCTGAAGGTCCAACACATCCTTTATTGCCATCTCTGCAATAGAAGAGCTGGCACCTCTGGTGGTGGGATTGTCATGCTCTATCCACAGAGGGTGCTAACTCTGGGGGAAGGGTGGAAAGGATGTTCTCATTCTGCATTTTCTGGGAAGACTTCATTTGATTTTCTGAAAAGCATTTTATTTCTATAGTGCCCAGCTCTAATGGATCCAGTGAGCAGAGATTAGGACTTCTCCATCACCAGCATCTCCTGGCATCGCTTCATTGCACACTTCTCCTTGGATAAGTGTCTTTGTAGAGTCTCACAAGTCGTTTTGACAAATGAAATCTTGAGCAGCTTTTAGAATAGAGCCAACTAATGAACAGCTTTCTTAGGCCCAGGGTATCTCTTTCAGAAAGAGACTTTCCAATAGCTATGGCACTTTAACATGGGCGGCTTTCACCAGAGCCCTATGTAAATTGTTCCAATTCTAGACATCATTGAAAAATCTTATATCTGTCATGCAACAATACTGATGGGACCTGGCACACTTTATAGTAAGTGAAATAAGTCAGGCAGAGAAAGTCAAATATCCTATTTCTGACCAATAGCTAAGGTTAAAAAGCATACCTGATTAATAGAATCAGATTAGGAAGATTTTTACTGGTGGTAGAGAGAAAAAAGAGGTGAGGAAAGATGCAGGTCAAAGGTTGTCAAGTTTGAGGTAGCCCAGAGAAATAGGTTTTCATTTAGCTATTAGAGAGCATTGTGACCACCATGAACAACATACAGAACATTTTAAATTACTAAAGTAATGGCTAAGATCAAAAACTCAGGAAACAGTCAGTGCTGGCGAGGATGTGGAGAAAGGGGAACACTCCTCCACTGCTGGTGGGATTGCAAGCTGGTAAAACCACTCTGGAAATCAGTTTGGCGGTTCCTCAGAAAACTCGGCATAATACTACCAGAGGACCCAGCTATACCACTCCTGGACATATGCCCCAAGAACTCTCCAACATGCAATAAGGACACATGCTCCACTATGTCCATAGCAGCCTTATTTATAACAGCCAGAAGCTGGAAAGAACCTAGATGTCGCTCAATGGAGGAATGGATACAGAAAATGTGGTATATTTACACTATTGAATACTACTCAGCTATTAAAAACAATGAATTCATGAAATTCTTGGCTAAGTGGGTGGAACTGGAGAATGTCATCCTGAGTGAGGTGACGCATTCACAAAAGATCACACATGATATGCACTCACTGATAAGCGGATATTAGCCCAGAAGCTTGGAATACCCAAGGAATGATTCACATATCAAATGATACCCAAGAAGAAGGAAGGAGAGGTGCATTGGTCCTGGAAGGGCTCAATGTGGCAGTATAGGGGAATACCAGGAAGGGGAGGCAGGAGTGGGTTGGTTGGGGAGCAGGGGGAGGGAAGAGGGACTTTTGGGGAGGGAGGGAACCAGTAAGGGGGAAATCATTTGAAATGTAAATAAAGAATATATCTAATAAAAAAATAAAAAAAAAAGATTTTTCGCTTCTTTACAATTAAAGTAGATGGAGCAATGAATCTAAATTAATTTGATTGAATCTTTATACAATATATATGAGAATCCAAGCATCACATTCTACCTCATGAATATACACATTGATTGTCAATTAAGTTTTATTTAAAAACATTATTTTATATTCTTGTCAATTTAGTTTTCAGAGAAGGAGAAGTGTTGATCCAAATGACATAGCTTGTGGTTAACTGAAGCCTTGCACGGCAGCTCATTTCTCTCAACAAGGAAATTTGCTGAACCTCAAGAGACGGGAGAACATCTATAGGTTCCTCCTATGAAAATGCTGTTCTTCTAACAGTTGCAGCCCTTTCGGCCTCTTATGTGCTTCAAGATCTCTTCAGTTCATTAGCTAGCTGGTATCAATAGCTCATTATGGCTTTGCTGCAGTTAACTTTTGACACTCACCTCTTCATGTATTTTGCACCAGTTCTGAGCACCAGCCAGAGCTGTGACTTTCTGTGTATCCCTCAGAGCATCACATCGATCCACCTGACCTTTGCTTATGCTGTTCCAGCTGCTGTATTCATTCTCACACATGGCTTGGGAAGCATTTGGATATGACCTCTGCACACGTCCACTGCCTGCATCCGTGCTTCTCCTTGGTGCTTTCATAAAGCATGTCTATTTGCATCTAACCTATTTGTGCTCTTGATTGAAAATGTCACTCATTGATTTATTCATTCATTCATTCAGCAAATCAATATTTAGCATATTGCTTTCCCTACCAAGAAAATGAAGATAGAAAGATGCTGAAGGCAGGCAGTATTCTAGCTTCATAGTTTTGTTTAACCTTGGCTATTGAATGTTCTACCTTCCCTAGTCTTTTGAGATTGTTAGCTTCTCAGGACCTAGTTCATGAGTTGCACACACAGCTGTGTAAATAGTATGTAAGTCATCTTGAATGAATTAATGATGATCTCTGTAGCAGAAGAGGAATTAGGAAATCTCAACAGAGAATACTGGTTGAGAAGTATTAAAATGGTTACATTTTTAAACCAATCCCTTTAATAAGTTTGCATGAGGGTTGTCCATTCCTTATATTTTTCTGGAATTGGTTTTAATTTGATTTGATATATATTTTGTTTCATTTTCTCTTATATGTATGTGCATTTTCATGTATATGAAAGTGAATGAGCATCCATATTCAATAGCCTGATAACAACACAATCTACTGTCTCTTAGTTCTGACAAGTCAGAGTTTGGAGCGTTCATTGTGTTTAAAATGTCTAGGATGGTTTTGGTTAACTACTATAGAAGCTTATGTATAACTCACTCTCAAGAAAGGCATATCAGGAACTGTTCATTCACAATGTGTCTTTATTTATAACTCTCATTGCCTTGTACATCAATTTCTCTCTGACACACATCTGCATTTTTATGGCTGTACTTTGAAAGCCCAACATTCTTCATGCCTACGTTTAGTAGCCCCCTTCACCACCAAAGCACAGCAGTGTACACTATTTCAACAGTGGGATTTTTTTTTAGAACACAGGCTTGTTTTATCCATAAGTTTATGGGTTGCATTAGTGCTCCATGGGAGGGACTATGGTAGAAAGAACTTGGAGTATTGCCTCCATTCCAAACTTCGAGTTTTGGGAAACATCCTGGCTATTGCTCACAGGTTGAGAGTCTGAGCCAGAAACCATGGTGAATGACATACCTTTATCTTGTACATTAATTATAATGAGAGAGCAGACAATTTAGGTCCCTGTGGACATGTTAGTTTGCCCTGAGGAAAGATGGTTGAGAGCAGATATCTGGGGATGACCTTTATTTGTAGTATGGTCAATTGTTGGAGATCTATGCTCAAAGTCAAAATGAGACCTTTGTCCCGTATGGCTCATATGTTTCTCCAGGGTAACCTCTCAGAATTCAACTTTCATGCCTACAAATAAAGGGGACATTATTACTATCTGTCTCAATAGAATGACTGAAGATCAGCTTCTGTCCAGGATATCTGCAAAGCACAATGGATGTTCCCTTTTCCCTGTCAACTAACTGAAAGTAAATGTAGCAGAATCCCTTAAAGGTTATGTACCTGGCTAGGTGATTGCTTTCTCTTACACAGATGACTTCCTGTACTATTAATTTTTCTATGTGTATAAATTTTTCTATAAATCATTTAAGTTTTAATAAAAATTAATTTATTATTAGAAATATGGAATGAAAATTAAGCTAAGAAAGATCACTTATTAAAACTACATAACACACCCTGAAGTAACAACTGAGACAATCTGAAAAAGCCCTCAAAATTATCAGGGGATTCTATTAAAGGGAAGATTTGGCTGTGTCTATACCAAAGAGGAAGTGGGAATCTCCAATCTGCCTAACTTTTGGGTTGAAGAGAGAGATACACCATGTGTCTATGTGACATACTCATAAATAGATGACTAGATCAAATAGAACCCTATATTAGCTTTCTAGGCACAAGTAAAAATTGTAAAACAATTACCATTAAACAGCATTTATTGTTTATTTGGAAGATTCCATCCAAATGTATCTCCAATCAGATTAAGTCTCTGGTAGGAAATTTGGAGTTAATAGTATCTCTTCATATAGTAAGGCAAAATATGTAAGTTCTTTGTGTATTTAATTTCATTGATGTCTTATTGCTATGAAGAGATGCCATGATTAAAGCATCTTATAAAAAGACTTGCCTACAATTTCTGAGAGTTAGTCCATGGTCATCGTGGTGGAGAACATGGTAGCAAGCAGGCAGACATAGCTCTGAAGGAGTAGCTAAGAGCTTTCATTCTGAGAGAGAGAGAGAGAGAGAGAGAGAGAGAGAGAGAGAGAGAGGCAGGCAGGCAGGCAGGCAGGCAGGCAGACAGACAGACAGACAGAAAATGGGATCACATGGGCTTTTGGAACCTCAAACCCTACAGTGCCACACCTCCTCCAACAGGGCAGCACATCCTAATTCTAATTCTTCCTCAATAGCCCGCTATCTGGGAACCAAATATCAAACATACAAATCTTTGGATAGCATTCTTATTCAAGCCCCCACAACTGGCTTATCATTTACGAGACTGATAATTTTTAAAGGTTGTTGCTCTGATGTAGGACCTCAGACACTCAGGAAGGTTCATTAAATGTGTGGCAGCCTTGAACTCTAACCCACTATACCCTGTACCTAATCAAGCTTCTTTCTAATATGTAGGCATCTGTATCTGAGGCTGGATGTTCCTGGGGTTATTCTTGACTATTGAATGGGATGATTCAAATGAAAGCAGGAGGTGGCAGAGGCTTCTTGTGAACTGGCTTTGGAGAATGCAGCCATCCACAGCTGCATATATTTTCTGATATCTTGTTACTTCCTTGTTCTAAGGTTTTTGAAAGCAAATACCCAATAGAAATATCTGCATATGGAGATAATTATCATATAATTATGCACTGGTAAAGAATCCACATAATAATTCCGACATAATGTATCCTAACTTCAGTGAAATTCTAGCTTTATGCCCTTATTTGGAAATTTTATTCAAGCAGACCAACAACATTTATATGATAAGAATCTGTATTCCTATATCTTAGACATCCTACAGTGAGAATCTCATAAACCTATGGCTATGTATAGAACCTGTTAGAGATCACGACAGACATACTATTTCTGTGAGATGCAAGCCTGGGTGGATTATTGGTCCCGATTCTTGAACGGGTAGAGACTATCTTTACAATCTTAGCCAATGTACACAGTATAAATATTTTCATTTTCTTTTCAGGAGTTCTCATTTCTAATACTCATTAGACAGAATTGAATAAAAAAATCATTGCTTCTATGAATGAAAATTACTGTCTTTTGTGCTAGCAAAGCATCAAGTGTTTGTTGAGATACCAAGACCAGGAATACTTAAAGGAACCACTGCTAGCTCTTCAGGTACAGTGTTTATCTTGGCACAAGTATGATATTTCACTCATTCTGCTGTGCTATTTCAAAGTGGACTGAGGACCTTATAGCTGTATTCCATGTTTCTGCATTGTTGCCCTGCTAATTAAGGTTGAAACCAACCATTGTCCAGATAGCCTTCTGGGTTTGGCGCAAAATGGCAGATTCCCTTTACAGCAGGGCTTCTCCTTCTTGGCCCTTGTCTGGGAAGTTCAACCCTCACTCCTCCCTCTGCCTGTGGAATATCACATAGCCTTGGTTATGATTACAGGTTCAACTTCCTTTCTCCCAATCAAAATCCATTTAGCTAGCACCTAAGATTCTTGGATTGCCTCCCCATGCTAATGAAGCACCTTGGTATCTTAGCTTTCATTTGATGAACTTTGCCACCCTGGATATTCCTACCTCCACTTCCCTAAAACTATATAACCCTTGATTCACCCAAGTAAAGTTGATCTGTTTCCCTGGAGCCAGTCCTGGTATATGGTCATTACTGTATGTACTCACAGGGCTTCCATATCCCAAGTCCTTTATCTCCACACTTTTGGCCTCATGGAACCATATTGACCCATGATCCCTGGGGGCAAGAAGGGTCACACTACATCTTTGGGGGACATTCTCTGTCTTTCATTTGAATCCAACTTCCATATAGGAGAAGGTAAATTTCTTTCTGTAGTAGCTTTTTTGTTTCTGGTCCTGTATTCTAGCTAGGTTTTTTGTTTGTTTGTTTTGTTTTGTTTCATCTTGATACAAATTAGAGTTATCCAGGAAAAAAGAACATGAGAAAATGCCTTTATCAGACAGGCTTATAGGCATATGTGTAGGATATTTTCTTATTAATAATGGTTGATGGAGGGACCACCCCAATGTGAGTGGTGTCACTCCCCCACCATGTGGGTCAGGTGATCCTGGAAGGTATCAAAAGTCAAGCTGAGTAAGCTATAGTAGTGAGCACCGTCTCTGCTTCAGTTCCTGCCCTGACTTCACTTTGCAATGGATGGTTAGCTGTGGGATGAAATAAATACTCTCCTCCAGTTATTGTTGGTCACAGTCTTGATCACAGTGGTAGAAGGCAAACCAAATTTTGAGTCTCTTTGATTTATGTGATACTGACCTTCCAGTGACAAAAGTCAAATCTTTAAGGCAGTAACCCACGTCGGCTGAGCACTTGCTGTGGTGCTGGGAATTGTTTGTACCGGCTACTTTGTCAGTATTGTGCAATCCTTATAACTATCTGGTGGTCATGCTCTGGGCCAAAATAAAGCTTAAACAACTTATCTAGGGTCACACAATTGCTGTGGCATTATTCAACATCTGGACTGGAATACCAACCATCACATATATAATTAATGCACTATTGCTCTAGTGAGATTTCATTTAAAAATAATGTTGCTTCTTGAAAACAGTACATCATTTACTCCAATGGTCAATATTTTTTTTTATGTATGAGTTCTATATTTTTTTTAAATTTTATTTTCTAAGTTTTTTTTTATTTACATTCCAAATCTTTCCCCTTTCTCGTTTCCTCCCTCCCCGAAAGTCCCATAAGCCCCCTTCCCTCCCTCTTTTCCCCATTCAACCCCCTCTCGTTTCTCTGTCCTGGCGTTCCCCTACATCCAGCCTTTCCAGGACCAGGGGTCTCTCCTTCCATCTTCTTAGAAATCTATTGATATGCGAAATGTGTCTAGGGTATTCCGAGATTCTGGGTTAATATCCCCTTATCAGTGACTGCATACCATGTGTGTTCTTTTGTGATTGGGTTACCTCACTAAGGATGATATTTTCAAGTTCTGACCATTTGCCTAGGAATTTCGTGAATTCATTGTTTTTAATTGCAGAGTAGTATTCCATATTTTAATCCATGTTCAGAAGTGATTATATAAGGATGAGATATTGTGTCTTATTGGTTTGAGAATAGCAAAAATCACACATGTGGGGAGAAAGGAGTACATGCGCATGCATGTGCATGTGTGTACACATACTTATCTCCAATTCTGAGCATCCTGATTTTCTATTTCAGCATATTTCTAACATTCCATCAAGATCACAACATATTTGGAATATATTCAATGAGGCTCAATAAGGGCTGCTCAGTCCAGTGCCACTTGGGAAATCTGAATTTACAATCTTGGAGCCTTCTATATAACTGAACTATGTTTTTTCCACCTTTGGTTAAAAATTTCTACAAATTCTAAAAATAGAGATACCTCTATTCTAATGCTTGAAACAGGAAGTAAGGACTCTAGGAAGTTGTCATGTTGTCTTCACCAGTCTCTTTTTTTAATGGAAAAAATATTTAAAAGGCTTTATTTTAGTACACACATATAATTCACCCACCCATATTTCCTTTTTTCTTCAATGTACCTACAACATTATTTATTTATTAATCATTCCATTTGCTTATATCTCAAATGATATTCCATTTCCTGGTTACTCCTCCACAAGACCCCCATCCCACAACCTCCCTCACCTCCCTCCCCTTTGCCTCTAAAGGGGTGATCCTCCACCCTCCCACCCTCTCCTGTCCCATCCCTCCAGCATCCCCGTACACTGCTGCATCAAACCTCCACAGGCCCGAGGGCTTCCTTTCCCATTGATGTCAGACAAGGCCATCCTCGGCTACCTATGTATCTGAAGCCATGGATCCCTTCCTGTACACTCCTTTGTTGGTTTGTCTAGCTCCTGGGAGTATTGGGTACTCTGGCCAGCTGATGTTGTTGTTCTTATGAAGTTGCAATCCCCCTCAGCTCCTCCAGTCCTTCTGTCAACTCCACCAGCAGGGTCCTTGAGCTCAGTCTGATGGTTGGCTTCAAGCATCCACATCATCCACATCTGCAATGGTCAGTTGCTGGCTGAACCTACCAAGGAGCAGCCACACCAGGTTCCTGTCAGCAAGAGCCTCTTGGCAATGACAATAGTGTTGGGGGGGGTGTCTGAAGACAAGACGGGTCCCCAGGTGGAGCAGTCCCCGAATGTCCCTTCCTTCAATCTCTGCTCTATTTTTTGTCCCTGTTCTTCCTTTGGACAAGAATATTTCTGGGCTAAAAACTTCGAGATGAGTGTGTGGCCCCATCCCTCCACTGGGGGTCATCCCTTTCTACTAAAGGGGGTCTCTAAATGTTCTATCTGCCTTTCTCTACTAAAATCATCCCTGTTGGGTCCTGGGAGCCTCTCATTTCTCTTGTGTCTGGGACCCTCCAGTGGCTATCCCGTTTCCTCATCCCCCTTACATGTTTTTATTAGATTTCTTGACCCTCTGTACCTCTCTCCTGTCCCTTCCAGTACCTGATACTGCACCCCTTTATTTCTTCACCCTCCTCTCTCCCTCCCAGGTCTTCCTCCCTCCACCTCCCTTGATCATCCTGTTTCCCCCTCAATGCAGAATTGAAGCATTCACACCCTGGTCTTCCTTCCTCCTAAGCTCCACATGATCTGTGGGTTGTATCACGGGCATTGTGAGATTTTTAGGCTAATATCCACTTACCATGTATTTTCTTTTGTGTCTAAGTTACCTCACTCAGGATGATATTTTCTAGTTCCATCCACTTGCCTGTGAATTTCATGAAGTCATTGTTTTTTAATAGCTGAGTAGCACTCCATTGTGCTACATTGTACCACATTTTCTGTATCCATTCTTCTGATGAGAGACATCTGGGTTGTTTCCAGCCTCTGTCTATTATAAATAAGGCTGCCATAAACATAGAGTAGCTGACATAGCTTAACAACAGTAAAGGCAACTCTTTCTATGAAAACTGCTTCAGACAGAATTAAATCTGAAAGACTAAAATAATCCCCAAACGCAAAACAGTCTCAGACTTTTACCCTTAAATTTGCAAAGACGAGGCAGTAAATGGGTGTTTTGTTCCTTGGTTTTTTTTTGTTTTTTTGTTTTTTGTTTGTTTGTTTTTTCTAAAGCCGGAGAAGTCCTTGGTAAAAGGACTCCTTGAAGTCACTGAGAGACTAATGGGAAGCTGTGGGTGTGCCATGGAACTTTCAAAGGCCTCTGGCTCATCTTTGAAGGTGGTATGCATCTTTTTAAGCCTGGGTTTCAGATACAAAGCTGAGTTGCTTGGCCTCTTAGATGTAATGGAGTATCATAAATACAGTCTCTTATGTATGAAAACTTCAAAACAAATATGTGTAAACAGAGGGTGTTACTATTAAAAGAAAACAGCTTTGGGGAAGTCAACCCTTTAATAAGTAATCCAAAGGGAAAATTGCATTAAAAACCCCCATGTAAGTGATATAGTCAGTAGCTATAAACACCGTTTTAATAATTTAATTTCATCATTATAGAATTAATATATATGGAAATACTTTATGGGATTAAAAGATAGGAAGGCTCATTTGTTTATGCCAAAATTATCATTAAAATGTTAACTGTGACAGGAAAATGGCCTATAATCCTTGAGTAATAATTTGGGCTTTAAAATAAACCTGTTAAAAAGAAATGTTATATATCACTAGCTTTTGCCTAGGAGTCAGCTAGACTGTGGTAACTAATATCCCAGTATAGGAATATATAAAAGTGTGTGTTCATGGAACGTATTTCAAAGCCTACTCAAGGGAAAATGGCCATTGAATTGTGTTCCTCAGGAGAAACCATAAGAGTTACTGTACATGGCCCTAAAGTTATCAATCAAAACCACAGCCAGGTCAATAACGACTTACAACATGCTGGGGAATCAAATGAGCACAATGCATGCTGCCTGACTTGCATCATAAACGTGTGTTCATAGCTGACTTTGGATGAGATTCGTGGCTGCAGTCAGAATGAGCTCAAATGACTATTTAAACAAATAGCATTGGAAATGGAATTTTTGGTAATTTTAAACTTAATTGAAATATAATTATATCATTTCCTCCCTGCCTTTCTCCCTTTCAAATGAATTGCCTCTTGTTCTTTATTGTTGTTACATACCTGTATATACGTGAATAAATATATAAATGCAACTTTCTGAGCCTATTTAATGTTGCTTGTATATATACATACATACCATTTAGGGCTGACCATTTGTTACTGGACAACCATTTAGGGTACTCATTTCTGGGGAAGCCTAACTCTCCCTCTCCTGGTACTTTTTAATTGCCTGCAGTTCTTCAACTATGCCTAGGGTCCTATGCAATTTTCCCCATTCACATTGTCCTGTCAACTGGTGGTGTCTTTGTTTCGGTCTTATTTAAGCAATTATTTTCTTGAGATTTCTTGGGTGTAGGTTCCCTGTCATATGCAAAGTACACAACATCATAGCAGACTTCCTGGTCTTCTGGCTCTTGGAATCTTTCTGGCTTTCTTTCCAATCTCTCTGAGCCTTATATTAGGAGTTGTGTTACTGATGTATCAATTGGGGCTTCACCCCATAGACAGTCATTCTCTGTATTTTGGGCACTTTTGGACATTCTATAATGGTATCTTTTAAGATACAATGCCTCTTTTGGTGTTGAGAGCTACACCTTATCTATGGGTATTAAGGTAAGTATTAGGAATGCAGTTACGTATTATGTTGGCTTAGAAAAGTAGCAGTAATAGATTCTCCACTAAGATCTGTGATATTACTCACCATGGATTATTTTCTAGTATTAGGCATAATTTCTCTTTTGTTGAGTGGACTTAAATCCAATTAGACAACTGTTGGTTAGCTTCAAGATATAAATTCCAGTTGCATCTTTAGAGCTATCTTGCTGTGCTGATCAGTTTTATTGCTCACAGGTGCCACAGTCAGGTAGGACTAGTAAATGCTTTCTTACCTTGGTGGCTTGCACAACATCTTTTGGTATTATGGCTGATCCCCAGGGAGAAGGCTTTTAGAACAGATCCAACTCTATTCCTCCAGTCACTATATCCAGAGTACAGGTGTCATCAGCAATGCGGGACTTACCTCCAACTTTTGGGAGGCAACCAAGAGCAACAGCAATAGCCTGTATGGTTTGGGGAGTTTCTTGGACTTCCCTGACCCAACAACTTGAAAAGAGGCTTCTTTTGTCTGGCACTATAGTTTTTGTTAAATAGTCTATGGATCTTGGAGGGAGCATTATCACCCAAGCGGCATAATTTCCTGTAAACTATGTATCTATATACCCAACACGCTTTTCTGTATCATATTTAACTTTAGTCAAATACAAAATAATATGATTCCTTATGATTTTCTTCATGCAGTATTAGAAATATTGAGGAAAACAACTTCTATTCATTCTGTTATTTAATCTTATTCCATAGGGTGACACACATCTTTGTAGTAGCATTATGTGAAGTATATATAGCATGCATGAGCATGTGCATGCTTCCTTGCTCTGTATACATGAACTCCTCCTGTGCTAGATAAAATCCACATATTTCTAAGTTGGCACTTCAAGATTAGAGCTTCCAGATGCTTAAAAGATGAATGTTTCTGGTGATCATGGAAGGTAGTATAAGAAAATTAGAATTAATTTTACTTGATGAAGTAAACCTAACAAGTGTGCGATTGAAAGTATTATGCTAAAACATGAAAGGAGAGACAGAAGAGTATCATTGCCTGTTATATATATATTGGCTCTGCTTTTCATTTTTGTTGTTTTTTTAAATTTTTTATTACATATTTGCTTTATTTACATTTCAAATGTTATCCCCATTTCTCCTTTCCCCTTCGAAAACTCACTATCCTATCCCCTCTCCCACTGCTCACTGCCCCCCCTCCCGTTTCCTGACCTGGCATTCCACTACACTGGGGCATCTAGCCTTCACAAGACCAATGGCCTCTCCTCTCATTGATGTCTGAAAAGACCATCCTCTGCTACATATGCAGCTGGAGCCATGGGTCCCTCCATGTGTGCTCTTTGGTTGATGGTTTAGTCCCTGGGAGCTCTAGCAGTACAGGTTGGTACATATTATTGTTCCTCCTGTGAGTCTGTAAAATTCACCTCCTTGAATCCTTTCTCTAGCTCCTCCATTGGGGACTCTATGCTCAGTCCATTGGTTGGCTGTGAGTCATGGGTATTTTGATCCCACTTCTAGGAAGGACCAAAATATCCACAGTTTGATCTTCCTTCTCCTACAGCTTCATATAATCTGTGAATTGGATCTTGGGTATTCTGAGATTTTGGGCTAATATCCACTTATCAGTGAGTGCATACCATGTGTGTTCTTTATGTGATTGGATTACTTCACTCAGGATGATATTTTCTAGTTCCATCTATTTGCCTAAGAATTTAATGAATTCATTGTTTTTAACAGCTGAGTAGTACTCCATTGTGTAAATGTACCACATTTTCTGTATCCATTCCTCTATTGAGGGACATCTGGGTTCTTTCCAGCTTCTGGCTATTATAAAAAAGGATGCTATGAACATAGTGGAGCATGTGTCCTTATTACATGTTGGAGCAACTTCTGTGTATATGCCCAGGAGTGGTATAGCTGGGTCCTCAGGTAGTACTATGCCCAATATTCTGAGGAACTGCCAAACTGATTTCCAGAGTGGTTTTACCAGCTTGCAGTCTCAGCTGGAATGGAGGAGTGTTCCTCTTTCTCCACATCCTCTCCAGCATCTACTATCCATTGAGGTTTTTTTTTGAACAGCATGTTCTTTTATTGAAAAATGAAATAGAAATATTTTATGATAGAATTGAAGATTATCATGGAAAATGTTATATAGATATAATAATGGTAGGCATAAAAGTATTCCTAAGTTGATTGAAAGTGGAATTATAAACATTTTCTGACAAAGTTGAAGATTTACATGGAAAATATTTCTGATAAAATTGAAGAAATATATAGAAAAACATGTTAAAATTGAAGATTATCATGGAAATTATACAGATAAAATTGTAGGCATAAAAATAATTCTAAGTTGATGGAAAGTAGAATTATAAACATTTTCAGGTAAAATTAAAGATTTACATGGAAAATATTACTGATAAAATTCAAGAAGTATATAGACAAACATGTTAAAATTGACTATTTCATGTAAAATTATACAGATAAAATGGTAGATTAAACAAAACCTTTCTAAATTAATTGAAGGTGGAATTACAAACATTTTATGATAAAATCAGAGGTTTACATGGAAAACTTTTCTGATAAAATAGAAGAAATATATAGAAAAACATGTTAAAATTGAAGATTTTCATGAAAAATAATGCAGATAAAATGGTAGACACAAAAAATTACTAAATTAACTGAAAGAGGAATTACAAACATTTTCTGACAAAATTGAAGATTTACATGAAAAATATTTCTGTTACTCTATGTCTTTTTATTGGGGAATTGAGTCCATTGATGTTAAGAGAGATTAAGGAATTGTGATTGTTGCTTCCTGCTATTTTTTATGTTATTTTTTATGTTTGTGTGGGTATCTTCTTTTGGGTTCATTGAAAGAAAAATACTTTCTTGCTTTTTCTAGGGTGTAGTTTCCCTCCTTGTGTTGGAGTTTTCCACCTATTATCCTTTGTAGGGCTGGATTTGTGGACAGATATTGTGTAAATTTGGATTTATCATGGAATATCTTGGTTTCTCCATCTATAGTGATTGAGAGTTTTGCTGGAGATAGTAGTCTGGGTTGGCATTTGGGTTCTCTTAGGGTCTTTATGAGATCTGCCCAGGACCTTCTAGCTTTCATTGTCTCTGGTGAGAAGTCTGGTGTAATTCTGATAGGTCTGCCTTTATAAGTTACTTGCCCTTTTTCCTTTACTGCTTTTAACATTCTTTCTTTATTTAGTGCATTTAGTGTTTTGATTATTATGTACCAGGAGGACTTTCTGGAGTTTTTGATCTTAGCCATTCTGACTGGTGTGAGGTGTAATCTCAGGGTTGTTTTGATTTGCATTTCCCTGATGATTAAGGATGTTGAACATTGCTTTGTTTAGCTCTATAACCTATTTTTTAATATGGTTATTTGTTTCTCTGGAGTTTAACTTCTTGAGTTCTATGTATATGTTGGATATTAGCCCTCTGTCAGATGTAGGGTTGGTAAAGATCATTTCTCAGTGTGTTGGTTGCCATTTTGTCCTATTGACAGTATCCTTTGCCTTACAGAAGGTTTACAATTTTATGAGGTCCTGTTTGTCAATTCTAGATCTTAGCACATAAACTATGGGTGTTCTGTTCAGGAAATTTTCCCCTGTGCCCATGTGCTCAAGGCTCTTCCCCAGTTTCTTTTCTATTAGTTTCAGTGTGTCTGGTTTTATGTGGAGGTACTTGATCCACTAGTACTTGAGCTTTGTACAAGAAGATAACAATGGATCAATTTGCATTCTTCTACATGTTAACTGACTGTTGAACCAGGACCATTTGTTGAAAAGGCTGTCTTTTGTCCACAGGATGGTTTTAGTTTCATTGGCAAAGATCAAGTGACCATAGGTGTGTAGGTTTGTTTCTGGTCTTCAATTCTATTCCATTAATCTACCTGCCTGTCACTGTATCAATATCATGAAGTTTTTATCATGATTTTTCTGTAGTATAACTTGAGATCAGGGATGATGATTTCGCTAGAGGTTCTTATATTGCTGAGAATAGTTTTCCACTATCCTGGTTTTTTTTGTTATTCCAGATAACTTTGGAAATTTCTCTTTCTAACTCTATGAAGAATTGAGTTGGAATTGTGATGGGGATTGCATCGAATCTGTAGATTGCTTTAGGAAAGATGACCATTTTTACTATATTGACCCGCCAATCCATGATCATGGGAGATCTTTCCATTTTCTGAGATCTTCAATTTCTTTCTTCATAGACTTGAAGTTCCTGTCATACAGATCTTTCACTTGCTTGGTTAGAGTCATACCAATATATTTTATATTATTTGCAACTATTGTGAAGGGTATCATTTGCCTGATTTCTTTCTCAGCCTCGTTATCCTTTGAGTATAGGAAGGTTACTGATTTGCTTAAGTTAATTTTATATCCAACCACTTTGCTGAAGTTGTTTATGAAGTTTAGGAATCTCTGGTGAAATTTTTGTGGTAACTTATGCATACAATCATATCATCTGCAAACAGTGATACTTTGACTTCTTTCTTTCCAATTTGTATCCCTTTCAACTTGTTTTGTTGTCTACTTTCTCTGGCTAGGACTTTGAGTACTATATTGAACAGGTAGGGAGAGAGTGGACAGCCTTGTCTAGTCCCTGATTTCAGTGAATTGCTTCAAGTTTCTCACCATTTAGTTTGATGTTGGCTACTGGTTTGCTGTGTATTACTTTTACTATGTTTAGGTAGAGGCCTTGAATTCTTGATCATTCCAAGACTTTTATCATGAAGGAATGTTGGATTTTGTCAAATGCTTTCTCAGCATCTAATGAGATGATCATTATGTTTTTTTTTCTTTGAGTTTGTTTAGATAGTGGAATACATTGATGGATTTCCATATATCAAACCACCCATGCATCCCTGGGATGAAGCCTACTTGATCGTTTTGGTGTGTTTTTGGATTCGGTTGGCAAGAATTTTATTGAGTATTTTTGCATCAATATTCATGAGGAAAATTGATCTTAAGTTCTCTTTCTTTGTTGGGTCTTTATGTGGTTTAGGTATCAGAGTAATTGTGGCTTCATAGAACGAATTGTGTAGTGTTCCTTCTCTTTTTATTTTGTGGAATAGTTTGAAGAGTATTGCTATTAGGTAGTCTTTGAACGTCTGATAGAACTCTGCATTAAACCCATCTGGTCCTGGGCTTTTTTTGTTGGGAGACTGTTAATGACTGCTTCTATTTCTTTAGGGGTCATGGGACTGTTTAGATCATTTATCTGATCCTGATTTAACTTTGGTACCTGGTATCTGTCTAGAAAATTGTGCATTTCCTCTAGATTTTCCACTTTTGTTGAGTATAGGCTTTTGTAGTAGTATCTGATGATTTTTTTTGGATTTCCTCAGTATCTGTTGTTATGTTTCCCTTTTCATTTCTGATTTTAATTTTTGGATACTGTCTCTGTGCCCTCTGGTTACTTTGGCGAAGGGTTTATTTATCTTGTTGGTTTTTTCAACAAACCAGATCCTGGTTTGGTTGATTCTTTGTATAGTTCCTTTTGTTTCTACTTGGTTGATTTCAGCTGAGTTTGATTATTTATTGCCGTCTACTCCTCTTGGGTGTATTTGCTTCTTTTTGTTCTAGAGCCTTCAAATGTACTGTCTAGCTGCTAGTGTATGTCCTTTTATTGGGGGAATTGAGTCCATTGATATTAAGAGATATTAAGGAAAAGTGATTGTTGCTTCCTGTTATTTTTGTTATTAGAGGTGGAGTTATGTTTATGTGGCTCTCTTCTTTTAGGTTTGTTAAAAGAAGATTATTTTCTTGCTTTTTCTAGGGTGTAGTTTCCCTCCTTTTGTTGTTGTTTCCCACGTATTATCATTTGAAGGACTTAATTTGTGGAAAGATATTGTATAAATTTGTTTTTGTCATGGAATACCTTGGTTTCTCCATCTATGGTAATTGAGAGTTTTGCTGGGTATAGTAGCCTGTGTTGGCATTTGGGTTCTCTTAGGATCTGTGTGACATCTGCCCAGGATCTTCTGGCTTTCATATCTCTGGCAAGAAGTCTGGTGTAATTATAACAGGTTTGCCTTTATATGCTACTTGACATTTTCCCCTTACTGCTTTTAATATTCTTTCTTTGTTTAGTTCATTTAGTGTTTTGATTATTATGTGATGAAAGAAATTTCTCTTCTGGTTTAGTCTGTTTGGAATTCTGTAGGCTTCTTGTATGTTCATGTACATCTCTTTCTTTAGGTTAGGGAAGTTTTCTTCTATAATTTTGCTGAAGATATTTACTGGCCCTTTAATTTGTAAATCTTTGTTCTCTTCTATACCTATAATCTTTAGGTTTCATCTTTTCATTGTGTCCTGGATTTCTTGGATGTTTAGGGTTAGGAGTTTTTTGCATTTTGCATAGTTTTTGACTGTTTTGTCAATGTTTTCTATGGTATCTTCTGCACCTGAAATTCCCTCTTGTATCTCTTCTATTCTGTTGTTGATGCTTGCATCTTTGACTCCTGATTCCTTTCCTAGGTTTTCTATCTTGAGAGTTGTCTCCCCCTTGTGATTTCTTTATTGTTTCTATTTCCATTTTTAGATCCTGGATGGTTTTGTTCAATTCCTTCACCTATTTGTTTGTGTTTTCCTGTAATTCTTTAAGGGACTTCTGTGTTTCCTATTTAAGGGCTTCTCCCTGTTTACCTGTGTTCTCCTGAATTTTTTTAAGGGAGTTACTTATTTCCTTCTTGAAGTCCTCTAACAGCATCATGAGCTGTGGTTTTGAATCCAAATCTTGCTTTTCCAGTTTGTTGGGGTATCTAATAGCTGCTGTTGTGGGAGAACTGGATTTGGATGACGTCATGTCACCTTGGTTTCTGTTGGTAATGTTCTTGCCTTTGCCTTTGCCATCTTGTTATCTCTGGTGTTAGTTGGTCCTGCTGTCTCTGGCTGGAGCTTGTCCCTCCTGTGGGCCTGCAAGCCTATCTCAGCATCCCTTGGAGACCAGCTCTTCTCTGACACAGAGGGCTGTGGAGCAGCACAGCTCCTGGATGCAGATGGAGCCCGGAAGGACCCTGTCCCAGCTGCTCTGTCACTCCTGTGCTCTCTGTGCTCCTGGCCAGATCCTCCTTGGACAGTCACTGGAGAGAAAATGGAGATCTCACTTCCAAATCCGGGAATCAAAGTGCTCTCTGGAGACCAGTTCTCCCCTGGCAGGACCTGTGCACAGGGTGGCTGTGGAGCAGTCTACCCAGCTCCTGGTTACAGATGGAGCCAGGAGGACCCTGATTCATTCTCTCTCTCTCTCTCTCTCTCTCTCTCACACACACACACACACACACACACACACACACGCTTTAGGGGTTATAGGTTGGATCAATGATGTTAGAAAGCTTGTCATGGAAGCCTGAAGACCTAAGCTGTATCAATTTAGGGAAGGCTAAATAACTGTTTACAACATGCATTGAGGTGCTCTCTTCCTCTGTCTCTCTGTCTCTGTCTCTGTCTCTCTCTCTCTCTCTCTTTCTCTTTCTCTCTCTCTCTCTCTCTCTCTCTCTCTCTCTCTCTCTCTCTCTCACACACACACACACACACACACACACACACACACCTTCACAGTTACTACCCTAGAGCTTTGCATAAGTGACAGGATGCTGAAAACTGAGGAAAACAGAATTCTACCCTTTTAAGAACTAGAATTAATAGGTTCCAAACACAGGCAGCAGATATTGGTGAAATGCCAGCATATTCACTACTGCCGAAGATCCTCTCATTTTATGTGATCCTGCAAAAGATATGGAATGATGTCATTTTCCCTTTACAATTTCATTGTGTTTTGGAAAACATATACGAACATATGATTCCCAATGAATAATATTTTAAAATTTTCAATGTAGTTCATTATTTTAGGGTATTCATTGATTTAAAATAGAAAGAAATAGTTCTTCATGTATTAAAATATAGAAGAGAGGGAAGAAAAAGAGAGAGAAAAAAGTAAGAGAGAGAGATAGATAGATAGAGAGAAAGAGAGAGAGAGAGAGAGAGAGAGAGAGAGAGAGGGAGAGTTCTTTCTATCAGGGTCTTACTGTAGTGGCTTTCAAATTTAACCTTCAGATGGAAAGACATTTTTATGTAATATTGTCATTTACCCCAAGTAGTAATTTTTTAAGGCCCTGGTGTATTTGAGGCTATAGAGTTTCTTCATAAGTTATTAGGTGTTTATGTCAATGAATGACACTCTTTTATGTGCTAATCTAGGGAGGGAAATTTGAAACCATGGAGCAATGATGGTAAGTCAAGGCAAAAGTAAATATTTATTTTTTTTACAGCATTTCCAGAAATTATGCCTGGCCATAGAATTCTCTATATGAATTGTACATGCATGACAAGCATTATTCAGCTGCTACCTAGAAGGAATATTCTAGAGGGGTCAAGTAATTTACATGTCTTTCTTTCATTTACACCTACCTGCTAAAGAAACATGTTTATGCACGCAGCTTCTGGGTTCAATGTGGAGATCCCTAATTGAAAATGCCCAGCATCCAGCGAGATCAAAGCAGTATAATGAGGCAGAAAAGGTCACTAGGCAGATTGATTATTTCCTCTTATAGCTACGATTCTCTGCTGGCAGAAAAAGAAGCAGCAGCATCTCAGGTGTATGTGGTTGCCATAGGGACAGAAGTTGTGATTTACTGGGGAACATTGCTGCAAATAGCAATAAAACAGCAATTCAGCTGAGGTCAGAGGCACAGAGTCTCTGAAGCTGCAATCAAACCAGACAGCTGCGCAATTCATTCAGTAAGAATTTCACAGTTGCTGTTGTAAAGCAAGTGGAAAAAAGGGGGAAATCAAGCCAAGTGCTCCTCTCGTGTGTACACCTCTGCAAACAACACCAGGGCTTTGGTCCAGAGCTTTCAAGCCATCTCACTAAGAACTCTGAGTAATTGAAGGGGTAAAAAGTAGATCAAAATGGTATTTTTAATACAGTAACTAATCATAATATTCTATACATGATATTTTATGAAGCAACATAGAGAAAAACTGCATTAAATATTAACAAATAAACCTACTGCTCAGGCTAGCCTATGAAATGACAGGATTGCAGTCAGCTGAACATGCTATGCATGCATGTGTGTGTGATATGCATGTATGGAGATAAGCATGAATATACAAGTGGCTTTGGCTTTAAGTGAAGCAGACTGTCTTGGCTCTCCCTTTCCTCCTTCCCATCCCTTTCTCTCTTGGACACAGTCCTCTGAAGTGAGGGGTGCTCTCTGCTGTCTTAGTGTGAGGACAGTGTCTCTGTCTTTTTCTTTATTATCAACACAGCTTACTACAGCCTTGGATCCTTTGTCTCTTCACCTGAATCTTTGGTTTCAGTATTTCAATTGCACTTTCTGTTACAATTTTTATTTAGTGCAAGGAACTAAATAAACTAATACACAGGGGAGGTTGTGGCATTTTGAAATGAATAGGTTAAATTTTACCTATATAGTTGAGGTGTCCCTTCATTAACAAGCACTTAATTCAAACCAGGCTGGTATCTGTTCTCAGGGGATAGGATTTGAAACATGCAAAATAACACTAGCTGTGGTTACTGCACAAAGAAATAAAATTTTTATTGAGGCTCTTAAAAAGAAAGCATTAACAGATGAAAGAGTGAATTGTGTAGAAGACTGAGCACACTGTTACCTTTTAAAGGAATTCGCTGTTGGAGTGACTCAGGGTCAGTTGAGCACTTTTGAAATGATGGGGCAGGATTCCAGGTTTTGGAATGTCCAGTCCTTGGAAGGTTTCACATCTGACAAGCAGAGAAGGACTCTCAGACACACTCGTTTTAAATTTGATGGGCTGAGTGGGCCATTAGTTAGTACATACTTGTCTTTTTTTTTTCTTTATCAAGACAGAGAGAGTACTTTTTCTTCTGAAACACAAGCAAAAAAATTTGCAAAGCCAAAAACAAATTCACAAAAATAAACCCTCAAAACTAACACAAAAGGCATTTTTCCCCCTCAGTGCTGTTAGTAAAACTAGCTATTTTGTACCTGTCTTGCTAGCCTGAGTTTTGTCAACTTGACACAAGTTAGAGTCATTTGGAAAGGTATGGGGAGCTTCAGTAGAGAAAATGCCACTATCAGCTTGCCTAAAGACAAATGTCTAGGACATTTTCTTGATTAATGATTGAAGCGGGAGGACCAAGACCCTTGGGGAAGTGCTCTCCCTGGGCTAGTGGTCCCAGATGATATGAGAAAGCAGGTCGGTTGAGCAAGCCATGAGAAGCAAACCAGTAAGCAACATCCCTCCATGACCTTTGCCCTCTGCATTGACTTTGCCTTGAGATCCAGCCCTCCTGACTTTCCTTAGTAATGGAGAGTGGCCTGCAAGGTGTAAGATGACAGACATAGCCCCTTTCCTCCCCTTTCCTTTGCTTTTGGTCATGCTATTTCATCAAAGTTACAGATATTCTAACTAAAACACCTACTCTTAATTGGCATCTTTTTTCTTTCTATAAAGCATCTTTATACTTATTTTTGCTGTTAACACAAGAGTAGAACGTGGAATTGATCAGATATGACAAGCACTGATCAATGCACAGTTACTCAGTACTGGCCTCAGTTTTATTTTCTTAGTTCCTGGTCTGTGTGACAGTTACTATCCTTACCTCACCCCATGTGATGGTTTGTATATACTTATTCCAGGGAGTGGCACCATTAGAAGGTGTGGCCCTGTTGGAGTAGATGTGTCACCAGGGGTGTGGACTTTAAGACCCTCATCCTAGCTGCTTGGAAACCAATATTCTGCAAGCAGCCTTCAGATAAAGATGTAGAACTCTCAGCTCTGCTGACCCATGCCTGCCTGGTCACTGCCATACTCATGTCTTGGTGATAATGGACTGAACCTCTGAATCTGTAAGCCAGCCCCAACTAAATGTTGTCCTTACAAGAGTTGCCTCGGTCATGGTATCTCTTTAACAGCAGTAAAACCCTAAAACTAAGACCCTTCACTTCTTTCTTTCAACTCACTTTACTTAATATGTCCTGACCCATGCCCTTAGTAAACATTCATAAATGAGTTTTATCCATAAAGAATATATAGAATTCTTTTTGGCAATGTATTCAGTGCAAGTCAAGGATGAAAACCTGGACCCACCTGCCTGGGTGAGGCCATCACTCCGATACACGCTGGGCATGTATCCATGGGTTTATTTCTCATCATGTTTGTGCCTCAGATTCTTTATCTGGATACTGAGGGTAGTGATGACTGCCAATCTAGGTGGCTGGTTGAGAAGGATGATATTCATATAGAACCCTGAGGACAGTCTCTATATTATGGTATTTATATTCACTATTATAAGGACTACTGGATATATTCAAGGTATACAGATAGAATTTTGTTATAGAACTTTTTTTTACAATAATTTATTAGATATTTGCTTTATTTACATTTCAAATGGTATCCCCTTTCCCAGCTACCCCTTTGAAAACCCCTTATCCTCCCCCATTTCCTGATTTCCATTCTCCTGTCCTGGGGAATCGAGCCTTCACAGGACCAATGGCCTCTCCTCTCATTGATGTCTGAAATGGTCATCTTCTGCTACATATGTAGCTGGAGGCATGGGTCCCTCCATATGTACTCTTTGGTTGGTGGTTTAGACCCTGGGAGCTTTGGGGGTACAGGTTGGTACATATTACTATTCCACCTGCAGGGCTGAGAGCCTCTTCAGCTCTTTGGGTCCTCTCTCTAGCTGCTCCATTAGAGATCCTATGCTCATTCTCTTGGTTGGCTGTGAACCATTGGTACTTTGATCCACTTTCTAACAAGGATCAAAGTATCTACACTTTGGTCTTCCTTCATTTTGAACTTCATGTGGTCTGTGAGTTGTATCTTGGGTATTCCAAGCTTTTGAGCTAATATCCACTTATCAGTGAATGCATACCCTGTGTGTCCTTTTGTCACTGGGTTACCTCACTCAGGATGATATTTTCTAGTTCCATCCATTTGCCTAAGAATTTCATGAATTCATTGTTTTTAATAGCTGAGTATTAACTCCGCTGTGTAAATGTACCATATTTTCTCTATCCATTCCTCAGTTAAGGGACATCTGGGTTCTTTCCAGCTTCTGGCTATTATAAATATGGCTGCTATGAACATAGTGGAGCATGTGTCCTTATTACATGTTGGAGCATCTTCTGGGTATATGCCTAGGAGTGGTATAGCTGGGTCCTCAGGTAGTGCTGTGTCCAATTTTCTAAGGAACCACCAAACTGATTTCCAGAGAGGCTTTAGCAGCTTGCAATCCCACCAGCAATGGAGGAGTATTCCTCTTTCTCCACATCCTTTCCAGCATTTGCTGTCCTCTGAGTTTATGATCTTGGCTATTTGGAGTGGTGGGAAGTGGAATCTCAGGGTTGTTTTGATTTGCTTTTCCCTGATGATTAAGGATGTTGAACATTTCTTTAAGTGTTTCTCAGCCATCCGGTATTCCTCAGTTGAGAATTCTTTGTTTAGCTCCGAACCCCATTTTTAATAGGGGTTTTTTGGTTCTCTAGAGTCTAACTTCTTGAGTTCTTTGTATATGTTGGATATTAGCCCTCTATTGGACGTAGGATTAATAAAGATCTTTTCCCAGTCTGTTGGTTGATGTTTTATTGTATTGAAAATATCCTTTGCCTTACAGAAGCTTTGCAATTTTATGAGGTCCCATTTGTCAATTCTTGATCTTAGAGCATAAGCTACTGGTGTGCTATTCAGGAAAATTTCCCCTGTACCCATGTGCTCCAGGTTCTTCCCCATTTTTGTCTTCTATTAGCTTCAGTGTATCTGGTTTTATGTGGAGTTCCTTGATCCACTTGGAGTTGAGCCTTATACAGGGAGATAAGAATGGATCAATTTGCATCCTTCTACATGTTGACTGCTAGTTGACCCAGCACCATTTGTTGAAAATGTCTTTTTTCCACTGAATGGTTTTAGCTTCTTTTTCAAAGATCAAGTGACCATAAGTATGAGGGTTCATTTCTGGGTCTTCAATTCTATTCCATGGATCTAACTGCTGGCCACTGTACCAATACCATGCAGTTTTTAACCACTATTGCTCTGTAGTATAGCTTGAGGTCAGGGATGGAGATTCTGACAGAAGTTCTTTTATTGTTGAGAATAGTTTTTCGCTATCTTGGCTTTTTGTTATTCCAGATAAATTTGGAAATTGCTCTTTCTAACTCTATGAAGAATTGAGTTGGAATTTTGATGGGGATTGCATTGAATCTGTAGATTGCTTTAAGCAAGATGGCCATTTTTATTATATTAGCTCTGCCAATCCATGAATGTGGGAGATCTTTCCATCTTCTGAGATCTTCAATTTCTTTCTTCAGAGACTTGAAGTTCTTGTCATACAGATCTTTCACTTGCTTGGTTAGAGTCACACCAAGGTATTTTATATTATTTGTGGCTATTGTGAAAGTTGTCGTTTCCCTAATTTCTTTCTCAGCCTCTTTATCCTTTGAGTATAGGAAGACTACTTATTTGCAAAGTCCAACATCTCTTCATGATAAGTCTTCAAAGGATGAGGAATTCAAGGTCCATACCTAAACATAGTAGAAGCAATATACAGCAAATCAGTAGCCAACAGCAAACAAAATGGAGAGAAACTTGAAGCAATCCCACTGAAATCAGGGACTAGACAAGGCTGCCACTCTCTCCCTACCTGTTCAATATAGTACTCGAAGTCCTAGCCAGAGCAATTAGACAATAAAAGTAGGTCAAAGGAATTCAAAATGGAAAGGAAGAAGTCAAAGTATCACTATTTGCAGATGATATGATAGTATACTTAAGTGACCCCAAAAATTGCACCAGAGAACTCCAAAACCTGATAAAAAACTTCAGCAAAGTGGCTGGATATAAAATTAACACAATAGTTACTTTTTACAACAGCAATTTGTATCGTCTGGCAATTTTCTTGATTGCAGTTGTTTTCTGAATTGTCATATTATGTGACAACTGTCCCTATGTATTCTCCACTTATAGGACACCCACGTTATTCCTGTCTTTCTGTACTGTAAACATCTGTACTGTCATCCATGTCTCCACTTAGGAGACATGGCAGAGTTCCTAAGGCTGTACCTGCCATCATGAGTCTACAAAGTCATGGAATATAGGAGAGTGTTTTGTCAAAAATTACTTTCATTTTCCTCTGTGTACCTTCCTCCACATACTGCTTGGAATTTTCCCATTCTCATCAGATCCTTTATATATATATATATTCTCCTTCCATCTATCTTTGTCCATCAAATAGGCATTCTTGTTTCTACTTTCTTATCATTTATGTATTTGTATATATATATATATGTGTGTGTGTGTGTGTCTATCTATATCTGCATCTGTATACAGCTTAAGTTCACCAAAAATACAGAAAGTACAGTTATCTTTTTATCTGGCTTTCTTACTTTTGCCAATTTAAGTTAAAAACCACAAGGAAAGAACCTTTCATTCTATTACTCTGATGGTCAACAATTGAATGTTCTTTTATAATCAGCCACTCAAGTTTTCTTCATTATCAATTTATGCTTATTTTCTCTTCCACTTCAGATAATGTCTTTTTCTTGCTGAGTTGTGGCCCAGGCTAGTCTTAAACTTGCTATGCACTTCTAATAGCTTTTTACTCCATACTCAAGTACTGTGATACAGGCATGCACTGTCACACCCAGTGTAGTGGCTATTCCTGGTTGTCAACTTGACTATATCTGGAATGAACTAATCAAGAATTGGAAGGCTCACCTATGATCCTAATCTGGAGGCTCAGAGATACAAGTTTCTGACCTGGATCTTGGCATGGAGATCTTGAAGCATAGTGGCTATGAATTCCAGAAGATTAAGACAAGAAAATCTCCAAATTCAAGTTCATCTGGGATTAAAGGCGTGGTGGCACACACCTTTAATCTGGGCTACACCCTCTGCTGGAAACCCATATAAGGACATTGGAAGAAGGAAGATTCACTCTTACTCTTCCTTGCCTGCTTGCCTCGTGGGACTGAGCAATTGCTAGATCCTTGGACTTCCATCCACAG
This sequence comes from Tokudaia tokunoshimensis, assembly GCA_036184795.1. Classification (NCBI taxonomy): domain Eukaryota; kingdom Metazoa; phylum Chordata; class Mammalia; order Rodentia; family Muridae; genus Tokudaia; species Tokudaia tokunoshimensis. Next base: position 51,809,252 of record BTHU01000011.1, on the reverse strand, counting down.
CTGCTGCTGACCATTGTTGGGGAGTTGGACTACAGACTGTAAGACATTGACAAATTCGCTAACTATATAGAGACTACTCATATGTTCTGTGACTCTAGAGAACCCTGACTAATACACCCAGTTTATTAGGTACTGAGCTTGAACTCACTGCTTCATACATGCTTGGCAAGTTCTCTACCAACCAAGCAGTATCTCCAGTGTTCAGTTTTAGGTGCCGTAGCTTCTTAATTTGTCATTTCCCAATGAATTCTGTTAAGGAATAGCATTTATACCTTTGTCAGTTAATTTTCCATTATAAAGATATATTCACATGTATAACATTCTTTTTTCTGAGTTGTTTTATTTCTAACTTTTCCTTTTCATCAAAATGGTAAATTATAATTTCAAACTCTGCTCATAACTTTTTCAGTTGAAAGCTTAACCTGTTGTTTTTATTTTTTCTTAGTTTTATAACATATTTGAATATATAAACATGTAATTATTACTGCAACTCTGTCTTCCAGAATTTTACATCTGAACTTAAATTGTCTCCAGGGCCTCTGATGTGTCCTTAATTCTGATAGTCCTGACAATCAGTTCCCTCATCAACAGCATTTTTGTGGATAATATATCCTTAGTCCTCGGATATATGATTCTTACTGGTTTTCATTATGTTTCTAGTTTTCCTACAAAATAGAGTCTGAGAAAAACCTAGTGTGTGTACTGTTTCCTTGGATAGTATTGATGTCTTGTAGTTATTATACAGTTAGTTTATGACAGTTACACTGAGTGTGAAGGAATCTATTTACAGATACATTCACTTTTATATAATTAGTATACCATTTGCCTTAGAAATCACATTCTAGAGATTTTAAAACTACTACTTGTTTTTGGTGTGTTGATCTATCACTTCCTGAAAAATATAGATATAGCCTATGAATATAGTTTTGTTTCCCAGGTTTGTATAGGTAGTTAAATCAGCATCTGCAACACAGTACATTACAGTAGCCCTGTTCTGCTCTGAGACAGCCCTCATTTGCTTCCCAGAAGCAAACCAGTTATTTATGGTGTGTGATTTCTTCTGTTAATTTTTTCGTACTGCTAATTTTTCAATTTAAATGCCAGCATGCGTGTGCTTGATTTTTATCAATGAAATTTGCATTGTATGCGAATATGTATATACACATATACATATACATTTTCTATACATAGAGATTTTGAGTTTGTAAAAATGCTAAGCAGGAACTATTTACTATGACAAGATATGCAGATGTAATTGTTACATGCACTGTCTGATCCTTTTTTCCTTCTCCCACACCAAACAGTTCTATTTTTCACAGCCAAGCTGCATGAGTTACTGTGATATATGTCACAATACATTTTTGGTTATGTTTAGTAATTGCCTCATTTTTCACTGAGCACTTGTCAGAGATGGAAAATCATTTCAAAAGAATAATCTGCCAGTTTTACTTTTTCTATTCATTGATATTGACTCTGCTCTATGATACATATATATATATATACATATATTGTATGTATACACATATTAATATATATATATAAAACACTTTTAAAGATTTCTTTATCTCTTTTTCCCCTCTGTAAAGCACCTGTTTTCTGTTTCTCTTCTTCCTCTCTTCCAGCTTCCTTTAAAGCACTTCTGTTATTTTTTGCCCAAGAATCTGTAGAAGGAAGATTTGTGAGACATTGTTGACTGAAAACAGCTTATCCCATTCACATGTGATTTCATGGACCTAATTCTACATTTCAAGCATTCTCTTGTAGAGCACTGAGACTGTAGCTTTGCTGCCTTCAGGTTCCCAAGATTGTCTTTCTAGCATCTGTATTGTAATAAAAGGGGCAGGAAGGTGAGCACAGCAAGGATATGTGTAATGACTTATTTGGGCCTCAGACATCCTTGGGTCTCCTCCTGTATCCCAGGCTTCTGAGGGTAGGGCATGAAATTAACCAAACTCACTTTCTATCTCAGAGCACTGTAGAGTGATTCAGCAAAGACAAAGCCAGCAGAAGAATGAAAACCCTGAGCAAGCATTCCCTTTGGGTCTTTCCAGGCCATGGCACCCTCCTTTCTGAGTCCTCACTAAATCAGGGTGACATGGAAATCTTTGAACAACTGCTGTGTTAATCGGGATCCTTGAGAGATTCTTTGGATGATGAATGTGAATGCTATTTAAATATATTTGAAACCATATATAGTTAATTTCATTAAAATAAACAAATATTGGGGTACATTGTCTGTGTGAAGCTTCATACTTTTTTCCTATTGGTGAGTGGCACATCTTCTCAGCCCCATGTGAGGCTGGACACTAAGAACCAGTTTTGTTACTTCATTCTCTTTTAGATTCCATACATATTTCATCATTATATTGTCCTTTCTCAAAACACACCCTAAACCTGTCCACTTTTCTTTGAAAGGCTTACTTTTATTGTTTTGAATCATGTGTTGGTGACTGCAGAGGCCAGCAGTGCCAGATCTACTGGAGCTGGAGTTACAAGTGGTGGTGATCTGCTCAGCGTGGGTGCCAAGAATAGAACTTGAATCCTCTGCAAGACCACTATGTGCTCTGAAGCTCTGAGTCACTTCCCCAGTCCCTACTTTTTCTTCAGTTATCCTACTGCTATTATGGTCCAGCTCTCTCTTCTGTGCATTACTGTAGTAGCTCAGCATGGTCTTCATTCCTCTATCACTCTCATTCTTTCCAAGGAAGCAGATGTAACATTTGCCAGAGGTCTGTCTCCATTGCAGACAGGAAGCATAGCTCAGGTTTCTCTCCAGACTGCAATGCCATTCTTTTAACATCTCTAACTGACTTTCAGTGCCTGTGTGTTCTCTGTTCTTCCCAAGTCTCTGAGTTCGAGTGGGAAGTACCCTTGCATTTACTGTAAGAGCTGTTGCTCATCTTTGGAGCATCAATGGGAATAATGAGAGGTTTGCCCTGGGGACTCATTCTAAGGTGAGCCCTCCCCAATTTCCACAGAGTCATTTCCTGTTTCTTCATCTCATTTAAGATTGCAATCACACTGACATTTACTTGTGTACTTAGTGTCTGTCTTCTAAGTAGACTGGAAACACCATAAAACAGGTGTCTTGTTTGTTTTGCTGAGGTCACTTCCTGGGGAAACTGCCAGAAGCTTATTGAACCACAGTGGCTGCATTTGGACTTAGTAGCATGTCTTAGTGTTCTATTGCTGTGAAGAGACACCATGACTGCAGAAACTCCTATAAAAAACAGCATTTAATTGGAGATGGCTTATAGATTCAGATGTTTCGTCCCTTTTCATCATGGTTGGGAGCGTGGCAGCATGCAATCAGACATTGTGCTGGAGTAATTGAGAGATCTACATCTAGATCTGTAGGTAGCAGGAAGGGAGAGAGACACTAGGCCTGGCTTGGGCGTTTGAAACCCCAAAGCTCCCTCCAGGTGACACACTTCCTCCAATAAGACCATACCTCCTAAACCCTCTCAAGTGGTGACACTCTCTGATGACCAAGAATCCAAGTATAAGAGCCTATGTGTTCATTCTTACTCAAACCACTACGTAGCAAGAGTTACAGATGAGTGTATTGCTCTGTAGATGGTGCTGAAGAAGGTGTGATCTGGTCCTATGGACCATAGATACAAAATTATTTGTTCATCTATAAAAATTGAAATGTGATGCCATTTGCAGAAAAAAAAATGGGCAGAATTGGAATCATTATATCAACTGAACTGAGTCAGACTCTACATGACAAACTTGTTTATGCATGTGTACATACATAAGTAGAACTTGGAAATGGAAAGGGGGATTTGAAAGGGGAGTTGGTATTCTAATGAAAAGGAGGTGGGGCGCAAGAGAAGACAGACAATATAGATGCCATGAAAACCAAGTGGAAAACTATTGAAGGAAGGAAGGGGACAAACAGGTTATGAGAGGGAAGATGGCAGCAGTGGAGGCATTGAAGAACAAACTATAATGGTATGTATGTATGAAAATGTCACAGGGGAGTGCATTTGGTTAATTAAGAAAACAAAACTGAAAAGATTAATCAAAAGGGAGGATAGGATATTAATATGCTACCCCAAACATTGAGTAATTTCTTCATTCCCTGAAAATATACTAGGTGTGGAGTTCTAAGATTGTACTAATTTGGGAACTTGAAATGTCTACTTTGCACTAACTAATGCGATATCATGCCTGAAGAAAATCTGTGTGTTTTCATGCAAAGCAGAATGATTCAAGCACTCCCCCAAAAAGTTCAGCATCAGGCCTCTGGGTATGGTGGGATCAGATAAGATTTGAAGACAATGATAGCAGCTTAGCATTGAAGCAGGTGAAGGATTTTAACAGGGGGTGTGGGGCCTTTTCTGTTCTTCAAGTGATGTGAGCAGCTGGGGAATGGATCAGGCCTCAGTCAGATAGGTTTAACAGGATTTCCTCTTCTGCACAGATCTAGGTCTTACAGACAAAAATGTGTGCTGCATAAAGGGAGCACTTGGGTTAAAGACTGGAGATACTTAATACGATAGACCAAAAGGTTACAGGTGTTAACTGAATTTTTGTCTGGTGATTAGCCTATTAGTAACCTAAAATTTATTTCAATCATACCTTCTCTTTAGTGGGCCATTATGATCTTGAGAATATGGTAATTTTAAACACTACATATTTAAAGCATATACAACCCGTGTGTCTAGAAATCATGCAGTTTGTCTACCAATATATTTTTGTGTATGTACACACAGACCTACTTCTAGGTAGAATGAAATTTGAGTTAATGTGAACATAATTCTTATTTTCTTTTATGATTGTACTTAGATTATAGCTATATACACAGCAGCTAATTGCTTCTGAGCATTTTAATGTGAGAGGGGATTTCTCTCCCCTTTCTCAAAGCAATTTGCTGCTGTAAATAGGCACACAGTGTTCAATGCATGCACAGCACATAGTGGTTTGTAAATGTTACAGCCTTTATTTAAAGGTGAGCTGATGAGAAGGAAGCGACAGCCAAGGATTTAATAATTCATGGGATTCCTATATTCTCTTGTATAGCTTCTTTCTCCTTAGAAACCCTTTATCAGCATGCCATTTGCAATGGCTAATAATAGAGTTCACCAAGGGACTGCGTTTGTATGTTTGACAACAGGCTTGTGCATTGGGTTCCTTTTCCTCTTCTACAGGACCCTCAACTCCCAGTTTCTCCCTGTCATTTCTGATCAGACCCTGGTTTCATGTATTTGTGACTCCTGAAGGTAAACAAGGGAAATATAGAGAATGAGGATCAGGAAGGGTCCTGTTCATAACTTGTTTACAGTTCAGACTCTTGAAACTCCATTCTTTTTTGATGGTCTTTTTTGAATGTGCTTAAATCTTGATGTATTTTTAGATTGTTGCCATTGAGGAATTATCAGCTCACACTGCTGGCTGTAGTTGTTTGGATAACTTGTAGGGATCCCTTTCTTATTCAGATCATCACTCTGAGCGTCAAGGTCTTACAAAGACATTGTGGCAGATGTACTGTATACCCCAGTATTAGATAGTAGAAATCTCGAAGGTTACCAAATGCTGAAGTCCTCAGTATGACAGCCAAGCCTTCAAAATCCCTTGCATTTGTTGACTAAACTTAAGATCAGAAGATTGTGGTGACATCCTGAACAGTGGCTGAAGGTGGCTGGGAGAGAGCAAGGCTTGATGACTTCACTGCCAAAAGAATAGGATCAGAAAAATTTCTATTTACCTAACATGGGGTTAAAGAATCCATAAGCTACAAGACAGGATGGAAAGTGAGTTTTTGTTAGTCAATTTCTGTTATAAATGACAGAGAAAGTTCTAATTTTAGAGATTATATGAGGGTGTATATCACAGATCTCTCTAATGTTCCAGGTTTAAAGCTATGATTGTTCTTAAGACTCTGAAAACAACATACCTTTTGTACCTCTGTGGCTCACCTTACAAGGGACCTCCAAGCACTGCTTGGTTGAGTTAAGCACATATGTGTAAACCCTTTCTGCAACTTTGAAGTGGGATTGCTCTTTCTTCCCTCAAGCAGGAAACTGTGCATCCTTCCCCAGTATTCTCACTCTTCTTGTCTACTCTAGCTACTTTAGGTGGAAATTCCAAAGGGAAAGGGCTTGGGGGTACAAGAATTCTAGAGAAGCAGTGGTTTCCACTGGAAGACAACAGAGCCCCTTTATCCTCAAGTTTTCACCTGGGAATGGAGTATCAGGAAATTCATACAAGTTGGAGAAAAACAGGAAGCAAAGGATACACTGACTTTTTGCTTTAGAAACTGCTATTTTCTCAACTCCTATGTGTGCTTGCTCCAAAACCCTCCATGTCAGCTTGTTTTTCTTGACATTGAATTTAGGGTTTTTATCTTTATTCATGTCCATTGTTTTCTGCCATTAATTAACTTTTCCTCTGGTCTTGACAGGATGAGTCACTCTCTGTCGCCTTGACATCCTGTAAGAAACTGATGGGGTGTGTAGATCTTATAGATTATGATTGATGCAGTTGTTTTTCCCATTTGGATTTTAGGGTGCTTTGGGGGCATATTATATGCATGTGTGTTTCATCACCACGGAATTCAGCTTACAAGTTCCAGTGGTTTCCAAACGCTCTTTGGAGAGTCTGTGAAATTATAGGAGAGATTGTTAAAAGGTTTATGCATTTTTACTTATATGAATATTTCCTCCTTCTATGTCCACAGTCTCTGTCTTGCTCTCTTGAGTCTGTCACCATCTATAATATGGGTCCAGAATATATGAGCTAGATTCATAGCTCTTATCAGTGGCTGACAATTTTATCTTCTAAGAACTCTGATATCTTCATGCCTTTGACACTAGTGTTACTGATTTCAGTGTCTTTCCAGAGAAAGCCTCAGAGAGTAGATGTCAGCACGGTTAGGCAATCCTCCCCCCCCTTTTTGGAATCTGCTGTGGTTCTCCTTCCCTCCCCTTCACTTTTATTGCCTTTATTAAGGTTTACAACATTTTTTTTCTTTGCTTGGACTATGACACTAGATCTCTAACTTGTGCCCAGGCTTTGACCTTCATCTCTTTTCTATATTTCTTATATTGTGATTTTATTTGGCAAAATGCAGAGTACACTACTATGTGTCCTCAAATAACTTGTTCCTTGTAACTCAGAGAACCAAATTCACACTTCTCGTCCCAGTGTTTCACTCATTTCTCAGCTCGGTTTCTACCTTGTTCTAACCTTATCTACTGCCTGTCACCTGTCTGTCCACCTTGTTCTAGCTTTATCTACTGCCTGTCACCTGTCCGTCCAACTTCACAACCACATAGCTGTTACCTCCAGAATGCATGTTACATTTTCATGTTTTGGGTATTGGACCTGGTATTTTACTTTCAGTCAAAGTAAAAATAGCTCTTCACTTCTATTTTGGGTTAATTGGTCAAATCCTTCACAATTATCTTAAAATCTTACCTCCTCTGTAAAAGCAGTACTAATTTTTGAAGCAATGTAAATTTTTCTTCCCAGCATCCTGGCATCTTGTCATTCTAGTGTGATGGATTATGTCACTTTGGTCTGCAATGCAGTGAGTTCCCTCAAGACAGTGATAACCTTATATTGACCTTTTCCCCTACATTCTTTAACTAGAAACTGGGGTATAGAGTAAATATTTGGCCCATTGCCTGCCTCCCAGAAACAGGGCAGCAACACTTTGCTTTTATTCCCTGCCCCTGGAATAGAACTGTCCATAGCAAATTGGTCAGAGTAGGAGTTTGGCCTGATCTAGGCAACCATCCATTTAGAAAGACAGCCCTCTTTTGAATGGCTCTAAGTGGCCACCATGAGTTGATCATTTAATATTCTCAGGTCTTCTTTGTCTAGCCACATGAAGGTTGAGTCAAATGTGAAGTGGATTGGAAACTTCTGGATAGTGAGACCAAATGTCACTGACTACTGGTTACTGATGGGTACTGCCCTGTGACCTTACCTAACCCCTCTCTTCCCATTGGATCTCCCTATCTGGAATAGAGAAGGTGACAAACCATATGGTTTACCATATGTTTTAATATTATCTTTTGTGTTATGTGTTGGAACTTACAAACAGAGGCAGTGTGTATATTCATCTCTTTAAAAATGAAACATCAGAAGAATGTAATTGGAAAAAAAATCAAAGAGGAAGAAAGAGAATCTGGAAAAGTCTGAGAGGTAGCTGGAGCACCCTAACTGAAGAACAAGGTGACAGAAGATGCTTAGACTAGCAAGGGATTACTGAGAAGCCAGGTTGCTGGGTTAGGGTTAGGGTTAGGGTACCCAGAGACGAATGTCTTACCCCATCAAACAAGTGGGTGAATATCTGGGGTCACAGGAGCTCTACAACCCCACATTCATTTATTTGATCAGCAAGCTTCAGGGGGAATGCTTGTATGAAAACTAAATATTGGTGCCTTATAAGTGAAACTTCAAAATGATGCTGGGGCCTTTGGATAACTCTCTTCCTTAAGTGGATCTCTGCCCATATCTGACATCTGCAGCCGATTTGCATGAAGCAAGGTAAGTCAGGATTGCCATCTACTCATATAAAACAAGTGATTCCAGGCATGTTTCTGGGAGTCGGTTCTAGTAAGGAGGAAGGCAGGTGGGAGAAGAGGGCAGTAGACTTGGCAAAAACAAACAAACAAACAACAAAAATCCCACAAACAAACACAAAGTAAAATAATTGTGGCAAAATCCCATCCCTCACCAAGACTCTAGACATCACAGGAGAGGAGGGAGAAAGAATGTAAGAGCTGACTGTGGGAAAGATTGCTGTGAGATGCTCATTTCTGGGCATGACACGGCTGTTGCACATGTGAGCTCACAGTGATGATGGCTATCTACAGGAGACCATTACAAGAGCAAGCCAGTTGAACATCCCTGCAAGGATGGGTGAAGGGATACTGAGTCCTTACCTAACTGAGACCTTGTTGACAGTTAAAAACTGCTTGTGAAGGAAGAATCCATTTTCTCTGAAGAGGTAGTCACTGGTAATTTGCTGGTGTTCCAGTGCATGAGGACACATTCATGTTCCCATGGGAAGCATTAATTAAACTCAATGCTCAACATCCCCCTCCTCCCAAAAAAAAGCTGTACTTTTGTTCAATGTTGTAGACTTGGAAGAAAGAGCAGGCAAGCCAGGACTTCAGGACTCCAGAGTCTCATTCTTTTCTTTTCTTTTCATTTATTTATTTTATCTATATGAGTGCTCTGTCTGTGTGTACACCTATGCACCAGAAGAAGGCATTAGATCCCAAGTCAACATGTGGTTGCTGGGAATTGAACTCAGGACCTCTGGAAGTGCTCTTAACCACTGAGCCATCTCTCCAGACCCCTGAGTCTCATTCTTATCTATGAGAATATTTCTAAGTTCATTTGAGGTTGTTGAAGATTATACAGAGGTAAAAAGAAATATGCCAGCCCAGAAGAGCTCCCAACCGTGTGAAAACTATTGGCAGCTTTAAAAATGCTAGATAATTGTTTATATTATGAAGAGAAAATGAGTATAAAAAAAATTCATGGTTCACACAGCACATTCAACCCTTAGACCATGCTGGGACTAAATAATGCATGTTGTTATTATTGGAAATGATTTAAGTTGTGCCACATGTATTGAAAACTAAAAATCACATCAATACAATATTAAAGTTAATAACACTAGTTTGCAAAGACTTTTTTTTAATCAAGCCCAGGAGTTCCTAAAGTAGATGTTTTTAACTGTAAAGTAGAATAAGACTCTTTCTTTGTGTGAAATGTTCTATTAAAAATATTGTTAGGTCTCTGTGGGCTCTTGGCTTTTAGGATGTAACAATGATTCTGTCATCAAAGGGAAAGAGACTTAGAAACTTGCTGCATTAATGAATGTTTTATTTATGTTCGGGGTAGCCCAGAGGGGGTATGGTTAAGAGCATTAACTTCAAGATGGATATCTGTTATTCATGTTGCTTATATCTGCTCCAAAAGTATATAAAATTGACCAAGGATTTCCTGCGGTCAATGGGATTTCTAATCCAATTCTTTTGAGCAAATAACATGAGAAATTGATGTAGCCTTAAATAATACAATCATATAAAGCCACAGTGAGAGGACAATCTTTTTACATCCACCCACCAATGAACAGCTCTAGAAATGTTTCCAGAAAGGAGTTTTATCTGTAGGATCATTTCTGGGCAGAGAAAATAGAAACATTTACCACTAAAGCATGTGATTTGGGCCATAAAGAAGCAAGAAGAACAAATGCATGAGGACAATACCTGCATTCTCCTTTGGCCTGTGTAAATACCTGTGAGGCTCAAAGACCAACACAGGCTGGTGTCACAACCAAAGAAGCTGCTTAGGGAATGTTGAAATAAGACATTTCGGTAATTCCATGAGTTTCTGTAAATATACACTGAATTTCTTCTTAATTATTCTACATCTGTTTAGAGATATGTAATTTCTAACTATGTAATTGGGTTCTAAGTGCCTTCTCATGTCTATAAATAAAGTGTTACATGCAATTACATTGAAAAATCTGCAGTGCAAAAGCAAGCTGTGGCCTGCATGTCACTGCACCTCAACAAATGGAGGGTGCTTTGTATGGTGTGAGGGCAGCAGAATGAATAAAAATGACTTACTGTCAAGCTGAGTGAGAGACCTGTTATACGGATTGATCATAGTCCCTCTCCACAGTCATTTTGTAGAAAGATAACATAGTTGAAATGGCTTCTCCTGGACAGTACCATGACTAGGAAGAAACAGAAGCAGGAGACAGGAATAAATCCACCCAGGGTGGAGAACAAGAATGAAAATTACAGTTGTGAAAAGAAAGATGCATTTCTATCCTGCTTTCTTTTTTATTAAATAATTTATTTATTATTATGTATAAGTACACTGTAACTGTCTTCAGACACACCAAAAGAGGTTGTCAGATCTCTTATGGATGGTTGTGAGCCACCATGTGGTTGCTGGGATTTGAACTCAGGACCTTCAGAAGAGCAGTGAGTGCTCTTAACCACTGAGCCATCTCTCCAGCCTTCTATCCTGCTTTCATACCTGAGTTCTTTTTCTTCTGCAGGAGAAAAGTTGTGACTCTCTATCTATGAAGGTGATTTGGGACAGAGTATCAGAAGGTGTGCATCTTGGTATAACATTTTCCCCTTTAGGTACTAGTCCCTCATCACGTGAGACCTCATCCATCTTTCTTTTTTTTTAAGTTACAGTAATGGATGGTCTGTTACCTCTCAAACTGGCTGAATGAATGCAGAAAGGTGGATGATCCTTAAGTTTGTTGTTAAGAAGGTGTGTAGATCAGAGAGGACCAATGCACATCATAGAGCGGCAAGTGAGGATGCTTTGAGTAGGTTGCTTAACACAGCGCACACTGCCAACAGACCCTCTGTCTTAGGGTTTAGTGCTGCGAAGAGACATCATGACTTCAGCAACTCTTAAAAAGGAAAGATTTAATTGGGGGTGGCTGGTAGTTTAGAGGTTTATTCCATTGTCATCATGGTGGGAAGTATGGTAGTGAGCAGATATACGAGGTGCTGGAGAGGTTCAGCAGACAGCAGGAAGAGAATACCACACTGGGCCTCCAGCATCAGAGACCTCAAAGCCCAACTCCACAGTGACACACTTCCTCCAACAAAGCCACACATACTCCAATAAGAATAGACCTCCTAATAGTGCTACTCCCTATGAGCCAATGAGGCCATTTTCATTCAAACCACCATACCAACAACTAAATTCTCCTTCCTCTGAAGCTTTGTTCTATTTCCCACAGTGGCCTCTCCATTTTAGCTCCCCATGGTGATACTTGCTGTGTGCGCTCTTTCCTTTGCTTCCTGCTCCATGGCCCTGCCAGGATGCTCTGCAGAGCTTCCCCTACAGTCTCTCTTGCTTTGGAACCTAGTCACATTGTCACCATCTCTCTTCAGGTCTTTCACCTTTGAAGAAAACCCACAGAGCCTCTGTGGGTACCATGTGTGTTTTGTCCAAAGTTTTGGTTTAGGTGGCTTGCTGAATTTTATTCTGGAGCAAGCATTTTCTTTGATAGAGATATTCTCAGTTTTTAAGACTGTAAAATTGATGTGATTTGATAGTTCTTAGGATGTAACTAACGTTCAAAGAAAAAAAAGCTTCCCATCCACACAATGCACAGACAGGTCTACAATGCTTTTCCCATCAGCTCATGATTTCAACTTCTTTCAGACCCTCTGAGTCTGTCCTCTGGGCTCCTCTGAGGGTTCAGATAGAATGTGAGAAAAAGTTCTTCCAGCCATTAATATTTATATTTTATCAGGGACAAGAAAGGTTAGACACCCTAGATAGTGAAGTCTGACCTCTCTGGTGCTGGTCCTAAAGTAACATTTAAATATTTGATGGAGAAGAGTTGGTCCAGTGTATACTGGGTCTCTCAATTCAGTTCAGTCACTTATATTGATGTGTTCTTCCTCCAACCCCATTTTACTACATAGTCTTCCTCTAAATTCATCTAACCTCAAAACTTAGATCCTAATAAATTTTTCCCATAACTAACTGTGTAGGAGTTAAAACATACTATAAGACAGTATGTAGATAAGTTATATTTAGGATTTAAGAATTGTGCACTTTGGTTATTTTCATTTATTTATCTTTTACTTGTGAAATGGTGACCAAATACTGTTGGGATTTTTACACGCTGACATTTTTATCCTGCATCTAATTTTTTTTCCAACAAATTTCTGCTTTATAAGTAACAATTTTCAAAACAGTTTGCTATATGCTTTTGTGGGTAATTTTAAATGTCCTTTGCCTCAGAACTTATGATTGCTATTTTCTTCTTTCTCAGAAAGTGTGACTCATTATTATTAATTCAGTCAGTCTTAAAGCAAATGAAGAAACAGACATGTTGTGAAATGGAAATTCTTTTGGACTGCTTCCTTCCCTAAGATATAATGGCTGCTGAACGGGCATCAAGAAAATATGCATCAACATTCTCACCAGGAGGCCGTTATAGTGAGCTGGTAAGAGGCTCTTGGGAAATCCATTATCTAACACCAGATATTTACATGCAATCGTGTGTTTACAAGTATAGCATTTGTACATTCGTCTTCCACTTCAGCAAACTACTGTCTAGTTCTATTGTATATCAGAATCTGTCTATGATTGTCATCTCATTACATTTATCAGTGAAACTTATTTTATTATGTCTGATTTAATATTTTGGATGCAATTCTTTTATCAGATAGGCTGGTTTCCAAATTCTTTGTCTATGGCATTTCCTCCCATTCTGTTAACAATGTAGCTTGTAGCGCAAACATCTACTTTTAGCAAACTGTTATGTCCCTGTGGGTATCATGTAAGGCTCAACATCAGTCCTGATATCACTTGTTTTCTGTGTTATCTTCCTGATGTTTTCTAGTTCTGTGTCTTAAGCAAGCATCTGATCCTTTTTTTAGTTAATTTTTGTGTATGTTGTACGGTTTGTGTCTATTTTTACCTTTCTACACATAGCTGATGATTTACTCAGTATGATCTATTGAAATTAAAGACCTTCCCCTCCCTCTTGCCCCTTTCTCAAAGACCAGGTCTCTCTTGTATATTTGTGTAGGATTATTTCTAGACTGTCTGCTCTTATCATCTACTTGTGTATCTCAGCTTTTTCTATTTGGACTCACCTTGTTAAAGAAAGTCTCAGGGAGCTAAATGATCATCTCAGGTTACTCAGTTACTGAGAGGAGTCTGAACTTTTTTTTTTACTTTTATTTTTTTATTTTCTAAGTTTTTTTTATTTACATTCAAAATCATTTCCCCTTTCCCGTTTCCTCCCTCCCCGAAAGTCCCATAAGCCCCCTTCCCTCCCTCTTTTCTCCATTCAACCCCCTCTCGCTTCTCTGTCCTGGCATTCCCCTACATCCAGTCTTTCCAGGACCAGGGTCTCTCCTTCCATCTTCTTAGAAATCTATTGATATGCGAATTGTGTCTAGGGTATTCCGAGATTCTGGGTTAATATCCCCTTATCAGTGACTGCATACCATGTGTGTTCTTTTGTGATTGGGTTACCTCACTAAGGATGATATTTTCAAGTTCTGACCATTTGCCTAGGAATTTCGTGAATTCATTGTTTTTAATTGCAGAGTAGTATTCCATTGTGTAAATAGACCACATCTTCTGAATCCATTCCTCCGTTGAGGGACATCTGGGTTCTTTCCAGCTTCTGGCTATTATAAATAAGGCTGCTATGAACATAGTGGAGCATGTGTCCTTATTGCATGCAGGTAAAGCCTCTGGGTATATGCCCAGGAGTGGTATAGCTGGATCCTCCGGGAGTGTCATGTCCAGTTTTCTGAGGAACCGCCAGACTGCTTTCCAGAGTGGTTGTACCAGCTTGCAATTCCACCAGCAGTGGAGGAGTGTTCCTCTTTCTCCACATCCTCGCCAACAACTGCTGTCTCCTGTGTTTTTGATCTTAGCCATCCTGACTGGTGTGAGATGGAATCTCAGGGTTGTTTTGATTTGCATTTCCCTAATGACTAAGGATGATGAACATCTCTTTAGGTGCTTCTCAGCCATTAGATATTCTTCAGGTGAGAACTCTTTGTTTAGCTCTGTACCCCATTTTTTAATAGGGTTACTTGCCTCTCTGGAGTTTAACTTCTTGAGTTCTTTGCATATATTGGATGTTAGCCCTCTGTCGGATGTAGGGTTTGTAAAGATCATTTCCCAGTTAGTTGGTTGCCGCTTTGTCTTTTTGACAGTGTCTTTTGCCTTGCAAAAACTTTGTAATTTAATGAGGTCCCATTTGTCAATTCTTGATCTTAGAGCATAAGCTATTGGAGTTCTATTCAGGAAATTCTCCCCTGTGCCCATTCTGAAGCCACAGCCAGCAACAGGGCATTTGAACTATGGCTGCAACTCTTTCCAGTGCAGACCAGATACCAAGGTCTCACTGGGGACACTTACTTTTCCTCACAACCTCTTCTTCAGTCCTGTGATTTACAGCACAGTGGACAAGTAGAGACACTGTTATTTGAGAAAGGGGTACCAATGAGTAGACAACAGGTTTCATACTGTAAGAGATATCTACCTGTGTAATCTGAAAGTTGGATTGTCTAATCTGAGTTTGATTGCTTTATTGAGGTATACACAGGTACAGATTAAAGCCCAAATCCCTCTAGAACTGCTAACAGTGCTTGCTGAATAATGACAGCTGCTAATGATGCTTGCAGTTGGAGAGGCTGGGGAGGCTGGGGCTGCTCATACTGCTGCTTTTTAAAGGAGAGCAGATTAGCTTGGAGAAATATTTGCACATCCTGGTTTTGCTCATGTGAACCTATTTACATATATTTAAGGGAGGAGGATTTTATTTTGAAGGGTTTCTGTTTTATCATTGTTTGTTTGATTTGTTTTTAAAGGAAGAACAATAACCTATTTTTATGTAATTAGCATCAGCAAGACAGTATTCTCTCATATGGTCATCATTCTTTTAAAATTTTTTATACATATTAAGTAAAATAGAATTACAGCATAGTCATTCTTTCTATTCTTCCCTTTAGACTCTATTATGTCCCTGTCCACTCTCAAATCAAAATTCTCCCTTTTTTGTGATTATCATTATTTAATAAATACATATGAATTCACAAATATGAAAACACAACCTGCTGAGTCCATTTTGTGTTCATTCTGTCTCTGGGCTGACCATTTTTGTATTGAATAGCCAATAATGTGTCTCATCCCTGGGAAAGGCTGATCACCCTCTTCCATCATTCATATGCAGCCTATAGTTCTTTTTCTAGAAGTGTAACCCTGTGAGATTTTCCCCTTTCTGTACTAGAATGTTGATTGATATTGTCACCATTCTGGTCTTGTTTATGCAGCCATTTCTAGGAGAGATTGCATCACAGCAGACATCCTTTATAGAACTGTCTGTTCATACAATTGGGAGTATTCAGATTTTGGATATGGGACTTGAGTTCCTGATTTCTATCACAGCAAGTTTATTATTGATATAGAAAAAAAAATAGTTGATGATGATTTTATGTTGAATTTGTACCTTGCTACTTTACTGAGAGTGTCAGTCTTGAGTTTCCTAGTGGAATATTTTGGGTCTCTTATGTATATGATCATATTATCTGATAAGAATAATAATTTGACATGTTTTCCTAGTCATATTCTTTCTATTTATTTCCCTTCTTCTAGCTAAGACTTGAATGACTGTATTACAAGCTTGTGGAGAAAGTGGATGCTCTTGTAGTCTTTCATCTTTTAGTGGATGTGTTTGAGTTTTTTCTGACTCAGTATAATGTTCACTACAGTTTTGTTAGACAGAGCCTTCACCACGTTGAGGTCAGCTCCTTCTGATTCTGCTCTCTACAGTGTTTTTTTGCCATGAGAGTTGAACTCCTCCACCACTTAAGAGGATCTTGTGATTTTAGCCTATTATTTTAATTTTTGTCATTTTAAACCAAGTTTTGGTGTCTTTTGGCTTCATACAAGTTCGCCAGTGTTTCTTTCATTTCCATTTAATGAAATAAATTAACTTACATAGATGCTAGTTCTTTGACAGCCAGATCTGGCTTGAAATGCAGCTCAGTGGTATATGCTTGCTAGCAGTTGTAAGGCTCTCAGGTCAATTCCCATAAAACAGCAAGTCCCAGTGGAATTCAGCCTACATCTATCTATCTAGGCCTAGACTTGTTTTTATGGATGGGAGACTTTTCATTACCATTTCAATCTCTTTTTTTATTATAGATTTTCAAGTTATTAGGACATAGCTTTTAAAATATGCCATAGAATCTAATAATTCTTCTTTAACTATTCCTATGTCATCTCTAATTTTATTAATTTGAATCCTGCCTTTTTCTGAATCAGTTTTCTAAGGGCATATTAATCTTCTTTATCTTTTTAAACAACTAACTCTGTTTCATTGATTATTCATGTTCTTTGGGTTTTTGTTTAATTAGTCTTTGTGTTGGTCATTAATACTTCTTTCTTCTGATGACTTTGAGTTTGGCTTCTTATTATCACCTGGAAGTGTGCCCTTAAATTATTTGATACATGTGTAATTTAAAGATGGACTGTTATAACTATGATTTTCCTTCTCAGAATGGATTTTATGTCATAGGTTGCCCCATGTGTATTTTTAATTCTATTATTTTCTTCCTTCTATCACTAACCTGGTATGATAGATGTATTACAAGTATCCATGGTTTATTATTCATATTGCAACTGTCTTTGCATGGTAACCCATCATTTGCCTTCTTCTGAAGTCCCTGAAAAGTATGTTCTTTACCATGCTTTAAACATTAAGATGAAGGTTCTGTTAGTGAGATTAAAACTATCCTTTGCCTGTTTTATAAATTCATTTTTAAAAATGATTTACTTATCCTTATTTTTATGTGTGTCAGTGCCTGCATGTCTCTGTGTGTACCACACATGAACCTGTTTGCTTAAGAGGCCAGAAGAGGATAAGAAATACCCTGGAACTACAGTTATATAAAGGAACCAAACTTGGGTCCTCTGGAAGAGCAGCAAGTGCTCTTAACCTTTGAGCCATCTCTCCAGATAGCGACTCATCTTTGTGTCATGTAACCCAATAGGACTTTATAGTTACCCAAAGACATGGTTTTACTGTCAGATCATTAAAGGGTTTACAATCTGAAACTTCCTTTAAGGTTTTACAACATCTATACTTGAAGTATTGTTTAAGAACTTAGTCATTTCCATTAATAGTGTTAGTTTGGGACTTTGAACTATACGGGAATGAATTCTTCTCTATTAGGTTTAATATCAGAAAATTAAATTGATTTTGGAAACTTTATGGAAAGAGTAAACACATTTGATTGACAGTTACAGGAATCTTAAAAGTCCATAGCTCTAACATGCTACCTTTATAAATTATGACTGAGAGGATGTAGTATTTGCAGGAGTTACCACGACATGTTGCTGATGAGGCAAATAGCTATATACTAACATTGTTATCCTTGCATGGTGTGGTGTTTTCTTTAACTTTGACAATAGTTCCTCTATACTGCATGCTTTTTAAGGAAGTAGAAATGATACATATTTTAAAAATAATGTTTGTCTGACTTTGAATATCATTTATCCAGGACTTACTTGGACACAGAAGGTGGAGTAAGTATGACAATCCTGGCTCCTATAATTTAAGTCAAAACCCTCTCTGAGAAACTCAGAGTGTGGACGAGTTGTTCAGGGTGGAATCCACCTCCTGCATCTTTTCCAGCAGTGACCAGCACATTCACTGCTTCACATACAGTATGGAAAGGCCTTTCAGACTTCTAAGCATTGATGGCAGTACTAATGTTTAAGACTGCAGATAATGTGGGGAATCCCCTGAAAAGAACTCACATAAACTTAAGATTCTGTAGACCCATTGATTATAACCTCCCTGAAAACTGAGTGTTTGAACATTATAGAAAAGGAGCAAAAATCATTTTGTGATATCTTTTCTTTTCTTACTAGCCATTTATCACCCACTTTGGTGTCTGACCTAACATCCCTTCAGCTAGAAGGTAAAATCTTTAGAATATATTCACATAGCAGAACACTAGCTCCCACAAGTCTTCAAGCTACGAATGTCATTAGATAGCATCTGAAACTTAAGGAAGAGAGTTTCTCATTCCACTGTGACAAGCCTACTGGATATCCCACCCATGTATTTAGTAAATACATTGATTTGTACATTTCTTTGGCTCTGTGACTATCAACCATGTAACTGCTTTCATGGTGAAGAATGTCATTGGGAAAAATCTAAGTCTAGGAACCCAGGTCATGCCATTTATATTTATAGCTAAGTTAATTTTCTTTCTAATTGCTCAGATATTTGCCCCAGGATCAGCCTAGCAGCCAAGGGATTCTAAGACTGCAGTACATTACAATAATTAAGGGTGAATCAATGTCAGAGGAACCCACATTTTCATTCAGTTGGACTTTGATCCATATGGGAAGGAATTCTTCTCTATTAAGATTAATATCTGAAAATGAAATTGATTTTGAAATCTTTATAAAATAGTAAATACATTTGCTTGACCTTTGCAGGATACTTAAAAGTCCTGAGGGCCTATATGCTAAATGTGTTACATTTATAAATTGCAACTGAATTAGAGGATGTCGGAGCAGTCAAGAGTTCTTCAGATGCATCATATGGAATAAACGTCATTTAGTCCATATAATCACCATGTAAGGCTGCCTGGAATCTTTTTAGATTTTACCCAGGTGTTTGGTTCAGATCTAGGAGGAGATTTACAAAAAACAATATCTCTGAAAGCAGCTGATCAAAGATCAGAACTTTGAGACTTTTTAGATGAAGTGAAACTTTAAAAGTTGCTATTTTGTACTTGTTTATTTATTTACTATTTCTTTTTGTACACATCTTGTTTTCTTCTTTATATTCAGGTCAAGGTCTCAGTCCAGAGAATGACCCCACCCTCAGTGGGTAGAGCTTTCTACCTCAATTTACCTTATAGAGACAATCTCTCATGGGAATGCTCAGTCTCATCCCCCAGGTGATTCTCAAGCTCATTAATTTGACAATTGAGATTATCTATCATACTTGGCAAAAATGCTTATGTACCTTTCTCTACTAAATTCAAAACCAATAGAGAGATGGACAGGGCTGTTATATTTGTAAACAATAAAATAAAATACTAGCTTTATTACCAGTAAAGCTATGTTGAACCTTTAAACTGAATTGGTAAGATAATTTCTCCTAAAGCCTGTGCTAACGCCTCAGGATCAAGCAGGATAGATTGAGCATAGTGCACCCCTACAAGGACAAGTTGCTTCTGGCACCAGTTTCTATTATCATGGGAAGTCCCTGACTCTCTCTCTCTCTCTCTTTCTTTCCTTTTTTCATTAATTAATTAATTTGTTCATTCCACATCCCGATAGTAGCCCCACCTTCCCAATACCCACCCCATTATCCGTCTCCTTTTCCCTCTTCCCCCAAGAAGGGGGTGGTACCCCATGGGTGTCACCCCACCATAGCATATCAAGTCACTGTAGGACTAGTCCATCCTCTCCCACTGAGGCCAGAGATGGAGGCTCAGTTAGGGGAATGTGATCCACAAGCAGACAACAGACTTAGGGACAGCCCTCACTCCAGTTGTTGTGGGAAGAGTGCCCCTCTTTTATCCATAGTTTCAGAATTAAGAAATGTGGAGTCATTTTCATTTGCATTTCCCTGATGACTAAGGATATTGAACATTTCTTTAGGTGCTTCTCACCATTCAATATTCCTCAGGTGTAAATTCTTTGTTTAGCTCTGTACCCCATTTTTAATTTGGGTCTCTGGAGTCTAACTTCTTGAGTTCTTTGTATATATTGGTTATTAGCCCTCTGTCAGATGTAAGGTTGGTAAAGATCTTTTCCCAGTTTGTTGGTTCCTGTTTTGTCCTATTGACAGTGTCCTTTGCCTTACAGAAACTTTATAATTTTATGAGGTCCTATTTGTCAATTCTTGATCTTAGAGCATAAGCTATTGGTGTTCTATTCAGGACATTTTCCCCTGTGCCCATGTGCTCAAGGCTCTTCCTCAGTTTCTTTTCTATTAGCTTCAGTGTGTCTGGTTTTATGTGGAGTTCCTTGATCCACTTTGACTTGAGCTTAGTAAGAATGGCTAAGATCAAAAACTTAGGAGACAGCAGCTGTTGGCGAGGATATGGAGAAAAAGAAACACTCCTCCACTGCTGGTGGAATTTCAAGCTGGTACAACCACTCTGGAAAGCAGTCTGGCATTTCCTCAGAAAACTGGGCATTGATACTACCGGAGGACCCTGTTGTACCACTCCTGGCATATACCCAGAGGATTCCCAAGCCTGTAATAAGGACACATGCTCCACTATGTTCATAGCAGCCCTATTTATAATAGCCAGAAGTTGGAAAGAACCCAGATGTCCCTCAATGGAGGAATGGACACAGAAAATGTGGTATATTTACACAATAGAATACTACTCAGCTATTAAAAATAATGAATTCATGAAATTCTTAGGCAAATGGGTGGAACTTGAAAATATCATCCTTAGTGATGTAACCCAATCACAAAAGAACACACATGGTATGCACTCACTGATAAGTAGATATTAGCTCAGAAGCTTAAAATACCCAAGACACAATTCACATATCAATGATGCCCAAGAAGAAGGAAGAGCAAAGTATGGCTACTCTGTTCCTTCTTAGAAGGGGGAACCAAATACCCACAGAAGGAGATACAGAGTCAAAGTGTGGAGCAGAGACTGAGGGAAAGACCATGCAGAGACTACCCAACCTAGTGATCCATCTCATATACAGTTACAAAACCCAGACACTATTATCGATGCCCACAAGTACTTGCTGACTGGAGTTGGATATAGCTGTTACCTGGGAGGCTCTGCTAGTGCTTGACAAATACAGAGGGGGACACTCTCAGCCAGCCATTGAACTAAGTACTGGGTCCCCAATGGGGGAGCTAGAGAAAGGACCCAAGGAACTGAAGGGGTTTGCAGTGCCATAGGAGGAATATTGATATGAGTCACCCAGTACTCCCAGAGCTCCCAGGGACAAAATCATCAACCAGATAATGCACATGGTGTTACCCATGGCTCCAGACTCATAGGCAGTAGAGGATGGCCTTGTTGAACATCAAAGGGAGGAGAGGCCCCTGGTCCTGGAAAGGCTTGATGCAGTAGTGTAGGGAATACCAGGACAAGGAAGCGGGAGGGGGTTGATTGGGGAACAGGGAGAAGGGGAGATGGCTTATGGGACTTTGGGGGGGGGAACCAGGAAAGGGGAAAACATTTGAAATGTAAGTAAAGAATATATCTAATAAAAAATAAAAAGAAATGTGGAGTTGTGAAAGATTGCTTAGTGTTGCTTTTTTCAGCTTTTTCCTTGACTTTTACATTCCTTCCTATTTAATAAGTTGAACATAAGAGAAGTTCGCCCATCACAGAAGAAATTAGGACAGGTATAAGAAAATTTATCACCAGGCATAACACCATGCACTCTTTTTCAAACAAGACCTTAGGCCTTACACACCATGTTCACACAAGAGATTGACTCTCTGCCTTTCCAGACCTCAATAAGCTCTGTATTTCATGATTTCCAAATGGCAGGGTCAGTGATGTAATAGGAATCACACATACTTTCTCATTCTCCTATTTCAAACATTTCCCTTGGCATAATCCTAAGTGAATTAATGAAGAAACATTTGTCCTCTAGGAAAGCTCACTAGCTCTCAGCACTAGCATCCCCTCCCTTAGGGAACCAAGGCTCAATGTGGTCCAGTGCATGTCTCAAAATACTTGGCATGTTAAGAACATTGCAAACTTTAGCACTGAATTCTGCTTGCTGCCTATCAAAGAAGATACAGCTGGACTTTGACAATGGTGCAAACTCTATAGCAGTGTGAGCTGTTTTTCTGTCTTGTAAAATAGTATAGTAGTACAAGTTTTGTACAGTGATACTTCCTAAAGCAGAATGTGATTTCCCTAGGTGCTATCCAAACTGTGTGGTAAAGGGAGGGAGTTCATGATCAGAGGATACTCTTGAGCTTTAGCAAATTAAACTGGTGGCCTTGGTTTAGGGCTATGCAGAGTCCTTAATTTGTTAAGCTACTCTGAATCTCCATGGAGGGAAATAATGGCTGATGTTTTATGCACTGAGCATCTATGGGGCATTGTTTCCATGGAAAACAATTTGAGACACTCTGCTCTGAAAACTGCACTAATAGTTGTGTCTGCAACATTGACAGACAGGTGAAGAGACAGATACCTATTTGGGGCCAAGTGAGTTCCTTTTGTTTAATCATAGGTAAATAATAGAGCCGAGGTAACTCAGTGGGTTTCACAAAAGGCAGTAGAACACAAAGACCTTTGAAGAATGTAAAACCTGGACTTGAACCATGTACTGGCTGAATGGGATCAGCATATTGATCAGATGAGAGCTTTTATATCTTTTTAAAACTGCTAACAATTCCTGTTCAGTTAAGTCAGCTCTGTGAAGACCCATAACATTGCTTTGAATATAATGGTTGTAAAATATATCTTAGCTTTCCTTCTGCCCCCAGATCTTTGTATCTGCCATTACAAGGGTGAATATTGGGCAAATATGTATATGTATATGAATATGTATATGTATATACTTATTATGAGCCATGCCAATGGGGATAATGAAGATTTAATAAAGAGATATTTATTCTTATACAATATCTTGTCTAGTTTTGAGTCAGACACATAAGTTGAATTCTGTCATATAGTTATAAATAGTGATTTAGAATTATTCAGCATTTTCACATCATATTTCATTTCATGTTGCAGAGAACCCATTTGAAGCCAACGTTTACTAATTCTCCAGGTAGAAAAAGAGAGAGGAGTAAGACCAAAGAAGTTAAGCAACCTGGGCAAGGTCCCCCAGCTGCCAGCCACAAGGGTAGAACTAAGGATCCAGCCCTTCCTGACCCATGTTCTATCAAATACACACTGCACTTACCACTCTTACAGTGAAACGCTTCTTGGGGATTCTTTTCTTACTAAACTAAGACCAAGAGATTGGCTGTCAAACAATGACTGATAGTCCAGTAGTAAAAGGATGCTTGGTTGCTAAAAGCTAATCATTACATCAACAGAATAACCATACAAATGTCCTTGAAGGATACATTTTGGTAGGTTTAAAGACCTTCTGTATGAAGCTATCAAATCTCAAATGAAACAGGAATGATACCCAAACTTGTCTTTCATAATAAGAACAATATATTAACAATGTACCTGGGAGTATTTAGGAGGCACAGCAGTGCTGTATAGGTTTCTAGTATTTAATTATTTTCTCTAATGTGGGAAGCAATGATAATGTGAAAGCAATTAATAGTTGGTTTGTAATATATTTCTTGATTGTCTCTGTTAGGCAAGAATAGCATCAGTCATTAATAGTCTATTTTCCCTGGGTATTCACAAAACCAGTGGCTGCAGAAGGGAATTTGGAGTATGAACTAGATGATTCCAAAAACAACTTGTTAATCTCACTGACTGCAAATAGACCCAGCAAATCCAAGGCAGGATTGTATAAGCCGCTTTTCCAAAATAAGAAACGCATTTAACAGGAAAGCCCTGTTTCTGTAATTCTGTTGGAATAATTTCTGTTTTCATTAATCCTTCTAAAGTTAAAGTCTTACACTGTAGCCCATGCTGGATTGAAATTTACTAGTTAACCCAGGTTGGCCTAGAACTTGAAACAATGCTCCTCTTCAGCTTTCTAAGCACTAGGACTTCAAATATGAGCCGCCACAAACAGCACAGATTGATTCCCTTGGCTAAAGTAGCTGAGCATTGCTTTCTCCTGTATCATGCTATTTCTCAATACCACACAACATATCAACATTTTCTCAGGTGTGTAAAGGACAGATCTTCTCAAATGAATGATATAACTTAAGGGCAGGGAGATTTTTTTCTAAAACATGTATATGATTTGCTTGCAGGTTTATTTTGTCAGTTGAAAATATTCTTTGCTGTTATCTAGAATTTAGAAGAAAATTGTCTGGCAGAGATATAGGTAAACATTATAGAGGTAGAAACTAATAATTATTTATTTATTCATTTATTTATTGTTTTTAATTTTTGTTTTTGTTTTTGTTTTTTTAGACAGGGTTTCTCAGTACGGTCCTGATTGTCCTATAACTCACTTTGTAGACCAAATTGGCTTGAAACTCACAGGGACCTGCCTGCCTCTGCTTCCTGAGTTCTGGGATTAAAGGCGCGTGCTACCACCACCTGGCTATTATTTAATAAGTATTAAGTATTAGATAAAGTGCTAAGAACATCATGCAGATAATTTGCTTTCTGCTTAACATGTTTGAGCAGAGGGCAGAAACCTTGAAGATACTAAAATTGAGCTTCCTACTTTGTGGTAATATAACTTCAGCTCTCTGAACTCCAGGTGCCAACACAGACTTAGCCTTGAACCACTACCATTCTTTAATGTTTCTTCAGCTTTAAGTGTGGTTAAGTGTCCTTCCTCCCTAGAGTAGAGCTTTGAGCAGAGTACAGCTGTGTCCTTGGTCCTGAGGTAAAGCTGACTGAGACAATGAGTATCTCAAAGCAGCAGCGACAACAGAACAAAGGGTCCTAACAAAAGTAGGGTTTGAATGGATGCCTTTTACCCACTCAGGGCTTGGTTGTTTGAAATAAGGGATATTTTTACTCAGTTTCCTTTTCGTTATTAGTAATCTGAATAACATAGACCTCTGCTGTTCTAATGAAATGTGAACAATAAAAGTTATTCATACCTAATGACAAAGTAATTTCATTTTGATAAAGGAGTTGGTCTTCCCAATATATACATTCCCAGCTCAATTTATACAAAGTGACACTGTTATACCATAAACAAATTTCCTTTCTGTGGTCTCTGGGATAGCATGTCTAGCACTGGAAGAACATTATTTAAAGTCTTACCAATGGTCATTTTACACTGATATGATGGGAAAAATATGCTTAGATCACTAACTGACAGGGGAATCGTTTACTTAATGTGAATATTTATAGTAGAAGAAAGCTACAGTGACTTTTAAAGGACAGTGTCGTAATACTTGCTGAACAGAAGATACATCTCACTAACTCAACAGTTGCTCTTTGTAGAAATCCATCCTAACAACACTCAGATGCATGAGCCCGGGAGACAGATACAATAACATTCACAGAATCTTAAGGACTGTGAATTTTAGAAACAATGTATGCACTTAGAGGAAACTGTTACACATGAATACAGCATATTCAGAAGATGAGTTATGACATGGCAGTGAGACTAGAAGTCACACATAGCAATGGGTTTATTCTAAAGAATGTGGAATTTAGTAGAGCAATGTTGTATGAGATTGTATTCTGCATTTACACATCTGTGTAAAATTTATATATCTATAAAAAAGTATAGAAAATTATGAATAAGAACGACTACAACCAAATTGTATGCTTGAATGTTTATTTGGTGAAATAGAATAAAAAGATGATAGGTGGGAAATACCAAGGTTCTGACTATGGCCTATTTTACTTTTGCTTTTTATTTACATTATCCCCTTTCCTGGTTTCTCCTCCCAAAACCCCCTATCTGCCCCCTTCCCCCACCTCACCAACCCATCCACTTCTGCTTCCCAGTTCTGGCATTCCTCTATACTGGGACATCGAGCCGTCTCAGGACCAAGGGCCTCTCCTCCCTTTGATGTCCAACAAGACCATCCTCTGCAACATATGCAACTGAAGCCATGGGTCCCTCCATGTGTACTCTTTGGTTGGTGGTTTAGTCCCTGAGAGCTCTGTGGGTACTGGTTGGTTCATATTGTTGTTCCTCCTATGTAGTTGCAAGCTCATTCAACATCTTTGATCCTTTCTCTAGTTCCTTCATTGGGGACTATGTGCTCAGTCCAATGGTTGGCTGAGAAAATCCACCTCTGTATTTGTCAGGTACAGGCAGAACCTTCCAGGAGACAGCTATATCAGGCTCCTGTCAGCAAGTGCTTGTTGGCATCCACAATAGCGTCTGGATTTGGTGACTGTATATGGGATGGATCTCCAGGTGGGGCAGTCTCTGGATGGCCTTCCCTTCAGTCTCTGCTCCACACTTTGTCTCTGTATCTCCTCGCATGGGTATTTTGTTCCCCCTTAAGAATTTATCTGTGACTGATATGGCCAACTTTTGGGTTGAGTAAATCAACAACATAGTTATTGGTTACATTTGTCTAAATGTTTAAAATATTTAACCTTAAAAAATAAATTCATATGGGAAATCACCAGTATAGAGTTGAATTTTTCAAAGTAGTACCAAGGTACCTAAGTTACTAAGGTACTCTAACTACTGGAAACTAAAGGTGTATTCCAGAGAGGATGGATCTCCTCCCCTTGTTTGACTCCAGAGCACATTGACCAAAGTTCATTGTTTCTATTTTGTTTCTTTCTGTCTTAATTTTTATATTGTAGTCTGGGGAAATAGGACCATTTAAAACACTTAAAGAGAAAAAGAAATCCTTAAGTTGTGAGCTTCAGAGAGAGACTTATGAAGGAGCATCTGATTTATTCACATTTATTTAAAACCTACATATATATAGCCCATGTTTTGCTACATTCTGATAAACCATATCAACCTCTGTAAAATAAGAGTAGAGCATCAGTGACAGGATTCTGGATTTCATTTTTGTGCTATTGACTTCTCTAACTCAACATGTATCACAGTGTTTAGAAAAAAAGGAAAACAAGTAATCCATTATCACCTGTCTTATATTCCGGTTAGAGAAATTACATAATTAGGGAAAACTGCATTGGGTGAGATATCTTTTTTCTGGTGTTCATTGTGTTACTAATAAAACATCCAGGCAGAGAGTCTTCTCAAAAGAAACAAACAAACGTCTCCATGGGTCTCTGACAGGAAGCTCTATCTGTGTGCCAGGCTTCTCTTGAGCTCCTTGTCAGCATTAGGAAAGAAGCACAAAAGACATTTAATTTCCAGATATCCAATCTAATTGGCCCTCCCAAAGAAGCAAAGTTTCTTCACTACATTTTTTTTTCTTTTTTTTCATAAGTCAGCTTCATTCTCAATTTTTCTAAAAAGGAAATGATACCAGGTAAGCAACATATATATATATATATATATATATATATATATATATATATATATATATATATATATCACAGATATTTAGAAAGATTAACAAGACTTATAGAAACAGTATTTTAATAGAATATTTGTTTGTGAAACTGCTTATGTTTTAATTGACAAGTCGGTTATATTCACGTTAAATACATAATGAAACAACTGATATCAAAAGGGAGAGGTGGGATAAATGTGAATTCCAGCTCTTTGTAGGATTTTTGTTCTCCTTTAAAGAATGAAATTACTTTTAAATTTTTAAGCCTACACAGAAGGAATATCTTCTGTGTCTAGGATGGCAAGAAACCAGTGACTTTGTATTTAGGCTTTCAATAAGCATCAGGGCTTTTATCCTCTGCTTAGAGTGATGGAATGCAGAGCCAGCTCTGGGATCATTTACATTAGGATGTGAACCATTCTCCACAATGAGTTTACATCTGGAGGCAACTGGAAATGCAATATTTATTCATTGAAAGAACAAATGATCTTTTGAAAGAAATGTTCAAGTTATTATAGAACAGTTAATGGGTTAATATCAGAGGGTGGAATGCGATGCCATTCGGACTACAGGGATCTACAATTGTTTGCACACGGACCTGCTTCCTCTTACCTAATGAGAAGATTATAAACCATGAGACTGCCATTAGATGTGAAGTCAAGTCTGAATCAAACAAAAATTCAGGGCTACTTTGGAGAATGGATATTGAGCCTGTGATAAGCAACCTAGAAATGCAAGTTTTCCATGGAACCAAAATGAAATCTTCCATCTGTATGATCTTCACCTGAATATAATGAATAATTTTATAGTTTATTAGTTGGCCTTTTCATAGGTTTGGTGAACACTTTATTATCTTTGTCTTTTGTTAACTACTCAATGTGTATGTGATCGTGTCTCCTTATGTCTGCCTTCTCTACCGTTTAGGATGACATTTCAAGAGAAGTAATCTTTTCCAAAGCAGTGCCAGAAAATATGGACAGTGTTTCTACAAAATAGCTACCCATTTAGAGAAAACATTGGAGTAAATTACCATAAACAGGGTAAATTTGTTGAGCTGCATGGCTTCCCTCATAGAATTTTACATGCAATGTTGCTTCAGTTGTCTGATCACTGTATCATAGTTCACAATAAAGACAAACAGGAAAACCTTCCAAAGTCTTTGAACAAATGCACCATTATAATCCAGCAAAAATATCTTACAAAAAATAATTTAACCAGAATACAGTGAGTCACTCCAATGTTAAACATTTCAAACAGTATCCAAGGAACTTAGGAATTTTGCCTGGAAACATAAATTTCATGGGGTTTTAAAAAATCTTACAGACATTTGTTATAAATATTTTAAAATTGGGTTTAAGTTACAAATACCTTAATAAAATTATTTTTGCTCATTATGTGAGCATTTAACTTGTAAATATTTCTAGTGAAAGTACATTTATTTAACTTGGATTTCTTGTCAGCTTCAAGGTCTCTCACTTTACCTACTTTTTGCATATCTTACCTGAACTTAATTTTAATTACATAGTTTAGTGTTTTAATGAAACGGTAACATATTTTCTGTGTTGTATTTTAATGTTTATATTTTATTATAATGTAATAATATGATTTGATTTGACTTTGCTTATAAATATTTTAATTTTAAAAATATGATGAATCTGAGTGCTGATATTTCTAGGTTGGTTGTTGTTGTTTAAGGGTAAAGATTTATCAGCTTTTTTTTTTTTTAGATAGATACTGAACATATAACTGTTGTTAGCCTGCTGCTTACTATGTAGACTAGGCTGGACTTGGATTCACAGAGATCCATCTGCCTTGGCCTCCGGAACGCTGTGATAAAAAGTGAGTATCACCACATTTGGCTACCATTTTTTTTTAAAGATTTACTTATTTATTTTATGTATGTGAGTACACTGTCACTCTCTTAAAAGACAACAGAAGAGGGCATCGGATCCCATTACAGATGATTGTGAACCACCATGTGGTTGCTGGGAATTGAACTCAGGACCTCTAGAAGAGCAGTCAGTGCTCTTAACTGCTGAGCCATCTCTCCAACTCTGGCTACCAATTTTTTAAAAATACAGTGTTTTACTCTTTGAGAATTTATACATGTATATAGTGTATCTTGATTATACCCACCTACTTCTTTCCCATTTTTCCTGTGCCCAACACATTGCTTTCCCAAGTTAGTCTTCTGATTTTGATATAACTCACTGAGTCAGATTAGTGCTATTTCTACATGCCTGACTGCTTATTCTTATTCGAAACCACCGTTTCTTGTAGTTTCAGATCTCTAGTACAGATCTGTGAATAGTTATCCTCTTAGTATCTGTATGCCTCTCACTTTTATTCTCATTCTTGACTGAGCAGTTATGCTAATTTTATTTTCCTCTATATTCTGAAGGTAGTCCATTTCTAAGTCTTATACAGCTAGTGAAAGCTATTTAAAAAAAAACAAAACAAAACTATCTGGAGCTGCCATGTCAGGAATACATTTTTCTCTCTCTCTCTGATAATAAAGGGGCCAGATAAGGAGGAAATAACAGAGAAATAGGTTGAGTCAAAGGATAGAAACGTAAGATTGGGCACTTCCTCCAATAATGAGAGTCATAGCCAAAATGAGATAAATGTTAGAAGGGAAATACAAATAAGAAGATAAAGACTTCAGGAATCAAAATGATGAAAATATTAGCAAAAAAATACAGCAGTATGAGGGTGAGAAGGGTGAAATATGGGTGAAAAGAAAACTGGAAATAAAAATTGACCAACAAGGCAAGGTGTGAATAAAGTTAAAGTTATGAAGGGGAGTAAAAATGAAAAAAAAATAAGTATTTTTAATGTGGTGAGTTAAAAGCATTATCAAAAGTTCAGTAAAAGGTAAAACACAGGGGACAAAAAAAAGATAGAGAAGTGATGGGGTGTAACTGGAGAGTTGGGGGGCCCTTTACAGTCACTCACCATCCTGGGAAAGCCTGTTTACTATAACAATATTGGAGGGATTTATGACTGAGACTTTGGTAATTGGGCTGCATGCAGATGGGAGTGGGTTAGTTACTGAGTCTTTTCTGTGTTTTATGTGCTTGACACAGTTTAGACATTCATTACAGCTGTCTTGGTGGCTTCTCTGCATAGTTAGGGGCTTCTGCCAGCTATACTTAGCTTTGGGGGCTGGGCAGAGTCTCCCACCTTCCTGGGACGAAAAGAGTCTCTTGCCTTCCTGGAACTGCCCAGTTCATACCCCCTGTTGTGACTAGAGGAAACAACCATAGCTTTGAGATCTATTCCCCTGGGCCTAGTTCAGTACTTTAAAAATCCACTAAGCATTAATGTCCCTGCTGAAGGGATATGGCTATAGATAACACCTGGTTTTAGAGCTTAAGTTCTTGGGCTTTATACCACTAAACCTTGTGACAGATAGGTGGCTCAAGATTGGATCTATGACCTGATCTCAGGTTTGGGGCTATCCAACTCCAGAGTTATTCTCAGTTGATGTGGGTGGCGCCAATGGTGTGCTATGTGAGGGCTACCATCCCTACACGTGTCAGAGACTGACTCAGGCTTCCTGCAGCCTGCATTTCCTTGGTTTGACAGCATCAGCCTACCAACTCTTCACAGTTGTCTCTCAGGTCTGTATCTTACCCTGGAACCTGGGGATGAATTTTGTTTCTCTGACTTGTAGTTGTTCCTTATTCTTAGGAATCCAGGATAGCTTCTTTATTATTATTATTATTTTATTTTTTTTACACTTCATAATTTATTTCCCCCACCCCAGTCCACCCTCTGACTTTTCCACATCCCATACCTCCTCCCCACCCCCTATCTCCACGTGGATGTCCCCACCCCACACCCTACTTGACCTCTAAACTCCCTGGGGCCTCAATTCTCTCAAGAGTTAGGTGCATCATCTCTGAATAAACACAGACCCAGCAGTCCTCTACTGTATGTGTGTTGGGGGCTTCATATCAGCTAGTGTATGCTGTCTATTTGGTGGTCCAGTGTTTGAGAGATCCTGGGGTCCAGTTTAATTGAGACTGCTGGTCTTCCTTCAGGATTGCCCTTCTCCTCAGCTTCTTTCAGCCTTCTCTAATTCAACAACAAGGGTCAGTCGTTTCTGCCCATTGGTTGGGTGCAGATATCTGCATCTGACTCTTTCAGCTGCTTGATGGCTCTTCAGGAGTGAGGTCATGCTAGGTCCCTTTTTGTGAGCTGTCCATAGCCTCACAATAGAATCCACACCAGGATTATGATGAGCTACAACTCTCTGAGCTGCTGGGAGATTCCTCTCTACAACCAACCCAAATTCCCAGAGAAATCACTGTCCCAGTAGGAACTGCACCTGTGTTTTTTTGTTTGTTTGTTTATTTGTTTAGACACCTTTGAGACTCATGAGTTTGTCCTATAGATAGTTCTTCTGTACCATTGGGATCTCTCATATTTCAGCTGCTTTTTTCCCTCTCTATGTATCTGGGTTTCTTTTCCTAGTGCTGTGATAAAATACCAGGACAAGAGAAACTTAGAGAAAGGAGGTTTATTCTCTCTCCATTCAAGGGTACAGTCCATCATGGTGAGGAGGAAGGCAGGAGCAAAGGATCCTGAAGCAGCTGCTCACATTGGATAGGTGCTCAAGAAGCTGGGGAAATGAATACCTTTTGCTGGTCCCGTTCATACACATGTATAGTTCAGGGTCCCAACCTCAGCTCATGCAATCAGGATGATCACCCTCAGACATACCAGGCAGGGTTCACTCTTGCGGGCAATTCTAGATTCTATCAGTTTGCCAATTAAAACTCAAAGCAACTCCTGGCAGGCAGTTGCACAGCTAGGGCTGCGTTTAGCTTGGCTTTCGTTGTAGTACTTTGTCCTTTCATTCTGCATACTTTCAGTTGTCCTATTCCCTCTTTAGTGGATTCCCAGGATTCAGTCTCTCTCTTTGCAATGGCATTTACATGGCCTTCAGTGGGCACACACAGCATGTAGATGCTGCCCTGCTGAGATGTGTTCTGTGCAGGGATTTTTACATTAAATGTACACATCTTGCTTTTCTATCCTTATCCTTGAGAATGTACAGGAAATTTAATCCAATGGATTTGTGCTTGTATAGTTAAATATTGGTAAGCTTTGGTCTTCTTATTGATTTTTTTTTTTTGTGTGTGTGTTATATCTCAATGCCTTCCCTTTTCCAATCTTATTTTATCCTACGTATTGAATTTTTATTTTGAATTTTATATATAATACTTAAATGATTTATAAATCCTATTTAATCTTCCCTTTTACTTTCATGTAACTTGTTGACCATACAAAGATAATGACCAAAATGTCTTTGTAAATTTACTTTTTAAAAAGTGTATCAACTGAATAATTTCCATTTTTAAAGATTACGTTTTTGCTATCTCCTTCCATAAACTTTCTTATTATATTATGAAGTTTTGTCATTGTTGTGAAAATAGACAATCTTCTGTTTCTTGTCCCTTTTCCATATTTTTCTCTCTGATGTCCCCATTCTCTGTCCTGTGCCAGCTCCACCATACACCTTTCTCTTCTTATTTCTTTGCTCAGATATGTTTCCATGTCTCAGCTTTACCTTTGTCTCCAGCTGCTTGCTTCAATCTTTGGACCCCTACACAAACTCCAGGTCTCATAACTGAGCTTTGAGGCTTCTTGTCTGAGGTGATACTGGATATATCACAGGAAAAAAAAACCAAATAATCACATCCCCTGTATGTTTTTAAGTCGCTTTGATTTCTCCTGGTTGGCTTTGATAACTGAGCATGGTTATACAAAACAGGAATTCATTATAGCTGAAGAAGGTGGGGCTCAGCCTCATAAGTAAGCAGTTACTTCAACAGCCATGGTTCTCCCCAACTTATATATTATCTCCACCACATAGAGGAACACTTTCTGTTTTCTTTTGTACAAAAGAGTAAAGCCAAGCCTTGGTGTTCCAGTACAGCCTTTTTGAAAGTTTTATTATACCAGAAACACTTGTTTGTTTTTGTTTTTTGTCTAGACATGTCTTTCTATGTGTGGGTCTGTGCCTATCTAAGTGTTTATATGTAGATTTATTGTATCATATTGAATTGAAATGCCTGAATTTTATAGGTTGGAAGGGAAAACACTAATAATAACTAAAATTGCACTATACCTCTAAAAACAACTTCTTTTGCTCATTGGGTAATAGTTTTAGAATCTTTGAAGTGCATGACACTAGTAGCCATGGTTCTAGTGTATGTGTTTATAATGTCTTTGTTATGTCAGTTCCAATATGTTAGCAAGAGTCTACTGTTATGTCATCTTAAACATGCTTTCCAAATTGTGGAAAAATACATTATTCATAACACATATAATAAAACTCCCAGTAGTATTTGATTTATACGTGAAAACAACACCCTTTAAATTGAATCTAAACAACGAAATCTCTTGAGAATTTAGATGGCCATAATTTAAAATAAACAGGAAAAAAAAACTGTTGATAGTGAGAAAGTGAAATCAAAACCGCTAATTTTTATCATTAAAGTTTTGTAGCATTTTATAGTGATATAAACTGACTTAAATACTAAAAAGAGGACTTATGCACAATAGAAGCATTTCTATATTAAATGAGTTTCAAACGACAGCAAACAAAGGTTCTGTTGATCTCTGATCTCTGGGTTCCCTTGAATGGGTCTCTTTGTTCAGTGCTCTGAGATATAAGTACAGGCTTAAATTTCATGTATAGGTATTGCTGCTATTCTGTGGCCTATTGCTACAGCTTGGGTACCTGGTTTTGGCTTCATGCAGCCAGGCAATGATGTCAGCTGGTTCTTTTATTCAAATAGATTCTTCAAAGCAACATACTGAACTAGGGAAAGCTTAATACACTGCATTTTCTCACTGACATATATGAATGAATACAAATATATAAAACACTTTATAAAGCTACTTAATTATTTATATTCTTAATATACATTTAAAAATATTTCTTGGTATCATAATTACATAATTTCCCTTTCATCCCTTCAAACTTCCCATATATCCCACTTTGCTTTTTTTTCAAATCCATGGTTTCTTTTCATTAATTGTTGTTATATGCATTTATGTATGTGTATATACACACATTTTTCTATGTACATACACATAAGCTTCTCAGTCTATATAATATTACTACTATGTGTACTTTCAGGACTGAACATTTGGTATTGGATAATCAAATGGTGTGCTCTTCCCTGGGGAAGATTATAATGTACATATAAAATATAATATACCTAGAAAATAGCTTTGATTTTCAGAGAGATAGTTTCCTTATTAAATTGTAATTTGTCTCTAAGGAAATTCTGGGCCACAGAGTAAAGGCCTGGTTATGTCTTATTAATTTAAATAGAGTTCAAAAACATTTTCAGATTCTAATGAGGCTGTTTAGGTTTTACATAATGCTTGAATCCTTGAATCTGCAAATTAGACATGTGTTCTTTATATATTCTCAAGAATCCAGATTACTGATGAAAACCTTTGAAAGTGTTGGGAAAGACATCTTTAGCAAAATAAAACAAAAAAAAAACTAAACAAAAAAAGCCAGATTTCACTTGAAGTTACATTAATCTTATTTTTCATTAATGAACCCTCCCTAGTCGTGCGCTAAAGGCAAGTGTCCCATTCAAAGTCTTTGCTAAATTCTAGATCCTTTAACTTCATAACATTCTCTTTACAAGCTTAAGAATCTTTTAATACTGCACAAGTTAAATTTGGAAAGACATGTGAGCACACAAAGGAATTTGCTGTTACATTTTCTTTTCCTTGTTAAGAGAGGGCTGGTCAAAGCTGAAAGCGAGTCAGAGATGCTGGTGGTTATCCCAAGTTAGAGTCTGTGATGGAGCCAGGTGTTGGGTTCTCACTAACTGAACTCGAGGAAGCAGGTGGTCCTTCTTTTTTCAGATAACGACTAGAGTGTTGTCTACTTCCACTCCTAGACTTCTCATGGCCAGTACATCTTCCTGGCCGGTAGCTCCTCTAGGACTGCAGCAATGGCCCCAACCCTTTTCCCTTGCATAGAGTATATGTCATCGAGTCTTAAAGCTGAGAATCACAGGGCAAGTTTACTTACTAATAGCACAAGTTAATAGGAAGAGATTGTGTTCATCTGTTACCCGTGTGCAGTCTTCATCGTTTGACCTTGGACTACATATGTCCAAGTAGTCAAATGTTTGAGCAGTGCTGGATTGTATTATCAGCATTTTTGAGCACAATTTCTGAATTGTCTTCAATTTTCTTGTACTATCCTATTATTATCTTTCTCATCTATTCAGTGGGAATGATACAGTCCCAGGGAAATAATGGTTGAGGAATTGTATGTAAGGTATTTAGAAGAGATTGTAGCATATCACAAGCTTCAACATGGCATTATTTTCTAAAATAATTTTTAAAATTTTATTTTTATGTACAAATATTTTGTGTGCTTGTATGTTTGTGTGGCCATAATTGGTGCCCACAGAGGCCAGAAAGGGTATTAGATCACCTGGAAATGGAGTTATATACAGTGTGAGCCACTGTGTGGGTGCTGGGAATTGAATCTAGGTTCTCTAGAAGAGCAGCTAGTGTTCTTAACTCTTGTCCCATTTTTCTAGTCCTCTAAATTGGTATTGTTTTAATTGTACTGAGAAGGGTATGCAGTCTCTCTGTTTGAAGAAATACTGGGTAGCTGAAGGATATAGTGTTAGTTAACTGGAGTTGTCATCTATATACATTACAAAAATTATTTCCAGACATGAATAGTTTATGCTTTTCAGAGAATTATAGAGCTAGTAAGAAATGTTAGGTGATAGAATCCTGTTCCAATAGACATTGCTTAAACATGCCAGTAATGGCTTGTTTTTATAAAGCCCTTCTCCATCTAAAGGCAGAAAGCACTCCACAGCATTATCACATGACTTTGACTAGTTGCTAGGCTACCAAAAATATGTTATTGTTTCTGTTTTGTAAGGTGTTCCAGGTAACCTGAATGTATTCACAGAGAAAGATTTCAGTGGAACAAGGAAAAATCTGTTACATGTCTACCCACGGGGTTCAAGACCTCAAACAATGAGCTTTACAGCAGCCTACCTCATAAGCACTCTCTGTGAGTCTAAGATAATTCAATTACTACTATTTTGCAATGTGAGTTATGATATAACATCATATATCAAATTTAAAGTATATCTAGCCTCAGCTTTATTCAGTAAGTTTAACAATCAATCACTAAGGCTCAAACCCCAGTGTAGTTGATTAGTAGGGAAAGTAATGGGGAGACACTTTACAATTTCAGCATTGTTGACTTTCAGTTCAAGTTGACAAATTCTATGTGCCAGGAGTTGTGCAACACAACATTGAAATTAAAAGTGGTCCTCTTGGACTGACTGAAGTGAAACATTCAAATGGGAAATATAGGGGCCAGTGAGATGGCTCAGTGGGTAAAGGCAATTGCTGCCACTCCTAATGAACTGAGTGCAATCCCTGGGACCAACTCTGAGCTGAGAACCAGTTCTTACAAAATGTTCTTTGATCCTCACACTCACCCCAAAGCCCCTTTGAGAAAGTAAATATATGATAAAATTCGAACATGGAATGCAAATGGAGATTGAGATCTAGATGTTGGTATGTAGATATTGATTCATTAACATATGACATTGTAACAAAGTAAATCAGGTCATACATTAGAGAGGAATGTTTATTTTTAATATGTTTATCCTTTGAGGTTTTCACATATACCTGTAATGTGTTTTTATCATATTCATCCATTTTGCCCCAATTCCCCTTGGATCCACTCTCAACCTCCCACTACCATCTTCATGCTCCCCATTTTAATAATTTAATGAGTTCAAATAGTATTTCCCATATATGCAAGGGCATAAGGCCATTGACTAGAACATGTTTGACTTAATAGGGACCACAACATTAAAGAAGACTCATTTTCTTTCCCTAGCAGAATCAGCTATCAGTGGCCTCTCAGGAACAAGGCTGGGAAGTTGCTTATGAACTCATCCCCAGGCATTTGGGAATGTCAGGTGACTTGATCTTGTGCAAATTCTGTGCAGACAACCATGGCTGCTGTGAGTTCATAGTTCATTGACCTTGTCATATCTGGAAAACATCATTTTGCTGTAGTCCTCTCTGGCTTCTGGCTTTTACGAATGTTTTGATCCTTGTCTACTATGTTCTCTAGGCTTTGAGGTAAGTGATAGAAATGTCATGGCTAAGCATTCTACAGCACTGATTATATGCTCTTTGACTAGTTGTGAGTTCCTATGGTAATTATCATCTATTCACTCTCAGATGTGCTTCTCTAATGAGTACTGAGACCCCTGTTAATCCATGAATATAGGGATACATATTTGAAGTATAGTCTTATACTCTGTGAATTTAAGAGAATATTTGTAATAGGTTCACCTCTAGGACCTGCAGGCTTCCAGCTGTGAGTTCTTGATCAGATTTACTATACCAGGCATGTGTTTCAGGAGATGTTATTTTTGACTGGGTTCTGGAGAAGTTTTCTTGGAGAGATGATTTAAATGATATATAAAGAATGAACACATTGTAAACAACCACTGCTGTTTGGCAAAATGAAATTAAACACTGTAGGGCAAGCAGAGGGGGCATCTGCAAGCTCTAATTAGTAGAATGAATGGACAATCACACCTTAACCTCTTTCTGCTTTATACAAACTTAAAACCAACTTCTCCTTAATCTATAAGGAAGGATAATAAAAGAGAGGCGCACAAAAGGAGAAGAAAGAAAGAAGAAACTATTTCAATTTTTCATACTTCATAGGATTTATATAAATCATAGATATATAAAAACCTGAATATTAGTTCTTTGGGTGATGTATTTAGAAGCTAAAGACGGGTGACATTTCTTTATTTACTTCTCTTGTTAAGATCATGCTAACAGTATGGATTATACTTATCTTTTCACTGATGAGATGTTAGAATTCTACTGAATTCCACTAATTGCAACCTAGTGGTGCATCCATGGTCAGGATGGAGTGCGTAAATGTGTAATCACTAATCAAAGTACTTTCAGTTCATTTTCCTGTTACCTGGATTGAGAGGGGATGATGGCAGACTCATTGCATAACCACAGCTTTTCAAGAGGTATGTAAATTTCCAACAAGTCTTCCAAAGTTTCAGAGATTTAGGCTGGCTTCCTGTAGTGTTGCAGGATATTTGATTGCACACTGAACTCTAACTAAGACTGTGTTATTTACTGGAAAAGCCTGTTTTTAGTTGTAGTGTGGCTCAGCCTTAGCACACACTTTTAATCCAAGGGCTCTCTGCTTGAATGTTGTAAACAGAATTAAATAAAGCCAACTATAGGTCAGGAGGTGGAACAAGCAAACAGTTGACAGGAACTGAACATAGGATTATTAAGAAAAAAACACATAGAGAATAAGAGGGAGTTGTGGGATGGAAAGAGACACTCAGGAAATAGAAGGGATGGGCATTCAGTTTGAAGGAGGTTTTGTGAGATGGCATGAGAGATGGAATTCCTTCTGGGACACTGGCAGAGGTGGAAGGTCAGCTGGGTGCTTTCTTTGCCTCTCTGAGCTGGCAGGCTTTCACTCTAACATCTGGCTTCTGAGTTTTCTGGTAAAATTTAATGATTGAGATTTTGCTCAAAATACAAAACAAAACCAAAAACAAACAAACAAACAAACAAACAAAAAACCCAGTTCAATCTCTATATTATTTTCCAAAATAAGACTTGATTCCTTTAAAAGAGACAAGTAGCAAATATATCTGAGAGCTCAGCTAACAGACAGCTTAAGATGCAAACACATTAGCAAAGCCCTTTCATAAAGCAGTACAGATGTAATTGGTTAGCCATGTACAGGGAAAGAAAAACACAGACAGGCGAATCAGACCTTATACAATGCACGAGGAATAATTTCTCAAAGAGGATCTAAATGTGAAAGTAGAAAACTTTGATAATATTCAACAGAAAAGAACTTGTGATCTTCAGCCAGGCAATAATTCTTTTTTTCAGGTAAGATGTCAAAATTTAATCAGTTTATAAAGAAGGGTGTACTGGACTTTGTCAAATGTGAAAACTCACACACTTCAGGTTCAGAGGCTATTGCTCTGGAAACCAGCTTCTTATTCTTCAGGGCTTGGTAAGGTCAACTGAAGGACAGATAAAGGCAAAACTGCTAATATGCTAGTTCAATGAACTTACATTGAAATGATTAGATGGTATTAGGATTTGCAAGTTGTTCTTTCACAAAAGTTTTGACTCTAAGAAGCATGCATGAATGTTTGGTGGTGACTGGGAAATGTCCAGTCCCTTGACTGAGGATTTAAAACTTGTAGACAAGTATTTTTAAAGAGTGAATTTTGTTATATGTAGGGTATAAATCGTCTTCATTTGAAAACCATTCCTTCCAGTAAGGCTAAAACATGATGCTTGTGCAGAACTTCCCTAGGTCTTATCACATATACTTGACTTCAAGAACATAGAGAAATCTTCTAATATTTTATTACATGAATGTTTCATCAGCCTGTGGGGTCAAGCAGAAGAGCCTAAATAATTGTAACATCTTGGGCAATATTCTGTATGTATGTTTACGTAAGTGTTTTTGTGTGTGTGTGTGTGTGTGTGTGTGTGTGTGTGTGTGCGCGCGCGCGGCAACACCTATCTGTAGTCTGGAATGTCCTTCTATTCTCTAATAGTTTTATTTTTTTCCCCTTATATTTTCACAAAAGTGAAATTAGGAAAAAGATGAGTTAATTCTGGCCCACCCCAGCCTGGACTTTACTGACAGTGTTTGCAATGCTAATGTAGACATTTATTCATGAGTTGAATGTTAGATGTTGAGAACACTTTCCCAGCTCATTGAAATGTCAGGCAGTGCTTAGGTTGCTCTCTCTCTCTGGGGATGCATTAATTAATGTTAGAGCCAGGGCTGCTGCCCTGGGAGCCATGAACTTCCTTCTTTGGTGCTTAGAGGGATCAAGAAAAGGAGGGAATTTGGCTGGTAGAAGTAATAAGTTTCAGAGAGGATTGACCCACACGAAATAAAAAATGTGGCCTACTGTAAGATTATGCTTTGCTTCCTTCCTTGTGTGTCTCTCTGCCCTGTCCTTTTCTATGAATGCTTAAATCTGATAGTATGAGTAGCAGGCAAGAGTCAGTGGGTGACATTTGGTCTCATCACTACCAACACATTTTCTAAGTCTTCATTTGCTTCCAATATGTAAGGATTCAATTCACATTTTTTGCTGTGTTTCTTTTAGGCTTAAACCATGTTTTGATGACATGGCAGAGGAATCCGCCCTTTTTATGAATTTAATACAGTAGATAGACACTAATGGAAGAAAACTATAATTTAAGGAGATCTCCTTGCTACTGAATCCATGAGATACTATTTTTTGGGCATATTATAATAGTCTTCACATGGATACTTACATTTAAATTCAACTGATTGAATTTAAAATTCATAAATGTGTCTTAGAATCTCACCCTTAGGCCTAACACAGTAAAGACTATGAAATTTTTAAAAAGAATTATTGGTTATAGGATAGAGTAATACTATATTAATACTATTAGCCAAACTGTCTAACATGGGTATATATAATATTTGGCTCAGTTAATTAGCTTAAAATATTTTGTATAGTTCATCATCTTACTTGTTTTCCAAAATATCCTATGGCACAGTTAAGTGGCCATTTGCTTTTACATATTGCAAATGATAAGCAAATTTAGCATAATGGAATATAAGAGATACCTTGCTCAATATCATTTTTATTTAAAAAAAAAAAGAATCAAACTCTGTAGAAATCATGGGATTTTCCCAATGTCACTTTAATAAGTCTCTTGACTCTTAAGCTGATGATCCTTTTAAAATATAAAATTTAGTGCTGTTATTGACCTAGGTTTCCTATGATAACGGGAAAGCCAAGCAGAGATGGAGATTGTGCCAATCAAAGTTAGCTTTTGAGTGTCAAAGTCAATAGAAACTTGTGAAGGGAGGATACAAACACTGTCCAGTATGCTAGGGAAGAGTAAAGTTCTTTGAATTGAGACAAATGCTTTGAATCTTTTGTTTGTTTGTTTGTTTAGTATCTTTTGACAGTATTTCCTAAACCGGTAATCTAGAGACTTTTGCTTAATTATCTGCTAATCTAGATTATTTCTTCTTACTTAGTGAGCATTTGCTCACTGGGAAGAGTTAGACTTATGATAGATCCCAAATTCTTTGCTCAAAATAAATTTGAGTTTGGAATGAATTATGAATTCCATGAAGATTTTGTCATGATGATTGTGTTCGTCTGCTCCATGACCTCACTGTCTCTCCCCCTCTTTCTTCCTTATTCCTCTATCCTTTATATTGCTATTTTTATTCTTCTTCAAAACCATACTCATGCCTGAGAAGAATGAAAGAAGAGTTCATGTTCCTTCTTTGCAGTCTCTACACACTGTGACTTTTTATAAATTGGGACAATCCTTAGTATGCTTAGGGCTACAATGCTGTATAGACCCCTGGAAGTACTTGCCAAGCTATCTTGCATATTTCTAAGGTTAATTTGTAGCTCAATAAGGCATAACTAAAAACAGTAAGAATCTCTAACTAGATCTTGATTTTTTTTATTAGATTTTCAAGGCCTTGTGTAAAGGGAGTAGATAAGAACCAGGATAGAAATCCACTTCACCCCTGCACAATAGTCAAGATCGGCACATGTGGGCCTGCATTTAGTCCTTTTATAGTCATGGTAAGTTAGCCAAGGATAGATATCATATGCCCAAATAAATCCTTCCAAATTGGGGACAGGTCTTCTTTTAACTGGTTGTGTGATAGTGCAAGTTGTAAAGGAATTGAATTCTTCAAGGAAGCATTCCAGCAACAATGGTCAAATCTCCTGGGAGAGTTTAGAGATTTAGTGATTTATATATATGAATAAATATATGCCCAATGTTGCCAAAGGCAAGCAGGGTAAGGATTATGGAGTTAGGGTGGGACCCCACTTCAACTTTACAGATGTTGAGAATGAACAGACGCCTAAAGGAAATGAGCAAATGGATTGGTATTGCTATTAATCTGTGCAATCCCTGAAATAACCTAGCTTGTCATCATCAGCCTAATAAAATCTGCATGTGTGTGCTTAGACTCGAGTCTACATGTTAATAGACAGAATGACTGCACCCAAAATTCATGTTTTGAAATGCTAATCCCTCTTGTCAAAATATGTGTTTATGTTGCCAAAAGCCAATACACATTTTACAAGGACAGGACACCAAGTGATTTCTGAACCTTCCATCATAAAGGATTTTTGCCAATAGCAAAATACCACCTGGGTTGCTAGGAGACAAGCTTATTTCATGAACTGTGCATTTTTGCTTAGGTCTTCACCACTGGTACATCTCATATATTCTTTGGCAACACAGTCTGTAGTTAAGACAAATGGGTCTCTTGATCATTTCAATCCTTTTTGAATGTCAGGCTTCTCAAGACAATGCTAGCTTAAATCCAATTTAAAATAAAGAAGATGTCTAGCATGAAAACATATGTCTCTACTAAAGATAGCTCAAGACAGGATTGATTGGTTTGTAGAAGGAAATAAAGAATGTATGCACGCACAGATTGAATGTATTCTACTCACAGAAGAGCCTTTCTAGTGTACTCTTCTCGACTTCTATTGAAACAAAGAATAGTGACTTGCTGATTGGAACCAGGATTGAGATTCTGAGCCAAGTACTACCTTATTTTATTTTATAGGTAAGAATTTCTTCATATGTGCTCATAGATTTCAAACTTGTTCATGGTAATATAAGCATCATACATAGTTTGGAACCCCGGTCCTAGTGAGATCTAGCAACAGCTGAGGGGCCATGCTGAGGATAAGGACCACAAGGATTTACTCCACGTAGCATATTAGACAGTGTTTGCACCTTCCTGATAGACCACATAGCTACAGTCCCATTCAGAGTCACTTATGGTTATGGGGATAACAACTTGGCCTCTCTTTGACCCTCTGTTTAGTCTTGATTACAGTATACCCTGGCTGTGTTAATAATTTAGATAGTCTCTGAGTGTTCCAGAAACTTGTATAGTTTTAAATGTTCACATTTATTATTTTCTCATTCATTGGAAAACATTGAGTCACTGAGCATGAAACCCTATGACTTATAGCACATGCTGTTAATAAGCTCTCTGTGTGAGTGTGCTCATATTTAAGTCTTAGATATAATACATTTTACATAAGTAAGTGTTAGAGAAATTTCTAATTTTTAATCTACCAAGTTCTGGTAATTCTTACAGAATCCCTGCCTGAGTCACTACATGTGTGTGAACTCTGAAGGAAGTACATAGTTAGGAAAATTGTAGTACTTTCACATAACTTCAGCTGTGTAAATGTCTGCTTACATGTTAATGTACAAGAAATTAAATGTTCATCATCCATAAACCACAGCAAATGCTGAGAAATGCTTAGATATCTCTCTCTGTAGTATGGCTTCCAAATAGTTAGCAATTGTATAAGAGCACATAAAAATTTAGTAGTAGCAACGTAATTATGCTTTAGTATAGATACTTAGTATAGATATAGGTAATCCTTTTGGTTTGCTTTTTATGTTTATAATATTAGCAAAAGTTTGATTAAAGACTGGGCCCTGGCAGCACTGGCAACATAGGCTGAATAGGCCAATTAAAGAAATATATTAATAGAGAATAGAAAAATAAATGGTCACATTTGAAAGATTAACAAATAAAGAGATCTATTTTGAAGACAGTGACATGGCACCAAGAGGCAAGTTTGACTAAGTGATTCTGATTAATGTGTGGGCCTGACTGTGACTGACACATCATTGCCCTGGCTCCTCAGTCCAGGACTGTGTAGTGCATTCTTTAAGGCACTTTGTGAAATTTCTTTCTGGAAAACCAGATCTCTTTCTGGTTAGCATCAGGGCTCACGGATTTTTCTTCCACTGTATGTACAAATCTCTTCTGATAGTTCTGATTCACTGGGATCCATGTTCTCCGAAGTCTAATAGCTGAA
This sequence comes from Tokudaia tokunoshimensis, assembly GCA_036184795.1. Lineage (NCBI taxonomy): Eukaryota > Metazoa > Chordata > Mammalia > Rodentia > Muridae > Tokudaia > Tokudaia tokunoshimensis. The sequence goes on along the minus strand of BTHU01000011.1, from coordinate 51,764,693 downwards.
GGAACAAACAAATGTCTCTTTGGAGTATCTGTATTCCTCCAGGACAACTACAATAATATTCAGGCCAGAAGGATAAACTTCTGGCATTGTGTGTTTTAGAACCTTACAAATTGAGAAATAATTTGAAGTTTTGAAGTCAGCTGTTAGAATTTCCACATCTGTAACACTTAGTTGTGTGAACTATCTTTCCGTCATCCCTGTGACCAGAGGTCTAGAGGGAGGTATGGGGAGTAGAGGACTACGACTTCTAATCACATTCTTGGCTTTGAACCTGTGTTTTTGTCATGCTGCTTCATGGTTTCCATTGATGTTACAATTAGTAAATTTTGCAAGCTTTGAATTTATATAACCTTATACAAAGAAGACACCCATAGTTTCAGTTGATATATTAGGGCTTTGCAATAAAAATTCTGCTAGCACATACCCGACATTCTTGATTCAGGATGTCAGTGTTTTATGAAAATACTAACTTTAGTCTGCATGGCTTCACATATTGGTACAACTCATACCTCAAAACTTACCACTGACACCATTCTTCAATAATGAGTGTAAAATACTGATAATAAGGTAGTATCGAACGATACTTACAGTCACAGTGAGACAAAGGTAAGTGCGTGTACATTACCTGTCCACTAAGGCAGGTAAGGAGGACTTGAGAAAACACTGGTTTTAGACTCACCATTAAAGGCGTTGGAATTCCTTGTGCTTGGAGAATATGAGACACAAGTAGGGAGGAGATGCTGGGATCTTGAAAAGCTTTCCTGTGAGTTATAATGATTATTTGTAGAAGCTCTCCTCCAGCAGCATCCATGATGAAGAAACAAAGCTCATATTCTCTTAACACATTGGTGTATGGCTGAGATATGTTAAGCTAGGATTAAATACTTGCTGTTACTTAGCAAGAGCCTCATCATTCAGAACATACTTGGATCTGGATTCTGCTTCTGCCCATCTATTGAATCCATGTCCTCTCAAATTATCAGGGCATTTTTCTAGATGAGACTCTCCCTTCGTGTCATTAATATGTCTGCGTCAAAGAATGCTAAAGGCCTGCATGAAAACAACACAGGGACAGAACACACTGTCCCTTCAGAACAGCTCTTGGTTCCTCTGAGTCATCAGCGTTACCCTATCCTGATCCATAGTAGTGTACCTTCCATCTGACAAAATAATAAAAAAAAAACCAACCAACCAACAACAAAGACAACAAACAAAAATGAAAAACAAAAACAAAAATAATAAAAACAAAAACCCCAAACAAAAAAACACAAACAAACAAACAAAAAAAAAAAAAACCACCTTAGTGTTCTTTCTAGTGGCACTTGCTCAGTTAAAAGCAACTCAGAGTCATAAAATAATCACCACTGTAAGTGAGTCACTGATGGTCAGCGTGAATCACTAGAGATCATGTTTGTAGCACGTAGATGTTTGTGATGAAGGTGCCCACTATAAGTCACTGTAAAACCTCTTTGCTTCAAGAATTATATTTTAATGGCTAAGTAATCTGTAGGCGCTGGCCTAGAATGGTGAAGCCAATGTCAGGAAGACAGTATATTATACAGGAAAGACCAGGCGTCTCTGTACAAAGGGAGCATCTTGTGCAATTTCATCTTGGTCCATTTCATCTCATCTTCACTAGATTCATGGCTGTTGGTCTGTTGCTTGCTTGTCTCTGAGTCAGTATTGTCATGTTCAAAATGGCACTTATTAACACACATTAGGGAGCTCTTGAGTTGCTGGTAGAGGTAAAGAAATAGTTCCTAAAAGTTAAGATTTCAAAAGCAACAATGAACGCTGTGTTGTGAAGTAACCTCACAAGAATGCTACAGCTGTTGCTGTAGCTACCTGTCTGTGATGATTAGTGCTTCTATAGCTAGAGTCTTTTTTTTTTTTTTTTGGTTTTTCGAGACAGGGTTTCTCTGTGTAGCCCTGGCTGTCCTGGAACTCACTCTGTAGACCAGGCTGGCCTCGAACTCAGAAATCCACCTGCCTCTGCCTCCCAAGTGCTGGGATTAAAGGCGTGCGCCACCACCGCCCAGCGGTAGAGTTTTTTAATGACATCTATGCTACCAATACAAATGCTCAAAAAGCTTTTCACTCTCTTTACTCAAACAGTGGAAATCCCATGTAGGTGTTTCTGGTTGGAGCAGAAATAGCATGGAGACCTAGAAGAGTATAATAAGAAGGATGCTGATTGCATTACAACAAGTCATATAAGCCAGATGTTCACACACATTTTTGTAAAACTATCAAGACTGTCAAATGTGTGGTGTTAGGAAGCATCATCCACAGTGGCTGGGTGCTTTGGTTTTCATACTATCTCATTCAAATTTTTAAAATTTCACCATGCAGAGGTTTGCGATTTGTGCAATGGAATTTGTCCTATGTGTTAACAACGATTGCTATGACTCTGAATCTTTGCCTTAAAGTGAGAAGGGGTAAATTCTAGTCTCATCGAAGCTCTTCTTTAATGCTTGCTTTGGCAAGAAACTCAATCTCATTATTACAAGGGTTGTAGTGCGGGGCAATAGGCTGCATTTTCTTTCCTGTCTGTTGGAAAGTGATCATCCCTAAGTAGAAATGGAAGGACAAACAGTTGTTTGTGTCTCACACCTCAAAGCTTTGGGAAGTGAGTCCCAATACAGTAGTGAATGCAGGCCAGGGGTTATTGAAGACGGTGTCCTTCCTCAAAGAGTCATTCCTGAACATGGAAGTGTTAACCTTGAATTAAGTAAGCAAGCTCCTTTTCACACTTATGCATGCCTTACTGGACAGTCACACTGCAAGCACCCAGGAAATGAGCATGGGGTAGGAAAAAGAAAAAGGAATACATTTTCTTCTTCTTGAGGGGTAAAGATGAGGAAGAGTGTCTTCCAGATGGGAGGGTGCTGAGCAGTAGTTCCGGTATCCAAGACTAAAAGAGGATTTCTGCAAGGTAGGTGAGCAGTATCATCGAGGTAGGAGCAGAAATGAAAAGGTATCGCTGAGAAGGGTGAGAGCCAGAGAAATAAGGGTAGGAAAAACAGGGGAGTCTAGGATGAGTACCCTAAATAGCAAGAATGGAGACCAGAGTGTCTTCTAGCTACTACCCAAGTAGTGTCTGTGTTGCAGAAATGAAAATCTTCCATTTAGACTTTTGTACTCTGGGAAGCTGTGGACTTGTTTTGGCATGGATGCAAAAGAGTCTGCATATTAGCCAAAAATGTGATATTTGTCTTCCCAAGTCTGACATACTTTCCTGATCGTGACGATCTTAACTTCCATTTATTTTCCTAAAAATGGCATCTTTCATTCCTTGCACCTTGATTTTTGTGGATGGCATAAGACATTTGTTGAGAAGGATAGTAATAATGTAAAAGGAAAAAAAAAACTGTGGAAGAGGAAAGCCACAGGACAAATTTATGAATGATGGGCTGCAGATACTTAATAATCATTTGAACAGAAGCCTTATCCTGATTCTACACTCAGGGAAGAACTGTTCAGGTAGTTCTGTTGTCATTTGTGATTGATAGCTAGCTACAAAGTTAAAGAGACAGATTAACTTTTAGAGTAAGACAGGAAAATATTTACTACCAGGGGTGGAGAAAATTCCTTGTCTAAGGCCATCTTAGATGACCTGATGAGTACCCTAAATAGCAAGAATGGAGACCAGAGTGTCTTCTAGCTACTACCCAAGTAGTGTCTGTGTTGCAGAAATGAAAATCTTCCATTTAAACTTTTGTACTCTGGGAAGCTGTGGACTTGTTTTGGCATGGATGCAAAAGAGTCTAAGGGCACAATCTCTCAATGATATCTCTGGACAGATCCTTTAAGCCAAGGATGCTATACTAGGAAGAGCTAGCAACTCTTCTCTGGAGACTTATGAGGATACCACTGAACAAGATGGCTCATATGACTCTGGGACAAAGGCATTAAAATGAAAACAAGTTGTGATGTGAAATGTCAACCTAGAAGAGAATCTCCTTCTAGCTCTAGACATCTAGGTAATATTGTATAAGAGAGGAACAGGCAAGATGGCAGAAACAACACACCTTGCCCTTCTTCTTGTTATGTATACACAGTGTACATGGGGTGAGGCAGCAGCAGCAGAGGAAGAGGCCCGTGGACCTTACTTGATGTTTCCAGGGCAGCAGCAGAATGGTTGGCCATACAATTGCCAGAAGCAGTAACAGACTTAGAATATTCAAGAGAAAAATTGGGATCAACTTCTAATGCATCTGTATTATAGGATCTAGGGTAACAGGTACCTTTCCTTCTCTCAGAGTAGCACAGAGAGTTAGTTGTTCAAGGTAATTGAGATGTTCCATGCCTCCACTGCAGACAGAATTCAATTAAGCTTTCCATCAATGCCTTTGGGCAAGTCTGACAGCTAGGAGTTCTTCCTAGCAGTGGATCCTGCTGAAACAGCTGGATTCTCTCAGGAGACATTGACAGACTTCTCAAGTCTGAAACCATTTCCAAGCCCACAATTGAGGTTTGAGTGCTGCATAAGTCCAGGGATTCAGGGAACTCCCAAAATGATTACACTCAACAGGAAAGGTTCTAGTGTTCCCCTGGTGGATTCTCTGAGAATAAGAAACTGTTAAATGCTTGGCCCTCTGTGGGAGCTCTATTTAATCATTGCAAGGCTCAGGGAACATCACTACAGAGGCAACAGAAAGAAAGAGCCCCCAACACAGGGTGGAATGACTATGACATTTGTCTTCTGAGCATGATATGAAACTTAATTTTTAAATTCTCAGCATCTGTGATTACCTATGTAATGTCAATATCCTATTATGGAGAGGAAAGATCCTGTCTCTCTCTGAGGATTTACCTACAAATAATGGTAGCTGAGAGAAGCAGAACCATTTTCTTCAGAACTGTAGCCTGTAGTAGGTTATCCATGTTCCATGCTCCTGTAAATATCGCCTCATTTATGCTTCTGCAAGGAACTCTAATTTAAATCATTGGTTCATGTGAACAAATGAAATATTAATATAAATAATGAGACCAATCTATCTTTAAATTAACTCTGGCTCATATATTAGATGTACTCCTTTTACCTTCTTTTATTTTCTCTGATGTTTTCCTACACTTCTTTTGATTTACTGATCTGATATAGTTTATTTAACCACTTTAGTGTAGATACTCTTTAGTTAGAAGAATTCCTTCCATTACCTTTTATAGTGAAACTATATGGATAGTTTCCTGGTTACAAATCAATCTGATTTTATTGTGGGAAGCTTTTATTTAACCTTCAATTTTATATAACATTTATATTTATATATATCTCAGTGTCTTGCCTTCATGTATCTCCATGTGTATGCAATGCCTTGTAGTAGCCAGAAAGAAAATGTAGACCTCCTAACACTGGAGTTACAGATGGATGTGAGATGTGAGGTGCTGTGTGAGTACTGGAAATGCAGTCCAGGTCATCTTCATGAGCAACCAGTACTATTAACCTTTGAACCATCCTTCTAGTCTGTCTTCTTCAAATTTAATAGATAGTTTCTTGGATACAGAAGTCTTTGTTGTCATTGCAGTCTGTTAGATGATAGATGTTAAATGTTTCTTAGGATGGTCTGGCTTTAAAAGTCTCTATTAAGTACCTGTGTGTTAGTAATGATGATTCCTTACCCTGTCTTTAGTATTCTCACCATAATATGTCCTGGAGTCTTTCTTTTCCTACCTTGTCTATTTGTGTTCAGTGGGCCTCTTATACCTGGACTAGCATGTATTTCCTTAGGTTTGAGAATTTTTCTTCTATGGTTTTATTGAAAACATTCTCTGTACCTTTATTATGGTATTCTTTTCCTCCTTTGATACTCCAAATTAAGAGGTTTGGTTTTCTTAGGGTGTCAAAAAGCTCCCCACGTTTCATTCATATATTTTGAAAATGTCCTCATTGATCTTTATGGAGTGTGCCAATTCCTGTCCTTTGCCTTCCAGCCCTGACACTGTATTCCACGTGACCCATTCTGTTGGTGATGCTTTCCATTGAGGGTTTTATTTGCCTGAGGTTTTCATTTCCAACATCATTTCAGTTTGGGTTTTCTTCAGGAATTCTACCTCCTTATCGAATCTATTCATGTCTTGGATTGACTTCCTCACCTCATCCATCTCTTTGTTTTGGTTTTCTTGAAATATAATCATATTTTCATTGAGTTGCTGGGATATAGTTCAATTCCTTTGAATTCTTTGTCTGGAATTTCTACCATATCATTCTCACTGGGGCCTGTTATTATGAGATCAATAATTTTTTGGAGAAGGAATGTTATCATGGTTTTTCTCATTAAACCTGTGCATCTGGGACACTTTGGTGGTTAAGACTCTTTTTCTTTTTGTTCAAATCACCTTTCTCCTTGCAGTAGATGATGCACAATGCTCCAGAGAAGATTAAGTCTTAAGGTCGTTGAAATGTTATTTTCTTCTTTCACTAGGTTCTATCCCTATTTTTTTTCTCTTGAGAGGACAGTTGCACACCTCTTGCCAGTCCTTTGTCTACAGACTTCTGGCGAGGCTTCCTATACCTGTTTACCCTGCCTTGAGTCAGGTCTGGCTTGATCCTCACCACCTCTGTCTCTCATACCTGCTGTGGGTCTCCACATATGGACTGCCCACTTTACTCATTTTCTGAGTTCAGGTTTTCAGCCCTGAGTTTTGCAACTCAAAATCTATGTATCCCAAACCTAAAGAACACTGATTTTTTTTTTGTGAATGACTTGTTATCGACTTGTGACCCATGAATTTATATGAGTGAATTGTTTATACTGAAATGAGTATCAAAACTGCCTGTGGACTTTTGCATGAATACCAGTATATGTAATCTGAGACTCCCTTTCAAACTAACAAATTGAGATATCCAGCGATAAGTCTAAGGACATACATTGCGCAACAGTCTCTCAGGTGTAGTGTTAAGAGCAGCAATAAGCAGTAAGGTTTTCCTGAAATATAATCATAGACTTCCTTTCACATCAAAGACAAGTCTTTAATGCAAAGGAAGTTCTATCTCCATATTCAGTAAAGCATGCAAATAGGGTACTGGGTACATATGTATCTTGGTGTCCTTGGAGGATTTCTAATGAGAGACACTCCCATTGATACAATATGTTTTACAACCTACATACCTATTTGAAATTAAATTGAGATGGTTAAAATGACTATTTTTGGGAAATATAAAACAATTCAGTATATCTGTATTAATTACATTTTTATTGCTATGGAAAAATACCTGACAGCAGCAACTTCAGTGAAGGAAGACTTATTTTGGCTCACAGTGACATGGAGACTTTAGTCCGTCATGGAAGAGAAAATACCATTCTTGAAGAAAAATCAAGTGTTAAAATGGCTTATATGACTCTGGACTAGAAGGCAGATAGCACAGACTGGTAGTTTCAAGAGACCTACTTCTACCAGCTACATACTGGTTTGCACAGCCTTGTCAAACAGCATCAGCAGCTGGTGACAGGCATTGATACAGATGAGCAAGTAAGAGACATTTTTCTCTCTCTCTCTCTCTCTTACTCTCCCTTTCCCCCATCCCCCTCTCTCTGTATACCTAGTTATATAACTTGGAAGCTTGCATTGTCTAGAGACTGCCCTACCCACTGAGATACACCCCAGGCCAAGCTCCTTTTTGAAGCTATAGAGAGATTATTATATTCTTCAGTTTCTGCCAGGATCATTTTCCCCCGCTGTGGACTTTTTAAAGAAGAGGCAACAGATAAGAACGCGTGCGTTAATTACAAGGTTATTTTTTGACTGAATGAGAATGAAGTTCTTAATTCTCTACCTAGAAAGCTTTGCTTCTTCATTGGATTTTAGAATTTTAAATGTGGGCTCAATCTAGGATGGAGAAATGTTGACTACAGATTCTCTGGAAGACATCTGAAAGCAATAGATGCTCAAAGGCAAATAAAAAATGGTTCCCCAGAGGGGTATGAATGCATAATTAACGTTAGTGACTATATCTTTTCTCCCTTCATTTCTCTTGAGAGTTTGTCTAATGTGATGAAAAAACACATTGCTTATCAACTTATGTAATTGTGATTTTGAAACAAATCACTTTTAATTTAACATTTAATTCCCATTTTATTTAGCTCAAACCTTAAGGATTTTCTCAACTCAAGAGATGAAAAGATGACACTTGGAATAATTGGCAACCACTATGGACTTTTCCAGCCTAACTTTCTTCTTGTTCTACTTTGCTTTGAATCAAGAAGTATTCTGAGACTGATCTGAAATGATTAGATTTAGTGCCATCATTTGATTCTCATGACTCAGGAAAACATTTTTTAAAAATACTTTTTTCATTCCTGTTGACAAGATATACATAAGGTTTTTTCATGGGCTAGGTCATGTTCTTAAACATGAAAAGACTACATTTTTAGTCAGGGTCTAAGCAAAAGAGGAAGTAGCATTGTGCTTGAACAATATCTAATTTAGCATTAGTGATCTGATATGTTAGGTAGTTTGGTATAAAGGGCTTCTTCTTTGATTAATATTTACTTTCTAATGAATAAATAATACAAACATAGGGAGACACCAATTCAGATTTTTTTTTTTAAAAATTGCCAGTTTCTTCATCCACCTACCCACATATGTAGAAGTCCAATACATTTGATATTTCCATTTCTGTAACATTATAGCATCCAGAAGCCCACTTTTAATTATACAGTAAGCATTTTTCAATGTGAATATATTCAGACAACAATATTATCCTTATCTTTTGAAAAAGCTGCTAGGGTACTGCTCTCAAATGTTCTGGTCTTGGCAATCATAAACACAAACTTCAATGACATTGTTAAAATAGGAGACAGGAAGTGCTTATTTAAGAATTACTTTTATGACACACATTTCACATAAAACTCTACTCTGCTACTATGTCTGCTGTGGTTCTTAGTGCAAATACTTAGATGTTTCTACTGCTTTTTAGTTTTGAGGTCACTTGTATCATCAAGCCAAACTTTGTAAACCTTTATTACATTCCAAAAGTTGTGATCAAAGCAGAAGAAATTTCCTTGAACAATTCCTTTATGTAAGAATTTCCTACTCTTCTTTGACATTAAGGAACCATTTTCTTCCTGATTGGTCATTCCCATCTCTACTAAAGGATACTCAGCTTCCGCTTTCCTATGCCAGAGTCTACCCTCCCCATAACTCTCTGCATCCTCATTTCAGGTAGATCTCTGCTTCCTGACTCTTCAAGGTCCACTGACTCCTCACTGAGTTCTTTTGTGTGGTCCCTGTTTCCTGAGATCACAGTTTTTTGTCTTAACTCTCTTCTTGGGAAGTACATTCTCAGATATTCCCATGCTGACTCAACCCTCCCAGTTACCTGATTTTGCCCCTTTTGCAAGTAAAGTCCCAGCAAGCAGCATGTTAGGGTCAAAATTATAATCTTTTAAGTGCAAAACTAGTTCATGTTTGCATGCAGGATGTAAGCAAAAGCCATCCCACTAAAATCAGGGACTAGACAAGGCTGCCCTCTCTCTCCATATCTTTTCAATATAGTACTTGAAGTTCTAGCTAGAGCAATTAGACAAGAAAAAGAGGTCAAAGGGATACAAATTGGAAAGGAAGAAGTCAAACTATCACTATTTGCAGACGATATGATAGTATACATAAGCGACCCAAAGAACTCCACCAGAGAACTCCTACAGCTGATAAACGACTTCAGCAAAGTGGCCGGATATAAAATCAACTCAAGCAAGTCAGAAGCCTTCCTATACTCAAAGGATAAGCAGGCTGAGAAAGAAGTAAGAGAAATAATACCCTTTACGATAGCCACAAACCATATTAAGTATCTTGGCGTGACGCTAACCAAACAAGTGAAAGATCTGTATGACAAGAACTTCAAGTCTCTGAAGAAAGAAATTGAAGAAGACCTCGGAAGATGGAAAAATCTGCCATGCTCATGGATTGGCAGGATTAATATAGTAAAAATGAGCATCTTACCAAAAGTAATACACAGATTCAATGCAATCCCCATCAAAATCCCAACTCAATTCTTCATAGAGTTAGAAAGAGCAATTCAAAAATTCATCTGGAACAACAGAAAACCCAGAATAGCTAAAACTATTCTCAAGAGTAAAAGAACCTCTGGGGGAATCAGTATCCCGGACCTCAAGCTGTACTACAGAGCAATAGGATGTAGCCTTCTTTATGGTGGGTGTATAACTGGTTGACTTTCCATGTACAATGACCGGTATGGGGAAGGGATTGGAGAAAGAAGTGCTTTGTATAGAACACATGAAGTTTGAGGTTTGTACTAAATTTTAAAGCAGAGCTAGCAAGCACAAAGTGAGATGTGTTGGCAGGAGCTATAAATTCAAGGGTGATCCGGTGACACTTGTATTTCAGTTCACATACCTGAGTGAGATGAACAGGATTTGCATGCACAGAATACCATTTTTTTTTCCAGTTTAGGGTAGTGTTGAGAGCATCTATAATCAGTGACAAAAAGCTCCAGGAGACTAAAGCTGCAGGATGTCAGCAATCCACTGTGGGCTATAGATAGAAACAGGAGGCAGAACAAAACTGATAGAGAGTCATCTTTAACCAGAAGAGTGAATTAAGGCACATCTGTGATGTGGTAGCTGTATGTTTCCCTATGGGGCCAAGTTCTGATTTTCAGCCAATGTAACAATGAAAAGCAGTTGCTAGTGATTTATAACTTGCTGATGAAGGTTCAAAACCCCCGTGAATACCCCTTACAATAATTTCCCTGCATTGCTTACTGAAAACTAATAGCTTTATGATTTGCACATAATTTAAAGTGTTTTAAATTTAATCTCAGGCTACATGGACTTATGCTTATAGGATAGGACCCTGAGGATTCCGCCTAGAAGTCAGAACTCCATGGTATTTGCTATTAAATCTTCCAAGACTATACCCTTGCCTTTAGTGAAGCCTTCAAAGAATATAACGTAATGAGTTTTATATGGCTGCTTGCCATGTGCTTGCTGTGGTGACAAATCTCATGATGAGACCTAATAGTGAAAATGCAAAGCAACATAAATGATAGAAGTAAGCCAGTATTCCAAGTTCTGTTGAATATTCCAGAAATCATGTGACTCATAATCTCAGATGCCTCCTGGATATCTGTGAGTTCTGCTACTCCTTAGGGAAAGGGCTTACCAGAAGGAAAGGAAAGGAAAGGAAAGGAAAGGAAAGGAAAGGAAAGGAAAGGAAAGGAAAGGAAAGGAAAGGAAAGGAAAGGAAAGGAAAGGAAAGGAAAGGAAAGGAAAGGGGAAAGGAAAGGGAAAAGGAAAGGGGAAAGGAAAGGGGAAAGGAAAGGGGAAAGGAAAGGGGAAAGGGGAAAGGAAAGGGGAAAGGAAAGGGGAAAGGAAAGGGGAAAGGAAAGGGGAAAGGAAAGGGGAAAGGAAAGGGGAAAGGAAAGGGGAAAGGAAAGGGGAAAGGAAAGGGGAAAGGAAAGGGGAAAGGAAAGGGGAAAGGAAAGGGGAAAGGAAAGGGGAAAGGAAAGGGGAAAGGAAAGGGGAAAGGAAAGGGGAAAGGAAAGGGGAAAGGAAAGGGGAAAGGAAAGGGGAAAGGAAAGGGGAAAGGAAAGGGGAAAGGAAAGAGGAAAGGAAAGAGGAAAGGAAAGAGGAAAGGAAAGAGGAAAGGAAAGAGGAAAGGAAAGAGAGAGAAAGAAAGTAAGTCTTGGTATCTTTGTATACTTGTACATGTGTGATCCTTGTATGCATTTAGATTAATGTTTATAAAATAAATAACAAATAAAGATGTGACTTGCAGGCTAATTTTTCTATGAGCCTTAACTCCCAGAAGGCTCTTCATATCTTAACAGTGTTTGAGTTCTATGATAGCCCATGTGCTTGAGCACAATCACATCCAACACGTTCTTCTCAGCATTCTCTCAGTGACTTTATTCATTGCTCAAGTCAGGGATACCCTAATGAGTACCACATCCAAAACAGAGAACCCTTATCACAGGATCAAGGACTTCCTTAGGACTATTTCTTTGTTCCTAGACTTTCTTTATCTTTGCTTTATTGTGTGTGTGTGTGTGTGTGTGTGTGTATGTTTGTGTGTGTGTCGATGCCACACTATGTAAAGTCTGTTTGAGTAGATGTTTATTGTGTATTGTAATTCACAGTGTCCTAGTACATAAATCCTACTAGATAGTCAAGAAACATTTATTGGGTGAGTAAACTCTCATGTTCAAACTGTATGTCTTAGCTATCTGCTAAAGTCATTAGTATCATCAGACATCCTGTGTTGTGCAGGGCCCATCCTGGTTCGAGTGTTCACTTTTACTATTTTATCATTCATCTAGGTATTGATTAGATATTCATTCAGTGCTGACCATATAGCAGACCTTCATTTAGTTATTGGTAATATAGGCATGAATTAGTCAGACCAACATCTGCTATCATAGAACATTGTGCAAGAGAAGCGTTAGTCTAATTCAAGACCATGGGTAGTTTTAGGAAGTACGACTAATGTTAGAGCCCACTGTGGAAGGTGTATGAAGATCACTGGTTGGCACACATGGCATGGAGTGATGAAGAATGTGCTTAGGGTTGGGTCTATGCTCTAAAGGAAGGTCTAGTAACTTGGAGAGAGGAAGTTGTGTTCTGGCTAAAACCCTGTGGCCTTGTGTTCTGGCTAAAACCTGAATGCAACCATTAGCCAAGACATATTGAAATCCATATGTCTTATTTGTGAGTGCTTTAACTGATTTTCATAGTTAACATCATTAATAGTTAAAGATGAAGTGATTAGAAACTCTCACAGAGATAGCCTAAGGCAAAGTTCTTGATCCCTTGCCATAGCAAATTCTGTGACCAGGGCACTATGTTACAGAGACTTTAAATATGAAACCTTACCAGAATGAGGTTTTAATGTGAAACCTTACCAGAATGAGGTTTTACCCTTTTTATTTCTGAGAATTCTCCTTACTCAGTATTATCTATAATCTTCTTCCTTGGTGCTCCGAGGGGGAAAAAAAATCTAGCAAGTATGTGTATTTAGAGGCAAATCATCAAACATCAGAACATTTATAGGCATCTTGGGAGAAGCCTAACGATAATAATTCATTTAATCTGGTGTCTGGTGTCCAATTTTCATAAGACTGCTTCAGCCTCAACACCTACCGTGAGCCGCCAGAAACATTAAAATTCCCTGGTTCAGTTCTTCATCCTTCCATCTCTTCCTTGGCTATGTGCCACCCTTCTTCTGCCTTCAGGCCAGTATTCCCGTGATAAATTTTTGATTTGATGAAATATGTCACAGGCATTTTGAATATTAGCACACAGCTTCCCCCATCTTAGCCATTCCCCTTCATCTAGGGGGATGTGGGTAAGGATGGCATTTGAAGAGCACTTGGCTCACTGAATGCCTTCTCCCTCTGCAACCCTGTCAAGCAGTTTAATTATGCAAATGAGCACTCCTTAGCATAGGGGCTGGGGGAGGTGTGGCAAAGAGTGGAGCAGTGCAGGGAGGTGCTAGACAGGAATTAGGCCAAGAATATCCACACTTCTTATACTGAGAAAATTCCCAGGGACCTTTTTATTTTTTTCTTTTCCTTCCAAGATAATAAATCATTTCAAAGTCTGCTCTTTTAACTTCCTTTACATTTTTCCCTCATCCTACTTCCTGTTCTAAATAAAATGGAATCTTTTTTAAAATGCCAGATTGCTTTTAGATTTTTGTCTCCCTTAATGAAGCTCTTATGGTAAAGTAACAGCAATATTTTTCACGGTGATATTGAATTTCAGGGAATGAATCTTCCTTGATACTTTCTTAGGATCAGGGGAGTAATCCGGAGTGGGTGTGGGCAACCCCATGGGGAGGGAACCTTCAGAGGGTGGCTTCTGGTCTGTGGTTTCATTCATGTGAAACAGGATTGGGCACAATTACCCAGCCTGCTTCCTTGGAGGAATGGAAACCCATAGAATGAAAACTTAGGAGCAGGGACTACGTGGCAGCTCCCAGGAGGATCCAGCTGGGACTTCGAGAATAACATAGTGTTCGCTTTTCATTTTAACCTTTATGTCTAAGTAATGAGACATTGTCCAAAATCCTTCTAGGGTTTACTAGAGCTGAAATAAGGTATAACCTCAGTTTTAATACATAGAGAAAGCTATATAAATTCTCAGATGCTGTTTCTTCATATACAATTTAGTATTTTTCAACTTGGCAGATGTTTATAGAGGATTTGCTTAGAAATAGACTAGACAGTAGGTGTTAGATGTCGATCTAAATTCACAAGTCTGTATGGTAACAGAGCAAGGCAGGAGAATGGTAGAGAGCTCAAGAGGCTAGGTCACGTAGAATGTTGAGTGTTAAATAATAAAAGTGAGCTGTAGTCTAAAGAGGGTTTGTGTTCTTGAAGGGTCTTTTGTGATTAAGAGGTTCTTTTGCAGGGTGTTGGGAAGTGCTATAGCATCTTCCAGAGGTTGGGCTGAAGTGAGAGGTTTAGGTCCTCTTTGGTGGGAGGTATTTCTCAATTATTCCTTTCAGTAATTCTTTGCAAGAAGATTGTTATAAAACGAGCAAGTCTGGTCCAAACAGCCTTCCTTTCTGCCCTGTTTGTAATAAGGACTGCTCACTCAGACATGCATTATACTGTGAAAAGCCATCACCACACCCCTTCCCTGGATTCTGCCTTCCCAGCATGGAATTGTTTCTGGATTGGTTCTGGAGTATAAACGTAGATGAGAATAAAACAGTATGTGATAAAGGGAAGTCCTGAGAATGATCCCTGGTTTGACTTCTTCAGTGAAAATAGGTTTATGTGTATTGTGTACTGGAGGCAAAATTTAAAATATGACATATTTTTAAAAATTGGCAAAACTAGTTAATTTTAAAAACAGAGGATAAATTATATAATCAGGCAAAAGGGAATTATAGTTTTAAAACCATTGAGTAAAATAGAGATGGGTGATTTCTAACATCAAATACAGAGTAACAACTGTCCCACCAAAGACCCTTACAAACTGGAATTTGATGATGTTCTAGTCTAACCTGCAGTCTAGAATAGTGGCATGCTTTAATAAACTAGTCTAAGTGAACTCTGGTCACTGAAAACTTCAAACATCTTGTTTTCAAGTGTATATGAATCTTTTATAAAAATAAGAATACCACAAAATGAGGCCCATTAAATGACTAAGCAGTAAATACACAAATATTAGTTTCCAATCTCAATACAATGAAGCAAAAATGAATTTGATAAAACCAAGAAAAATGTTAAAATTCACTTAAAAGCAATGTATTTAAACAACAACAACAACAACAAAATCTAACCCAAGGGTATTCCTGGCTATACATTACTATCACCTAGAGAAAGATTTAAAATAATTGTGGTGGAAAATGTTTTCTTTGAATTTAGATTCAAACTTAACTGGTATAAAGTAAAGCCTAGGTGTGGGTTCTCATCTTTCTCTATTCTCTCTCTCTTTCTCTCTCTCTCTCCCTCTCTCCCTCCCTTTTCTTCCCCTCTCTATTCCCTACTTCCTCCCTCTATTCCCTCTTCCTTTTGCTCTATCTGCTACTCTTTGTATGTATGTATGTATCTACATATTTATGTATACACATGTATATGTATACATATGTATTGGTGTATATGCATACCAATGCTTCCTTTCACACATTGTTTTGAAATATACTCCCACTTATTTTAGACCTAATAATGTCTCAGACTTCAAGATTACAAGTACACACACACACACACACACACACACACACACACACACACAGAGAGAGAGAGAGAGAGAGAGAGAATGAATTACTGACTTACATCTCAGATGATTTTCACATGTGATCTGGGTGGGGAACCTCAGAAATAACATGAGAAATATACAGCAAGCATATAAGTACACAAAATAAATCCTAGTGGAGAAAAAAAAGAAAAAAGCAAAAACATTTTACCTTGTAGGAGTTCCTGAAACAACAGGTGGCCATCCAAGTCATTGTTTAAAGCTACTGTAAACTCAATTTAAAAACTGTTTTTGACAGTGCACATATACAATAATTATAAACTTAGGTCATAGATTGCATAGTAATATAAAATAGTGGTTCTATTGTTAAATTCAAAGAAACAAGTCACAATCAAAAAGGCTTCATTGCAGGAATTTAAAACACTTCGTCAGTGAATAAGCCTCCACAAATCCTTTACATTCATAGATGAGAAAGAATAACTGGATCTTTGTGAGGAGGCTTAATGAGAAATGTCCTCCATGGTTCCAGTATTTGAAACTTGGTTCATAGTTGTTTTGTTTGGGGATGTTATGAAACCTTTAGAAGGTGTAGCCTTGCTGGAGAAGTTTATCCCTGGGAGCTTTGAGTGAGGCCTTACCTCGCTTCTAGTTGGCTCTTTCCACTTTGTCTTTGTGGTTGAAAATGTGATGTGTCAGCTTCCTGCTGTAGCTGCTTACTCCTACCCTTATGGACTCTTCCTTTAAACCATGAGCCCGATTAAACTTGTTCTTCCATAAGATGCTTTGAGCATAGTATTTTATCATAGTGACAGAGAAAATGAATACCTGTGCCTTAGAGGTTAGCAGTGCTGCTGTGTATGCCCCACTGCCTAGTTAGTGTCAAATTAGTGATAAGATAGCACTTTCTTTAAAACAGTTCCTACCTCCATGATCCCTCATAGCTTATGTATTTTTGAATGTCGTCCGTCCCTTCTACTCACGCCTTACTAATATCATCTCAGACTTAAAATTTCAGTTCAGTCTGTGGTTTTGTTTTTTTTAGAGATGTGACTGAAATTTTACAGTCTGGGGATGGAGTAGTTGCCCATTATGTGCCTTGTTGCATACTTCCATCTGTAGCCATTGCAAACACTAAAATTATAATGTACAGTCAGTGTGTGCGAAGCTAGATGCCCAAGAGATGAATGGCTATACACTTGTATCTGGCCTTTGCAATATTTGATTCCTGAGTCTTCCCATAGAAACTATCCTGTCCTATCTATGATACAGAGTTAGCTAGACCATGTTAAAGACTTTACTGGCCACTCACCAGCGACAGCTTAATGCCTGTGCTTCCCAGGTGGTGTGGCATAGTTTATTTTTGTTTGTGATAACTTGGCATTCTGCCTTGATGGAGAGAATTATACTTCCCTGCTACTGACCGGTTGTCATCAGGGCTGAAGTGGTGACTTGCTTTGGCTAATAAGCTGAGAATAGAGAAGCTAGGTGCCACACTGAGTCAGTAGCTTTGCAGGCTGTATTGTAGTACTTCTGCTTTAGCATGCCCATAAGAATGGTAATGCATTATAAGGGAAGTCCTATTCTCTCTGGATCATGGAGTGAAGAAGATACCTGGAGTAGAGTTGCACTGGGCCCAGGGTAGCCATAAGTACAGGGTTTTTGTTACTTCAAGCTAATGAAACATAAAGCTTGTTTGCTACTTAGGACTGATCTTATAAATCATAAAACCCTCTAAAATCTAGGCTCCCCTAATCATGCTGCCTTATTTCTCGCTATTTTACTTTTGTGTGTCTGCTTTGCCTTATACTCTCCGGAACACAACACCTCCTGTAGCTGCCACCACACGCCTTTTTTTTTCCTACTTAACTCTGTGATGTTTCTCACCTCCATGACTTTGCATATTCCACCTCCTCTTTCTAGAATATTCCTTCTCTTCTGGTGTCCTCCTACTTGACCCAGCTGTTGGCTCCTCTATAGAACCTTCTTTGGTCTTCTCATTTTTCTCATTCCCAATCTGGAACACTACTAGTTTGTTCTTTCCCCCTACAAACCACTTATGAT
This sequence comes from Tokudaia tokunoshimensis, assembly GCA_036184795.1. Lineage (NCBI taxonomy): Eukaryota > Metazoa > Chordata > Mammalia > Rodentia > Muridae > Tokudaia > Tokudaia tokunoshimensis. The sequence continues at coordinate 51,746,970 of BTHU01000011.1, read as the reverse complement.
TGGTAATTAACTAAGAGGGGTTTTTTTGTTGTTTTTTTTAATATGTTAACTATGGGAATTATGTCTAACTCATGTCTAGATATCAGGGATTTGGAAAATACCTGACGTAAAATGGGCCTCACTGAACTCTTTTCTTATTGACGTTTATGCTAAAATAAAAATTGGAATAATTAAACAAGATAGAAATATATGCTCATATTACAATTAAGTAATCAACTGACATGGGCTATGGAGACCTGGATGTCCTTTGATATAGAAAGCCTTAACTTCCAAGCAAGGTTTGTCTAAGCATTCTGCTTAAGTGAGTCCTCTGACACTCCTACTGGTTGAGGATATCCACTTTAAACTCTGTGGATTTCTAAGTATGGCATTCTCCATATGCTATACCATGATTTTAATGAGAGTATTGTCTCTTCCTATAAACTATAAACACAGAGAAAGAAAGGTTCTTTATTTAAATCTTTTCATGTAAAAACAATCGATGTCACATAAATGCATGATGAATGAATAAGCAGGATAATATTGACAGAGAACATTAGATCATTTGGTGATATCTTAGTGTCCCTTGGTGTTAGAATCCTGAATGGAGAGTCATACATACAATTATCAAGTACTTCCAGAAAATAAATATCAATCTATCTAATCTTTAAGGCTTAAAACACAGAACAACTTCTCTCTGAATTTCTTTCTGGACTTCTCTGCTGTCCCTCAGTGCTTTGTTTTATTTTTATTCAGGAAAAATCTGAGAGTCCAAGACGTGGCTGCACGCTGTAGCTTATTTCCTTCTCATCATGATTTTGAGAAAGTTAATCTGTCTAAGATTCTAACTCCATAGAAATAAAGCGTGGGCAACAATAGAAACCACATTGTAGCATTTTAGAAAGGTTAGTGGGAAGATGCCTGTCAGACCCTCAGCTCATTGCCCAGCGCCTGGGAAATAAACTGAAACTAGGATTATGATTATCTTCTTTTGTCAGATAATTAGTTTCACAAGTTTTAGGACAGAAAATTGTACTCAGACAGAAAAAGAAATAGTACCTTGTGGACAAGTACATGCTTAAAATGGTAGAATCTAGAACCAATATTCTTTAGTTTAGTAAATAATTACTGAGAACTTAGTGTGTGTGTGTGAGGTACTGGGGATGCAAATGTGAATGTTTTGCAATCACTGACCTCAAAGAAAGTAGAGAAGGAGGAGACACTTCTATGTTTGTAATAGGAGTGGGTACTAATACAAAGGGGCATTTGTAGGAACACAGAAGACCAGAAGTAAGCTGTGTGGTCAGCAAGTCCTTAGGGTCTGCCTGCCTCCACCTTCCCCAGTGCTGGTGTTACAAGCTTACATCACCATGCCTGGTTTTTACTGGAGTGCCTACAATCCAAATGCAGAGTCTCATGTTTGAATAGCAAACACTGGCCACTAAGCTACCTCCTCAGTCCCCAACCTCTCTGAGTTCTCCACAATGACTTTGTCCCTGAGCAATGCTAAGGTATCTGTTATTCAGTTCAACAGGTTAGCCTGTTCTACCTCTTTTACAGTATGCTAAATTATATATGAAAATGCCCTTCTCTGACACTAGATGTTAGACCCTAGTCCCTGGGGTGGTTGCTGAGGAAACAATTGTAGACGGTGGTTTCAAAACTCTGCCTCACTGGGAACCCTAATTTGCTTCAGAACCACACAGGCAAAAGTTTACATGATTTTATCTAATAAATAATTAGAAAAATCAAATAAAATACAAATCATTATTAAGTAGATCAAAACTCTCGGGTTCTTAACAAGCATTTGCATGTTTGCTACATAAAGGATTGTTTTTCTAGTTACTTTGTATTCCAACTGCGGACATAACTTCTCAATTTCCAAAAAAATACTAAACTCAGTGGTTTACTTGTTTCCCTCTAGAATATGCTGCTGTCAGATAGAAAATACTTCTAATTAATAGGGATTATTAGGCCATAAATGAAAGTGGTGGAACAAAAGATGCTTAGCATTTATCTCTATAGCAATATGTTTCAATTTCTGTCATAAAAATTGAGGGAAACCAAACCAGGAAAAATCAGATAATGTCTTCAGGTATTTACAGTAGACACAGAGAAGCCAGTATTGTCTTGGATCTCCTGTACTTTAAGGTGGAAAATTCTAGTTTCCAAGTTTTTAGTGAAAAGGGTCATAATTGTGTTACATTTTTCAAGGATAGAAGTTACAATCAATAGAGAGAGGGCGGTATATATTCACATGGAGATACACATGTGGAAGCCAAAGACAACTGAGCGGGGTCATTCTGAAGCACTGTCTACTTTCAAATCTGTATAAAAATATAGTGTAGAAAGTGTAACAACATCAGTAAAATAAAAAAAATGAATTTTGTTGTGTCTAATTTAAAGTAATTTCAGAAATACTGTGTCTTATGATATTCACAGCTTTAATTAAATGGAAATAACTGCTCAAGAAGGGGAAAAGGCAGAGATATGGGTAGAGAAAAGATTGTAAATATCAGTAGTATATAGTTCAATCAGTATCACATTGATTTACTATGAACTAAATATGTGTAAATAAAGTTACCATCTTTAAATGTTAAGATCATTAAAACATATAATAAAATACATTGGGGAATTAAAATAGTATACTATATAATATATTGTAATATTTATTGAAAACTGTTTATTTTAAAAATATTTTATTAGTTCTTTGAGAGTTTCATATAACATATATTTAATCATATTCCCAGATCTACCCTTCTTCACTACCTACCCAACTTTGTGTCTTTTTAAAAATCTATCAGGACTAATTTGTGTTGCCCAAATATTCCTAGATATGTATTTGACCTTTCATTAGAGTATGGTTAACTTACCAGTCACTATACACTTAGGGAAATCTGATTCTCCCTCTCTTAGCAGCTCTCAATTGGCAGTGGATCCCCAGCTAGAGGAAGGATGTCTTATCTATCTCTGCTCTCCATGTTAAGATATGGTCTAGCTTGAACTTGCACAGATCTGGCAGATGATGTCACAACTGTCATGAGTTCATATGTATGGCTGCCCTGCTGTGTTCAGAAGGCACTGTCTCCTTGTAGTCACCCAGTCATTTTCTATAACACTCTTTCTGTCCCTTTTACATAATGACCCCTGAGTCTTGAGAGGATGTAGGTGCAGTATGTATGTTCTATTAAGGGCATTTTGCAGTTTTTTATTCTCTGTACCTTGGACAGTTGTGGGTCTTAGTGTTAATCACTGTTTATTATTAAATGAATCATATCTAATAAGGACTGAGAGGTTGATTAATCTATCAGTATAATGATAAGTCTCTAGGAGTCAGCTTAATACTATGTTTCTTTAGCAGAGAAATGCTAATAGGTTCTTCCCTGGTGCCTATTTGTCTAGGAATGAGTTTTTGGCCCAATAATGGCCCAGGTATGGGTTTCCTTTTGTGGAGTGGAACTTAAATCCGAAAGGAAAGTGATTTCTTACTTCCCTGATACCACCATCCACCATCGTACCACTGGGCATGTGTTGTCTGCCCACTCATTATTGCAGCTTGCAGGGTTCACAACAGGGCTTAAAAGTTCCTTTCTACTCTGATAGCATGCATAGCTTTATTTATTTATTTATTTAATGTCTATGAGTACACTGTCACTCTCTTCAGACAAACCAGAAGAGGGCATTGGATTCCCATACAGGTGGTTCTGCACTACCATGTGGTTGCTGGGAATTGAACTCAGGATCTCTGGAAGAAGAGTCAATGTTCTTCACTACTGAGCCACGTCTCAAGCCCCAAAGAATTATTTATTTATTTTATGTATATGAGTACACTGTAGGTGTCTTCAGACACACGAGAAGAGGACATCATTACAGATGGCTGTAAGCCACCATGTGGTTGCTGGGAATTGAACTCAGGACCTCTGGCAGAGCAGCCAGTGCTCTTAACCACTGAGCCAATTCTTTTTTTATATGTGTAGCTCAGGCTAGCCTCAAACTTGTGATCCTCCTGACTCTGCATCCTTCAGCAAATCCTACCAGCATGTGCCACGACAACCGGCCATAGCTTCTTTCAGTACCATGAAATATAGCGTATAGGGATGATGTTTCTAGGTCCATGTTGCTTGATTTCTTCATATGACTCAATTTGATGTCCTCGGCAATAGGTTCTTAATTTATTCTCAATTCTGGAGAGTAACCAAGAGCAATGGCAATATCCTATAAGTTTTGTGTGTCTTTGAGAACTCACTGGCCAACAACTAAGAAAAGGCTAACCCATTCCTGGCCCTAGGCTTTTATTTGTTAGGTTGTAGTGTTTAGGAGGGGCATTGTTACCCTTCTATAGAGTAAGTCTATTTTAACTCATTTTATGTGCTTCCTATCTGTATATTTCAGGGAGTTTCTATAATAGTAGATTTCCATGTTATTATTAGAAGGCCTTTAGTGTTTTTATCATTCTTTTTATTCACTGCACTACCCTGGTTCTCCTCCCAGATCCCAGTCTAACCTTTTCTATTCCAGTATTCCATCTTTACCCTATATAGCCAGGTGTTATAGCACAGACTTTTAGTCCAAGAACTTGGGAGGAGCTATGAATTTGAGGCCAGGCTGGTTTACATAGAAGTTTCCAGACAAGCTAGGGCTACATCAAGGAAAAATTGTGCTATCAAATCCATGAGCCAGAGAGATGGCTCAGCCATTAAAGGCTTACAACTAAAAAGACAAACATTTCTTTTCAAGTGGGAAGAAATAATGAAAAAATAAACAAATAACCAAGGGGGCATGAAAAACAAATAGTAAGATTTCAGCATTAATCCCAGCCTACCATCTGCGTAAATAGATGTGTTCTGTAAAAAGTGCCTACTGACAGTGTGGATAAAGGGGCAGCCATAAGCTGTGTACGGGATGAACAGTTTGGGGTTAGATACACAGAATTAGAAAGTATGGGAAGTTATACCATGCAGACAATAGTCAAAGGAAACTATATTAACTTCAGGAAAAAAACGCGATCAAGACAAACGTGATAGTTGGAACAAATACAGATATTTAAAAAAACAATAGTATTCAAAACTGGGGATGTAGCTAAATGAGAAAGGCTTAACTAGCCTGGTTAGATTCCCAACACCAGAGACAAAGGAGTAAGAAAAATTATCATTACATGTAAACCTAACTAAGTAGTCTCAAGAGATATGACGCAAAATTTATATAATCCAGGAAAGATATGTAAGATCAAATAATGATAGAGTTCACAGGCTTCAGTACCCATTGATAATGGCCAGAGGAGCAAGAGAGATGAGAAAGGAAACAGAAGAGAGGAATAGTACTACCCACCAGCCAGAGCCTGCGGCCATAGAAGGATGATTGCACACTCCAGTACATGATATTCTTCTTCGTTCACATGAAGAGTACTCAGGCGAGATCTCATAGGAAACTGTGAAGCCATCTTCAGAGTCTGAGAGAATCTGGTACGGTATCTTGCCATTACCAAGTGAAATTAAAAGGGAACAGCCAATTTGCCATGAAGAAGCAAATCAGAAATTACTTCGGGATGAATGAAAATGAAAAATATAATTGGCCTAAACTTATGGAATACAATTGTGAAAGTGCTCAGGATTTATAAAGATGAATGTTCATTTTTCAGAAGAGCAAACCTTTTTTTAATCAAACAAAATGACCTGTCTCATAAGAATCTAGAGCTGTAATTTTAAAAAACCTGGAAGAGAAACAGTAAGTTAAATCAAGAGTTAACAGAAAAACTAAACATTAAAGTTGAAGTACAGAAGATATATAATGACAATAAATTCAGGAGAACAAAAATTGGAACCAGGTGTTGTGGCACGCAGTTATAATTACCAGAGGCTACATGTAGGGGGAGGAAGAAAATGGAGATGATTGTAAGTATGGTGCCTCAGTAATTCTGGATTCTGATCAACTGCTATATAATACAGGACTTATAGATAACCATATGGTATTGCATACTTACATGAACTAAAAGAGTAGATCCTAGCTTTACTGTTCTTACCAAGCACAGAAACCAGTAGGTTATAAGTGGGGGGAAACTGGGAAGGAGATATGCTTACTGCTATAGTAGAGGTGACTATGTAGTATAAACTAAACTTCAAAGTTAAGATGTTCACAGTAGGGCTTGAGAGATGGCTCAGTAGTTAAGAGCACTGACTACTCTTCCAGAGGTCCCGAGTTCAATTCCCAGCAACCACAAGGTAACTCACCACCATCTGTAATGGGATCCGATGCTCTCTTCTGGTGTGTCTGAAGACAGCTGCAGTGTACTCATATAAATAAGATGTTCACAGTAAGTGTGTTTATGTTTTTATATATTAATCATCCATTAATAAAGTAATTTAGAAAAAAAGTAAAATTATATTTATAAAATATGTAACAAAATCCACAGTATTATTTGTAGAGACAAACTTTTTGGCAAAAATCAATTTCTCTCAGAATGAAAACTAAGAAGAACAAATTCTCATGAGAAAACAATGCTTTATAGTTTGGAATTAAGAAGTATTTTTAAATACAATGCAAGGAAGATTAAAAAAAAAGAAAAAATGCAAAAAAATACATAAATTATGTCAGCGTCCAGATGGTCTGGAGGTCCTTTCTCAGGAGATGGGGCGACCTGATCGTGAAAAGCACCAGGTAATGCCTAGGAGGAATATCCTCTGGTGCAAACAGTGGGGAACTCTGGGAGATGGAACTCAGGAAAAAGACAAAGGGTTATCAAGTCTTGCTGTCAATGTTGTTGTTAGCCAGCTAAATGCTGAACAAGCAGCGGTGGGTAAACAAAAATTGCTCGCTCCTGATGTGAAATCTGAGCCCTTTGTCTGGGTATACCACTGCCCTCCTTTCCCAGATGCTGTGTTGCTCACAAGTGAACTAGCTCTGGCCAAATAGTACCCCATGCTTACAAACTACCACACTGTAAAGAGACAACCACAGAATAGGGAAACTGATGTAATCAAAAGTGGGTCCATTGCAAATGTATGAGATATGTATAATATCCAGAAATTTCAATATTACTTACTCATTTCATAAACCTGGAAAACAACCAAAACCAAAGAAATTCATCCTACAGGATGACTTTTGACTTTCCTAAAAATCTTTGTAGTATCAAAAGCCAAGTTCATCAAACTCCATGGAAAAAGTTATTTGACTTTATTTTTCTGTCTCTAAGGAAGACTTCTTAGCCAACAGTACAATGCTTTTATTTCTAATATTCATTTGACTCAGCATTAAATGTCTGCCTTGCACTTTAGGTAGAGTGGTAATTGTTTCATTCAGCAGACCATCAGAATCTTACAATTGTGGAAATTAAATAATTTGGCTAAGATCATACATTTGGCCAGCAGAAGAATTGAGTCTGGATGCTTGATGTATTTGGTTCTTTATTAAGATTCCTTGCTGCCAAGATCAATGGAATAGAATTGAAGACCCAGATATGAACCCATACATGTATGGTCACTTGATATTTGACAAAGGAGCTAAAAACATCCAGTGGAAAAAAGACAGCATTTTTAACAAATGGTGCTGGATCAACTGGTGGTCAGCATGCAGAAAAATGCAAATCAACCCATTCTTATCTCCTTGTACAAAGCTCAAGTCCAAGTGGATCAAGAACCTACATATAAAACCAGACACACTGAAGCTTATAGAGGAGAAAGTGGGGAAGAATCTTGAACACATGCACACAGGGGAAAAGTTCCTGAACAGAACACCAATGGCTTATGCCCTAAGAACAAGAATTGACAAATGGGACCTCATGAAGCTGCAAAGCTTCTGTAAGGCAAAGGGACATGGTCAGTAGGACAAAAAGGCAACTAACAAATTGGGAAAAGATCTTTACCAAACCTACATCTAATAGAGGGCTAATATCCAAGGTATACAAAGAACTCAAGAAGTTAGGCTCGAGAGTCAAATAATCCTATTAAAAAATGGGGTACAGAGCTAAACGGAATTCTCAAGTGAGGAAACTCAAATGGCTTTAAAGCACCTAAAGAAATGTTCAGCATCCTTAGTTATCAGGGAAATGCAAATCAAAACAACACAGATTTCACCTCACACTGGTCAGAATGGCTAAGATGAAAAACTCAGGGGACAGCAGATGCTGGGGAGGATGTGGGGAAGGAGGAACACTTCTCCATTGTTGGTGGGATTGAAAGCTGGTAAAACCACTCTGGAAATCAGTTTGGCGACTCCTCAGAAAATTAGACATAGTACTACCTGAGGATCCAGCTATACCACTCCTGGGTATAAACCCAGAAGATGCTCCTACATGTAATAAGGACACATGCTCCACTATCTTCATAGCTGCCTTATTCATAATAACCAGAAGCTGGAAAGAACCCAGATGTCCTTCAACTAGGAATAGATACAGAAACTGTGGTTCCTATACACAATGGAGTACTATTCAGCTATTAAAAACAATGAATTCATGAAATTCTTAGGCAAATGGATGGAACTAGAAAGTGTCATCCTCAGCGAGGTAACCCAATCACAAAAGAACGCACATGGTTTGCACTCACTGATAAGTGGATGTTAGCCCAAAAGCTCAAAATAAACAAGTTACAATTCACAGACCACAGGAAGCTCAAGAAGGTGGAGGACTGAAGTGGGGGTGCTTGGGTTCCTCTGAGAAAGGGAACAATGCACTTACAGGAGCAATAGTGGAGGCAAAGTGTGGAGCAGGGACTGAAGTAAAGGCCACCCAGAGACTGTCCTACCTGGGGATTCACCCTATAAACAGTCACCAAACCCCAACACTACTATGGACCACAAGAAGCACATATCAAAAGGAGCATGCCATGGTTGTCTTCGGAGGAGCCCTGCCAGAGCCCTATATATACAGAGGCAGATGCTAGTAGCCAACCATTGGTCTGGGAGTGGGGTCCCCAATGGAGGAGTTGGAGGGGAGTCTGGAGGAGCTGAAGGGGTTTACAGCCCCATGGAAAGAACAACGATGTTGACTATTCAGATGCCCCAGGATTCCCAGGGACTAAACCATCAACCAAGGGGTACACATGGTTCCAGATAAAAATGTGGCAGAGGAATGCCTTGTCGGGCATCAGTGGGAGGAGTGGTCCTTGGTCAGGTGAAGGCTAAATAGATGCCCCAACAAGGTGAAATTGAGAAGGGGTGGTGGGAGTGGGTCTGGTGGAGGGGCATATACTTGGAGGTAGGGAGTGGGAGGAGGAGTTGGGGGCTTTGGGGGAGGGGGGAAAATGGGCAAGGTTTTACTGCTTGAAATGTAAATGAAGATTATATTTAATAAAAAAAATAAAGATTCCTTGCTGCCTACTGTTTTGCCCATATTCCTTTTAGAATGGCGTGTCTGTGTCTGCAACTGAGCTCCAAGGGAGGTGTGTCTTTCCCCCCCCTTGTTCTTCTTAGGCAAGGTTCAATACCCAGGTGGGTAGGAAGTATATACTAAGGTCTCAATTCTTCCTACAGAGTTCCTTATGTCCCTAGATGAAACACTGAGTATTCTGTCTCTCAATTACACACCTCTCAAGCCACCATTAGCCTTTCTTTCTATTTCTCCTCTAAGAAATTTAAAGTGCAAGTTTGAAGTTATATTTTAGTGAGGGTCAATTCAAAGAGCAATTGATTAGAAAAATCAACATTTTATCTCTCTATAGACCTGAGAGTCTAAGAAGGAAATGATGCTTATAGTTTACAAAGGTGCTTTTGATTCTGGATGTTTTATATTCAGTAGTTAGAATTAATATGTACTGGACAGTTACCAAATTTGATTTTTAATGGCCCTTCTTTTGCAGCTGGAGTTTTGAAATTAGTAGATTTGTAAAGGGCCTTGTGAAAAACCATATAGTCTATGGGATTATAGACAAAGATAATGTAAAAATATATTTTCAGCATTTTATTGAAGAATTTAAATAGCTTTTGTTTTCCTCAGAAAACTTGGAACAGTGCTTGGAAACTAGATTTGGCTTATAAGCACCCATTTACTATTTAGATTTGACTTGTAATTTAACTACTACACTAGAAAAAATGTTCTGTTTCTCCCAAAATGTTCGTTTGACATTGACCTTGACTCTAGCCAGTAGAATGGGACTGGCTTCCCTACCTGAAAACCGGGCTAATAATAGTTCATCCCTATTTTGTGATGCTGAGGTTTGAACTGATGCCCTTGAAGTTGTCAATCAAACAATAGTAACTCTGAGTACCATTTCCTGCCTTTGGTTTTTGAGAAGGGCTCTGTCTCTCTGTATGGCTCAGATAAGCCTTGAGCTGCCAGTCTTACTCCAGCCCCCTGACTGCTGCTATCGCAAGTGTGGTTTTCTATACTGGCTCATTTGTTCTCCTTTTGGGGGGGAGAAGTAAAATTGACAAAATTTGAAGAAGTGAGATGGATCTTAAATAGGAAAGAGAAAAGGAAGAGATGCAGTGATTGTAGGCCAGAGGCCTAGGAGGTCACAGCAAACGTAGAAGGTCATCTCTCCCATATCCAGACTCGAGCTCAGCTCTGGAGAAATATATCCCATTACTTAACCAGTATAATTATTATTACAGCAGCTCTACATTTATACATGTTAGTAGTTTAAAAAAAAATGAAAGAGAAACAATAGAAGGTACAACGGGCACCAGTGTAAGCAGCGTTGAATTTGACACCTGATTCAGCTTCTCCTACATTCCATAAATAATTCTTCTGTGATCCTCAGTGATTGTGCTTGGGAACTAGTAAGCTAAAGAGAGTCTCTTGAATCCTGTTCAAAGCATGTGTCCATGCTGTCCTTCAAGCTTCCTGCCTTTTCTGTCGATTGTCCTAGGATCCAGCCAAGTATTATGCTCAAAGATTTCTTTCATATGTGCTCTTCTGAGTTTCCAAAGTTACTTGGGCTTCCTCTGTCTTTCTATGCAAAGGCCCTGCCTACAGTAAAGGCTTATGCTTTGACATGTCTCCGTGCTTTATAGGTGACATAAACAGGTACTATTTAATTTAAAAAATATTCCACCCAGACCCCCTTTAAAGTTTGCACTCAGGCCCTTGACAGTCAGGAAAGCACCCTGAGTTGCACCTAGCCCTGAGTGTTTTGAGATAGGGTCTCCTTACCTAGCTCAGGAAGGCCTTGAACAGAATGAAAGAGTGAAAAACTTATAAAAAGGATACATGACTAGACTATTAGGAAGAACACTTCTTTCAACAGTTCTTTCCACTAAGTGGAGGCTGACTGAGCTTGGTCCCCATGGTTAAGGCCAGTCAGGGAAAGAGATGTTTAATTACAGTTCCATTAAGACTGAATGCAAAGCAGTGCTTATCCCCCAGCAATCACAGTGCTAAGCCACCACAGGGCAGGATGAGCAAGCAAAACCGCTGCTCTCTGCAGTCATTCTAGGAGGGGGTGAAGGAGTTAAGGGGGAAAGTCGACTTCGGTTCTATGGGAAGTGAGTCACTGGTACCCATTCTGTCATTGGGATCAGGCTGTGATAAAGGGATAGGTTTCCAACTTGCATTACTCAGCACATAATCCTCTGTGAAGCACAGGCACCAAAGTAAAAACACTTACTTAATGTCTTGTCCTGTTTGTGGCTATGTAATTTTACAGGTTAATGAACAATTTGTTCAGCTGTTTTTATCTCTTACGGTCACTGGCATTTTTTTGCATGAGAGGATCGTCATGCTTCTATCAATAGAATAGTCAAGTGAAAAGCTTTGAGTGTTTGGATACGATTCAATAAATTGTTCAAAGCAAAGTGACGTGTCCCAATTTATCAGCTCATTTGTACACTTCTTTATGTAAAACCACAGCATTTGCATCCATGGAGCATTCATGCCTTCTCAAGGGCTCAGAGGGAAATGAAGAACATTTATTAATCTGCTTATATCCTCTCAGAGACAAGAGAGTTGTTGATAAGGCCATTAAACTTTTTAAGACAATTTGTATGAGAAAATTCATGAGCTGAGAAAGATGTAGCAATTATCCACATTTTAACGATGCTATAGAAAAAAATATAAACATTTTGTCATCATTGAAACAATAGCCATCGTGTTAGTTAATTTCTTTGACTCTTCATTTGAGACATAAAATAGGAAGTACAGCATGATCTCCCCAGTAAAAATCGTGGCCTGAAACTCTTCCCATCTACAGCATCACTTGGAATTTGTTAGCTCAGAGTTCTGAGTCCCTACACCTATATGTGGGAATAGTCTGCGGGTTTTTATTCTCAAAAAGACCTAGGCATAGTGGTGTACATCTTTAATTTCAGCACTCCAGAGGCAGAGGCAGGCAGATCTCTGTGAGTCTGAAGCCAGTCTGGAATACAAAGCAAGTTCCAGGACAGACAGGTCTACATGAACAAACCCTATCTTGGAAAAAACAAAACAAAAACAACAACAAAAAAACCCCAAGCAAACAAATAAGCAAAAGACCCAAAGTTCAGGACAGGCATTTCTCAAAACAATGCCATCTTGTATATTTGATTTTTAAATCCTCAACTCCAGTGTTGCTCTCTCTGTCAAGGTGGACAAATCAAAGACCAGAGCATCAGAGACAACTCTACTTTTGTTCAGAATTATAAAGCTCAGAGATACATTCTCCTCTTAATGGTTTTATGGAGAATAGAATATAAATCCCTTTCTCCTGCTTAGAGGTCAATTACTTGGCATTGTTAAGTGAATTTTACCCATGGATATATTACTAAAATAGACTTTGTCTTTGTATTTAGCTCTATTCATATTAATCACATCCCTAGAAGGTTTATTATGCTGGACTTGATGGCTTGGCTTCCACAGTGGGTAAACAGGACTCCATCACAAGGAGCATTTTCCCTGTAGGAGTGGTGTTACATGACTCCTGCTGTCTCAAACAGAGAGATGTACTTAAAACCCCAGATGCCACTTTCCCAGATTGGAGTCACCTCTATCCAGTAGCTATCCTGGGGTAGAAATGCTGAAACCTTTATTTAGGATGAGATAAACATAATGTCTATGATGTGGTGACTTCCTTGCCCACCACACATAAGTGGAAGAATGCTGTGTTCTGGCTCTCTGTAGCAGAAGAGAATCTACACATACTGTCAACAGTGAGACTGTGCCTATAGCTGAAAGTATGCAGTCATACACTAGATGATAATCAGCTGGCAGTAATGGCACTTACCATGTCTGGCTGCATTGTCTAAATGATGACAACCATATCTTAATTATGAGTGTCCACATTCAGCACACGCAGCCCTGATGAATCAATTTTACAGTCCAAGAAAGTGGTATGTAGATGGAATCATTTGGTCCCATGACAGCTGCTACGCCTTCCTTTTGTCAGCAGCATAGCCTACTGTCAACTCTGTTTCAGGCTTTCCAGTTCCACTTCAGTGGCATTTCTCTAGCTAGCTTTATCTCCCTCCTCATTCATATTCTAGAATCGATTTCCTTTCTTTTCACACAAACAGATTTACTAATGTGATCTATGCTTAGCTTGGCCTTGGTCATGAGGTTGATGACTTTCCAAAAGTCACGTCCACTCCCTGTAGAGGAGCCTGGTACAGGGCTGCCTTAGAGTAAATGCTCAAGAGATGTTTGGTGGTTAGTCATTACTGTCAGGTAAGAGGGGGTTTAACTTATTTATTTTTATTTTTTTGTGTGTGTGAGTGTTTGGTTTGCATGTATGTTTTTGCAGCACATGCATGAGGCACCCACCCATGAAGGCCTAAAAGACAGTTTAAGAACCATTGCAACTGGAATTATAGGCTGATATTAGCCAGGTTCTCTTCATTGCCTTTGTCTTCCTAACTACAAAGAATTGCTGCAAAGAATGGGCTATATTTTTAACAGTGTGAAGAATATTCCAATAGATTTGAGCATTATAACAAATATCTATGTATAGAAGTGTCATATTCCACCACTTTGTTAATGAAATGAATTTAAAAAAATAAGTATATGCCATGCTGGAGTAAATAACTTTGAGGATATATATAGACAGTTATAGACACGGGGAAAGATTGGCCAATCTCTACTAAGTTTTGCTCAGAGAGGAGATGACTATATATAAAATAGAGAATACATTTCAGAAAATCCATCATGTTCATCATGAGGCAATGAATTTGTATTCTTTTCCTGATTTGAGCTTTACACAGCATTTATGACACATAAATAAGTAAATAATATATTGATGAAGTGAAATTATATTTCTCAGTACATTATAATATAAACACAACACTATGCTAAATATGCTAAACAAATTAAAACCAAGCAAGATTGTTCACAGTGTATAGTACACAAAATAGGAAAATTTATAAATAATACCTGGAAAGAGAAGATTGTTAGCTGAAGTCACCACTGGGATTGGTATGCTATTTTATACTCTTTATATTTTCCAGCATCTAAAGCTGGTTTACATACTATGTGTATATGTCCTTTATATACTATGTGTGTGTGGGGGGGGTAGAAACTATATATACATATATATGCAATAGATGGATAAATGAAAATTATATAGTTATCTAGTAGATAGATGATAGGTAGATAGATGACTGATGGATAGGCAGGTAGATAGGTAGGTAGATAGATAGATAAATAGAATGTATTTTAAATTTGAATGAACCTAGGGACTCCAGTATTATTTACAAAAAAGACATTAGGATTATGTTAATTTCACTATCATGTAGATTTCTAAAATGTAAACCACTATTTTCTTCTTAATTCTCATGTAACCATAAAATATAAACAAATGTACAAATAAAGTTTTAAAACAAACTAAATTAAAGACACTGACTTAATATGATATAAATTTCTAAAATGTAATAGAATATTTCATTAATCAGTAATGATACACTTTTTAAATACAAACTCTTTTTAAAACTTTAACTGAATTATTTAAAAGGCTTATTATTTGTCTATGTGGATCTACCATTCTTTATTTCTTATATGAAAGACTATCTGTTTCAATAATGAAACACTTAAGTGCTTTTTCAAATTAAATATTATATGCCTTTTTAGCACCAACTATTCAGCTCCACTGATGTATTGTTTTTATCAGATTATTTAATTAGTGATTACAATGTTTTGATGGATTTTCAAAATCAGATAGTATCTCATATAAATTTGTGCTCCTTTAAAAATATCTTGTTTATTTTGGGTTATTTGTATGAATATTAACTTTGAAATCAGTGTTTCAATTTTGCTGGAATGATATAGAATTTATGGACCAAATTGAAGAAAATGGACATCTTAATGTTGGTTTTCTGAATCTCTGTGGAATATCTTTAAATAAAGATATCATTTGTATTTTTAAGATTTTTCTTCCTTCTCCAATTCAGATCTTTTCTTCCTCTCACATGGTCCCCTTTCAAGTTTCATTACACACACACACACACACACACACACACACACACACACACACACACACATATCTAAATTCCACAGGTTAGATAAAGTATACCATATTTGCTTTTCTGAGTCTACTTTAATTTCTTTAAAACAATAATATCAAGCCAGGCAGTGGTGGCGCACACCTTTAATCCCAGCACTTGGGAGGCAGAGGCAGACGGATTTCTGAGTTTGAGGCCAGCCTGGACTACAGAGTGAGTTCCAGGACAGCCAGGGCTATACAGAGAAACCCTGTCTTGGAAAAAAAATCCAACCACAATAATATACAGTTTAACTCATCTTCTTGCACCTGTTATGATTTTATTTGTATTCGTGGCTGACTAAAACTCCATTATGGGCATGTTCTATCTATTCTTTATCCATTCTATGTTATTAGATGTCAAGACTAGTTCCATTTCTAGCCTCTGCAAATTCAGCATTAATAACACAAGTGTGCAGATACCTCTGTGCTGGGTTGACTTATAATCTACTGCACATACCCAAGAGTCACATAGCTAGGTCACATGATCATTTCATCCTCCCACCCCTGTGCTCTGTGAAATCATCACAGTGGCTTCTATGGCAACTGCACAGGTTTGCATCCCTACTAGCAACAAATAAGGGTGCCTTGGTTCCTACATCCTCCTCATTTGGTATCACTTGCTTTCATGGTGGGACCCATTCTAAGATGAGAAAGAATTTTAAATGAGTTTTAATTTGCATCTCTCTGAGGGCCATGAGGAACACTCCTCCACTGCTGGTGGAATTGCAAGCTGGTACAACCACTCTGGAAAGCAGTCTGGTGGTTCTTCAGAAAACTGGGCATGACACTCCTGGAGGATCCTGCTATACTTCTCCTGGGCATATACTCAGAAGCTTTACCTGCATTTAATAAGGACACATGCTCCACTATGTTCATAGCAGTCTTATTTATAATAGCCAGAAACTGGAAAGAACCCAGATGTCCCTCAACGGAGGAATGGATTCAGAAGATGTGGTATATTTACACAATGGAATACTACTCTGCAATTAAAAACAATGAATTCACGAAATTCCTAGGCAAATGGTCAGAACTTGAAAATATCATCCTTAGTGAGGTAACCCAATCACAAAAGAACACACATGGTATGCAGTCACTGATAAGGGGATATTAACCCAGAATCTCAGAATACCCAAGACACAATTCACATATCAATAGATTTCCAAGAAGATGGAAGGAGAGACCCCTGGTCCTGCAAAGACTGGATGTAGGGGAATACCAGGACAGAGAAGCGAGAGGGGGTTGAATGGGGAAAAGAAGGAAGGAAGGGGGCTTATGGGACTTTCAGGGAGGGAGGAAATGGGAAAGGGGAAATGATTTGGAATGTAAATAAAAACACTTAGAAAATAAAAAAAAAATTACTGAAGGCTGCTTCTTTGACCCACCCTAATGTCAGAGTCCTACCTGGACTTACTTCTTTGTCATGCCCTGATGCCAAATTCCTGCCAAGCAGCACAGCACCCCAAAAAGGCTCTCTACAGGTGTTCACTCTCTGGCCAGTGCTAACTCATGCTTGCTATCCTATAGCCACTACATCCTAAGTTATGGAAATTACAGAGTGCCACAGCAGGCTACCTCTTCATCTTTCCCCAATCTCAATTCATCACCCAGTAGCTTCTTTGGTATTAAACTCAGCTTCACTTAGGTATTGAGACTACCTTTAGTCTTCAATCATAAATATATGGCTTTTCCTCCATTCAGACTTGAACAAATGTGTAAAAGTTAATAATCCCATAATATTTATCTTGATTAAATGATGCCTTGAATGTTTAATTTTCAGAGAACAAAAATGAATAATAAAATGTCAGAAAAATGGCATTTTACAAAAAATATTTGTTGTTTAAATTTTTGCAGTTGAAATATATATTAGCTCCCTGTCTGATTTCCTCCCATTCTGTATATTCCCTCTTCACTCTGCGATCTTTCCCTTGGCTTTTGTAGCGCATTTAATTCTATTTTTCGCTGATTCTTGGTGTTCCTTCCTGTACCACAGCAGTCTTTTGTTGTGTTTTCTGCGACAGTCTATGTCCGATGTGGCTTCTTTCAATATTTCCCTCCAACAGTTCCAAACTTTCAGGCCTTTACTCCATTTTAGAATAGAATTGACTTTTGTACAGATGGGAGGGATGGATTTAGTTTTTATTTTCCTACATGTGGATATCCAGTGTTTCTGAAGAACATCTGTTAAAGACCTGTTTTGTTCCAAGGCATTCTGATACTTTACTGTCAAAAATTCAGTTGACATAAGTGGGTGGATGTATTTCTGAAGTCTCTCTTCTATTCTTTCGGCCTACATGTCTATTTGGGCACTAGTAGCATAATGTTTATGCTACCAGTGAAATCTACTATAATTTTTTTTTAAATCTACTATAATTTATGGTCAGACAGTCTGCTCTATCTAGCAGTTTTCTTTCTGCCTAGTATTGCTTTAGTTATTTGGGCTCTAACTTGTTTAAAAATTAATTTCAAAATTTTTTCTAGTTCTATAAAGAATGTTTTAGTTATTGGGATTTTGGTGGCAACTTTCAGAATCTGTAGGCTGTTTTCAGTAATATAACTATTTCTTCGATGGTGATTGTGCTGATCCATGAGCATGGCAGATTTTTCTGCTGTCATGTTAAATTTCTTGCTTTAATGTCTTAAAATTTTCTTTGTAGGAGTCTTTTTTCTCCTTAGTTATGCTTATTTCTAGATATATTTTGATGCTATTGTGAGTGGGAAAATTATCCTAATTTCTTTCTCATCAAATCTGTTACTGGTATATACAAAAGAGAATGCTATTTTTATATTGATTTTGAGTGATGATGCTTTGCTAAAAGTGTTTTTCAGCTCTAAAGCACTTTTTTTTTCCTGGAATCTTCAGGCTCTTTCAGGATCACAGCATCTGTCTCTTTCTTTACTGTTATCTCTTAAAAACAAACAGAACAAACCAAACTTGTTGTGGCATTGTTTCGCGCTCACTAAGACCCTGCACAGTGTCATAAAACTAACGAAGTATGTGCCTTTATTAGATTCTAAAAGGCATGCTCTAAGTTTCTTATTTAATACCTTGTTTGCTCTGGGTTTGTTATATGTGGCCTTTGCTATGTATGTTGAGGTGGGTTCTTTATTTTTATGTTTTTTTCCAGGTTTTATCAAGTTGAACCTTGATGAATTCCTTTCCTGCACCTACCTTAAAGTCCATGCATGATGTATTACAGGTGTGAATGTTAAACCAAACTTATACCCTTGAGATGAAGCCAACTTGATCAGGATGTTTATGATGTATGATCTTCTTTTTTTTTTAAAGATTTATTTATTATTATAAATAAGTACACTATAGCTGTCTTCAGACACACCAGAAGAGGGCATCAGATCTCACTACGGATGGTTGTGAGCCACCATATGGTTGCTGGGATTTGAACTCAGGACCTTTGGAAGAACAGTCAGTGCTCTTAACCACTGAGCCATCTCTCCAGCCCCATGTATGAGCTTCTTAATGTGTTATTATTGCATCTAGTTTGCAAGTATTTAGCTAGATGTTTTTGTGCTTATAGCCCCTCAGTAAAATTTGTCTTCTTTCTTGTATTATAGTTTTATTTTTATCTGTTATTTGTGCTGTGTTCATTCTACCTTTGTGAAAAGACTTTAAGAACTTTCAGAGTTATCAGTGTAATCCTTTCCCTAAAAAAACAGTTGAAATCCAGCAGTGAATCTGCCATGCCCATAGCTTTTCTTTGTGGAGAGAATCTTTTTCTTACTTTGAGTGTTTTCACATTGTCTAGACTTTCCTATTTTAGTGTTTTAGGTCATGTGTGTTTAGGAATTCACACATTGCCTATCATTTTTTTTTTAGTATTTTTAATATATTTTCAAAATATTCTCTAATATACTTCCTGATTTCATTGAAGTCTATTGTAATATCTCTTTTATTAACACGTTTGTTAATTTGAATCTTCTCTTATTTTCTTTTTCTTAGATATTTGCTTTATTTACATTTTAAATGGTATCTATTCCCTTTCCGGGTTACCCCTCAAACAATCGGGATCAGGGACGATTATTAATGAAATGGAGACAAAACATACACACAGTCAACTAGGGTCAGTTCTCTCAAAACAAAACTGACAACTCCTTGGTAAAATTAACCAAAAAGAGATCAATTTGCATCCTTCTTCATGTTGACCTCCAGTTGACTCAACACCATTTGTTGAAAAGGCTATCTTTTATCCACTGGATGGTTTTAGTGCCTTTGTCAAACATCAAGTGACCATAGATGTGATGGTTCATTTCTGGGTCTTCAATTCTATTCCATTGATCTACCTGCCTGTCACTGTACCAATACCAATCAGTTTTTGTCACTATTGCTCTGTAATATAGCTTGAGGTCAGGGATAGTAATTCCACATGAAGTTCTTTTATTGTTGAGAATAGTTTACACCATCCTGGGTTTTGTCTTATTCCTGATATTTTTGGAAATTGCTCTTTCTCACTCTATGAAGAACTCAGCTGGAATTTTGATGGGGATTGCATTGAATCTGTAGATTGCTTTGGACAAGATGGCTATTTTTACTATATCAACCCTGCCAATCCATGAGCATGGGAGATCTTTCTATCTTCTGAGATCTTCTTCAATTTCTTTCTTCAGAGATTTGAAGTTCTTGTCATACAGATCTTTCACTTGCTTGGTTAGAGTCACGCCAAGGTATTTTATATTATTTGGGACTATTGTAAAGAGTGTCATTTCCCTAATTTCTTTCTCAACCTCTTTATCCTTTGAGTATAGGAAGGCTACTGATTTGTTTGAGTTAGTTTTATATACAGCCACTTTGCTGAAGTTGTTTATCAGGTTTAAGAGTTCTCTGGTGGAGTTTTTGGAGTCACTTAAGTACTATCATATCATCTGCAAATAGGGTACTTTGACTTCTTCCTTTCCAATTTGTATCCCTTTGACCTCCTTCTGTTGTCTACTTGCTCTGGCTAGAACTTCGAGTACTATATTGAACAGGTAGGGAGAGAATGGACAGCCTTGTCTAGTCCCTGATTTCAATGGGATTGCTTCAAGTTTCTCTCCATTTAGTTTGATGTTGGCTACTGCTTTGCTGTATATTGCTTTTACTATGTTTAGGTATGGGCCTTGAATTCCTGATCTTTCCAAGACTTTTATCATGAAGAGGTGTTGGATTTTGTCAAATGGTTTCTCAGCATCTAATGAAATGATCATGTGGAATTTTTCTTTGAGTTTGTTTATATAGTGAATTACATTGATGGATTTCCATATATGGAACCATCCCTGAATCCCTGGGATGACACCTACTTGATCATGGTGAATGATTGCTTTGATGTGTTCTTGGATTCAGTTGGCAAGAATTTTATTGAGTATTGATATTCATAAGGGAAATTGGTTTAAGGTTCTCTTTCTTTGTTGGGTCTTTGTGTGGTTTATATATCAGAGTAATTGTGTCTTCATAAAATAAATTGGGTACTATTCCATCTGTTTCTATTTTGTGGAATTGTTTGAAGAGTATTGGTGTTAGGTCTTCTTTGAAGGTCTGATAGAACTCTGCATTGAACCCATCTGGTTCTGGGTTTTTTTGTTTGTTTGTTTTTTCATTGGGAGACTAAAAATGACTGCTTCTATTTCTTTAGGGGCTATGGAATTGTTTAGATCATTTATTTGATCCTGATTGAACTTTGGTACCTGGTATCTGTCTAGAAATTTGTCCATTTCATCTAGATTTTCCACTTTTGTTGACTATGGGGTTTTGTGGTAGGATCTGATGATTTTTTGGATTTCCTAAGTAGTATATGTTGTTATACCTCTCTTCATTTCTGATTTTGATGATTTGGATACAGTCTCTGTGCCCTCTGGTTAGTTTGGCTAAGGGTTTATCTGTCTTGTTGTTTTATTCAAAGAACCAGCTCCTGGTTTAGTTGATTCTTTGTATAATTCTTTTTGTTTCTACTTGGTTGATTTCAGCCCTGAGCTTGATTATTTCCTGCTGTATAGTCCTCTTGGGTGTATGTTGGGATCTCATAAAATTGCAAATCTTCTGTAAGGCAAAGGACACTGTCAATAGGACAAAATGGCAACTAAGAGACTAGGAAAAGATCTTTACCAATCCTACATCTGATAGAGGGCTAATATCCAATATATACAAAGAACTCAAGAAGTTAGACTCCAGAGAAACAAATAACCCTATTAAAAATGGGGTACACAGCTAAACAAAGAATTCTCAATTGAGGAATACCGGATGGCCAGGAAACACCTAAAGAAATGTTCAACATCCTTAATCATCAGGGAAATGCAAATCAAAACAACCCTGAGATTCTATCTCACACCAGTCAAAATGGCCAAGATCAAAAACTCAGGGGACAGCAGATGCTAGAGAGGATGTGGAGAAACAGGAACAATCCTCCATTGCTGGTGGAATTGCAAGCCAGTAAAACTACTCTGGAAATACATTTGGCAGTTCCTCAGAAATTTGGACATAGCACTACCTGAGGACCCAGCTATACCACTCCTGGGCATATACCCAGAAGATGCTCCAAGATGTAATAAGGACACATGCTCCACTATGTTCATAGCAGTCTTACTTATAATAGCCAGAAGCTGGAAAGAACCCTGACATCCCTCTACAGAGGAATGGATACAGAAAATATGGTACATTTACACAACGGAATACTACTCAGCTATTAAAAACAATGAATTCATGAAATTCTTAGGCAAATGGACGGAGCTGGAAAATATCATACTGAGTGAAGTAACCCAGTTACAAGAGAACACACATGGTTTGCATTCACTGATAAGTGGATATTAGTCCAAAAGCTCGGAATACCCAAGATATAACTCACAGACCACATGAAGCTCAAGAAGAAGGAAGACTAAAGTGTGAATACTTTGATCCTTTTTGGAAAGTGAAACAAAATACCAAAAGTTTACAGCCAACCAATGGAATGAGCATAGGGTCCCCAAAGGAACAGCTAGAGAAAGGACCCAATGAGCTTAAGAGGTTTGCAGCCCGGCAGGAGGAACAATAACATGTACCAACCAGTACCCCCAGAGCTCCCAGGGACTAAACCATCAACCAAGAGTACATATTGAGGGACCCATGCCTCCAGCTACATATGTAGCAGAAGATGACAATTTCAGACATCAATGAGAGGAGAGGCCATTGGTCCTGTAAAGGCTCAATTGCCTAGAATAGGGGAATGCAAGTCAGGAAATTGGGAGGGGGGGTAAGCATGGGAGTGGGGATGAGATAGGGGTATCTCTTGTAATGTTTGTATTAGTCTCCTTTTTTAAGACCTAGTGGTGCATTAGTAGATTATTTATTTGAAATCTTTTGAATTTTAATGCATGTACTTCCATCTATAAACTTTTCACTTCAGTTTATGTTCCCTAGTACTAATTATGTGGAAAATCTGACACTTGAGAACTTGACTTGTGTCCATAATAAGTTTGCAGACAGGACACAGAGAACCTTACTGTTGGGTTTTTTCTTCTAAATTGCTGGTTTACTCATGTCCACAGGGAAATGTCTTTAGTGAGTGTCTTGCCTTTTCATATTGTGGCTCACTCAGAATGTGGTGAGAGCATTTCTTTGACAAATCATTATCTTTAATACACAAGTAGAAAAATTTAGCATTAGGTTTTCTATCACATTGTACCACACATGTGCCCATATCTGCATAGTCTCCACTGCTCCAGCCTACCCTTCACTCATTTTGTATCTAGCCTTCTGACAAGTCTCTATAACTTAATCTAATGTATTTTTGAAACTACTGGAGTAGCCATTCAATTATTTTCTGGGTGAATTCAAGGGTGTTGTGGCATCCCCTACCAAAGGAATCTTCTAGCATTGTCAGTTTATATGTTATAGAGACTGCAGAAAACAGAATATAGGAATCTAGGTGTCCAATAAAGACATTCCATCACACTACTAGAAGAAAATCATCCCTACATTATTCTGAATGCCTAGGCTGGGCACAGCTCAGGTAGGCTCTCCTGAAGCTGCCATTAGAGCATCACCTAGTGTTTGGTCTTCATAGGCAGGCTTGATGGTAGAAAGATTGTTTCTAAGTCTCACCAGCTGAATTAATTGGGTCTGGATTAGAGTTTCAAAGGATTAGTCCATTATCAACATTCTGGGAAGCATGACAAACAAGTAGACATCATTCTGGAAGAGTGGTTCAGAGTTCTACATTCAGATCTATAGAGAGCAAGAAGCCACTGAGCCTAGCTTAGGCTTTTTAAGCCTCAAAACCCACCTCCAGTAATGATCTTCCTTCACCAAAGCCACACTACTCCAATAAGGTCACACCTCCTAATCCTTCTCAAGCAGTGCCAAACCATGATGACTAAAGCATTCAAATATATGAGCCTATGAGGGCCATTCTTAATCAAACCACTACATTGATACAGATCAGTTTTCATACACTTGGCCATTACCTGTATAACCTCTTGTCTTTATTTTCAATTGGCTTGTTTCTTTTTCTTACTATTGAATTCTTAATAAATTTTGTATGTTATCAGCTTATATGTATGTGGATCACATATAACTCTTTCCATTACATAGATTAGTTTTTCACTCTGTTGTTTAGTTGGCTATATAGAAACTTTTAAATTTATAATCCTGGCATTTTCCTAATTTGGGTTCTGATGTTAGTGTTGCAACAAATCAATGTCCAGAAACACCTGCCTCAAAACTTCAAGCCTTATGTTTAAGTCTGTAATATATCTTGATTTGATTTTGAATATACAAGTACAGAAGTTCATGTCTCTTCATGTGACAATGGAAGAGACTGTATTTTCTCACCATGTGTTTAGAAACCTTGGCCAAAAATCAATTCACCTCAATATCATTGATTTATTTCCAGGTTCTCAACTGTGCTGTACTGGTTCATAAACTGTAGGTCAAGATGGCATGCAGTAGCTCAAGTAAATGAATTCACAAATATTGGCAACAGTAAAAGGTTTCTGAACACAGAACTACCACACATTAATTCAAAATCAAGTATGTAATGAATCTGAAGTGTTTGGGCAGTGACCTCTCTGCAGTCTTGGGTCTGAATACACAAGAAACACCCTTTGCACTGTTTATGCAACAAGCCATGTACCTGAGATGCTCTGCTGGGATGTGAGACTATTCATATTATAAAGTGCAGTATCTTTACTGTCTGAGTAAAGTAGGTGTTTTTATGAAAACATAATGGTTTCATTATCCAACAGAGATACTTTTCAGTATCTTTCTACCATCCTTTCAAAACATGCAAGCTTCAATCTATTCATATGAATTCAGTCTTCTTTATTTTCTTAAGACTTCTTTTGTAATCTAATGTGATCTATATTGAAGAATGATCTGTGTGTGCTTGATAAATATTCCACTGATGCTGAGAGAAACTAATACACAGAGATGTGGGAGACAGAAGAAGTGAGAAACTGAGACAAACTGACTGTATGAAGAATAAGCAAAGGATACAGCATAGGAAATGGTTAACCGTTGAGAATGTACGAAGGGGAGAAGGAAACAGAGGGGTAAACAAGGCTCTTTTAAAATGTGTAAGCCTTATTTATATGATAAATAACGATGTAGAAAGAACATAATAGATGAAATAAGAAAGTACATTCAAGTCACTATGGAAAGGAGTTAAACTGACATCTTCACTCACTAGCTTATACCTTGATAACAAATTGAAATTGGTGACTTCTGGACTCATGAAATGAGCAAATAAGACACCCAGAAGCTGCTGGGTCGAGATGTTTGATTAGAGGAAAGAGACAAGAGATATATTTGATGTTGAGACAGCAATAAAATACCTATAGATAGCTGTTGAAAGCAGAACCAAGGAAAATATTTTAAACTAAAGTAAGGCAGTGAGTTACACAGGGACAAATCAGGTTAAAAAAAAAAGAGAGAGATAACTTTGAAGTCTAAAAGATTAACTTTCACTTACAAAATCCTACCTTTGTCTATGACTAGGCAAAACTTAATGTTATTAAACTTACTTATATATTAAAATTAATTATCTTACTTTTCTGAACTGAACTTCAAGGCAGATGCAGTGTCCACATACTGGTGAAAAGTTAACTTCTTCCTAGTGCCTAGAAATAAAGACGCAGTCTGTTTCTCGTCTTTTCTAGAAGACCACCCTTTGAGTCAGACTGGATTGTTGTGCTAAATATTACAGGAGATGTTGGATCTCTTCACCTGAGCAACATGATCTCATGTATTTAAAATAAAGCAGAAAGCAGAGACAACAGTGTTGAGTCACTTTCCCAGCCAGGGTCCTAGGAGAAAGAAGATTTTAATGAAGGACTAACAACAGAGGTGTGAGCAAGAGAGAGGAAAATGTTCCATCGCCAGAGACAAACAACCCCAGGAAGCCATTACTAAGTCTGAGGCTGGTGAGACAGTGGGAGGAAAGAATATCCATATAGCCCAGTGGGAACTAGAGCCTTGTAGGAAGATTGCCAGTGAGCACTGATCATAAAGAAACCTATAATATAAAGCTGGTTACAAGTGCAGGGGAAATGTTTACAGTCTCTTCTTTTCCTATCCTTTTATCACTAGGCAATAATTCTCTTTTATGGAATTAAAGGACAAGGTGCAAAGTTCATTGTGCTGAAGTACTTGGCAAGAAGGAGCTTCCTTGTGCTGAGAGACTCTATCAATAGTTGAAGCATACATGCAATTAGCCATCATGTATATTCACTATGACAGTGGGCCAGTGATGGGAGACTCATACCAACGAATACAGTTGATGTGTCTCATAGTACAAGTCTCATTACCAGTTTTGAGTGATTGAATCCCAAGATAGCCTCAGGGAAGGGACTAACTCTACCAAGCAATCCAAGCAGGATACCTACCTATAATATGAAAAGGAATTCTCTCTGCAAGAAACAGGTTTTTACTTGTGACTCATCCAGTCTCTCCAAGTGAATGAGGCAGCTCACCTTAACCTCCCTGCTTGGCACTTAACACTCAGTTTTACTTTGATTTCTTGCCAGTATCCATTTCCTAGTGTGATGTGTTCAGGACAAGAGTGACTCTCCAGAACTCTGCAGACTTCTAGCCTTTATTTCTTCCACAAGTGCTGAATACAAAAACATGAACAGAGGAAAGTACACATGCACAGCCCCGTGTGATTTCTTTGTGATCTTGGACATGCTGAGACTCTGCCTGTTTTCACCTTTAAAAATTAATAAGATAGCTTCTAAGCCTCAGGAGAAGATCAAACGCAAACCATTCATGAGCTTTTAGGTTTCAATGTTAGATATCAATATTTTTATGGAAAACACGAACAAACAAGGCTACACTTATTGATTTAAGATGAGAAAGATAGGATTGTATCTTCACATAATACCAAGATGGCAAATGGCGATCACAGTGAACATGTTAGATGGTACTTTTCTGTCAGCCATCTACACGTAAATACTGTGAGAACAAAGCAGTTGGATTTTCCATTTCCTTTAAGTGTTCTAAGCTGGCACAGGTATTACTGGATTTAGACTACACCTATCATCATACTTATTATCCACTCATAAAAGTTAAGGTATTCAGCTCACTTTGATGTCCTTGTAGAGTGTTAAGATACGGAACTGAAAGTAAGAAGAATATAGGAGAAGTAATGGGAAGTTGGAGTCCACAAAGGCAAAAGTAAAACGGTTATTTTTACAACCATTAAACCATTGAACTAGTTGGACTCTCTGTCATTTAAAGAGTAAGAGCCTAAAGTTGCTTAGACATGGATGAGAGCTGTGTACTCTAAAGCAATCCACTTAACCTCTACCTTATTACCTGCAATATGGAAATCAGAATCCAGAAATAATATCAGTGTTAAATTAGATGTAAAATATAAAGTGAATAGTAAAAAACCAAAAACAAATGACTACTATAATTACCCAAGTACATGAGTTGCAGATTCACAAATGATAAAAATTAAACATAATTCTGTGAATCTTTTTTATATAAGCATCATGCATCAGATAGATGAGGTGACTCACTGGGTAAAGACCTGAGTTCAATTCCTGGAACCTGCATGAAGGTAGAAAAGGAGACCTGACTCCCCCAGATTGTTATATGACCTCCACACACATATCTACATGTGTGCATGCCTTAAAATACATTAATAGCCAGCATGACCCAGTATTCATTTTATCCATTATTAGAAATTATGTGTTGGTGTTTCTAGTAATAATAATGCTTTGTCTCAAAGGCTGCAATCCCATTAACAAAGCACCACCACAAAATAAATATTTCATTTGATCCCATTCCAGCTTATATAGAAGAAGAGTTCCCAAAGGCAACATATTCTGAAGCCATTGTCTGGAGGAAGGTTTTCTTTGTGGGGAGTAGTGAGTATATTAGCACTGAAGTTTTTTTTTTCTTTTTTTTGTTTCAAATTCTCAAATATGTTTTTAAATTTTGTTGACATTAGACACCAACCATCATTAAATTGGTAAATTAATAAGTTAACACACTTGGCTTCTTTGGTACTTGTCACTGATGTGTGGTAATGTGGAATTCTAGATTCTCTGTAAGTATTTTGCTTCTAGTCACAAGGTATTCAAGCAAAATTTTAATTATATTTAAGCTTCCCTCAATCCTATTTTGTTTTGTCTAGGTCAGAGGTTGGGGAAACAGTTCTGTGTAAATGAGTGATGTAACAGTGAAGAAAAAAACAAATTTTTCAGGTATAATTAGAAGAAGCTCAGTATGCAAGGGAAGTGTTGGGAGCAGCAGCCAGTAAGAGAGCATCACAGGAGAAGCAGGACCTCTGTCCATGGGATCTGTTCACATCAGCCATGGGGACCAGCACACACACACTCCTGCTTAGTCTAGTCCATGCTAGTTAATAATTATGCACAGAACTATGGCTCCATGATAGAAACTGACACTGACTGACTGCTTTGTGTGGAGCAAGGAAGAGTCATTTTCTTCATGGAGTTTACTTTCTAACTGGAAGCAAACTACACTTGAAATAATATGAGACAGAGAGAAAAATGAAAAGAACTAAGATTTAGTTAATCTTTGTGATGTATCAGGAATTATTCCAAATAACCTGAATGCCCCATCTCAGGGATGTTTACAGCAATCCTTGGGTGATTCTGCATTTTTCAGATGGGGAAACCAAGGCAGAGAAATTAAGTAAGTGACTCCAGTTTATTGAGGAGCAAATGTTCAGCTCAGCATTGATTCACAGAAGAAGCAGAACTCTCACCCACACCTTAAGTGCTGCCTTAAGCAGGACAACTTAAAGGTCAAAGAGTTGATAGAACAGAGAAGTTATTTTAATTTTTGTCTTACAGATGACCTGTGTAAGAAAGGATAACCACAGGATATTCTCCATAAAATCATGTTAACCAAGAAAATGCCTTTCTTTACATACTTCATCTTGAACTCATGTCTATCCCTGAGCCGTGTGTGAGTGTCCATATATAGGCAGTCTTACCTCAGTGGAGACATCGACTTCTCAGGGCCTCCCTAAACTCTGAGTGGGCTGGGATCCAGCTGGACATTGTAACAGGTTTAGTGGCAGTAGACAGACTGCACTGTCCCAGGCATGTGTCCAGGCATGTACTCTATGGGATTAACTGGTGTTGGTATGCCAACTCCATCCCACATCTGAAATAGGTTGTAGACCCTTAAGACTATGGCCCCAATAGGTCTTAGAAGCCTTTTTACTTTACAGTGGGAGAATTTCAACAAGTGAAAATGTGACAGTGAGATATTTATATCAGATATTTATATCAAGTCATCTTTTACGGGTATTTTAAAATTAAAAAACCACTTTCTTAAGGCTCTCTTAGAGCAAAGCAAAGATATAAATAAAAATTAATAGATGAATTTATTTTCCCTTGGAAAACAATTACCCTTGAGTATAGAGCAAAATACCAGTTATTGACTATATCAAATGTCTTGTCAAACAAACTCAAGATTTGTTACTTTTGCAAGATGGATAGTATTCTCCCACTAAGACAGTGTGAGATTGCTAGCCTGGGGGGAAAGTGAGAAAAGCTTTCCTCTGCTATCATGTTAGAGACTCACAAAATACAGCATTGGGATTTAAAATAAAACTTAAGAAATTCAAAAGTATGACATGACTGATTATTTTGAGAACTCAAGAGAAAATTAAAATATGCTAACACAAAGACCTACTGGAAGAGAACAGATGTTTAAGAAAACTAAAAAAAAAAACTAAATAAATATATAACATCACCGTAAACACTCCACCAGCTGGCATCCTACAATTATGCAAAAAGTATACCCCTTTCTCAAAGCTGGATGCGATAGTCTGTTCACACCATGATCCCTACATCTGTAATTTGCATTCACGTGTATTTTTAGTCACTTATTATCAGAGGAAAAAAATGCAAAATCAGCTTTCAGCTCTAACAGTCTTCCTATGCATGTGCAACAAGGCAGTATGAATGGGAATTGTCCCCCATAGGCTCAGGTTTTTGAACACTTGGTGACCATTGGGTGGTGCTGTTTGGAGGGGATTAAGTGGTGCAGGCTTGCAGAAGGAAGTATGTCTGAGGCTGGCTATGAGATTTTCATGCCTCACCTCATGTCCAGTCCACTAGCATTGCTTTGTGTTTGTTCCTGAAGATATGAGATCTCAGCTTCCTTCTCCTGCCTGCCACTTGCTGCCATGCTTCCTTGCTATGTTAGGCCCATCCTTTTCACACCGTAAGCCCACATAAACTCACCTTTAATGACCTTTGGCCACAGTATCTCATCATAACAACAGAACAGTAACCAATATACACACTTCCTTCAAAATGAAAACTCTTACTAGGATTCAATTATCTATATCAAGTATTGTCATCCAAATCTAATTAATTAATACACACAGTAACTTCAAAAATAACATTGTTTAGTGATGGTGTTATTTACTCTACTAGGCTAAAAGGGAACCTCCCAGAAATACCTGGATCCTAATCCCTGAAACCTATAAATCCCTGAAGCCTATTACATCACAAAGGGGCTTTGTAAACGATTAGGGTAAGTATTTTGAGATGGAATGATTTTCCTACATTACACAGTTGGTTCCAATGGGATAAGAAGAATTCTTATCAGAAAGAAGCAGAACAGTCAGGGGGATGGGAGAAAATTTGAAAGTGTACACACACTGTTGGATTTTGTTTTAGTTTGAGTTTTACTGCTGTGAACAGACACCATAACCAAGGCAACTCTTATAAAGGACAGTATTTAATTGGACTGGTTTATAGGTTCAGAGTTTCAGTCCATTGTCATCAATGGGAGGAAGCATGGCAGGATCCAGGCAGGCATGGCACTGGAGGTCCTAAGAGTTTTACATCTTCATCCAAAGGAGGCCAGGAGCCAACTGTCCTCAGGGAAGCTAGGAAAAGAGTCTTAAAGCCCAACTCCATAAAGTGACATATTTCCTCCAACAAGGCCACACCTCCTTCAACAATGCCATACCTCCTAATAATGCTACTTCCTGGGCTAAGCATATTAAAATCACCACAGCCTTGAACACTAAGGAGTGGACCATTGGTCAATCAAGGTGGACCACCTCTAAAAGCATAGAGAGACAAGGAAATACATTCTTGTCTCCAGCCTTTGGTGATACTTTGATGTTAGTATAGTGAAGTCCATTATTAGTAAGGCAGTAAGTTTATGTCATATTAAGGTACATTTTTTGTAATATGTTTTCACTGCTTAATGATCCAGAGTGGAGTGGGGATGCTCAGTAGGTTTACTGACATAAGAGACTTTCATTAACTCAATGGATACTATGTCTTTGTTGGATATTATTGAATTGGAGTTCAAGTACAACTCCAAGTTATTGTGACCATGATCCTATGCTAAGGATGGAAGAAGAGATAATTTTAATTTAAATTTGTTGTTTGTGACTATTTTTTTTGTGTGTAGGTATGGTATAGTGGGGTAGGTATAGGAGGACATATGCATATGTCACAGCAACTGTGTAGGGGCATGGGACAACCTTAAGGAGTCAATTCTTTCCTTCTACATTATGTAGGCTCGGGGTAATTAAGGTTATAGAGTAAGCACTTTTAAGTGCTGAGCTATCTTCTTAACACAAGAGCCTATTTTCACTGGTTTTGGCTGAGTGTTTTGAGATGGAGCCTTGTTATGTGGCATTGGTTAGCCTGGTGCTTACTATTTAGTTCATGCTGGTGTCGAGCAATGGCATTCCTCCTGCCTTAGCTTCTCATGTGCTAAGATTATAGGCATATGCTAAACAATGTCTAGTTCTAAAGGAGCCCAGTCTGTCCTTGAACTTGAGGTATTCCTTCCTCCTGTTCAGTGCTCTGTCTGCAAAGCTTCCCCTTATGCAGGAATTGTATACTCTTCTCCTTGGCTATCAGAACATCACCCCTTTTCCACTTGCAAAAACAATGTTTACTAGGAAGGTAGGAGTCTAGAGCTTGAAGTTAATGTAAGAAGAGATTAAAAAGATTTCCACCCTTCAATGGGCTTAACTTACAAAGAACTCTACCAGTACTAGACAGGTGGGGATCCTACATCCACAAACTGATTGTTTTCCTCTTCAAAACTGAACTTTCCTCTGTGTCCTAAGGCTTAATTCTTCCTGGAGACATCCTAATCCCTATATCCCCTTGGATGATTGGAAGGGATGAAGGGAAGGGAAGAGCTGAGTTAGCCTGCCCCATAGTTAAGAGTTACATGTATTCTTTCCTGCTTCATGATTCTCAGTATATTATAAAGTAGTCAGGGTATTCTGGGTAGATTCCCTTGCTTTCATCAAACTGTAAATAAATCCATTTTCTTTAATCAGTTTCTCTGTAATACAGGAACTGATGTGAAGGGTTTAGGTGCCTAATTGCCTTGTAACAGTTTGAGGTGAAGTCCAGCTTCTCATTTTATTCCCATGTAAGACTCATGTTTGGAAGCCATATCAAATATCTCTAGATCATAAACTTTTCTCCTGAAAATTATTTTTAATTACAGACTATATTTGAACCTTTAATAACTTTTAGAACAACATTTATACTCATATATATTATATAAAGTATAGATCCAAGTTAATCTGCTTGTATGTGGATGTGTAATTATCCCAGTATAGTCTATTGAAGTCCAAAGTTCCCACAAAATGCTTTGATACATTTGAAGAAAAACAGGCAATTGCTTTGAATTCTCAATATTATTATATTGACCTGTATATCTATTCTTATGCCGGTAGCATACTGTTTAAATGACATAGGTTTTATAATAAACTGTGAAATTGAAAATTAAAGTACCCTAACTTTATTACATTTCAAAAAGAGGTGTTTTCTGCTCTGGGAACTGTTATATTTCTATACACATTTTTTTTTTTGATATCACAGTATGTGTTAGCATTTTGATAGGTCTTGTTGACTCACATTAGGGAGAATTGATTTTTTTTTCTCTTAAATTAGCCCTGCCCATGATGTAGATAAGTGTAAATGCACTTAGTAATGTGTTAATATCTGGTCCCCTTTGGTATTATTTTATTGGTAGGTCGAAGACATGAGTTCTTTTCCTGGAGGAAAGTTTCACTTGTCAGTGACTGATTCACCCTACTTCAATCACACATCAACTTGGCAGTAGTAGCAATTCATCCTGCCTTTCTAGCTGGTTCCTTTTCCATGTCCACTCAGCATTTTTCAGTCTCATGATGACTTAATTCCTACTCAGCCTGTCTCTCTTGGCCTCAAGCCCCATTCACTTCTAATTGTCCACTCTGCCATCTTCTCCCAAGAGAATGGTTGTGTTCCAAAACCTGTGACCTGGATTTCTCTCTTCTAATGTGAGCATTGTCTCTACCTAGTTCATGTCATAGGACAGATAAGGCATTATGAAATTGTGAGACAGAGTTTACAAGCCTTTTTGTTGCTGCCCATGTCATATGCATCTGTGTAATCACAGTTTGTGAATCCTGCTCACCAGCTCCTCATCCCTAGAATGAAGAGATTGATAGCTTGTATATAAATCTCAACCACTCATCAGCCTTTGCCTGAAAATGAATAGATAACATATAAGAACCTCATGGGAGACTTGGGATATACATTATATAAGATAGCATATATTTATCTGGCATTTGATATCTATGTAGTTGTTTGCACAACTATAAAATGTTAGCTAGGTATGGCAGGAGTGTGGAGAAGGTGAGCATTTCTAAACAGAACTGAAATTCTGTTGAATCATTTGATACTTGTAAGGATAGGTTGACTCTTTTACCTATCACACCCTGAAGTTCTCACTTGATGATCAAGTAGCTTCATAAGGAAATTAATTTCACAGGACTGTGGAGGATATAAAATTAGACATAGAGAATCAGGAGGTGTTTGCATCCGCTAAGATGTGAAATAATAATAAAAAAATTACTAGCTAAGAATAAACGGCTGTGGTGGTTTGAATGAGAAATATTCCCTATAGTCTTGGGCATTTGAATACTGGGTCCTCAGTTGATGGGACTATTTGGGGGTGGGGAGTTAGATGGTAGATCCTTGCTGAGGAAAGTACAACATTGAGGATGAGCTTTGAGATTAAACAACTCATGCCCCTTCTAGTTTGACATCTCTGCTTCATGTTGATAGCTGACATGTGAACCTTAAGCTTCCTACTCCTGTCAGCATGTTCTCTGCTTGTTGCTATAATTTCTTGCCTTGATGTACCATCATCTATCTCGCTGGAACCATAAGTGTGAATAAACTGCTCACATCACCTTTTGCCATTTTATGACAGCAACAGAAGAGTAATCAATACCCAGGTGAAAACCTAGCTAACATTTTCGGCTGCAGCGAGGGCACAGGGAGCATGTAGGGACCAAACAAATAACTATATGGGAATGTCCATATTTAAAGAACAAGGGCCTACTATCATGTATGTATGTTGAGATGAGGCTTTACATCATGCTTCTGGATGATTTTCTTATTGCTATGGTGGTGACTGGTTGTTATGCCCCAGAAATTTCTCATAGTTCTGAAAGTTAAAAGTCTGAAGTGAGTTGTACTGGGCTGACATATCTGGAGGTTTGAGAGCAGCTCCTGGTCTCCCGCCCTTCCAGCCTGGTTCATGGCCCCATGTTACTTCAGCCTTTGCTTCGGTTGTGTCAAGTCCTCTGACTCTGACCCCGGCCCCTTGCCTCTGGCAACTGAGGACTCTGATAATTACATTGAGTCCACATGGACAATATCTGCATCTCAAAATGTTTCATGTGATAGCATTTATTTTTTTCTTTTTACCCATGTAAGACTGGGATGTGGACATTTTGACAGTGTTTCTCAACTTTCCTCATGTTGCAATTTCCCATGTTGTGGTGATCCCCAGTCATACAATTATTTTTGCTGCTACTTCATAACTATAATTTTGCTACCATTATGAGTAATAGTAATAGAAGCATCTGATATGTAGATGGTCTAGGCAACCCCTATGAAAATATCAATCAACCCGAAAGTGGTCATGACTTGCAGATTGAGAACCACTGTTTTAGAAGGCCATTATTTTGACTACCAGAGTGTGGATCACCCCAGTGTCTATCCCAGTGCTCATATCTGTCACAAAGAAAGAGGTGAGAATAGTTTGTACAAGACGAGATGATAATGACACAAACAGTGACTGTTAAAATACTCTAGTAATTTGAAAAAAAAAAGATGAATGGTAAAGCAATGTGCAGTGGGAACAGGTATGTGCAAAGAGTTTACTTGGTGCATATCCGAGTACAGAAAACAGAGGTTAGCTGAGGAGTCTCTGTGAGCTGTGGATAGAGATGGGGGTCACAAATTTTGATTTACTTTAATTCTCTAGCTTTGAACTTTGGGTATACAAAGTGAACATCTCAAATGTCACAAAGCTAAGCATTCCTGAAGAGTGTCACTGTCCCTTCAGAGAAACTCAGAAGTCAACATGAAGGTCAGAGAGCAATTTTATGGTTTACAGGGATTTAACTCAGGTTTTCAGGCTTGACAGCAAGTGCCTTTACCTGAGGAGCTCTCTTGTTGACATTTAATATGTACTTTTACAGGCACTGCCCATAAGCATGGTCAATAATTATTTGGCCCATTAGACATCTAACTAAGTATTAAATAGCTTGTGTCTTCTGGATCCTATTGGAAGTTGCTGAGATACAAAGAAAGCTGGGTTTTTACAGATAAAGCAGAAAAAAAAAAACAAAACCAAAAATCTATTACTGAGGCCATATTGTGCATGTTGAACAGAGCCTGGCATGGCTGTCCTCTGAGAGGCTCTACCTGCAACTGACGGAGACAAAAGCAGATACTTAAAGTCAACCATTGGATTAAGGTTGGGACCTCTATGGAAGAGTTAGAGGAAGGACTGAAGGAGCAGAAGGGGATGGCAACCCCATAGGAAGGACAACAGTGTCAACTAACCTGGACCCCTCAGACCTCCCAGAAATTAAGCCAAAACCCAAGAAGCATTCATGGGCTGGTTCATGGCCCTGGCACATGTGTAGCAGAGGACTGACTGCCTTGTATGACCTCAGTGGGAGAGGATGTGCTGAATCCTGTGGAAACTTGATGTCCCAGGGAAGAGGGATACCAAGAAGCAGAAGTGCTTGCTGACAGGAGCTTAGTATAGCTGTCCTCTGAGAGGCTCTGCCAGTGCCTGACCAATATAGATGTGGATACTCACAGCCAACTATTGGACTGAGCACTGGGACCCTGATGATAGAGTTAGGGAAAGGACTAAAAAAGGTGAAGGGGTTTGCAACCTCATAGGAAGAACAATGATGTCAACTAACTGGATCCCCAGAGATCCCAGGGATTAAACCACTAATCAAAGAGCACAGAAGGAACAAATTTATAAATGCTGTTTTTTGAGGATTCAAGTCATAGCTCATATATAAGGATGCTATTCTTTCTTTCTTATATTCTTTCTTTCTTACATTCTTTCTTTCCTCCTTTATTTCTTTCTTTTTTAGGGGTGGTGATTATTTTATTTACTTACATTTCAAATGTTTTCTCTCTTCCTGGTTTCCCCTCTGCAACAGAGGATGGTCTTATCTGGTCCTGTGGAGGCTCAATGCCCCCAGAGTAGAGGGATGCTAGGGTGGTGAGGTGGGAGTGGGTGGGTGGGAGAGGGAGCACCATCAGAGAGGCAGAGGGAGGGGGATTGGATGGGGAGTTTCAGAGGGGAAACCAGGAAGAGGGAAAACATTTGAAATGTAAATAAATAAAATAATCCCCACCCCTAAAAAAGAAAGAAATAAAGGAGGAAAGAAAGAATGTAAGAAAGAAAGAATAGCATCCTTATATATGAGCTATGACTTGAATCCTCAAAAAACAGCATTTATAAACTTGTTCCTTCTGGGCTCGAGATATAAATGCTTTAGTGGTAGGCAGTAGATTAGAGCAGTTGGACCTTCATCCACCAATCACTTCCTTAAAATCTTCAATGCATATAACTTATAGAAGTTCCTCTGGAATTCAGTCATTCATCTTTTGAAGCAGACTTAAAATTTTGAGGTATCTTGTTGCTCAAGTAAGATACTTTATGGCTACAGTTCCCTGGCCTGACTCTGGGATGTTGACTCATGACAGATGACACATTCTGATTACAACATATATTCTTGCAGGTCACATCTCTCCTATGGTCTCTTCCAAACTGAACCACAGCCATCAAAAACATTCAAGCCAAACTTTTCTGGGAACCCTGATGAAACCATTAATCAGCTAATGGATTTTTCAGATAATTGAATTGAATTTCCTCTTCTCCAATTCAGTTATGAAAAAAGCAAATGCTTCACATTTTTATTGCAGGACCCCAGGGCTCACCTCAAAATCAAATGAACAACCTGCAAACATGACTTTTGCTCAAATTTATTTTTTGGACATTCAATTCTTTGATTTACTCAGAGATATATGAGAGTCTGAATTAGATATCAGTTTACTTAGCAAGCAGGGAGGGAGGAAAGGAAATAAGAAAGGGAAAATGGGAGTCGGATGGAGAAAGACTAGAAAGGCATCTTAACACCCAGCGATGTTCTTATTATTGAACTTGTGTACACCAGAACAGCAGGTAGAGGACATTTAGTATTGAGTAGTTGATCAACCACAACCAAAACAAAAATTCCATAAACTTTTTTTAACCTCTTGCTTCCTAGCTTCTGTAAAACAAACAATAATACACAAGCTTTCTTTTTCAAATGCAATTTCACAAAAGGCTAGGTTTACCTTTGATGCCACTTACAGGAAAAATATAAAATCAGACTCCTAGAAACATAGAGAAGAAAGTGGCTGCCAAGGACTATAGGGCAAAGGGAAATGGAAACATGTGAGTCATGGGTGCAGTTTCAACTATATAAGAGGATTGACTTTTAGAGGCCTACAGAGTGCCTCCAGTTACAATGTTGCTATGGAGACAGACTTTTGTTATGTTCTTTCTACTTTAAAAGAGTAATGAATGAAGATGGTGGGAATAGAATAGAATAGAATAGAATGCATATAATTATGGCATGTTAAAATGATTTCATAGGTATGTACGTCCAAACTTATCAGGTTATGCACTCTAAGTATTTACAGCTTTGTATACATCAATCTTCACAAACTTTATAAAACAAGAATTACTGAATTTTTAAACACTAATGGGATGTTTTAATAAAAAAAAGAGAACTGTCTCTTACAAGAGTGAAACAGATAGCTGGGAATAAAATGAGTTTTTTGAAGAAAATTGGAATGGGAGTGGGAGGGGAAAAAATTAAGCTGGATCTTTTAAGTACTGCCAGAGACCTCTCTATGACAAGCTGGACATGGGAACTGTCAGAATATTTTCTATGTAGGAATTATGCTGGCAGCACTAGGGATCAGATTAGGAACAGCTGTCACATCCCCCTCATTCTCCTTATTTATTATTTTCTCAGATTAAGAAGTGTGCACCAGCCAAATGAATTTGCTGTCAATACCAGTACACATTGAAACTTCTGAGATTGAAACTCTCAACATGTTTCCAAGGACTAGGCTACAGTGTTCCTAAATCCATACTCCAGCTTCTCTCTTTACTGGGGTGGAAGGAACCAAATGGATGTCCCAAACAGATAGATTCCCAGCTATCTGTTTCACTCTTGTAAGAGACAGTTCTCTTTTTTATTAAAACATCCCATTAGTGTTTAAAAATTCAGTAATTCTTATTTTAAAAAGTTTATGAAGATTGATGTATACAAAGCTGTAAATACTTAGAGTGCATATGCTGATAAGTTTGAACATGCATTCCCTCAGCTGTCCTGACAATACCCAAAAGAAGTTCAGGCTTACCAGACAGAATCTGTGTAGAAGAAAGTGTAATGATGGGAAATAGTGATCTTGGTCATCCAGACAGTGAAGCCATTCCTACCACTTGCCTCCCACTCACAGAAGAAATGGAACATTGATGGTACCTCAGGCAACACACTCTGCACTGACTGGAGTTTCTCTCCAGCAAAACTAGATACTGCTCTGTTTTCTATCATCATCAGTTTCTTTGTCCTGTGGCCAAATAAACTTCAAAGGAGTGGAACTGGAACTTGCAGTGAGCCACTCTGTGCTCTCATTTGCTCAGTGTGTATTAGGGACAACATTCACCCAACCATCAACAGACTCTTCTTTCCCATTGCTGTGTTGTTTTGTATCCCACTGCATTTGTACCTATAGCTAGCTTGTTTTCAGATTAATTCTACCAAGAAGACTATTATGAGCTTCATTATAATAAAAAATGTGTGCACACTTTTGAGGATTGGCATGGAGACTAAATCACTTGCAGATTTTCCTTTATGTTGTAGAGTTCTAATTTGTATATTGAAGTATTTAGTTGGAAGTATATCGTTACACTTAGTATAGTATTAAGTATATTAAGTAAGTTATTGGAAAAATATTGTTAGCTTTTAATCATAACTATACTTGTATGTACATATAATTCATCGTGATATCAAATCCTACTTCCATGATAATGAATAAGTACCTTTTTATAATGTTACTGTTTTGAAAATTTAAGGTAAATTGCCCAGCCCACTTATCATTGTTGCCTCTCTTACACTTAAAAATACACAGTGCTTTTTTTTGTTTTTTTATCCAGACTTAGAGCTTTCACGGGTTATTTTTCTTACTATATGCTTTTCTATGTTCTTGTCTTTTCATCTTAGCATTGTCTCCTGAAAAACAAAATCTTTTAAAAAGAAACTGGTAAAATATAGCTTATTGATTTTTCTGAATAAATTGTTGTTTTTCATAAATCCTATCTAAGAAATCAATACTGAGCTTGAGGTCGCTGACATTACTGCCTGTTTTCTTTTGCAATTTTTATAGTATACTGCTTTTATTCTTAGATCTATGATGAACTAGTTTGGGTGCATTGATTGTAAAAGGGTCAAGGTTTATGTCCTTACATGCGGATGTCTATTTGTTTCAGAAGAATTTGTTTAAAACTCTTTCCTCTTCATGCTGAACAGTTTTGGAACATTTATCATATATACATCATTGGATCACTGGTCAAGCATATCGGTCTATTTCTGAACTTTTAAATGGTATAATAAGAGCTGATACTATTTTATACCTTTTAAAGCTTGTATTAATTGTTCTACTATAGTTGCATTTTGCTTTATTTTATTTTTGTTATTTTACAATTAGCTTGTCAAATATAAACAATACCTGCTTAGATTTGGACTAGGATATTAATGATATGGGTTGATTTAAGGAGAAGTATCATTATCAGCATCAACTTTTCTGCATCTTCTTCATTTGTACACCAATTTTTATAGTTTTTATTATTGAAATTTTATAATCGTTTGCTATAGATCTATCTCTCAGTATTTTCTTAGAGTCGGATGCCATAAAATTGGCATTATTTTTAAAATTTTAAGTTCTGGCTTTTTTTCCCATTAATTGATTAATTAATCCTTATGACAGTTCTCCCTCTCCTCCCACCCCCCCCTTACATAGCCTATTCCCTCCCCTTTCCCTTCTCCTCTGAGAAGGGATGGGTCCTTGAGTACCAACCCACCCTGGCACATCAAGCCACTTCAGGACTAGGCACATCTTCTCCCATTGCAGCCAGACAACCAGTGCAGTTAGGAGAACAGGATCCACTGGTGGGCAACTGAGTCAGAGAGGGGGCTTACTCCTGTTGTTGGGGAACTCGCATGAAGACCAAGCTGTACTTCTGCTATATATCTCTTTGGTTGGTGGTTCAGTCCTTTGGAGCCTCCAAGGGTCTGGGTTAGTTCACTCTGTTGTTTTTCTTGTGGACTTGCTATCCCCTCTGGGTCCTTCAATACTTCCCCAAACTCGTCTACAATACCCCCTGAGCTTTCAGGAGACTAAGCAGGCAGGTACAGCCAGGAGGACAGGGAACCCAGGAGTGGTAGAGCAGCAAGGACAGGGTCTGTCCAGGCTCCACCTGTACCAGGAGCTGGGCAGCACCACAGAGGTCTGGGCACAGATCCTGCCAGGGGAGAACTGCTCTGCAGGCAGTGATTTGACTCCCAGCTATGGAGGTAAGGCCGCCATCTTCTCTCCAGCGACTGAGTAGGCAGGTACAGCCAGGAGCTCAGGGAACACAGGAGTGGCAGAGCAGCTGGGCCAGGGTCCGTGCGCGCTCCACCTGTACTCAGGAGCAGGGCAGTGCCACAGTATTCTGTGCCAGGGGAGAGGTGGTCACCCAGGGGTTCTGAGACAGGTGTTCAGGCCCACAGGAGGGACAAGTGCCAGCCAGAGAGAGCAGGACCAACTAACATCAGAGATAACCAGAAAGGCAAACATAGGAACAATATCAAC
Source organism: Tokudaia tokunoshimensis (assembly GCA_036184795.1). NCBI lineage: Eukaryota > Metazoa > Chordata > Mammalia > Rodentia > Muridae > Tokudaia > Tokudaia tokunoshimensis. Next base: position 51,705,901 of record BTHU01000011.1, on the reverse strand, counting down.
AGAAATCAAGGAAACAAGACACCATGTAAGCCCAATTCTCCCACAACAGCAAGTCCTGGATACCCACAACACACCTGAAAAGCAAGGTTTTTGGATTTAAAATCACAGCTCATGATGCTGATAGAGGGCTTCAAGAAGGACAAACTCCCTTAAAGAAATATGGGAAAACACAGGTAAACAGATAGAAGCCCTTAAAGATTTACAGGAAAGCACAACCAAACAGGTGAAGGAATTGAACAAAACCATCCAGCATCTGAAAAACGAAGTAGAAACAATAAAGAAATCACAAAGGGAAACAATTCTTGACATAGAAAACCTAGGAAAGAAGTCAGGAGTCATGGATGCAAGCATCAACAACAGAATATAAGAGATAGAAGAGAGAATCTCGGATGCAGAAGATACCATAGAAAGCATTGAATCAACAGTCAAAGAAAATGAAAAATGAAAAAGCTCCTGACCCAAAACATCCAGGAAACTCAGAACACAATGAGAAGACCAAACCTAAGATTTATAGATATAGAAGAGAGTGAAGATTTACAACTTAAAGGGCCAGTAATTGTCTTCAACAAAATTATAGAAAACTTCCCTAACCTGAAAAAAGAGATGCCCATGAATGTACAAGAAGCCTACAGAACTCCAAATAGATTAGAACATAAAAGAAATTCCACCTGTCACATAATAATTAAAACACCAAATGCACTAAACAAAGAATATTGAAAGCAGTAAGGGGAAAAAGTCAAATAACATATATAGGCAGGCCTATCAGAATTACAACAGACTTCTTGACAGAGACTATGAAAGCCAGAAGATCCTACACAGATGTCATATAGACCTTAAGGGAATACAAATGCCAACCCAGGATACTATACCCAGCAAAACTTTCAATTACCATAGATGGAGAAACCAAGGTATTTCATGACAAAAACAAATTTACACAATATCTTTCAACAATTCTAGCCCTTCAAAGGATAATACATGGAAAACACCAACAAAAGGAGGGAAACTACACCCTAGAAAAAGCAAGAAAATAATATTCTTTTAACAAACCAAAAAGAAGAGAGCCACATAAACATAACTCCACCTCTAATAACAAAAATAACAGGAAGCAACAATTGCTTTTCCTTAATATCTCTTAATATCAATGGACTCAATTCCCCAATAAAAAGACATAGACTAACAGGCTGGATATGGAAACAGGACCCAACATTTTGCTGCATAAAGAAAACTCACCTCAAGTACAAAGAGAGCATTACCTCAGAGTAAAAGGCTGGACAACAATTTTCCAAGCAAATGATCCCGAGAAACAAGCTGGAATAGTCATTCTAATATCAGATAAAATCAACTTTCAACCTAAAGTTATCAAAAAAGATAAGGAAAGAAAATTCATACTCACCAAAGGAAGAATCTACCAAGATTAACTCTCAAATCTGAACATATATGCTCCAAATACCAGGGCACCCACATTTATAAAAGAAACTTTACTAAAACTCAAGGTCCACATTGCACCCCCACAATCTTCACCCCACTCTCATCAATGGACAGATCAGGGAAACGCAAACTAAACAGAGAAACATTGAAACTAACAGACGTTGTGAACCAAATGGATTTAACAGATATCTATAGAACATTTATCCCAAACCAAAAGAATATACCTTCTTCTCAGCACCTCATGGAACCTTCTCCAAAACTGACCACATACTTGGACACAAAACAGACCTCAGCAGATATAAGAAGATTGAAATAATTCCATGCACCCTATCAGATCACCATGGACTAAGGCTGGTCTTCAATAACAACAAAAACAATAGAAAGCCCACATACACATGGAAATGGAACAACATTCTACTCAACAATAACTTAGTCAAGGAAAAAATAAAGAAAGTAATTAAAGAGTTTTTAGAATTTAATGAAAATGAAGGCACAACATACCCAAACTTATGGGATACAATTAAAGCAGTGCTAAGAGAAAAATTCATAGCTATGAGTGCCTCCAAAAAGAAACTGGAAAGAGCATACACTAACAGCTTAACAGAACAGCTGAAGGTTCTAGAAGAAAAAGAAGCAAATACACCCAAGAGGAATAGATGGCAAGAAGTAATCAAACTCAGGGCTGAAATCAACCAAGTAGAAACAAAAATAACTATACAAAGAATCAACCAGGGGTTGGTTCTTTGAAAAAACCAACAAGATATATAATCTCTTAGCCAAACTAACTAGAGGGCAAAGAGACACTATCCAAATCAGCAAAATCAGAAATGAAAAGGGAGACATAACAAGAGGAAATCAAAAACATCATCAGATCCTACTACAAAATCCTATACTCCACAAAAGTGGAAAATATAGATGAAATGGACACTTTTCTAGACAGATACCAGGCACCAAAGTTAAGTCAGGATTAGATAAATGATCTGAACAGTTCCATAATCCCTAAAGAAATAGAAGCAGTCATTAATAGTATCCCAACCACAAAAAGGCCAGGACCATATGGTTTCAATGCAGAGTTCTATCAGACCTTCAAAGAAGACCTATTACCAATACTCTTCAAATTATTCCAAAAAATAGAGATGAAACACTACCTGATTCGTTTCATGAAGCCACACTTACTCTGATACCTAAACCACACAAAGACCCAACAAAGATAGAGAACTTCAGACCAATTTCCCTTATGAATATCGATGCAAAAATACTTAATAAAATTCTTGCCAACTGAATCCAAGAAAACATCAAAAAGGATCATCCACCATGATCAAGGAGGTTTGATCCCAGGAATGCAGGGATGGTTCAATATATGGAAATTCATCAATGTAATCCATTATATAAACAAACTCAAGTTAAAAAAAAACCACATGATCATTCCTTAGATACACAGAAAGCATTTGACAAAATTCAACACCTCTTTATGATAAAAGTCTTGGAAAGATCAGGAATTCAAGGCCTATACCTAAACACAGTAAAAGCAATATATAGCAAACCAGTAGCCAACATCAAACTAAATGGTGAGAAACTTGAAGCAATCCCACTGAAATTAGGGACTAGACAAGGCTGTCCACTCTCTCCCTACCTGTTCAATATAGTACTTGGAGTCCTAACCAGAGCAATTAGACAATAGAAGGAGGTCAAATGGATTCAAATAGGAAAGAATGAGGTCAAAATATCACTATTTGCAGATTATATAATAGTATGCATTAGTTACCACAAAAATTCCACCAGAGAACTCCTAAACCTCATAAAAAATTTCAGCAAAGTGGCTGGATATAAAATTAACTCAAATCAGTAGCCTTCCTATACTAAAAAATAAAGAAGCTGAGAAAGAAATTAGGGAAATGACACCTGTCACAAGTCACAAATAATATAAAATGTATTGATGTGACTCTAATCAAGCAAGTAAAATATCTGTATGACAACAACTTCAAGTCTCTGAAGAAAGAAACCTAAGAAGATCTCAGAAGATGGAAAGATCTCCCATGCTCATGGATTGGCAGGGTTGATATAGTAAAAATGGCCATCTTGTCCAAAACAATCTACAGATTCAGTGTAATCCCCATCAAAATTCCAGCTCAATTCTTCATAGAGTTAGAAAGAGCAATTTCCAAATTTATCTAGAATAAGACAAAACCCAGGATAGTGTAAACTATTCTGAAAAATAAAAGATCGTCTGGTGAAATCACCATGCCTGACCTCAAGCTATACTTCAGAGCAATAGTGATAAAAACTGCATGGTATTGGTACAGGGACAGGCAGGTAGATCAATGGAATAGAATTAAAGACCCAGTAGTGAACCCTCACGCGTATGGTCACTTGATCTTTGACAAAGGAGCTAAAACCATCCAGTCGAAAAAAGACAGCATTTTCTTTTTTTTTTTTTTTTTTTTTTTTTTTTTTTTTAATTTTATTTTATTTTATTTTTTTAATTTACATTCCAAATCACTTCCCCTTTCCCGTTTCCTCCCTCCCCGAAAGTCCCATAAGCCCCCTTCCCTCCCTCTTTTCTCCGTTCAACCCCCTCTCATTACTCTGTCCTGGCGTTCCCCTACATCCAGTCTTTCCAGGACCAGGGGTCTCTCCTTCCATCTTTTTAGAAATCTATTGATATGCTGATTGTGTCTAGGGTATTCTGAGATTCTGGGTCAATATCCCCTTATCAGTGACTTCATACCATGTGTGATCTTTTGTGATTGGGTTACCTCACTAAGGATGATATTTTCAAGTTCTGACCATTTGCCTAGGAATTTCGTGAATTCATTGTTTTTAATTGCAGAGTAGTATTCCATTGTGTAAATATACCACATCTTCTGAATCCATTCCTCCGTTGAGGGACATCTGGGTTCTTTCCAGCTTCTGGCTATTATAAATAAGGCTGCTATGAATATAGTGGAGCATGTGTCCTTATTGCATGCAGGTAAAGTCTCTGGGTATATGCCCAGGAGTGGTATAGCCGGATCCTCCGGAAGTGTCATGCCCAGTTTTCTGAGGAGCCGCCAGACTGCTTTCCAGAGTGGTTGTACCAGCCTGCAATTCCACCAGCAGTGGAGGAGTGTTCCTCTTTCTCCACATCCTCGCCAACAACTGCTGTCTCCTGTGTTTTTGATCTTAGCCATCCTGACTGGTGTGAGATGGAATCTCAGGGTTGTTTTGATTTGCATTTCCCTAATGACTAAGGATGATGAACATCTCTTTAGGTGCTTCTCAGCCATTAGATATTCTTCAGGTGAGAACTCTTTGTGGAGCTCTGTACCCCATTTTTTAATAGGGTTACTTGCCTCTCTGGAGTTTAACTTCTTGAGTTCTTTGTATATCTTGGATATTAGCCCTCTGTCGGATGTAAGGTTGGTAAAGATCATTTCCCAGTTAGTTGGTTGCCGCTTTGTCTTTTTGACGGTGTCTTTTGCCTTGCAAAAACTTTGTAATTTAATGAGGTCCCATTTGTCTATTCTTGATCTTAGAGTATAAGCTATTGGAGTTCTGTTCAGGAAATTCTCCCCTGTGCCCATATGTTCAAGGTTCTTCCCTAGTTTCCCTTCTATTAGTTTCAGTGTGTCTGGTTTTATGTGGAGATCTTTGATCCACTTAGAATTGAGCTTAGTGCAAGGAGATAAGGATGGGTCAATTTGCATTCTTCTGCATGTTGACCTCCAGCTGAGCCAGCACCATTTGTTGAAAAGGCTATCTTTTTTCCACTGGATGGTTTTAGCTCCTTTGTCAAAGATCAAGTGACCATAGGAGTGTGGATTCATTTCTGGGTCTTCAATTCTGTTCCATTGATCTACATGTCTGTTACTGTACCAATACCATGCAGTTTTTAACACTATTGCTCTGTAGTACAGCTTGAGGTCCGGGATACTGATTCCCCCAGAGGTTCTTTTACTCTTGAGAATAGTTTTAGCTATTCTGGGTTTTCTGTTATTCCAGATGAATTTTTGAATTGCTCTTTCTAACTCTATGAAGAATTGAGTTGGGATTTTGATGGGGATTGCATTGAATCTGTGTATTACTTTTGGTAAGATGCTCATTTTTACTATATTAATCCTGCCAATCCATGAGCATGGCAGATTTTTCCATCTTCCGAGGTCTTCTTCAATTTCTTTCTTCAGAGACTTGAAGTTCTTGTCATACAGATCTTTCACTTGTTTGGTTAGCGTCACGCCAAGATACTTAATATGGTTTGTGGCTATCGTAAAGGGTATTATTTCTCTTACTTCTTTCTCAGCCTGCTTATCCTTTGAGTATAGGAAGGCTTCTGACTTGCTTGAGTTGATTTTATATCCGGCCACTTTGCTGAAGTCGTTTATCAGCTGTAGGAGTTCTCTGGTGGAGTTCTTTGGGTCGCTTATGTATACTATCATATCGTCTGCAAATAGTGATAGTTTGACTTCTTCCTTTCCAATTTGTATCCCTTTGACCTCTTTTTCTTGTCTAATTGCTCTAGCTAGAACTTCAAGTACTATATTGAAAAGATATGGAGAGAGAGGGCAGCCTTGTCTAGTCCCTGATTTTAGTGGGATTGCTTCAAGTTTCTCTCCGTTTAGATTGATGCTGGCTACTGGTTTGCTGTAAATTGCTTTTACTATGTTTAGATATGGGCCTTGAATTCCTGATCTTTCCAAGACCTTTAGCATGAAAGGATGCTGAATTTTGTCAAATGCTTTCTCAGCATCTAATGAGATGACCATGTGGTTTTTTTCTTTGAGATTGTTTATGTAGTGGATTACATTGATGGATTTCCTTATATTGAACCATCCCTGCATCCCTGGGATGAAGCCTACTTGATCGTGGTGAATGATCGTTTTGATGTGTTCTTGGATTCGGTTGGCAAGAATTTTATTGAGTATTTTTGCATCGATATTCATAAGAGAGATTGGCCTGAGATTCTCTTTCTTTGTCGGATCTTTGTGTGCTTTTGGTATTAGTGTAATTGTGGCTTCATAGAACGAGTTGGGTAGTGTTCCTTCTGTTTCTATTTTGTGGAACAGTTTGAAGAGTATTGGTGTTAGGTCTTCTTTGAAGGTCTGATAGAATTCTGCACTAAAACCATCTGGACCTGTGCTTTTTTTGGTTGGAAGACTTCCAATGACAACTTCTATTTCTTCAGGGGTTATAGGACGGTTTAGATGGTCTATTTGATCCTGATTTAATTTTGGTACTTGGTATCTGTCAAGGAAATTGTCCATTTCCTCAAGATTTTCTAGTTGTGTTGAATACAGGTTTTTGTAGTAGGATCTGATGATTTTTTGAATTTCCTCAGTTTCTGTTGTTATCTCTCCCTTTTCGTTTCTGATTTTATTAATTTGGATACTATCTCTGTGCCCTCTGGTTAGTCTGGCTAAGGGCTTATCTATCTTGTTGATTTTCTCAAAGAACCAACTCCTCGTTTTGTTGATTCTTTGTATGGTTTTATTTGTTTCTACTTGATTGATTTCAGCCCTGAGTTTGATGATTTCCTGCCTTCTACTCCTCTTTGGTGTATTTGCTTCTTTTTGTTCCAGGGCTTTCAGGTGTGCCATTAAGCTGTTAATGTATGCTGTCTCCCGTTTCTTTTTGGCGGCACTCAGGGCTATGAATTTTCCTCTTAGCACTGCTTTCATTGTGTCCCATAAGTTAGGGTATGTTGTGCCTTCATTTTCATTAACTTTCAAAAAGTCTTTGATTTCTTTCTTTATTTCCACCTTGACCAAGTTATCATTGAGTAGAGCATTGTTCAGCCTCCATGTGTACGTGGGTTTTCTTTTGTTTTTGTTGCCATTGAAGACCACCCTTATTCCATAGTGATCTGATAGGAGGCATGGGATTATTTCTATCTTCTTGTATCTGTTGAGGTCTGATTTGTGACCAATTATATGGTCAATTTTGGAGAAGGTACCATGAGGAGCTGAGAAGAAGGTGTATTCTTTAGCTCTAGGATGAAATGTTCTATATATATCAGTTAGTTCCATTTGGTCCAAGGCTTCAATTAGATTCACTGTGTCCCTGTTTAGTTTCTGCTTTCCTGAACGATCCATTTCAGAGAGCGGGGTGTTGAAGTCACCCACTATTATTGTGTGCGGTGCGATGTGTGCTTTGAGTTTTAGTAAAGTTTCTTTTACGAATGAGGGTGCCCTTGCATTTGGAGCATAGATATTCAGGATTGAGAGTTCTTGATGGTGGATTTTTCCCTTGATCAGTATGTAGTGTCCTTCTGAGACAGCATTTTCAACAAATGGTGCTGGCTCAACCGGCAGTAAGGACACATGCTCCACTATGTTCATAACAGCCCTACTTATAATAGCCAGAAGCTGGAAAGAATGCAGATGTCCCTCAATGGAGGAAGGATACAGAAAATATGGTATATATACACAATGGAGTACTATTTAGCCATTAAAAACAATGAATTCATGAAATTCTTAGAAAAATAGATGGAACTGGAAAATATCATCCTGAGTGAGGAAACCCAATCATAAAAGAACACACATGGTATGCACTCACCCAGGACACATTTCACATATCAAATGATTCCTAAGGAGGAGGAAGAACAAAGTATGGATCCTTCAGTCCTTTCTAGAAAGGGGAAAAAATACTCCAGAATGAGATACAGAGACAAAAGGTGGAGCAGAGTCTGAGGGAAAGACAATCCAGAGACTACCCTATCCAGGGATCCATCCAATATACAGTTAAAAAACCCAGACACTATTGTGGATGCCCAAAGTGCTGGCTGACTGGAGCTGGATATAGCTATCACCTGGGAGGCTCTCCTAGTGCATGACAATTACAGATGGGGACACTCTCAGCCAGCCTTTGAACTGAGCAGAGTCCCCAATGGGGGAACTAGAGAAAGGACCTGAGGAGCTGAAGGGGTTTGCAGCGCCACAGGAGGAACAACAATATGAGTCACCCAGTACCCCCAGAGCTCCCAGGGACAAAACCATCAACCAAAGAGTACACATGGAGTTACCCATGGCTCCAGACACATAAGGCAGCAGAGGATGGTCTTATTATACACCAAAGGGAGGAGAGGCCCTTGGTCCTGGAAAGACTTGATGGTGTAGTGTAGAGGAATACCAGGAAATGGAAGTGGGGGAGGGTTGATTGGGGAAGGGGAGATGGCTTATGGGATTTGTGGGGAAGAGGAGAACCAGGAAAGGGACAACATTTGAAATGTAAATAAAAAATATATCCAATAAAAAAATAAAATTTCTGATTTTTTAATTAAAAAAACATATAGAAGGATGCACATTGATTCATTCTTATCTGATAAGTGAATATTAGCCCAAAAGCTCGGAATACTCAAGATATAAGTCACAGACCACATGAAGCTCAAGAAGAAGGAAGACCAAAGTGTGAATACTTTGATCTTTATTGGAAAGTGGATAAAAGTACAAATGGCTCACAGCCAACCAATATAATGAGCATAGGACTCCCAAAGGAGCAGTTAGAGAAAGGACCAAGGAGTTGAAGAGGTTTACAGTCCTGCAGGAGGAACTAGTACCCCTCAGAGCTCCCTGGGAGTAAACCACGAACCAAAGAGTACACATGGAGGGACCCATGGCTCCAGCTACACATGTAGCAGAAGATGAACATTTCAGACATCAATGAGAGGAGAGGCCATAGGCCTTATGAAGGCTCAATTCCCCAGAATATGGGAATGCAAATCAGGAAATTGGTGGGGGCAGTAGGGTGAGCAGGGGTTGAAGGATTGGGATAGGGGTTTTTTGGAGGGGTAACCCAGAAAGGGGATACCATTTGACATGTAAATAAAGGAATTATCTAATATAAATAAATAAATAAATAAATAAATATTGACTGGTTTTATCTATACAAAACTTCATTAATAACTTAGTTATGGTTTTTCAACTTTCAATAAACCTTTGGAGCCGAGACAGGTGATGAATGTTTAGCCAGATAATTACTCCTAATGTATATGCACGTAAACATTCTGTGTTGTAAACTTCTATTTCAATTTATGATTTGATTTTTTTGTGTGAACTTGTGAAGAACTTTTTAATATATGATCATGTGTTCTGAAAGATGTTTTAAGTGCCAAGGACAAAGAGAAGATTCAGAACTGAGTTATGAGGAACTGAGCTTAGGAGAAGCTTTTAGACAGAAAACTTTTCAGACAGAACTGAACTCAAGAAGAACTTAGAAGTATAGGCACAACATTGGGAAAAAGGCATTGAGAGTAAGAGCATTCTTGTGAAATCAGAGCAGGAGGAGAGAGCAATATTAGAAGGAAAATACAGAGTGGAATAACTTAGAAATTATTGGTAACATAAAAAACTAGGAGAGCAATGTGCAGAATGCAGAGGGAACAAGGAAAAAGGAAGCTTCAGAGAGCAGACGGATTAGGCAGGGGTCTCTTTACCAAGGGACAGAACAGGTCCTTTCTTAGTAACAAGGCAGGTTTAATCTTATTAAAAGGAACAAAGCTTTTTTCTTACAAACTTGAGTTTAATTCATTTAGCATTAAAATAGTAGAAGCTGTTTCTTTCTCTATTCAATAAAGTTGAAGTTCATTTAAAAAAAAAGACCCCTTGAGCTTCATCTAATATTTGGCTGTGGGTTTCTCCATCTGTTTTGGTTAACTGCTGGGTGGAGCCTCTCAGAGGAGAGTTATGATAGGCTCCTCTCTGCAAGGATAGCAGGGTATCCCTAATAATGTTAGGTACTGTTTCATGACCATAAGATGGGTTTCAAGTTGGGCCAGTCATTGATTGGCCATTCTCTAAGTCTCTGCTCCACCTTTGATTCTATACTTCCTGTAGGCATTACAAAATTGGGGTCAAAGGTTTTGTGGGTGTGTTGGTGGCCTTATCTTTTCACTGGCAGTCCTGCCTGGCTGCAGAAAGTGGTCACTTCAGTATTCACATCCTCAGCTGCTCAAGTCTCAGCTAGAATCACCCCCATAGACTCCTGGGAGTTTCCCAAGTCCCAGGTCTTTAGATAATTCCAGAGATTACCCTCACCCATGTCTTTTCTCATTCCCAGACCTCTCCCACACCCCCACACCTGATCCCCATTCCCTATTCTCCTTCTTATCCCCTCTTCCACCCACTTCCTTCCATCTACCTGTCTCTCATGACTATTTTATCTCTCTATCTGAGCGAGATTCAAGCATCTTCCCATGAACCCTCCTTGTTATTTAGCATCTTTGGTTCTGTGGACTGTAGCTTGGGTATTCTGTATTTCATGGCTAATATCCACTTATAACTAGGTATATTCTATGCATGCTTTTGGGGGGGGTCTGGGTAACCTCTTAGAATGGTATTTTCTAGTTCCATCCATTTGCTTGCAGTCATGATGTCCTTATTTTTAGTAGCTAAGAGTATTCCATTGTGTAAATGAACCATGCATTTTTTTTTATCCATTCTTTGGTTGAGGGACATCTGGGATGGTTCCATTTCTGATTATTACAAATAAAGCTGGTATGAACATAGTTGATGGGATGGTGGAGAACCATTTATGTATATGCCCAAGAGTGGTATAGCTGGGTCATGAGGTAGAATTATTCCCAATTTTCTGAGAAACCATCAAATTGATTTCCAAAGTGGTTATATACGTTTGCACTCCCACCAGCAATGGAGAAGTGCTCCCTTTGCTCCACACCCTTGCCATCATGTGCTATCTCTTGAGGTTTTTGATCTTAGAAACTCTGATAGGTATAAAGTAGAATTTCAGAGTCATTTTGACTTGCATTTCCCTGATGACTAAGGACTTTGAACATTTCCTTAAGTGCTTCTCAGCCATTAAAGATTCTTCTGTTGAAAATTCTCTGTTTAGATGATGTACCCCATTTTTTAATTGGGTTATTTGGTTTGTTGGTATCTAACTTCTTAAGTTCTTTATATATTTTGGATATTAGCCCTCTGTCAGATGCAGGTTTTATAAAGATCTTTCTCCATTCTGTAGGATGCCATTATGTATTATTGATAATGTCCAGTGGCCTTTTCCTTACAGTTGCTTTTCACTTTCTTAAGTTCTTATTTATTATTAATTATTGATCTTAGAGCCTGAGCTATAGATATTTTGTTGAGGAAGTTGTCTCCTGTACCAATGTATTCAAGGTTGTTCCCCACTTCCCCTTCCATTAGATTTAGTGTATCTGGTTTTATGTTAAGGTCTTTGGTTCACTTGCACTTGAGTTTTGTGCAGGGTGATAGATATGGATCTATTTTACTGTTTTACTTTGCAAAACTAAAAGAATAATGTTGGTTTTGTTTATTGGCTTTGAGTTTTGAAACGTTTTCTAACATCATTTACTATACTCCATGTTCTTTCTCTCTTGTCTCTGTCAGTCTCTGTCTCTCTGTCTCTGTCTCTCTGTCTCTCTGTCTCCGTCTCTCCTCTCTCTCTCTCTCTCTCTCTCTCTCTCTCTCTCTCTCTCTCTCTCTCTCTCTCTGTGTGTGTGTATGTATGTGTGCATGCATGTGTATATGTATGTGTGTTGGGGGTATTCTGTGCATAATCATGCTGCCCACAGCTGAGGGAGTTAACATCTCTGCTTCTCTGTGCTGGCCTGCCATTTAGATTTTTATTTTAGTGATATGAAAAGAAGATGCTTAGCAACTTATGATGTTATCCACAGTTTTTTTTTCCACAATGCTTTCTAGCAGATTTGGTAATTTTCCTTCCATTTCTGGTTTACCAACAATTTACATTTTCATTAATCACATATGCATGCTGAATTTTATAAATGCTTTACTTTATCCATTCAGCTGATTTATTTTTACCCTTGTTAACATGTAAAAAATAGTAATTAATTTTTAACAATTTTGCATACTTAGGGAAAAAACCTTCTTGATCACAATGGAACATAATTTTTTCGGGATCCATCTTGCTCATATTTTGTTAAGGAATTTTGTACTTATGTTCAGGAGAGTATATATGTATAGTTTTCTCTTTTTAAACACCCTTGTTCCAGTTGTATATGATGATAGTGCTGAACTCATAAAATGTATCAAAATGCAGTCCTTCACATTCGATTCCTAGCATATATTGTGAATTGTGCTCATTTGTTCATTTCTTCTAAATGTCTTAATTTATATACATAATATTATATATAGGATTGCATTAATATACTCCTGCATGTCCAGAGTCTCCAAGACAAATTTTCATCTACCTTTATCCTCAGCTTTATTTTTCTTTAACTTATGATTTTTAAAATGAATCTTTAAAAACCACTTAAAGAAACAAAAAGCTAAGATTTATTTTATTTTCAATTACATTCATGTCTATGTTTGAGCATGTACTGAACCTAGAAAAGGAAGTTGCATGTCCTGGGGCTGGGGTTATAGGAAATTGTAGTCACCTTACATGAATCCTAGGATCTGGATTTAGGTCCTCTAAAGGAATAGCAAGCACTCTACCTATAAGACCACCTAAGTAGTTTTTTCACTCACTGACATCTCTTGTGCCAGCACAACTCCAATTACTCATTTATTCATCTGTTCCATAATTCCTCACAACTCCTACTACTCTGTTCACCTCTTTCCATGTGGGTGATCCAGTGATGTGATTTCTGTGTGCAGGTTTCCCCAGGCTTGTGTAATCTATTGATGCACTTGCTTCAGCTTCAGGATATGGATTTTCAACAAGTTTCCCTCCCATTCTGGCATTTTAGGCAATACTTCCAAACCAGTTTGTTAATCAATTCTTGACATCCTAGTTTTATTAGAACAATGACTTTTAGCATACTTACTAATGAATATTATTTAATTTAAAAATTTATTCAACAAATGGTGCTGGCTCAACTGGAGGTCAAAATGCAGAAGAATGCAAATCGATCCATTCTTATCTCCTTGCACTAAGCTCAATTCCAAGTGAATCAAGGACCTCCACATAAAACCAGACACACTGAAACTAATAGAAAGGAAACTAGGGAAGAACCTTGAACATATGGGCACAGGGGAGAATTTCCTGAACAGAACACCAAGAGCTTATGCTCTAAGATCAAGAATTGACAAATGGGACTTCAAAAGTGCAAAGTCTCTGTAAGGGAAAGGACACTGTCAAAAGGACAAAGCAGCAGCCAACAAACTGGGAAAAGATCTTTACCAACCCTATATCCGACAGAGGGCTAATATCCAATATATACAAAGAACTCAAGAAGTTAAACTCCAGAGAGCCAAATAACCCTATTAAAAAATGGGGTACAGAGCTAAACAAAGAGTTGTCACCTGAAGAATATCTAATGGCTGAGAAGCACCTAAAGAAATGTTCAACATCCTTAGTCATTAGGGAAATGCAAATCAAAACATCCCTGAGATTCCACCTCACACCAGTCAGAATGGCTAAGATCAAAAACACAGGAGACAGCAGTTGTTGGCGAGGATGTGGAGAAAGAGGAACACTCCTCCACTGCTGGTGGGATTGCAAGCTGGTACAACCACTCTGGAAAGCAGTCTGGCGGTTCCTCAGAAAACTGGGCATGACACTCCCGGAGGATCTGGCTATACCACTCTTGGGCATATACCCAGAGGCTTCCCCTGCATGTAATAAGGACACATGCTCCACTATGTTCATAGCAGTCTTATTTATAATAGCTAGAAGCTGGCAAGAACCCAGATGTCCCTCAACAGAGGAATGGATTCAGAAGATGTGGTATATTTACACAATGGAATACTACTCTGCAATTAAAAACAATGAATTCACGAAATTCCTAGGCAAATGGTCAGAACTGGAAAATATCATCCTTAGTGAGGTAACCCAATCACAAAAGAACACACATGGTATGCAGTCACTGATAAGGGGATATTAACCCAGAATCTCGGAATACCCAAGACACAATTCACATATCAATAGATTTCCAAGAAGATGGAAGGAGAGGCCCCTGGTCCTGGAAAGACTGGATGTAGGGGAATACCAGGATAGAGAAGCGAGAGGGGGTTGAATGGGGCACAGGGGGAGGGAAGAGAAGAGGGCTTATGGGACTTTCAGGGAGGGAGGAAACAGGAAAGGGGAAATCATTTTGGAATGTAAATGAAGAAATATAGAAAATTTAAAAAAAGTCATTTACGGAGGATCAAAAAAAATTTAGTATAATAAACATACTTTAATATAATAAATGTACTTATATAATTTAGTATAATACAATTAGTATAATTTGGTATAATAAATATACTCATAATATATATATACATTTACATTTAGAAAGACAATATTGAATCATTGAATAAAGAGAAGTATGAATAAAAAAATTAATTTTCTTAAGAATTGTAGGCAGGAATACATCATTTCAACATCTCTGTCTTGCCCATAAATCCCTCTCATATCCCTGTCTTAGTCACTTTTCAACTGCTTTGACAAAATGAAATTTATAAATTTCCAATTTATAATTTTAAAGGTTAAAGCATACATCCTTATGCACAAATTCAAGGTAAATGGGGAGTGGGGAGGGAGAGGGAGAGGGAGAGGGAGAGGGAGAGAGAGAGGCTTTTGAAACCTGAAAGCCTACTCCAGTCATGCACCTCCTCTAATAAGGCAACACCTTCTAATCCTTCCCAAAATGTTCCACCAAATAGGGACCCAGTATTCAAACATACGTGGTCCATTCACATGTAAACCACTATACCCTCCATACCCTCTCAGATTTATGTCCTCTTTTCTTTAATTATTATTGTTCTGTATGTATGCACATAATGTAAATAAATATCCTGCTCTTTCCATTAATTGACATTCTTTCATACATCATTGTTTTGAGTTACTCACTTGAGAATGGATAACATATAGGGGAGTTCTTCCTTGCAGAATACTAATTCTCCTTTTCTAAGTAGGCATTACTTACCCAAAGCTTATGATCTAGGGTAGAGCATTTGAGATTATCCCCATCTACACTGACATGTTAACTGATGTTATTGTGTGGGTCTTTTTTGGGTGAACATATATTTTTTAAGTTTCAAGAGTATACCTTCCCTGCCATATAGAGAAGATGCCATTTTACTGTAAACATCCTGTATTCTGGTTTTTAAAATATTTCTATTCCCCTTTATCTCATGTTACCTGAGACTTAAGGTATAAGGGTTTGTCATAGATCTATCAATTGGCATTGGACATGCTGTGGTCATTTGTTCTCTATATTTTGAGCAGATGCAATTTTCTGTATGAATCTCTACCTGCTGAAAAAGAAAAGTATTTGATGAGGAATGAGAACTACATTTATCTGTGGCTATAAGGATAAGTATTTATAGTACAGTTAGAAATTATACTGGCATAGGAAAATCTCAGTAGTAGGTTCTCCTTTATGGTCAAAGAACTTACCAGCTCCAGGTGGTTTGCTGAATTTATAGTACCAAGCATGGATTCTCTCCTACTGAGCAGGTCTTACATCCAAGCTCTTGTTGTTTACTATTAGATAGCTATTGTTTCTACTAGCTGTTTTACTACTATCACACCTTTGTGGGTATCTTGTCATGCTGGTAATTTTTGTAGTTTACAGTTATATAGGACTATTGATTGATTGGCAGATATTATAAAACCCACTTTTTAGTGAGAAGCCTTCCATGTTAGTTACGTCTCTTTTCCTCCAAGTTCTGTGTCTAAAGTATGTGGTGTCTTCACAAAAATGGTTTTATCTTCAAATTCTGAGAGATAGTCAAAGGCAAAGATAGCACATGCTATTTTGTGAGTCTCTTAGATTACCTTGACTAACAACTATAAGGGAAGTTTTCCATGCTTGGAACTGGGGTTTTCGTTAATCTATGGTTCTTGTGGGAAGCATTATCATTACAAGTAGTATAGCTTCACTCAAAATCACACAGAGAGAGAGAGAGAGAGAGAGAGAGAGAGAGAGAGAGAGAGAGAGAGAGAGAGAGAGAAGATGCAAGTATTGAATTATGTATTTCAAGTAGACATAAAATAACGTTTTTTTGGGGGGGGAGTTTCAAACATCCTAAGTGATTTACCTATCATTCTCCCTCTCCCTCTGTATTACTCTCACTTCCCCCATCTTAATTAAATCCTTCTTCCATTTTTTATTTCCCCTTCATTGTGCCTATGTCCTATTATCTCCTCTAGAGCTCCCTATCCCTCAACCATACACATTCTCAGAGGTTGTGGGACAAAGAAATGGAAGGAGTCTCTTTCTGGTTGTCTAGGTCATATGGTCTATGTGTCTGTTGAAAACTTTCCAAGCTCTCACTCTTAATATTTTGATTAACATAAATATCATTCCTTATTTAAAAGTATATATTTATTTAAATACAAGTTAATCTCCTCATACTATACTAATGATTATTTAGTCAGTGTTAACCACTTTTCTTACCAATAAGACATTTTCCTATAAACCACAAAGATGCAAGGAGTAAATGCTGGGGAATTGTTTGCACTGGGTTGGCTTTCCATCATTAAACTGCATTGCCAGTACCTGTAGTGGTGTTTCTTTGCTTTATGTCATTTACATTTTCAATTTTCTCACCTTTTATTGAAAATATTCTTTTCTCACATAATATATTCTGATTAGTTTCCCCTGACTCTACTCTTTCTAGTTATTCCCTACTTCCCCTCTGTATCCATTCCCTTTATATCTCTCATTAGAAAAGAGTAGACTTTTAAGAGATAACCAAATATGGCAAAATTAAAATATAATAAGATAAAACAAAACTGTCATATCAAAGTTAGACAAGGCAACCAAACAACAGGAAAAGAGTTCTACAATTATACAAAGAATCAGTGACTCACTCATATGATAGTTAATGAATAATTTCTCTGGGTAGAAAGAGGATATTTAATGTTTTATTTTTAAGGTGGTTCTGCAAGAACACTGAAGAAGCATAGAGTCAAACATAATGCATTTTTTATTTTGATGGTTAAATACTCCAGATTTGTGGAAAACTATTATTTTTAACACTCAGGGAGATAAAAATTGGATTAAAAATAAATTTTCATTGACATCCTTTGATAGCTAGTACTGATAATTGAAAGATGATACCAAGGGATGTTGTGCTTAGAATCAAACAAAACTTTTGTAGCCTTTTCCCACAACTGAGAATGAAGAGCTCAAGATTGTGGTACCTCATATGGTTCAATGATCATATGGCTATAATGATCAGTAAACTCCCAGAAGGCTTAATTTGGGTAGAGGGATTAAGCAAAACAGCTAGTATTGCACTCATAGCTCAAAGCCAAATATCTAAAATTATACTTTAAAGGGAGCAGACACATTTCTTCAAGTCTCCTTATAGAATACTTATAGACTATTACAATCAAGTTATAGGTTCTCCAT
This sequence comes from Tokudaia tokunoshimensis, assembly GCA_036184795.1. Lineage (NCBI taxonomy): Eukaryota > Metazoa > Chordata > Mammalia > Rodentia > Muridae > Tokudaia > Tokudaia tokunoshimensis. The sequence continues at coordinate 51,688,212 of BTHU01000011.1, read as the reverse complement.
GTTATTATTAGAGAAACTTGAAATTTTTGCAGAGTAAGGAATTATTAGTGCTTGTGTTGCTTTCCAAAAAAGAGAGAGGCTAAGAGAAAGTATTTAGATGTTGCTTGCTGTTGACACTGATGTACTTTTAATGAATAGCCATCTAGGTAAATTACCTTCAGTGTTACAACAGCAATACTTTTTCCAGTGTCAGACTGATTTTTTTTATTGTACCTGTTAGTCTACTGAATAACTTGATGGACACTGGAAAGGTAGTCACCAATGGAATGGACAGATAAGTGGCTAATATGCTTCAAGCAGCTTGTGGCATGAGATGCTATCTTATTCCATGTGATTTTAGCAGATTTTTATTATCTTGAAAATTGCAGGTAGAAAAGTAGGATACATAAAAGGAGTTGAACATGGAAAATTTAATCATCCTTTCATCTAAAGCATGATTTGAGTGGAATAGTTAAAATGTGTGCAGAAGTTCTTGGAATACAATAAATGCTTTTTGAGTGAGTCTGAAACTGAGTCAAATAATCAGTTGACCCCGACCTCTGACTTAAACTCCTGATCTAGACCCTTGAGACTTTGGCAAACTTCAAATGTAATAATTGAAAGGGAAAAAAAAGAAATTACTGTTCAAGTAGAGTCAACTCCTAACTCAACTCTTTGTACACTAGAAGTTTTGGCTTCTCTTAGTATACTTTCATTAGCTCTTCTGTGTACGTTAACTGTTGTCTCTGTGGCTTTTCCTTTCCAGATACTATGGTTTTCAAATGTTATTGATTACAGTGGGCATTGAAAGGGTCAGGTGGGAGAATCTTGATGGAAATGTATCATCGGGAACTAGGCAATGACAATCATGTATTTTAGTGAGCTAAGTGTCTTGAATTCTGTTGTGCTTTGTCAGAACAAAAAGTCTTACTTGTGTATTGTGTATCTAGTTACCATATACTCATATGATCTAGCAAAAAATATTAGGAAATGTAATATTAGTTTAAAATATTCTAGTGCCTGTTCACTACCATGCTGCACTACAGAGAAGAAAGAGTAATCTCAAGAAATCATACTTCTTTCAAAACATTTTATTCAAAATATATATGAGAAAATATTCTCAGAAACATCTGGAAAGAGGTGCTCTAATATGGCTGTATTTTTATCCCTAGCTTAAGAAGTGTCTGACACACAATGGGAGCTAACAAATGAGCATCAGTGGAGGAAGTGCACTACTGGAAATAGATTTTGGACCTTTCCAGGCTTACTCCTTTTTTTTAAAAAAAAAATTCTCCTTCTCTTCTCCCTGGGCTCTTCTTTTCCCCTCTCTTCTCCCTGGGTGGGAGTGAAATATGACCAGCTATCTTCCTGTTCCTGTTGCCATGCTCTTCCCACAAGGGTGGACTTTGTCCTCAGATACCATAAGCCATAATAATCCTCTCTTAAGTTGCTTTTGGTTGTGATTTTTTATCACAGCAACAGAAAAGTAATATAGAAATTGGTATCAAGAGTGGGGTAGCTAATACATTTCCTTTTCTGTAAAATGTATACTTGTTTTACCTACCATATGAAGTATGTGGGGAATTTGAGAAATTACTTGTTCTCTTGTTTATTTTGTGTTTCCTAACTTGGAAACAGTAGCACCCATGCATGGTAAAATATACTGTGTGATTCATCATCCAAGTAAGACTTAAAGGGACCATTTTTCAAGAAGTTCTCACTTTCAGGAAAAGATGAATTCATCAAACCCAATCAACAGAACCAAATGTTCCTTTTCTAAAGACTCACTATTGCTCATGCATTCTTCTTTGTTTACTCCTCCAGTAGAAAATCAAAGATTCCATCACAAAAAAAAAATCCTCAATGACCCATCACTTGGATCACTATAAAACCAAACTGGTGTTTTTGCTTCCGTACACACACACACACAAACACACACACACATACACACACACATACACACACACACATATACACACACATACACACACACACACACTCACACACACAAACTTAAGTCCTCTTTTGTCAATATAGAAACATAAAGTTGATTCTTTCTTAATTCAAATTATGTTACTCTGTTCAATACTATTCAGTAGCTACCAGATTTTGCTTGAAAAAAAATATTCCAAAGTGCTCCTTGTCTCTGAATATTCGGCCTTTCCCTTATCACCCATGTGCAGTTTTATCCACAACTTCTTTTGCCTTCTTGGTTCTGCTCAAGCCTCCTAGCCTTCTTGTTATACCTACACATACAAGTCATCTCACTTTAAGGCTAATGCCTCCTAAGTTCCAAAATATGTTATGTCTGAAGGGTCATATGAACATCAGCTCACCACTTCAACTCTTCTCAAATACCTACTGTTCCATGATATCTTCCTAGGGTATCTTCTTTCAATTCCATATTTACCCACAGTGAAGCTTTTCTTACTTCTGTCCCTAAGCCACCATCCTGCACTCTCTAAGCTGTATATAAGCAGCTTGCTTTAGAATTTTGGCAAAGGGAAGCAAGAATCATTGTCTTTATTCATGGTGCCTTGTTGCCTGTGGCCTGGACTACTCACTGCCCCACCCTACCTGCCCTTGGGTTTGGGGCTGAGGTAGCGCAGAATCATTGACACAGATTCCAGGAGCAGATGAGAAACCACAGCTAGCTCTCAGAACAATGCTGCAAGCTCCTTTAATACCATCCACCCATACCCTATTGGTCCCAAGAATCATCTCTTCTAAACGGCAGTCCCTGATTGGCTGGCATTGTCTGCACCTGCAACCCTTGGTCTTTCAAGCAGTCCTCAATTAGGTCCTCCTGCAGGAAGTGTTTTGGCAGCTGCGCAGCCCCCAGTGTTTACATAGAGGCAGCCCCACCATTCCTGCCACAGTGCTTTCTATGCATGTAAGAGGAGACTGGCAAGAGGGACAGCTACAAATATTAGCTGGATATACTATTGGACTTTTGTTTTATAACACAAATTTCATACTAGAATTTAGTCTTTGCATTTCACATAGTTTATTAGACTCAGTGTTCTTGCTTAGAAGGTTATAATACCATAATTTAGAATATCCAAAACTATGCATTAGATCATTCTGAACTACAATATTCATTTCAAAATATTACAAGGGCATTCATCTAAAGAAAACATATACAATTAATTGGAAAGTCCAAGACTAGAAATGACTTCCAAGAAAGAAGTAGCTCATTTTAAAATGCAATGAATTTTTTCTTAAAAGGAAGAAAACTACAAAAAAGCCTTCATGTCTAAGAATATATGTGAATACACAGATATATCTCAAGGCAGTTTAATGAATTACTTTAATCTTTATGGTACCCTATAATAATTAATATAGACAGTAAGCCAAATCATAGGACCAGAGGACTTTATTTTCATTCGATAAAAATTAAAATAAGCCAGGGATGGTGACATACACTTGCAGTTCCAAAATTTGGGAAGGTAAGGCAAGAGGATTAAAGTTTCAAAGTCAGCTAGTGTCACAGAAAAGTTTCTGTCTCTAAATAAACTTGTCAGATATCAATAGGAGGTGAGACCCTTGCTTCTGAGAAAGCTCCATGCCCCAATGGAGGGGAAGGTCAGGGGAATGCCAGGGTGGGGAGGTGGGAGTTTGTAGACAAGTGGGGGAGCACCCTCATAGTAGCAGGGGGAGGGAGGATGGGATGGGGTTTCTGGAGGGAAAAATGGGAAAAGAGATAATATTTGAAATGTAAATAAAGAAAACATCCAATAAAAAAGTGGTAAAAAAAAAAAAAGGTAACAAAAAACAAAACAAAATCAAAAAATAAACAAACAAGAAAAGAAAATTTACCAAAAAAAATTTTTTTAAAAGAAGCACTATGTTTCAGACATCCTGTTTCCCTTAATTTGTAATGGTGTAAGGATCATCTTTGGGAGAGCCTTTATCGGTAAAGAAGCTCATTGGGTTTCCTTGTTATCTCCCAACATATTTGTCTGTCAGTGTCTGAGTATAGTGCCAGAGCCTGTAAGGAATGGAGAACTAGTGATTTATATTATTCTTATCTGCAGCCTATTGGTAGTTGCAGATTAAATGACATTGACTAACTTTTCAGTATAAGATTATTCAAACTCTACTCTTGAAATTTTGCCTGAAGATGCTTTCATCAAGTTAAACTTATAAGTAGTTTGTTTCTGTGTATAAATAATTTGTGTGTGTGTGTGTGTGTGTTATAAGGTGATGCTTGAACCAAATATCCTGTATATGCAAGGTCGGTGCTTTATCACAGAAGTACAGTATAAGATCATATCCTTTATATTTTTTATTTTGAGATGCGATCACAAAGTTCTATAATGTGGCTATGAATTATTTAGCCTAGGCAGGCCTTGAACTGGAGATTCTCATTAAATATCCCGAATAGTTAGGATAGGATGACAGGCATAAGACATCACAATTAGCTTCAGTGTCAGATTTTCTTCAAAGTACTTATATGTGACAATAACAACCTTGCCAACAACTTTTCTGTGTGTGATCCCTGACATCTTGAGACGTGCTGTTAATTCATTCAGTGGGTAGCTATTGAGCATTTATTGCCCAAGACGTCAGGTAAAACAGTGTAGAAGGCAGAAATCCTGTTATCATGAAGTCAGGTATCCAGATAATATTTTCTGACACAGTTATCTGCTTCGCAGTTCTAAGTGAAATATTCCTCAAAAGTAGACTTGTAAAATACACAGGTTCTCAGCTAGGTGACACTTTGTCTTTTGGGACATCTTGTAATGTCTGGATATTCTTTTGAGGTATATCACTCATTGGGAAGGGAGGTATGACAGTGGCCTGTAAAAATTATCAGCTAAGAATGTTGCTAACCTGCCTACAATAAACAGACCAGCTTGTCACATGAAAGACTGGTATGAAGACCACAGTAGTGGGACTGACGTTCCTCTAGAAACATAAAGTTGTCCAACTTCCTTCCTGGCACACTGTATGAATTAAGCTTGTGACATTCAAACAATGAGAAGAAAAGCTCTCTGAACCTGAAATTTTTTTTGAAGGTTTATGTGGACCATTGTCATTTTTCTTCTACAACATAGAAAATACAAGAGCAAATGTATAATTGGCCTTTCTTCATTTTTGGTATCTCTACCATCGTTTGATTTGAAAAGACAAAATGAAGATGTCTTTAGTTCTGCTGCACGATTGTTAGAAGCAAGAATGAGTCACTCAGACTGAGACAACATGATTTGATTGAGTCCTTAGTAAGCACTGAGGAGTGGAAAGGGTAGCCTCTCCATTGTTCATTTGGCTGTCATGTACCAACATGGCTTTCCCCACAGAGCTCTTTCCTCTCTTATCTTCACATCCTTCATACATTGATGTTTATAAGATATCTTTATTTGTCATTTTCAGAGATAAAAATGCTCATGGTGAAAATTCTTACAACACAGGAGTTCAGGATTAGAAAGATGACTCCTCTGTAGAAAGAATTTTAATCACATTTTATCAACTTAGAATACTTGTTTATGCATATAATGGCCAGAGAGTGATAACATTAGTTGGCTATCCATGGTTCAGAAAAATTGCCCTTATGCTTATTTTTCTAAAATGAAGCCAAATCAAATTATGTAATCTCTAAAGCAAGTATATAAGAAAACTCATATCCTTCCACACAACCTGCCTCATTGAATCTCACTCTTTAAAAATGTTGAAATATCTTATTCCAGCACGTACAATCTGACATGAATTGTCTTGATTACATTTTAATTTTTCTCATTTCTCCTGGTTTCAAGAAAAAGTTCTGAGAAAGTCATTTGCTAGATGATGATTCATTTTCTAGCAACTCATACATGCCAGTTAATTGATCCTCTTGTAGATGTACGGCCCTCCCCCCTCAAAAAAAAAAGAGACTTGAAACATAGAGGATGATTATTATTCTTTCAAGTACTTTCAAGGAATTTTAGGCAGGATTTGACTTGGAAATTCCTTACAGAGAACATTGGTACATATGTTTGTGGATACAGTCTTGGGGGGTTGCTGTCTAGTAGTTTATCTAGAAGATTGGATCAGAAAGAAATTAGGTCCTGTGTGTTGGCTCAGTGGATAAAATCATTTACCTCCACATATATCCTGAATTCAATCCCTAGCACACACATGGTAGATGTAAAAAATCCAACTGCTAGTTGTCCTTTAAATTCCATACAATTGTTCCGCAGCATGTACATACACACAGAGACACACAAAGGCCAATGACAACTTCAAAGCCTATGCAACACTAGAATCATAAGGAAACTGAAAACACCAAGTAGTTCAAATAGATACAGAATGTCCTAAAGCAGTGTGCTGCATATCAGTCATCTGCAAAAATCTAGAAGAGTATTTAAATTTCAGTTCATTTTGGAGTTGAACTAAATAAATACTGTAATCTTATTTATAGTTTTCTGGATGACCACTGATTTGTAATATGCATCTCCATCCTTACAAACATAATTGTTACTATGTGCTGAGAACTTTGGGTCCCTTCAGGCTATTTTAAAATATATCATAGGCTATTGTAGTCTACAGTTACTCTTCTGTACTGTAGAACACCAGAACAGATTCTGATTGCATTTGGTTTTCCTTTGTCTGAAGGATGAACTCCTAAGGATAAGATGAAAAAATTCTAAATCTAAAGTCAGATGAGGAATACCCTTAGGAGGCAGCATTAGTTTCCACCATGCTTTCACTTGTCATCTGTGTCATCGTCTCCTTGGGATAATTCTCTAAGATAGATGCACTAGAATAGCAAGCCCTGAGCTTGGATGTAAACACACACACACACACACACACACACACACACCTATAGATGGAAAAAATCATTTTTAACACACTAAAAGAAATATTGTTTCTTAAAATTCAAAGATTTCACATCTGTCAATCAGCAGGTTCCCACATTACATTTAAGTTAGCAGGCTTATTTATAGTTTCAGTTTCAGTCTCAATTGGAATCTTGTGGTCAATCTAACATGCAATATTTATAGGGAAATAATGTTTCCCATGCTGACCCAAACAGACTATCTTTTGTTTTTGATTAAAACAGGCTGAGAAAGAAATAAGAGAAATGATACCCTTCACGATAACCACAAACAATATAAAGAATCTTGGTGTGACTCTAACCAAACAAGTGAAAGATCTGTATGACAAAAATTACAAGTCTCTGAAGAAAGAAATTGAAGAAGACCTCAGAAGATGGAAAAATCTTCCATGCTCATGGATTGACAGGATTAATATAGTAAAAATGACCATCTTGCCAAAAGCAATATACAGATTCAATACAACCCCCATCAAAATCCCAACTCAATTCTTCATAGAGTTAGAAAGAGAAATTCAAAAATTTGTCTGGAATAACAGAAAACCCAGGAGAGCTAAAACTATTCTCAAGAGTAAAAGAACTTCTGGGGGAATCAGTATCCCGGACCTAAACTGTACTACAGAGCAATAGTGTTAAAAACTTCATGGTACTGGTACAGTGACAGGCGTGTAGATCAATGGAACAGAATTGAAGACCCAGAAATGAATCCACACTCCTATGGTCACTTGATCTTTGACAAAGGAGCTAAAACCATCCAGTGGAAAAAAGATAGCCTTTTCAACAAATGGTGCTGGCTCAACTGGAGGTCAAAATGCAGAAGAATGCAAATTGACCCATTCTTATCTCCTTGCACTAAGCTCAATTCCAAGTGGATCAAGGACCTCCACATAAAATCAGACACACTGAAACTAATAGAAAGGAAACTAGGGAAGAACCTTGAACATATGGGCACAGGGGAGAATTTCCTGAATAGAAATCCAATAGCTTATGCTCTAAGATCAAGAATTGACAAATGGGACCTCATTAAATTACAAAGTTTTTGCAAGGCAAAAGACACTGTCAAAAGGACAAAGCGGCAACCAACTAACTGGGAAATGATCTTTACCAACCCTACATCCGACAGAGGGCTAATATCCAATATATACAAAGAACTCAAGAAGTTAAACTCCAGAGAGGCAAGTAACCCTATTAAAAAATGGGGTACAGAGCTAAACAAAGAATTCTCACCTGAAGAATATCTAATGGCTGAGAAGCACCTAAAGAGATGTTCATCATCCTTAGTCATTAGGGAAATGCAAATCAAAACAACCCTGAGATTCCATCTCACACCAGTCAGGATGGCTAAGATCAAAAACACAGGAAACAGCAGTTGTTGGCAAGGATGTGGAGAAAGAGGAACACCCCTCCACTGCTGGTGGGATTGCAAGCTGGTACAACCACTCTGGAAAGCAGTCTGGCGGTTCCTCAGAAAACTGGGCATGACACTCCTGGAGGATCCGGCTATACCACTCCTGGACATATACCCAGAAGCTTTACCTGCATGCAATAAGGACACATGCTCCACTATGTTCATAGCAGCCTTATTTATAATAGCCAGAAGCTGGAAAGAACCCAGATGTCCCTCAACGGAGGAATGGATTCAGAAGATGTGGTATATCTACACAATGGAATACTACTCTGCAATTAAAAACAATGAATTCATGAAATTCCTAGGCAAATGGTCAGAACTGGAAAATATCATCCTTAGTGAGGTAACCCAATCACAAAAGAACACACATGGTATGCAGTCACTGATAAGGGGATATTAACCCAGAATCTCAGAATACCCTAGACACAATTTGCATATCAATAGATTTCCAAGAAGATGGAAGGAGAGAACCTGGTCCTGGAAAGACTGGATGTAGGGGAACACCAGGACAGAGAAGTGAGAGGGGGTTGAATGGGGAACAGTGGGAGGGAAGGGGGCTTATGGGACTTTCGGGGAGGGAGGAAATGGGAAAGGGGAAATCATTTGGAATGTAAATAAAAAAATTAGAAAATAAAAAAAAATTAATTTTATAGGCCTTTACTTACATAGCTTTTATTACTTGTGATGGTATACTATACCATATCATGTTATGGTATACTATACCATAACATACTTGTGCTGGTACCATATTATGTTATGGAATTTAAGTGACCAAAAGAATTCATTCTATAGGTTATATTTATCAGAGTACTCAATATGTGAACAATATGTTTAAACTACAAAGAAAATTTTTTCCTTTTAGGGAGAGTACAGAATTTAGACCACATCAAATCACATAGACCTTCAGTGTAAATGTAAATAAACTAAAGCATTCATAAAGCTCAAGCTAAATAAAACAACATTTTAATTCAGATGGAACAAAAGATAAAGTATATGAATAGATTAGATTCTTCCAAGAATGCTAAACATTGCTGCTGTACACTTCTACACTGTAAAGGGCTACATTTAGAATTCTCAACTGAGGAAGACCTAAAGAAATGGTCAACATCCTCAGTCAACAAGGGATTGTAAATCAATATGATGCTGAGATTCCACCTCACACCAGTGGAATGATCTAATGGCTAAGATCAAAAACTAAGGTGACAGCAGATGCTGGCAAGGGTGTAGAAGAAGAGGAACACTCCTCCATTGCTGCTGAGATTGCAAGCTGGTACAACTACTCTGGAAATAAGTCTGGCAGTTCCTCAGAAAATTGAACATAGTACTACCAGCTATAGTACTCTTGGGCATATACCCAAAAGATGTTCCAACATATAACAAGAACACATGCTCTACTATGTTCATAGCAGCCTTTATTTTTTATAATAGCCAGAAGCTGGAAACAACCCAGATGTCCCTCAATAGAGGAATGAATACAGAAAATGTGGTACATTTACACAATGGAGTACTTCTCAGCTACTAAAAACAATGAATTCATGAAATTTTCAGGCAAATGGACAGAACTAGAAACTATCATCCTGAGTGAGGTAACGCAGTCACAAAAGAATACACATGGTACATATTCACTGATAAGTGGATATTAAAAAAAAAAGCTCTGAATACACATGATACAACTCACAGACCATATGAAACTTAAGAAGAAGGAAGACCAAAGTGTGGATGCTTCAGTCCTACTTTAGAAGGGGGAACAAAATAATCATGGAAGGTAGAGGGTGGGAGAGAATTGAGAGGGAGAGAAGAGGGGGAGGGGAAAATTGGGGTAGGATCAGGTATGGGAAGAAATGGGGAGATGTACACAGAGGGTCAGGAAATTGAACAGAGGTGTGTAGCAATGGGCGATAGGGAACTGAGGGTAGCCACCAAAAAGTCCCAGATGCCAGGAAATCAAGAGGCTCCCAGGACCCAATGGGGATGACATTAGCTGAAATACCCAACAAGGGGAGAGAAACCCTGTAGAGATCATATCCAGAGGTTAGATTTGGCCCCTAGTGGAGGGATAGTGTTACCCACTCATCTCTAAAAATTTAACCCGTAATTGCTCCTGTCTAAAGGAAATACAGGGACAAAGAGTGGAGCAGAGACTGAAGGAAAGGCCTTCCAGAGACTGCCCTACCTGGGGTTCTATCCCATATGCAGCCACCAAACCCAGACACTATTGCTGATGCCAAGAAATGCTCACTGACAGGAGCCTGATATAGCTGTCTCCTGAGAGGCTCTGCCAGAGCCTGACCAATACAGATGGATGCTCACAGCCAACCATTGGACTGAGCAGTGGGACCCCAATGGAGGAGTTAGGGGAAAGACTGCAGGAGCTGAAGGGGTTTGCAACTCCATAAGAAGAACAACAATATCAACAAACTGGAACCCCCAGAGCTCCCAGGGACTAAACCACCAACCAAAAAGTACACATGGAGGGACCCATGTCTCCAGTTGCATATGTAGCGGAGGATAGCCTTATCTGGCATCAATGGGAGGGGAGGCCCTTGGTCCTTTGAAGGCTCAATGCCCCAATGTAGGGGAATGTTAGGGCAGTGAGGCAGGAGTGGATGGGTGGGTGGGGGAGCACTCTTATAGAAGCAGGGGAGAAGGCGATGGGATAGGGGGTTCCAACTAAGGTAAGGTCTTATTGCTAAAGACAACACTTACATATCTTATTGGCCATGAAGAAGTTGGGCTAGAACCTAACTAGTGCCTTCACCCCTACTGACTAGTGCTCATGGTTCTCTGGGGTATTCTGCTTGCTGTCAGAAGAGAAAGGTAACCACCAACTTAGTTACAAAGCCTGTAATCCACAATGTTAACCATGATGGGCTGGTGCAACATTGGCACAGATGTTGTGGGAGTAACCAATCACTCTTAGAATGAATTTAGCACCCACTCACTCCATGGGCTGAAACCCTTGCCTAGCACAGCTCAGAAACCCAAAATATGTAGGCCGTATGCCTAGGGGAAAACAAAATATTACTGTTCTACTAAAGAAAGATAGCAATAAAATGACTCCTAAAGGCATGCTGCTCTGCCCACAGATCAGTGCCTCACTCAGTGACCATCAGAGAAGCTTCTCTGGCAGTAGATGGGAACCAACACAGGGACCCACAACTGGACAATGTACAAAGAATGAGACACTTTGTAACAGTCATTTCTAAATGAAATGTCTTCATCCAACTCCTCCTACCAGCACTCAGGGTGCTATGCCAAAGAGGAAGCAGGGAGACTGTAAAAGCCAAAGAAGATAGATGATCCCAAGGAATCAGACATATTAGCACTGACAAATATGTGAAGTCATAGAGGTGGTGGTAACATGCACAGGGCCTGCACCGATTCAACTCAGACATGATCTCAGTGCTGAGAGGATGAAGTAGACATGGGCTCCCATCCCCAACAAAGAAGCTATCTCCAATGGACATCCACTTGCTAAGGAAAAACTGAGTTTTCTCCAAATGGAGTCTTACTGGGTTGACAAACCACAATTAAGGTAACTCCCAAGCTCAGCAATAGATGGCTGACACAAAAGGAACTCAGTGGTATTTTTGTAGACTTTGTCTCATACTGCTTTGTTTGAACATTTTTTTGTCTTGCTGGTCTTTTGTGGTCTATATTATGGTTTCAAATTTTCTGTTTCTGCTTTTATGGGCTTCGTAAGTGTGTGTGTGTGTGTGTGTGTGTGTGTGTTTCTTTTGTTTCTCTTTTTCTTTTCTAGTTTGGTTACTGTTTTTTGTTTGTCTGTTTTCTAAAGGGAATGGAGTTGGATGGGTTAAGGACATGGAGAGGATCTGGAAGGTGACAGAAAAGGAAACTGTGATCAGAATATATTGTCTAAATTTTTATCAGTAAAAATTAGATTCTAATAAAATACTATTTCAAAAAGCTTTTAGATTTTAGAAAAGACAAAAGTTTTTCCTTCCCCTTCCAGTGTGGCCATACTGCCCCCAGCTACTATTATAATCACAGTTTTGAGCAGAGAGTCCCTACTGAAGGAGTTGAATACCCCATTGCAAAGGTTTGCAATGCAGAACATCTCTAGTCATGATGTTCTTCTGTATACTTGATCAGAAATCTTTTCTAGTTTTGTCTTCATTATCATCTCCAATCAGTTCCCAATTATGCTCTTTTCCAAATATTTCCCAGGCCTCTAGCTATCAAAGCCTTTTGTCAGTTCTTCCATCTAGAATATTCTGTCACCATCTTTTCTACTTGTTTAGTAATCCTACCTAGCTCTATGGTTCCAATTAAAAGGCATATCCTCTACAAACTCTTACATGAAGTTTTGGTCTTCTAGATTATCTTTCTGTTTCTGTTGAGTTCTGTGGCATGGGTGAATGATTTGTGAATATTTATCCAATTAAACATGATAATCTTTCTCTTGTTTCCTCCTCCCCATGATATTAGCTCTTACATAGTTCTTACACAGCTCTTCATGCTAATATGATATTGACTGTTATAAAACCACTATTGAACCAAAGATATCTGTTAGCTAAGTGATTTTAATCAGATAGTACTCAATACTTTATTCTCAAGATTCATGAAGTCCAAGTTCTTGCCTCAGTCCTAAGATACAGCTTGAATTGAATACTTTTTTCTAGATGAACAACCCTGCAGAATACTTCAGTTGCTTACAAGTACCTCTACAATCTTCCAATTAATTTTCCCAGAATTGAGGAAGTTGTTTTTAATACAAAGAAAAGACAGATCAAAAGAAACACCCCAAAATCCACCATTTTACTGTGAGAAACACAATGTCATAGAAAGAGAATATTTTTTAAAGCTCTTCACAGAGATCCTGATATTTAGGCCAGTTTGAAAAAATATAATTAAAAGGCTGGGAGACAGCTCAATAACTCATGAATATTTAACAGGACTTTCATTAAGCCCAACATCATCAAGAAGTGCTGTCATACTTGAGGCATACCTGTGAAAATAATCTATAAGATCCAAATATGAACTGTCAGGGAGCTGTTTGATTTAAGTCATGTATTTGAACATTAATTCAGATTATTCCTGTTAGCAATCCTTAGTAGAGCCAATCAAGGTACCTGATAAGTATAGTCTTGCCCTTGGCTTAAATATGAATAATTAAATATTGGGAAATATAAGATAGCATTTTGGGCTTATAATGTGACTCTGGGATCAGTAGTGCCTTTCGACCTGACAAAGGTCTTAATCTGGAGGCCACATCCCAAGACAGAAAAAAGGGAAAATGCTTTTCACTTAGTTGCTATTGTAGCACATGTAGGACTAGTTCCTTGCTTTCATTCTCTCTTGGCTTCATATGGCTGGATATCCAACAATGATCTAAGTAAGATATAAAGCACCATGTGCAGCTTTTTAAAAATATAATTTCCTCTCTCATTAACTGCGTTTCTTTCTTGATTGCAGAAGTTCCACATCAGTGAGACTTAGATTTCTAAGCCTGAGCCCTTTTAAGTTTTCTCTTGAAGGTCTCCAGAAGACTGTCATTAACACGGTAGAGTATAGGAGATGTGATGGTGGTAAGTCTGATGTAAACTTACTCACCTGTTAGATATCCTTTGCTGGTCAAACAATTCCTTCTTCATTCACTATTCCATAGAATCCTCTTCAAAACCAATTCAAGAAGATGATCTACTCAAAGAAGAGGGGTTTTTCTTGATAGTTTTGATAAATGAGGAAACCATATTGAATGAGGGAGACAATTTAGGAATTGGAGTAATTATTACCTCAGTTAGATCTTTGTGTCCTCTTAGGTTGAGCTTAAATTTTATTTTATTCTTTCTGAACCTGGTTCAAACACTGGGTCTCATCATGAAACACTGATTTATGCTTAGTTAACAGAGGAGTTTGTATGTTGTACTTAATAGTAACTAAAACTGAAGAGCCTTGAGTAAACTCCAAAATGTTTTCTAACAGTGAATATTATCCCTTAAAACAGCAAGGAAATAATCATTTTCAAAAGACAGTTTTTCTTTACAATACCAAGGAAACCCAGTGGTAGTGAACAATTGGATGGAGTTGGGATACCACTCTGGTTATTGATATATTTGTAAGAATGATACATTTCTCTTATCTCCTGTTTCTAGTTTGGATGATGATAATTATGTTGATTAAACTCTCTTGTTTGCAACATGAAGTCAGACTAAGAAGCTGAAAGTAGACTAGGCATCCCAAACCAACTTGCTGAGGGTCACCACTGAAGGACTGTGGGAAACAAGGAAGCCATGGAAGCATTGGTCCCACATCCCTACAATGCCAAAGGCTTCTGTGCTATGGCTGGGAGCCACCTTACTTCCTAGTATCCTTCTAGCAGCTGCTCCTCACAGATCTCAAGTTCTTGAGCCAGTTGTCCTGCTCTTTCTCTCCCCACTCTCTGTCCATTTTGCTTCCTTCTTTTTTATTTGTCTTTTCCCCCTTTTACCATTTTCCCACAGTTAGCACAATTACCAAGCAGACAAGAAGTGGGTAAACCTTGTAAATGTAAAGCCTAATGTAAAGTACAAAATAAATACACGAAGGGAAAGTAATTTTATTTTAAGACAATGACCTTTAATATTGTCCAAACTAGAGACTATTTATCAAAATTGGCTCTAATTGTATCTATTAGTACATTCCAAGCAGTCAATAATGTCAAAGTACCCATCAATGTGAACTAATTGCCAGTTTGAGGTGGTTCATCTGAAATAATGGAGTGTGAAATACCTTAGAAAGAACTAGAAGGAACTCTAAATGAAGTAGAACTCTTATTTGTACCTTTGTAGTAGGCATTAAGACCCCTTGGACTGCTGTCTGAAAGGAAATTAATGAATCAAAGTCTCTTTGACTCTTGTTTCACTGGAAAGTTATTAAGTAGATTTGAGACTTTAAAATTTTATTGTTAGCATATATTATATGAGTTTCATTATGACATTTTGGTACATGTATATAATGGGTTTTGAACATATTTTCCCACCATTACCCTCTCTCATCACCTCTACTCCTGGTGATCTCTTCCCTTATGTCCCTTCTAATTCCATCTTTGTGAGCCTTGATTTCAATTAGTGTTGGATTGGAACATGGGCAAATTATTATTTACAGGCTCCTGGTAATTTACCTAATGACTACACCACTGAAGAAAATGTCTTTTCTTCCTCAAGCAACTGTTAACTGCCTATAAGTCTTCAGAAAGGAATGAGGCTTCAGGAGTCCTTCCCAACACTGTGACAGGATGTTGGCAAGCCCAATCTTGCAAGTCTCATGTAGGCAACCATTTACTTCTGGCCACTTAACACATATTTATTCTCTATAGTTTTATCAGTAATGAGTCTCTGCAGTTATTGTTGCCTGCAACAAAAAGCCACTGTCTGATCAGAGTTAATTATAGCACCAATCTCTGAACATAAACACAGTTTTTTGGGAGGCAATTTGATGTCTACATTATTGTACATTTGACATAACAACAGCAGTAGGTTCCCACAGAGAGATCATGACTTCTGAAGCCATGGGAGAAGTGAATTCTTCTGTAGAGTGGGCCTCGGATCTGTAAGGAAACCAATCTGGTATCCTTATAACAGACTTGCTACTACCAGAAGGCAAATCTTCTCTAGCATATCAGTAGTCTACTGACAATTCTACTGTAGCAGCTTACATAGCATCTCAGACATTATGTGGTTTAACCAGCAGAGAGGGGTTGATCTATATCTACATTTACTTTTACATGTTAAATCTATATGTCTTAAATCTATATATCTATCATATATATGAGTTATATATATTATGAATATATATATGTATGTATGTATGTATGTATGTATGTATGTATGTATGTATGTATTCATCTCCATATCTTCCAAAGCTAAGGAAATATAGTGGAAGGGGTGTCAGAACTTAGGAACCACAAGAAACAGTACTGTAGGATTCTGTTTCTCCCATGACATGGCGGTTGCACTCTTGAACTCACAGCAGCTATGATTACCTACACATGTAGTTTTGATAAACAACCAGCAGCAGGAACAGTGCATCTCTCTTTTGGGAACCTCAGAGGCCTCTCTGATGAGCAACACATAGGGAGGTAGCCAAAACTCTGGCACTATTTCCCTTGTAATAACCTACATCTTGTGGGAACAGCTTTAGTTACCCATGCAGAGTACCTCCATCTGTCAGATCTCTTTCTGTTTTAGTTTTATTGGTTTATCAAGTAACATATTTTGATGGCATTTTCATAAATCTTAATTTTGATTGGCCTCCAATGTGTATTTTTAGCATTTTTGTAAAAAATCAGCTATATTTTCACAGGCATCTATTTGGATCCTCTATTCTAGACTACTGGGCTACATGTCTGTCTTTTATCAATACTATGATATTTTGGTTACTATGAGTTTGTAGTATGACTTGGTGACACCTATAGTGTTGACTTTTTGTTCAGGGATTATTTGGTTATCCATGTGTGTATTCTAGTATTCTTCCTATTTATGTGAAGAACAACATTGGAATTGTGATGCAGATTGCATTGAATTTGGACATTGCTTTGGTAGTTACAGCCATTCTCACAATATTAGACCTTCTGAGCCATGAGCATGAGAGATCTTTTCTATTTTTATTAATTCTTTTCATAAAATATATTCTGATCATGTGCCTCCCACATCTCTTTCTAGATCTTCCCGCCTCCCTGCATCTTTCTACCTCCTACATCTTTCCACCTCCCTACTCATCTAACTCCAGGCCTTCTTTCTCTCTTTCTCTTTAGAAAAGAAACAGGTAAATTTGAAAAAAAAAGAAAGTCAGAAGAAAGAAAGAAAGAAAGAAAGAAAGAAAGAAAGAAAGAAAGAAAGAAAGAAAGAAAGAAAGAAAGATCATAAGAAATTTGTACACAAAGGGACCCCCCCACACACACACAAACAAACACACTCCCACACCCCCATTCATATGTGTGCATGCACACACCCAAACATATGTACTAAAATAAAATAAAATAATTAAACCAAACATAAAAACACAAAACCAGAAACCAGAATATTCTCTGTTTCAGTTTCTTTCCTCTGAGTTTTAATGTGCTCATTGTGGAGAACTTTCAATTCATCGGTTAGATTAATCTAAAGTTTTGGGTTTTGTTTGCTTATTTGTTTTTAAGGGTATTATGAATTGAAGTGAATTGCTTTCTTGACTTCTTTCTTAGAATATTTGTTATTAATAAATAAGAAGGTCACTAATTTTATATATTATGTATCCCAATACTTTGTTGAAGTAAAACTGTCTTCCAGCAGTCTTTCGGTCTCATACATAAAATCATAATGCATGAAAATAAGGAACTTTTATGTTTTTCTTTTCATCCCCTTCTCTTCTTATTTATTGCCCTAGATAAGACTCCTAACACTATATTGAGAGTGGTAGACACAATGAACAACTTGCTTCATTCCTCATCTTATAGAGATGCCTTGATTGTTTCCTTCTCCATTTGGCACAGAGAGACTTTCTTATATGGGGAAACATTCTGTTCCAAGACTCCTTACAGATTTTATCATGAAGGGATATTGGACTTTATCAAAGCCTTTACCATGTCTACTTAGATGATCCAGTGAGTTCATGTGTGATATCTTACATTTTATGTGGCACCATGCTGACATCTTATGGAATGAGGTCAGCTTGACTGTGGTGAATAACCATAACTTTTTGATGAATTACATTTTTAAAGATCTTGTTTTAAGTGTGCATGCATGTGTGTATGTGTGTGCATGTATGTGCATATGAGCATGCATGCACACATGACCAAGAGTGTAGATACCCACAGATGCAAGGAAAAGGTGTCAGATATCCTGGGGCAGGAATACAGGCAGTAGTAAACCGCTGGGCCTGGGTTCCAAAAACTAAACTTGGGTCCTCTGCCAGACCAGCATGTCTTCTTAACCGCTGAGTGGTCTCTCCAGCTATGAATGTGTTCTTGAATTCCATTTGTAAGTATTTTATTAAGAACTTTTGCATTTTCATCGGGGAGATTAATTTGCAATTTTATTTTGTCTTTGTTTTTTGGGTTTTTTTTTGTTGTTGTTGTTGTTGATCTAGATTTAGTATCAGAGTAGAGGTACTAGACATGAGAAATGACTGACATGATCATGACATTGTCACGAATAAGTCTCTTAGTATTCCTTTACAGTCCTAGAATTCTCACTGATGGAAATTCCTCTATGAGCTAGGTTTGTTTCTTACACATGTATTGCAGGTAGCATACTGCCACAATTACTTTTTCTTAGTTAAAACTGAGAATTTGGATGTTCCTTGTTGCATAACATATAGTAGAGGCTCTTTTTTCTTTTATATTTTATCTATCATTTTAAATTTTTATTTAGTATATTTATATATGTTATTGTTTCTCTTTTTTTTTTACCCTGTGGATTTTTCACATATATATTATGGCTTCCCATATAGTGTTTTTATTGGACCCTTGAGTGTGCAAACAAGTTGGCTTCTCTCTCTTGTGTGTCTTCTCTTAGGGTGTTTTCTTCTGTTGTTTGCTTTGTCCAATTCCAATGTGATAGTTTTTATTTTATCTTATCATATTTTATTATTATCCATAGAAGCTTGTTTATTTTCTAATAAGAGACAGAGGGTAGATCTAGGTGAGAGGATACATAGAAAGAAGCTGGGAGGAGTTAGGGGAGGATAAACTGTAATCAGGATATATTATGTGAGTAAAAAATCTACTATTAATCCTTGCAAACACCTGCTGTCTCCTGTGTTTTTGATCTTAGCCATTCTGACTGGTGTGAGGTGGAATCTCAGGGTTGTTTTGATTTGCATTTCCCTAATGACTAAGGATGTTGAACATTTCTTTAGGTGCCTTATTTATAATACCAGAAGCTGGAAAGAACCCAGATGTCCCTCAATGGAGGAATGGATTCAGAAGATGTGGTATATTTACACAATGGAATACTACTCTGCAATTAAAAACAATGAATTCATGAAATTCTTAGGCAAATGGTCAGAACTGGAAAATATCATCCTTAGTGAGGTAACCCAATCACAAAAGAACACACATGGTATGCAGTCACAGATAAGGGGATATTAACCCAGAATCTCAGAATACCCAAGACGCAATTCACATATCAATAGATTTCCAAGAAGATGGAAGGAGAGACCCCTGGTCCTGGAAAGACTAGATGTAGGGGAATACCAGGACAGAGAAGTGAGAGTGTTGAATGGGGAACAGAGTGAGGGAAGGGGGCTTATGGGACTTTCAGGGAGGGAGGAAACAGGAAAGGGGAAATAATTTGGAATGTAAATAAAAAAATATAGAAAATAATAATAAAAAAAAGCAGCCTCAGACCAAACCACTACAACTTTGAAATAAGCATATGATTTTAAATTAAAGAAAAATAATATATAATATTTCCTAGAAGCCCAGTGTTACCTATAATATAATTTGTTCTGAAAAGCACTTGGCTTTAGAGATAATTAATTCCTTTATCAAAAGTTTATGAATACCTGAGTGCTGAGGAATTGGCACACTGAATAATGTGCTTTCTAAACAAGCATGAGGCCTTAAGTTCAAATATATGGTATCCATGTTAAATTGGACACAGTGGTATGCCTCTATAATCCTAGTGCTTATACAACATGGGAGATATAGATGTGAGAGTTCTCTGAGGTCATCTAGCCTGGTGTGTACAAAAGTGATGTATATAGAGGTAGTCTATCTTCAGGTGGTTGTCCTCTGACATCCACACTGCTACAGAATGCATACATACACTCACACTTCTGAACACACACAGACACACACACACAAGAGACACACACACACACAAATGAATACACATTTAATACACACATACATTTAAAAGATTTCTAAAAATTATTATTAGTAGAGATTTGTCAAATATCTTGTGTCTGAATACAAAAGTACATTTTAAAAATGTTATTATTGCCTTCCCACCATCATCTGCAGCAGGGAACCAGGCATCTCCAAAGCCTTCTGTGCTTAGCCTGCCAGGAGAGAGTGATCTCCCAGTAGTGATTTCACTTCTGAGTGCAGAGATGAGATCTCCACCTTCTCTCAGGAGAGGTACAGCTAGGAGGGGACAGGGCATAAGATCAGTGGAGCTGCTGGGACAGGAGTAGTCCCCTCCAGCCACCATTTGCAGCAGGGAAACAGACAGCTCCACAGTCTTCTGTGCACAGACCCTGCCAGAAGAGAGTTGTTCTCCCAGGAGTACAGACACAGGCTTACAGGCCCACAGGAGGGGCAAGCTCCAGCCAGAGACAACAAGACCAACTAACACCAGAGATAACCAGATGGCGAAAGGCAAGCACAAGAACCCTACCAACAGAAACCAAGGCTAATTGGCAACATCAGAGCCCAGTTCTCCCACCACAGCAAGTCCTGGATACCCCAACACACTGGAAAAGCAAGAGTTGGATTTAAAATCTCATCTCATGATGCTGTTAGAGGACATCAAGAAGGATATAAATAACTCCCTTAAGGAAATACAGGAGAACATGGGTCAAATGGTAAAAGTCCTTAAAGAGGAAACACAAAAATCCCTGAAAGAAATACAGGAGAGCATGGGTGAACAGGTAGAGCTCCTTAAAGAGGAAACACAAAAATCCCTGAAAGAATTACAGGAGAACACAAACAAACAAGTGAAGGAACTGAACAAAACCATCCAGGATCTAAAAATGGAAGTAGAAACAATAAAGAAATCACAAAGTGAAACATCTCTGGAGTTAGAATATCTTGGAAAGAATTCAGGAGTCATAGATGCAAGCATCAACAACAGAATACAAGAGATAGAAGAAAGAATCTCAGGGGCTGAAGATACCATAGAAAACATTGACTCAACAGTTAAAGAAAATGCAAAATGCAAAACACTCCTGAGCCAAAACATCCAGGAAATCCAGGACACAATGAGAAGACCAAACCTAAGGATTATAGGTATAGAAGAGAGCGAAGATTTCCAACTTAAAGGACCAGTAAATATTTTCAACAAAATTATAGAAGAAAACTTCCCTAACCTAAAGAAAGGTATGTCCATGAACATAGAAGAAGCCTACAGAATTCCAAACAGACTGGACCAGACCAGAAAGTTCTCCCAGCACATAATAATCAAAACACCAAATGTACTAAACAAAGAAAGAATATTAAAAGCAGTAAGGGAAAAAGAACAAGTAACCTATAAAGGCAGGCCTATCAGAATTACACCAGACTTCTCACCTGAGATGATGAAAGTTAGAAGATCCTGGGCAGATCTCATATAGACCCTAAGAGAACACAAATGCCAGCCCAAAATACTATACCCAGCAAAACTCTCAATTACCATAGATGGAGAAAACAAGGTATTCCATGATAAAACCAAATTACACAATATCTTTCCACAAATCCAGCCCTACAAAGGATAATAGATGGAAAACGCCTACACGAGGAGGGAAACTACACCCTAGAAAAAGCAAGAAAGTAATCTTCCAACAAACCCAAAAGAAAGTAACCACACAAACATAAAAATAACATCAAAAATAACAGGAAGCAACAATCACTATTCCTTAATATCTTATAACATCAATGGACTCAATTCCCCAACCAAAAACATAGTCTAACATAAATATTTTTCATGTGAATCTTCAATTTTATCAGAAAATGTTTGTGATTCCTCTTTCAATTTAGTAATGTTTTTTATGTCTACCATTTTAACTTTAGTATTTTCCATGATAATCTTTAA
Source organism: Tokudaia tokunoshimensis (assembly GCA_036184795.1). Classification (NCBI taxonomy): domain Eukaryota; kingdom Metazoa; phylum Chordata; class Mammalia; order Rodentia; family Muridae; genus Tokudaia; species Tokudaia tokunoshimensis. The sequence goes on along the minus strand of BTHU01000011.1, from coordinate 51,666,296 downwards.
TTTTAACACTTTTTCTATATATTTCAATTTTTTTCAGAAATATTTTTCATGTAAATCTTCAATTTTGTCAGAAAATCTTTATAATTCCACTTTCAATCAATTCAGGAATACTTTTATACCTTCCATTTTATCTGTATAATTTTCCATGAAATAGTCAGTTTTAACATGTGTTTCTATATATTTCTTGAATTTTATCAGAAATATTTTCCTTGTAGATCTTCAATTTTATCAGAAAATATTTATAATACCACTTTCAAAAAACTTAGGAATATTTTTATGTCTACCATTTTATCTGTATAATTTTTCCATGAAATACTCAATCCTAACTTGTTTTTATATATTTCTTCAATTTTATCAGAAATATTTTCCTTGTAGATCTTTAATTTTATCAGAAAATGTTTATAATTTTACTTTCAACCAACTTAGAAATATTTTTATGCCTATCATCTTATCTGTATTATTTTTTCATGAAATATTCAGTTTTAATGTGTTTTTCTATATATTTCTTCAATTTTATCAGAGATATTTTCCATGTATATTTACACAATGGAATACTACTCAGCAATTAAAAACAATGAATTCATGAAATTCTTAGGCAAATGGGGAACAGGGGGAGGGAAGAGGGCTTATGGGACTTTCGGGGAGGGGGGAACTGGGAAAGGAGAAATCATTTGGAATGTAGATAAAGAATATAGAACATAAAAATAAATTAAAAATGTTATTATTTTTTATACTGATAGTTAAAATTGCATGGATTCATGAGGTGTTGAAATATGTATATGTTAGGGAAGGACTAAATCCAGTTAATGATCATATATTGCCTCATTATCATTTATATGAGAACAATTAGCATGAATATTCTTAACATATTTGCCTGGACCTTAGGAATCATCAAGTAGAGAGAACCAGAAAAGAAACTCCTTGTAACATGGAATTTGAACCTTTCAAACCAGAAAAATGTATTCAAAATTCTGAAAGATCACTACTGGAAATTCAGATTATTATACTGAAAATTCAGATTATTATACCTAGCAAAGCTTTCTCCTATAAGTGAAGGAGAGTAAGAAAAACTTCCATGATAAAAATAAACTGAGAAAAAATTATGAGCAACAATCCAGGTCTACAAAGGATACTGGGAAGAATTCTTCAGACTTAAGAGAAAAAAAATCAACACAGAGAAGGGGCTGGGGGTGGGAAGCAGGAATATATACTAGGACAATCAACCAAAGGAGTCAAAGGAAACAACACAAAATCAACAACATGACAAGAATAAATGCAAATCTGCAAATAATATCTCTGAATATTAATGGTCTCAATTTCTCAAAACAACACAGAGAGAGAGAGAGAGAGAGAGAGAGAGAGAGAGAGAGAGAGAGAGAGAGAGAGAGAGAGACCAGGAGACTGTATTAGAGTATAGGACCCCCTCTAAGAAATACATTTTACTATGAAGGATAAATACTATCATAGGACAAAGAGGTAGAAAAATGTACTTGAAGCAAATAGGGCTAAGAACAAGACTACATAGATTCTAATGTCTGATAATATAGACTTCAGACTAAATCTAATCACAAGTGCTAAGGGGCATCACTTCATACTCAGTGAGCAAGCCATCAAGAAGAGTACTTTTTCTAAACATGCACCAAACACAGGTATACACAATTTTATGAAACAAACACAAATAGATTTAAAACTACAGGTCAAATCCAACACAACTATAGTGGGTGATCTCAGCACACTATTTTCATCAAAAATAGAGAAGCACTAGAGATAAATGACACCATAGATCAAGAGGCTCTAATAGATACCTATAGAACATTCTACTCAAACACTAGAGAATACACATATTTCTCCAGAAGTTTGTGGGACTTTCTCCTAAACCAATCACATATTAAGACACAAAACAAGTCTTAATAAGTAGAAAAATAATTAAAAGCCGTATATTCTCCTTAACTACAATAAACTAAAGCTGGCTATCCTCAGCAATAGAGTCAGTGAGAAGTATACCAACTCCCAGAAACTAAACCATAGACACTGAATGGTATTTCGGCTAAGGAAGAAATCAAGAAGGAAATTTTAAAAATCTTGGAACTGGAAAAAAAAATCACAATATACTAAAAGTAATGAGATAATAATGTCGACAGCCATAATAAGAAAGTTTATAACTTTAGATGACTGTTTCAAAAATAAATTGATAAAATGATAAAATTAAAGCTTTGAAAAAATATGAACAAACCAAACCATAATGAAGTAGATAGGGAGAAATAAGTAAGATCAGGATGGAAATAAGTGAAATATAAAACTGTTGGTTTTTAAAGAAGTTTTGATGTGTATGGGTAATTTTCTGCATATATATCTATGTATCATGTGCCTACCTGTTGAGCCTAAAAGAAGGCATTGGATCCCCTGGGACTAGGACTACAGATGGTTGCCATATAGGTGCTGGGAATTGAACGTAGGTTCTCTGGAAGAATAGCAAGTACTCTTAATTGCTAAGGCATGCCTCTAGTTGCCCCCCACCCCAAATATAAAAGTACAAAGAATCAATGAAATGAAGAATGGTTCTTTGAAAGAGTAAGATTGACAAACCCTTAATCACTATTATGGTTTGTATATGCTTAGGCCAGGGCATTATTAGGAAGTGTGGCCTTGTTGGAGTAGGTATGTTCCTGTTGGTGTGGGTTTTAATTCTCTAGTCCTAGCTGCCTGGAAGTAAGTATTTTGCTAGCATCCTTCAGATGAAGATGTAGAACTCTCAGCTTCTCCTGTACCATGCCTGCCTGGATGCTGCCATGTTCCTGCCTTGAGAATAATGGACTGAACCTCTGTACCTGTAAGCCAGCCCCAATTGAATGTTGTCATTTATAAGACTTGCCTTGGTCATGGTATCTGCTCATAGCAGTAAAACCCTAACTAACACAGCCACATTAACTGATGTTTTTAAACTTAGATATTAAAATGGAATCAATATTACAGATAAGAGTGAAATTCAGAAAATGGTAAAGACATGCTTTGAAAATCCATATTCTGCAACATTAGAAAGTCAAAAAGAATTGTAAATTTCTAAATATATATGACAAACTAAAATTAAAGCAGAATGAATAGATAATTTAAACACATCTATAAAATGGCATTGGAGTTATAATTTATTTTTAAAAAATATCTCCTAGCTAAAAGGAGCAGAAATTGGTGGATTCATTGCAGAATTCTATCACACATTAAAGAAAGAATCAACTAATACTAATCAAATTATGACATAAGGTTTAAAAAAAAAAAGAATTCTCACAAACTTTCTTTGAGAACTTGCAGTACCCGGATAGAAAGAAAGAAATACACATGTCCACATGCATGTGCACACAGGTAGACACACACATACACACACACAGAGAAGTGAGAAAGACACAACAAAAGAAAGTTACAGCAAGGTCTCCCTGGTGAGCAGAGATGCAGCGATTCTCAATAAAATGCAAACTGAATCCAAGATTACCTGAAAGAGATCATCATGACCAAATTCATTTCATTATAGAGATATAAAGTTGTTCTACATAGATAAATAAATAAATAATTTATTTATCTATCACACAAATGTACTAAAAATCAGAACTCACATGATCCTCTCAATAGGTTCAAAAAATACATTTGACAAAAATTCAACATTTATTTTTTCATGATACAAGTCTTGGAGAGGCTAGGGACAGAGGGAACATACCACAACCTAGTAAAGGCTATGATAATACTATAGCCAACATCATATTAAATGGAGTAAAAATACGGTATTTTAGGAAATTGAAGGACAAGATATGGGTGTCCACTCTTTCCACTTTTATTTAATACAGTGATTGAGATTTTCTTGCACTGAGTATTGCGGTGTTGCTGGCCGTTGAGGAGGGTGGAGATTTCTGTGTGAAATAGTGGGAGGGCTCCAAGGAAATCTCAGGAAGTGCTGCAGTCTGGACAATAAACTGAGAAGTCGATGTGGGTGCTGCTAGTCTCTTTTTCCAGATTAGAGATGATTATGCCAATCTACACTCCAGAATACAATGAAAACAAAAGTCTCTGTGAAGACTTGACAGAAGGAAAGGTCTCATTCCCCACTATTCACACCATCTGGTCAAGGCCAGAAAGCACCCAGGTACAGAACATCCTGTGCCAGAGAACAGAAAATATAGATATTAAAAAGTACTCTATTCAGTACCTGGAAGATGTAGGTTCTTTTGAATATACATGATATGCTCTTAGCTTGAAACTAAAGCCTACAAACAATTTGAGGACTGTGGTGGGAACCCTTCACTAGTGGCTTTAGTCAAACATTTAAGTAAGATGTTCACAGAAGAAAATGAATAATGTTAGCCATTCTTGATAAGACTCAATAGCTTCTTTCAGTTGAAAATGAGGAGTGGCTTCTTCCCATTTATCTTTTCAAGTACTAGTCTCCAATAACTGAATAAATGAGGGTGATTTGTGTAAAAGTGTTCTGTTACCAAATCCCTTTGCATAAAAGTACAAAACTGAGGACTGGAGAGATGACTCAATAGTTAAAAAGCTGCTTTTCCAGAGAACCCAGGTTCAATTTCCAGGGCTCATAGTGAAGTTCACCAACATCTATAACTCCATTTCCAGATAATCTTCTGGACTTTTCAGGCACCAGGCACATACATAATACATAGGCATACAAACATACAAAATATTCATATACATATATTTTTTTTAATTTTTTAAAAACAAAATTGAAAGTATCAGGAATCACCTAACACAGGTCATAAGTGTCAGACACTAAGTGTGGCCAGCTCTTCCTATTACACCACACGTTCTGGACTTGTCAATAAAAAAGACTTATCTTCCAAGAAACGATCTGCTTTCTCAATGACATGGAGGGTTCCCAGTTCACAGATGACAATTCAACAGGGATTTCTTAGAAAAGTCTCTTTTGCTAGCTGGCTAAAAAGACCAAAGAACTGACTGCTGTTTTTCCCTAAATGGTAACGCCAACAGTACCTCAGTTTTGTCTCTGAAGGCCTGTATCAAAGTCTGAAAAGACAGAATGAATGCACAGGCACTCTTCCAACCAGCTTGCTTGTTTCCATGTTTGGCACCCCACATACTGTCCCTTTTGACAAAAGAGGCTCCACTTAATGAAGCTCAATTCACAACCTGGTCCCATTTTTTTTTTATGGTTTGTTTGTGTTTTTTCTTATAACATTTTCTGCCTCAAACCGATTAGTATCTGTGTATAATGTTTCTTTGAAGGAAGAAAATAATAGAAAAGGTGTTCGTTTAGTACACAAGTAATAACCAGCATTCCATAGGTAGAGTCAGGAAAATCAAAAGTTCAAGGTTATACTCAGCTATATATAAGTTTGAGGCCAGTCTGAACTACAGGGGACATTGTATCAAAAGAAAATAAAAAGAAAAAACTGATTTTTTTTTATTATTTCTTGAGACAGGTTTCACTATGTAGTTCTAGCTGACCTAGAACTCAAGGGTCCATCAGCCTGGCTTCTGCCTTTTTGAGTGCTGGGATCAAATGTGTGTCCTACCATGCACGGAAAAGAATGTAAGTCAATTTATTTCCTTGCCTAATTAAATTAATTTTGGCCTGTGTTAATTCATGATTCTTCTATCATTCTTTTCTTGACTTTGTTGGTAACAGGCATGCTTAACAGTGAATTGAGGACCTTTTAAGAGTCATTTTGTCCATTCAATAATCAAAATCTCATTCTTTATTTGGTCTGTGGTCCCAGATGTTAATTCAGAAGAGACCCAGGAGGCTGGAGAGGTGGCTCAGAGGTTAACAACACTGGCTTCTCCTCCAGAGGACCCTGGTTCAATTCCTAGCACCCACATGGCAGCTCACAACTATCTGTAACTCCAGTTCCAGAGGATCTAATACCATCCATCACACAGACATACATGTAAGCAAAATACCAATGCACATTTAAAAAAAAATTATCTGAAGAGACCCAGAACATAAGTAGCTGAGTTCATTTAATAAAATGCTTAGATTTGTGCTACAGTAAAGCTTTTCCTGCCTAAGAAAGTCTTGGGATATCCTCTTAAAGAAATGTTGGATTTTGCTGTGTCAGAGACATACTTTTAAAACAATATAAATTTTCTAATTTATGCAGCTTCAGAAAAATATTAATTTTTTATATCAAATCTGTAAGAATTGCCATAACTCTCTTGACTCAGCAAAATGTTTTTGTGTTGTTGTTGTTGTTGTTGTTTATTTCCCTGAGATGAAGTCTGGCATTGTTGTCTAAATGACTGTTGCCCTTATTATCTTCCTTCAGCCTATTGCTTCCTGTGCCAGCCAGTGCTGCTAGGGAATGTCTTCCTGTCTGCTGTTGTAGCCACTGCTGCCTTGTTAAGCAACCTCTTATCCTGGGTAACCTGTATTATTTGTCTCTTCTTCCTTTCCTAGCAGAAAAGGCGATTCCTCAACTAGCAATCTAATGTCCCTTATTATCTTTTTCCATTCTCCACCTATCAGATGTGGAATCTCCGACCTTTCTACAAATTTCATATTTCAGAACTGCCTTTAAATAGTCGGCCTTTTCTTTCCAAAAATATAAACCAGATGAGGTGGCACATGCCTACAGTCTTAGTACTTAGGAGAAATAGAGATGAAAAATTGAGGGTCTGGGCTGGTGAGATGGCTCAGCGGTTAAGAGCACTGACTGCTCTTCCACAGGTCACGAGTTCAAATCCCAGCAACCACATGATGGCTCACAACCATCTGTAATGAGAAACAAATAACCTATGGGTCAGAGCAAGCAGGGTAAAACAAGAGGGAGAAAGAAAAGGTGGGAAAAGGAAAAAAATTGAGGGTCCTTATTGGTTACATAGTGGGCTGGGACTAGCCTGGATTTTGTTAGTTTGCCCTGAAGCCTTACACCAAAGGAGCTCTTGAGCTCTAGAGGCCTTGTAATATCCCAAGCTGTAATTCTCAGGGGTCCTAAAGCTCATTTTAAGCTATGTGTTAAGAGAAAGGGGAAAGAAATGTATATTTATACAACTTTAATCCCAGCACTCAAGTGGCAAAGGCAGGCAGATCTCTTATCATCTGGTATATAGAGAGAGTTCCAAGCCAGACAGGGCAACATAGTGGACAGACGGACAGACAGATTGACTGTCTCTCTCTCTCTCTCTCAAAATAAAGTTTCAAATACAAAAAAAAGGCTCAAAATAATGAGCCCTACAGTAGTATAGTGTGAGTTCATATATAATATAGTAACCATTTTGCTTCCTCACCCCTACCATCCCACCTGGCTAACTACAGACTCACTCTGCTCATCTTAATTTATCTTTTTATATTTACATTATTCAATATGTTGAGACTTAGCTATAATGTGAAGGCATTGTTTTACTATGTGCTACTTGGTTAAAAAATACAAAAAAAAATAAAATCACTGATATGAATTTTAAAAAATATATATAGTGATTGAATCCTTAGAGTGATAAAACAAAACAAGAAGATAAAGATTTCAAATGGAAGGTATCAAAATATTTTTATTTACCAATGATAAGATTCTGTACATAGAGATCCTAAAGACTTTACTAAATGTCTCTGAATTTATAAACATTTTCAGTAGTGTCATGATGCAACATTAACACACGCACACACACACACACACACACAAACACATACATACAAACACACACCTGCCATCCTATATACCAGTGACAAGCATATGAAAAAGGAAATGAGGGGATCAATTCCATTTATAATAAGTCTTAAACATGAAATACTTAGGGCTAAACCTAGCCAAGGTAATGAAAGATTTCTATAGTAAAAGATTAAAGACCCTGAAGAAACTGAGGGAGACACTGGAAGATGGGAAGTCTATTCACATGCATGGGCTGGAAAAATGTATATTGTGAAAATGACCACCCTAACCAAAAGCAATTTGCAGATTCAGTCTACTCACAATCAAAATTCTTGGAACATTCTTCAAAGCAACAGAAGAAAAGCGTAATATTTGTATGGGGAACCAAAATGGGGAGGAAGGGGACTATGAGGCCTCAATCCCATACAAAGAACTACAGGTATAAGGAACACTGAGAGCAGGAGAAATAAGTCTCCTTCAGGGAAAAGCGCACCAACTGGTTATCCAATACCAAATGTTCAGCTCTGACAACATACATACAAGTAACATTATACAGACTAAGTAGATTGTATTTAGGAATTTATATGTGTATGCCATTCCTGATTTCAAGTTATAATAGACATGCTTTAAAAAGACAGCATCAAGGAGATGTAGATTAAGATTACCTTCAAATGCATCTCATTGCAATCAGAATGGCCATCATCAAGAATACAAATAGTAACATTAATATTGACATGGTTGTAGGGATAGGCATAAACTAGTGCATTCACTATGGAAGTCATTCTTGAGGATCCTCTTAAACACTAGAAATAGAACTACAATAAGACTTAGCTATAGCACTGCTGGCCATATAGCCAAATGAATCTAGAGACATTCTTGCACATTCATATTTATTGATGTTCTATTTACAATAGCTAGGAAACAGAATCAGTGTAGAAGTCCATCAGCAGATGAAAGGAAAATGAAAATATCAAACATATCTACAATAGAACATTAGTCAATAGAGAGAGGAAATAAGATTTGAGGGTAAATGAATGAAATTGGGGAAAATTATACTGAGTCACTCAGGCTAAAAAGAAAAATGCCACAAGATCTCTTTCATGTGCATATCCTGACTTTGTCTCTTAGGTTTTATATTTATCTTAAAGGACTCATAGAAGCCAGTAAACTAGAAAAGGGTCATTCCGTCAGGATGTTTAAGTATTATGGGATAGAATAACATAGGTGCAATTAAAGTCTGAAGGAGGAACATGTGGGAGAGGTTATACTGGGAAGGGGTTAGAAGCATGAGGAGGATGAGAGAGTAGGTGGTGGGGAGGGTTAGCAAAAACAGAAGCAAGGATGTGAAACAGCCATATGGTAACCTGCCTTCTAACCCAGTTAAAGACATTTAAAAATAAGAGTTTAGAAGAAGGTACCAGTCTAACTATATTACACTGCTCCTAGAAGCATCAAGATGCTAAACATGAATCCTTGTGTCACAAGTGAACTCACAGAGACTGTGGCAGCATACACAAGGCTTGGCTTGTACAGGTTCAAGCCACACAGGGTCTTAGTGCTGAAAGGGGGAAATGGACAGGGGCTCCCATCCCTACCAAGAAGCAATCTGTAATTGACAACCACTCACAAAGGAAAACTTAGTTTTCTATAAATAGAGTCTTAGCTATTATATAAACCACACTTAAGGGCATCCTGTATGCCTATCAGTAGATGGCCATTTCAACACAAAAATGAACTCAATGGTATTTCTAAAGACTTTTTGCTTTATTTTTTCTGTCTTACTGTGTTTTTATAGTTTGTGTTTGTGTGTTTCTCCTCCTCCTCTTTATTTTTTTTATTATTTATTTTATTTTATTTTTTTAATTTACATTCCAAATCATTTCCCCTTTCCCGTTTCCTCCCTCCCGAAAGTCCCATAAGCCCCCTTCCCTCCCTCTTTTCTCCATTCAACCCCCTCTCGTTACTCTGTCCTGGCGTTCCCCTACATTCAGTCTTTCCAGGACCAGGGGTCTCTCCTTCCATCTTCTTAGAAATTTATTGATATGCGGATTGTGTCTAGGGTATTCCGAGATTCTGGGTCAATATCCCCTTATCAGTGACTGCATACCATGTGTGTTCTTTTGTGATTGGGTTACCTCACTAAGGATGATATTTTCAAGATCTGACCATTTGCCTAGGAATTTCGTGAATTCATTGTTTTTAATTGCAGAGTAGTATTCCATTGTGTAGATATACCACATCTTCTGAATCCATTCCCCCGTTGAGGGACATCTGGGTTCTTTCCAGGTTCTGGCTATTATAAATAAGGCTGCTATGAACATAGTGGACCATGTGTCCTTATTGCATGCAGGGAAAGCCTCTGGGTATATGCCCAGGAGTGGTATAGCCAGATCCTCCGGGAGTGTCATGCCCAGGTTTCGGAGGAACCGCCAGACTGCTTTCCAGAGTGGTTGTACCAGCTTGCAATTCCACCAGCAGTGGAGGAGTGTTCCTCTTTCTCCACATCCTCGCCAACAACTGCTGTCTCCTGTGTTTTTGATCTTAGCCATCCTGATGGTGTGAGATGGAATCTCAGGGTTGTTTTGATTTGCATTTCCCTAATGACTAAGGATGATGAACATCTCTTTAGGTGCTTCTCAGCCATTAGATATTCTTCAGGTGAGAACTCTTTGTTTAGCTCTGTACCCCATTTTTTAATAGGGTTACTTCCCTCTCTGGAGTTTAACTTCTTGAGTACTTTGTATATATTGGATATCAGCCCTCTGTCGGATGTAGGGTTGGTAAAGATCATTTCCCAGTTAGTTGGTTGCCGCTTTGTCTTTTTGACAGTGTCTTTCGCCTTGCAAAAACTTTGTAATTTAATGAGGTCCCATTTGTCTATTCTTGATCTTAGAGCATAAGCTATTGGAGTTCTGTTCAGGAAATTCTCCCCTGTGCCCATATGTTCAAGGTTCTTCCCTAGTTTCCCTTCTATTAGTTTCAGTGTGTCTGGTTTTATGTGGAGATCTTTGATCCACTTAGAATTGAGCTTAGTGCAAGGAGATAAGAATGGGTCAATCTGCATTCTTCTGCATGTTGACCTCCAGCTGAGCCAGCACCATTTGTTGAAAAGGCTATCTTTTTTCCACTGGATGGTTTTAGCTCCTTTGTCAAAGATCAAGTGACCATAGGAGTGTGGATTCATTTCTGGGTCTTCAATTCTGTTCCATTGATCTATATGTCTGTTACTGTACCAATACCATGCGGGTTTTTTTTATATATTTTTTTTTAATTTTATTTTATTTTATTTTTTTAATTTACATTCCAAATCACTTCCCCTTTCCCGTTTCCTCCCTCCCCGAAAGTCCCATAAGCCCCCTTCCCTCCCTCTTTTCTCCGTTCAACCCCCTCTCATTACTCTGTCCTGGCGTTCCCCTACATCCAGTCTTTCCAGGACCAGGGGTCTCTCCTTCCATCTTTTTAGAAAGCTATTGATATGCTGATTGTGTCTAGGGTATTCTAAGATTCTGGGTCAATATCCCCTTATCAGTGACTTCATACCATGTGTGATCTTTTGTGATTGGGTTACCTCACTAAGGATGATATTTTCAAGTTCTGACCATTTGCCTAGGAATTTCGTGAATTCATTGTTTTTAATTGCAGAGTAGTATTCCATTGTGTAAATATACCACATCTTCAAGAATAGACAAATGGGACCTCATTAAATTACAAAGTTTTTGCAAGGCAAAAGGCACCGTCAAAAAGACAAAGCGGCAACCAACTAACTGGGAAATGATCTTTACCAACCTTACATCCGACAGAGGGCTAATATCCAAGATATACAAAGAACTCAAGAAGTTAAACTCCAGAGAGGCAAGTAACCCTATTAAAAAATGGGGTACAGAGCTACACAAAGAGTTCTCACCTGAAGAATATCTAATGGCTGAGAAGCACCTAAAGAGATGTTCATCATCCTTAGTCATTAGGGAAATGCAAATCAAAACAACCCTGAGATTCCATCTCACACCAGTCAGGATGGCTAAGATCAAAAACACAGGAGACAGCAGTTGTTGGCGAGGATGTGGAGAAAGAGGAACACTCCTCCACTGCTGGTGGAATTGCAGGCTGGTACAACCACTCTGGAAAGCAGTCTGGCGGCTCCTCAGAAAACTGGGCATGACACTTCTGGAGGATCCGGCTATACCACTTCTGGGCATATACCCAGAGACTTTACCTGCATGCAATAAGGACACATGGTCCACTATATTCATAGCAGCCTTATTTATAATACCATGCGGTTTTTTTTTTTTTTTTTTTTTTTTTTTTTTTTTTAAATTTAATTTTATTTTATTTTTTTAATTTACATTCCAAATCACTTCCCCTTTCCCGTTTCCTCCCTCCCCGAAAGTCCCATAAGCCCCCTTCCCTCCCTCTTTTCTCCGTTCAACCCCCTCTCATTACTCTGTCCTGGCGTTCCCCTACATCCAGTCTTTCCAGGACCAGGGGTCTCTCCTTCCATCTTTTTAGAAATCTATTGATATGCTGATTGTGTCTAGGGTATTCTGAGATTCTGGGTCAATATCCCCTTATCAGTGACTTCATACCATGTGTGATCTTTTGTGATTGGGTTACCTCACTAAGGATGATATTTTCAAGTTCTGACCATTTGCCTAGGAATTTCGTGAATTCATTGTTTTTAATTGCAGAGTAGTATTCCATTGTGTAAATATACCACATCTTCTGAATCCATTCCTCCGTTGAGGGACATCTGGGTTCTTTCCAGCTTCTGGCTATTATAAATAATGCTGCTATGAATATAGTGGAGCATGTGTCCTTATTGCATGCAGGTAAAGTCTCTGGGTATATGCCCAGGAGTGGTATAGCCGGATCCTCCGGAAGTGTCATGCCCAGTTTTCTGAGGAGCCGCCAGACTGCTTTCCAGAGTGGTTGTACCAGCCTGCAATTCCACCAGCAGTGGAGGAGTGTTCCTCTTTCTCCACATCCTCGCCAACAACTGCTGTCTCCTGTGTTTTTGATCTTAGCCATCCTGACTGGTGTGAGATGGAATCTCAGGGTTGTTTTGATTTGCATTTCCCTAATGACTAAGGATGATGAACATCTCTTTAGGTGCTTCTCAGCCATTAGATATTCTTCAGGTGAGAACTCTTTGTGGAGCTCTGTACCCCATTTTTTAATAGGGTTACTTGCCTCTCTGGAGTTTAACTTCTTGAGTTCTTTGTATATCTTGGATATTAGCCCTCTGTCGGATGTAAGGTTGGTAAAGATCATTTCCCAGTTAGTTGGTTGCCGCTTTGTCTTTTTGACGGTGTCTTTTGCCTTGCAAAAACTTTGTAATTTAATGAGGTCCCATTTGTCTATTCTTGATCTTAGAGTATAAGCTATTGGAGTTCTGTTCAGGAAATTCTCCCCTGTGCCCATATGTTCAAGGTTCTTCCCTAGTTTCCCTTCTATTAGTTTCAGTGTGTCTGGTTTTATGTGGAGATCTTTGATCCACTTAGAATTGAGCTTAGTGCAAGGAGATAAGGATGGGTCAATTTGCATTCTTCTGCATGTTGACCTCCAGTTGAGCCAGCACCATTTGTTGAAAAGGCTATCTTTTTTCCACTGGATGGTTTTAGCTCCTTTGTCAAAGATCAAGTGACCATAGGAGTGTGGATTCATTTCTGGGTCTTCAATTCTGTTCCATTGATCTACATGTCTGTTACTGTACCAATACCATGCAGTTTTTAACACTATTGCTCTGTAGTACAGCTTGAGGTCCGGGATACTGATTCCCCCAGAGGTTCTTTTACTCTTGAGAATAGTTTTAGCTATTCTGGGTTTTCTGTTATTCCAGATGAATTTTTGAATTGCTCTTTCTAACTCTATGAAGAATTGAGTTGGGATTTTGATGGGGATTGCATTGAATCTGTGTATTACTTTTGGTAAGATGCTCATTTTTACTATATTAATCCTGCCAATCCATGAGCATGGCAGATTTTTCCATCTTCCGAGGTCTTCTTCAATTTCTTTCTTCAGAGACTTGAAGTTCTTGTCATACAGATCTTTCACTTGTTTGGTTAGCGTCACGCCAAGATACTTAATATGGTTTGTGGCTATCGTAAAGGGTATTATTTCTCTTACTTCTTTCTCAGCCTGCTTATCCTTTGAGTATAGGAAGGCTTCTGACTTGCTTGAGTTGATTTTATATCCGGCCACTTTGCTGAAGTCGTTTATCAGCTGTAGGAGTTCTCTGGTGGAGTTCTTTGGGTCGCTTATGTATACTATCATATCGTCTGCAAATAGTGATAGTTTGACTTCTTCCTTTCCAATTTGTATCCCTTTGACCTCTTTTTCTTGTCTAATTGCTCTAGCTAGAACTTCAAGTACTATATTGAAAAGATATGGAGAGAGAGGGCAGCCTTGTCTAGTCCCTGATTTTAATGGGATTGCTTCAAGTTTCTCTCCGTTTAGATTGATGCTGGCTACTGGTTTGCTGTAAATTGCTTTTACTATGTTTAGATATGGGCCTTGAATTCCTGATCTTTCCAAGACCTTTAGCATGAAAGGATGCTGAATTTTGTCAAATGCTTTCTCAGCATCTAATGAGATGACCATGTGGTTTTTTTCTTTGAGATTGTTTATGTAGTGGATTACATTGATGGATTTCCTTATATTGAACCATCCCTGCATCCCTGGGATGAAGCCTACTTGATCGTGGTGAATGATCGTTTTGATGTGTTCTTGGATTCGGTTGGCAAGAATTTTATTGAGTATTTTTGCATCGATATTCATAAGAGAGATTGGCCTGAGATTCTCTTTCTTTGTCGGATCTTTGTGTGCTTTTGGTATTAGTGTAATTGTGGCTTCATAGAACGAGTTGGGTAGTGTTCCTTCTGTTTCTATTTTGTGGAACAGTTTGAAGAGTATTGGTGTTAGGTCTTCTTTGAAGGTCTGATAGAATTCTGCACTAAAACCATCTGGACCTGTGCTTTTTTTGGTTGGAAGACTTCCAATGACAACTTCTATTTCTTCAGGGGTTATAGGACGGTTTAGATGGTCTATTTGATCCTGATTTAATTTTGGTACTTGGTATCTGTCAAGGAAATTGTCCATTTCCTCAAGATTTTCTAGTTGTGTTGAATACAGGTTTTTGTAGTAGGATCTGATGATTTTTTGAATTTCCTCAGTTTCTGTTGTTATCTCTCCCTTTTCGTTTCTGATTTTATTAATTTGGATACTATCTCTGTGCCCTCTGGTTAGTCTGGCTAAGGGCTTATCTATCTTGTTGATTTTCTCAAAGAACCAACTCCTCGTTTTGTTGATTCTTTGTATGGTTTTATTTGTTTCTACTTGATTGATTTCAGCCCTGAGTTTGATGATTTCCTGCCTTCTACTCCTCTTTGGTGTATTTGCTTCTTTTTGTTCCAGGGCTTTCAGGTGTGCCATTAAGCTGTTAGTGTATGCTGTCTCCCGTTTCTTTTTGGCGGCACTCAGGGCTATGAATTTTCCTCTTAGCACTGCTTTCATTGTGTCCCATAAGTTAGGGTATGTTGTGCCTTCATTTTCATTAACTTTCAAAAAGTCTTTGATTTCTTTCTTTATTTCCACCTTGACCAAGTTATCATTGAGTAGAGCATTGTTCAGCCTCCATGTGTACGTGGGTTTTCTTTTGTTTTTGTTGCCATTGAAGACCACCCTTATTCCATAGTGATCTGATAGGAGGCATGGGATTATTTCTATCTTCTTATTGCTCTGTAGTACAGCTTGAGGTCCGGGATACTGATTCCCCCAGAGGTTCTTTTACTCTTGAGAATAGTTTTAGCTATTCTGGGTTTTCTGTTATTCCAGATGAATTTTTGAATTGCTCTTTCTAACTCTATGAAGAATTGAGTTGGGATTTTGATGGGGATTGCATTGAATCTGTGTATTACTTTTGGTAAGATGCTCATTTTTACTATATTAATCCTGCCAATCCATGAGCATGGCAGATTTTTCCATCTTCTGAGGTCTTCTTCAATTTCTTTCTTCAGAGACTTGAAGTTCTTGTCATACAGATCTTTCACTTGTTTGGTTAGAGTCACGCCAAGACACTTAATATGGTTTGTGGCTATCGTGAAGGGTATTATTTCTCTTACTTCTTTCTCAGCCTGCTTATCCTTTGAGTATAGGAAGGCTTCTGACTTGCTTGAGTTGATTTTATATCCGGCCACTTTGCTGAAGTTGTTTATCAGCTGTAGGAGTTCTCTGGTGGAGTTCTTTGGGTCGCTTAAGTATACTATCATATCGTCTGCAAATAGTGATAGTTTGACTTCTTCCTTTCCAATTTGTATCCCTTTGACCTCTTTTTGTTATCTAATTGCTCTAGCTAGAACTTCAAGTACTATATTGAAAAGATATGGAGAGAGAGGGCAGCCTTGTCTAGTCCCTCATTTTAGTGGGATTGCTTCAAGTTTCTCTCCATTTAGATTGATGCTGGCTACCGGTTTGCTGTAAATTGCTTTTACTATGTTTAGATATGGGCCTTGAATTCCTGATCTTTCCAAGACCTTTAGCATGAAAGGATGCTGAATTTTGTCAAATGCTTTCTCAGCATCTAATGAGATGACCATGTGGTTTTTTTCTTTGAGATTGTTTATGTAGTGGATTACATTGATGGATTTCCTTATATTGAATCATCCCTGCATCCCTGGGATGAAGCCTACTTGATCGTGGTGAATGATCGTTTTGATGTGTTCTTAGATTCGGTTGGCAAGAATTTTATTGAGTATTTTTGCATCGATATTCATAAGAGAGATTGGCCTGAGATTCTCTTTCTTTGTCGGATCTTTGTGTGCTTTTGGTATTAGTGTAATTGTGGCTTCATAGAACGAGTTGGGTAGTGTTCCTTCTGTTTCTATTTTGTGGAACAGTTTGAAGAGTATTGGTGTTAGGTCTTCTTTGAAGGTCTGATAGAATTCTGCAGTAAAACCATCTGGACCTGTGCTTTTTTGGTTGGAAGACTTCCAATGACAACTTCTATTTCTTCAGGGGTTATAGGACGGTTTAGATGGTCTATTTGATCCTGATTTAGTTTTGGTACTTGGTATCTGTCAAGGAAATTGTCCATTTCCTCAAGATTTTCTAGTTGTGTTGAATACAGTTTTTTGTAGTAGGATCTGATGATTTTTTTTGAATTTCCTCAGTTTCTGTTGTTATCTCTCCCTTTTCGTTTCTGATTTTATTAATTTGGATACTATCTCTGTGCCCTCTGGTTAGTCTGGCTAAGGGCTTATCTATCTTGTTGATTTTATCAAAGAACCAACTCCTCGTTTTGTTGATTCTTTGTATGGTTTTATTTGTTTCTACTTGATTGATTTCAGCCCTGAGTTTGATGATTTCCTGCCTTCTACGCCTCTTTGGTGTATTTGCTTCTTTTTGTTCCAGGGCTTTCAGGTGTGCCATTAAGCTGTTAGTGTATGCTGTCTCCCATTTCTTTTGGGCGGCACTCAGGGTTATGAGTTTTCCTCTTAGCACTGCTTTCATTGTGTCCCATAAATTAGGGTATGTTGTGCCTTCATTTTCATTAACTTTCAAAAAGTCTTTGATTTCTTTCTTTATTTCCACCTTGACCAAGTTATCATTGAGTAGAGCATTGTTCAGCCTCCATGTGTATGTGGGTTTTCTTTTGTTTTTGTTGCCATTGAAGACCACCCTTATTCCATAGTGATCTGATAGGAGGCATGGGATTATTTCTATCTTCTTATATCTGTTGAGGTCTGATTTGTGACCAATTATATGGTCAATTTTGGAGAAGGTACCATGAGGAGCTGAGAAGAAGGTGTATTCTTTAGCTCTAGGATGAAATGTTATGTATATATCTGCTAGTTCCAGTTGGTCCAAGGCTTCAATTAGATTCACTGTGTCCCTGTTTAGTTTCTGCTTTCCTGAAAGATCCATTTCAGAGAGCGGGGTGTTGAAGTCACCCACTATTATTGTGTGAGGTGCGATGTGTGCTTTGAGCTTTAGTAACGTTTCTTTTACGAATGAGGGTGCCCTTGCATTTGGAGCATAGATATTCAGAATTGAGAGTTCTTGATGGTGGATTTTTCCCTTGATCAGTATGTAGTGTCCTTCTGTGTCTTTTTTGATGACTTTAGGTTGAAAATCAATTTTATCTGATATTAGGATGGCTACTCCACCTCGTTTCTTGGGGCTATTTGCTTGTAAAATTGTTTTCCAGCCTTTTACTCTGAGGTAGTGTTTGTCTTTGACACTGAGGTGCGTTTCCTGCATGCAGCAAAATGCTGGGTCCTGTTTACGTATCCAGTCTGCTAGTCTATGTCTTTTAATTGGGGAATTGAGACCATTGATATTAAGAGAGATTAAGGCATAGTGATTATTGCCATCTGCCATTCTTGACGCTATCTTTATGTTTGAGTGGTTATCTACTTTTGGGTTTGATTCAAGAAGGTTATTATCTCATTTTTTCCAGGGTGTTGTTTCTCTCCCTGTATTGGAGGTTTCCACCTATTATCCATTGCAGGGCTGGATTTGTGGAAAGATATTGTGAAAATTTGGTTTTATCATGGAATATCTTGGTCTCTCCATCTATGGTGATTGAGAGTTTTGCTGGGTATAGTAGTCTAGGCTGGCATTTGTGCTCTCTTAGTGTCTGCATGAGATCTGCCCAGGATCTTCTGGCTTTCATAGTCTCTGGTGAGAAGTCTGATGTGATTCGGATAGGTCTTCCTTTGTATGTTACTTGGCCTTTTTCTCTTACTGCTTTTAGTATTCTTTCTTTGTTTAGAACATTCGGTGTTTTGATTATTATGTGACGGGAAGTATTTCTGTTCTGGTCCAGTCTGTTTGGAGTTCTGTAGGCTTCTTGTACGTTCATCGGCATCTCTCTCCTTAGGTTAGGGAAGTTTTCCTCCATAATTTTGTTGAAGATGTTTACTGGCCCTTTAAGTTGCAAATCTTCACTCTCATCTATACCTATAATCCTTAGGTTTGGTCTTCTCATTGTGTCCTGGATTTCCTGGATGTTTTGGGTTACACGTTTTTTGCATTTTGCATTTTCTTTGACTGTTGAGTCGATGCTTTCTATGGAATCTTCAGCACCTGAGATTCTTTCTTCCATCTCTTGTATTCTATTGTTGATGTTTGCATCTATGACTCCTGATTTCTTCCCAAGGTTTTCTATCTCCAAAGTTGTCTCCCTTTGTGATTTCTTAGTTGTTTCTACTTCCTTTTTTAGTTCCTGGATGGATTTGCTGAGATCCTTCACTTGTTTGTTTGTATTTTCCTGTATTTCTTTAAGGTATTTTTGCATTACCTCTTTCAGGATTTCTTCCTGATGACCGACGTTCTCCTGCATTTCTCTGAGCGATTTTTGTGTTTCCTCCTCATGGGAATCCATCTGTTGATCCATTGTCTCCTGCATTTCTTTAAGCAGTTCTCGTGTTTCCTTTGTAAGGGCATCTAACCGTTGATTCATTTCTTTAAGCAATTGTTGTGTTGCCTCCTTATGGGCATCCATCTGTTGACCCATATTCTTCTGCATTTCTTTATGCAATTTTTGTGATTCCTTTGTGAGTGCATCTACCCGTTGATTCATCTCGTTAAGCGATTTTTGTGTTGTCTCCTTGTGCGCCTCCATCTTTTGATCCATGTTCTCCTGCATTTCTCTAAGCGATTTTTGTGTTTCCTTTGTAAGGGCTTCTAACCGTTGATTCATGGTCTCCTTAACTCTTTATGAGATTTATTTGTGTCCTTCTTGTGATCCTCTAATAGCATCATGAGAAGTGATTTTAAATCCAGATCTTGTCTTTCGGGTGTGGTGGGGTATCCAGGACTTGCTGCTGTTGGAGAGTTGGGTTCGGATGGTCCCACATTACTTTGATTTCTGTTAGTAACATTCCTACGTTTGCCTTTTGCCATCTGGATACCTCTGATGTTAGTTGGTCCTGCTGCCACTGGCTGTTGGTTGGACCTCCTGTGAGCCTGCAAAGCTATTTCTGCCCCCCCCCGGATTACCAGGATTCCCCTGGCACCGATTTCTGGGGCCTGCCTGCTCCTGAGTGACTTTGGTCCTCCTCCTCTTTAAATGGTTCTGTTTCTTCTCTCTCTCTCTCTCTCTCTCTCTCTCTCTCTCTCTCTCTCTCTCTCTCTCTTTTCTAAAGAGAAAGAAATGAAGTTGAGTATTGGGTAGGCTGGCAGATGGGGAGGGTTTAGGAGGATTTTGGAGATGAGAAACTGTGATTAGAATATTGCATACATTTTTTAAAAGGAAAAAAAAAGAAAAGCCAGCTAAAGAGATGGAAAACTATCTCTTTAAAGTTGCTAATTGGAAATATCCCAATGTCTATCTTACTCCTACTTGGAAAAAGATACTAAATCTGTATGGGTATCAATTCTCCATCTGTAATATGGCATGATGGTGATGAAAAGGATGATAACTGTCCTGCATCACTTAGGATGTTGTTTCAAAGTTAAAGTGAAATAAAGTGTAAAAGTGTGTATAAAAAGATAATGTGTGTGTGTGAGAGAGAGAGACAGAGAGGCAGAGAGAAAGAGAGACAGAGAGTGTGCTCAGGTGCCAGGTATGAAATAACTTCCTAAGAGTCATGGAAGAGTCATGGTCCACACACCATCAAAAACAATCTAGGGACTTGCCTATTTACTTGGTAGTCTACCAGAACTAGAGGCTAAGACCCTATCGCTGAGCATGAACATAACATGATTATAAAGGAAGAATGTAAGAGGAATACTTAGGAATCACACTAGAACTTATCTGGAAACGGCTTTTCTGTTGGCTAGTTCTCAAAGTTCCAAAAGTTGCCACCTAGGCTGTTGGGAAAATAAAGGCATCAGTAGCCTTACCTAGTAGTGAATTATATGAACTACCATACCAACTTGCCAGGCAAAAATATGCTCATATGGAAGATAATGGCATAGTATAATGTTGATGTCCAGCTGCTCTCTGATTGTATTCAATGTCTGCTGCACAAACATCTGGTGCCCAATGATATAATCTTGGCTTGTTTTTTTTTTTTTTAAAGAACTTTGGAAGGACATAATGCCTTATGAAAAAATACTACCAATGATTAGTTAGATGTATATAACGTCAATCTGCCTTTAAATTTTCTATGATTAAACCTTTAGAAAATGCTACTCCGAACTCTAAAGAAACTTCTGTTTTACAGTGAATGGCAGAAAATGTGGACTCATAGCTGTCCTAGATGCTAAGAATTAACTGACAGATGAGGACTCAGTTCTAAACCACCCCTCTAAGGCTCAGGGAACATTGTAGAAAATGGACAAAAAGAATGCAATAACCAAAAGATAAAAAGATACAGAAATCCTAGCTTCTAGCCATGACACTATCAATGTAAACAGGAACTCACAGCAACTCTGATTACATGCATTGAGTCTGTAATCAACAGATCCTGTCCCTTACTGCTGATGGACTCTTACAGAAAGGGGCTACTATCTTCAATTTTACTTGGTTATACCTACTAGTTTCCAGTAGATAATTCCAATTCCATGGTTATACAGAGTGCCCTACTCAAACCTGAAGGGCCACAAAAGAGAAGGGCATGAATGGGGGAGGAAATTAGTAGGAAAGGGGAGATGGAAAGAGAAGGAGGGAAAATAAGAGAGGATTAAGGCAAAGCAATAGAATGTTTTAAGTATATATACATGTAGCACACACATATGCACACACACATACACACACACACACACATATATATACACACACATACACACGTGTTTATGTGTGTATGTGTGTGGGGGTGGGTGTGTGAAGGTCAAAGAACAAGCTTAAGTTTTTTAAAAAATGGAAAACTAACAAAGAAGGTAACTTTAAAAACCTTTAAAAATATTCCATGTTTTGCCTGAAAATCCCATGAACTCTAAGAGAAGTTTAGTATTTTTAAGTCCTTTTCTTTAGGAGCCCTTTGCCAGTGATAGGCTCAGTTTGGTCTTAATTCACAAAGATTAGTATATTCTTTTGATTCTGTCCTGAATAGCAGGCCTCTGAAAGTCTGGGCTGAAGGTGACCACATGTATATTAGAAGGAAACACTGTAATGTTTTAACTATTTCTGTCTGAGGCACTGACCTGTAGCTCAACAAGGAGATTTCTGGAAGCATTACCCCTTCTGTCTATATATACTGATATTTTTGGTGTATGATCTTTTCCCCTAATTACTTTGCTGATTTAATAAGAGAATGTCAAGTTCATACTGAAGTCATTCCTATCTGACATAACTGCACTTAAGAAGAAAACAGAAATAGGCAAGGGAAAATTTTTCTCAGTGTTAGTCTAAAGAGCCTGCATTAGGACCTGTTCCAAATTGACATACTGTATGTAGACTGACTGAGCTTAGTTGGTTAACTATATCTAGAAAGTCATTTTCCCTTCCAAATGTGCACACACCATCCATGGCTCATTATGTAATTGTAAATGTCTTACATTCCTACCCAGATCTAGATAAGCATGTCAATTTTTCAACTAAGGAAGCTGCATCTCAGAGACAGATGTCAGGGATGTATAGAAGTCAAGGTGGGTACCCAGTTAATATTTCTCTATTCCAGTGAGCTTCTAATATTTCAGCATTCATTTTATGCTCTTTATATAAAAACAAAAGACTATTTCTATCATAAAGATTTGAAGATGAAGTCTATATAAATTCCATACGTAGTACTCAAACTCTCACACATTATAGTCTGTAGTATGTCCAGCAGCAGCATCTAGTGTAGCTATGGTTAACTAAAACAGGTCAATGCCTTTAAATGTAAGGGATCTTACCTGGTGACTTCCAAGTCTTTTGAGTTATGATCCCTCCTTTTTTTTTTTTTTTTGTAGCTGAAGTAAGTTACTGGATACCCTGAAAATAGTGATTTATTCTTTTGTTTAAAAGTGACATATTTATATCCAAAAATAAGTATGTAGGGCATATCTATTAAGTGTACGACATGACAGGATGGTGCTTTGTTTCCAAAAAGTTTTCAGATTTAAAGATGACTTGAATGCATGAATTTACATTTTAATATACACGGCAACATCTTTAAATAATTTTAAAATACGGCTCCATAGAAAGACTATTTAATCTGTCTAAAACTTAGTATTTACATATATCACATGCATATTCTTGCTTGTACTGGTGTCCCACACCTGCTTCTACATCAAACCGATAGCAACCAATACAAAACCATCACCTAAGTTTCTTCCATGCTCCCAAGAGATACAAACCCACCTCCTTTAAAAGATAGTGTAGTAATGTGGTTAAAAGTAGACTTTAAACCTTATAAATGTTATTTAACACTCCTAAACCTTTATTTCTTTCTTTAATAAAGAAATAATAATATAATTGTTTATACTGTAGAGTTGTTTTGGAAGCTAAATAAATTAACAAATGCTTAACACTTAAAAATTATGACTATTAGATATTGCTATTACCAATATACTGGTCTTTTATCACAGTCGATACCGCCTCTTTGAGTCCATTTTGAGTCCAGCTCTGGCCACAGGGCCCAAACTACCAGTTTGGCATGTATGAGGGTGTGGCAAAATTACCTCGGGCCGATTTCTTCCATTTGAAAAACATTCTACATGCTGTTTCTTTTTGAGTTTTAGGACTATTATTTGTCAAGCTATGATCTCATCCTTGTTTAACACTTTTTTTTTTAACCAGGATTATGCATAGACTTCATGCTTAGGAAGCCGTTTTAGACATTCACTGTTGATGATTATCAAGGGAACTCCATAGGCTTTTTTTTTCCCTTTTCTACAGCTGCCTAATAATACCACGCATCCATGCATTGATCCTATATTTGGATCTCTGTATTCTGATTAAACACATGTTAAAAATAGTCATTAAAAACTGGAAGAAAAAAAGAATATTGTTTTTAATGGAGGGAGATATAAAGTGTGAGGAACTTTTGAGACATCTCTCCACTTACAGCCTATTCTTACACACTGACTATATGGGTGCCACAATCCCCATTCTCAGCTCTTTTAGCTGCAAGTACTGCACCCCTAAATATATTCTTTTCTTAGTTGGTTTAAAATCTATCTCCAGAGGAATGAATGGGTGATAATAAAAAATATATTTATGCTAAAGTATATGATTAGTAAAGTCATATGTTGGCTGTAGACAATAATAATGGGGTCTAAAGGTTGATGCCCTGTACCAATAGAATGTAAAGTTTCTTTCTAATCTCATTATTTATAGGCAGCAGTTTTGATACTGTCCTTTTAAATTATAATGTAGAATAATATAGACAACATGTCTTCCGATTCTGTAATTTGACATTTGTTCTGTCTGACTCTCACTATCCTGTGGTCTTGAATATGCTGCATAAAATTATTTTAAAAATTAAAACCAATATAAAAAATTTATAATTAAAAACATCACATGGACATTGTACTGGCTGGTTTTGTGTGTCAGTTTGACACAGGCTGGAGTTACCACAGAGAAAGGAGCTTCAGTTGAGGAAATGCCTCCATGAGATCCAGCTGTGGGGCATTTTCTCATTTAGTGATCAAGAGGGGAGGGCCCATTGTGAGTAGTGCTATCCCTGGGCTGGTAGTCTTGGTTTCTATAAAAGAGCAAGCTGAGCAAGCCAGGGGAAGCAAGCCAGTAAGAAACATCCCTCCATGGCCTCTGCATCAGCTCCTGCTTCCTGACCTGCAGTTCCAGTACTGACTTGCTTTGGTGATGAACAGCAGTGTGGAAATGTAAGCTGAATAAACCCTTTCCTCCCCAACTTGCTTCTTGGTCATGATGTTTTGTCCAGGAATAGAATCCCTGAATAAGACAGACATCAACCAAACCCAAGCTTTCTATGTCTCAAGGGACGTCTGTACAGTTAAGATAGACATTCTAAAGCTGGGGAGCTTCATGCTGGGTTTTACACTTTTATTCCTCGGCTCAGGTCACCTGTATAGACAGAATCAGAGCTGCTTATATGGCTTGCTTGAACTAAACATAGACTGCTAGAGCTTATTGGGCAGTTGTCCCATAAATGCCAGATTCGGCCTGCAAAGTTGTATTTGGCACCCCAGTGCTCAGTCATGATGAGGGTACTGTCCAGTCTCAGCCTCAGCCTCAGATTCCAAAGATTATTGATTCCCTTAATGGAACAGTGCTGAGTAGGCTGTTTCTTGGCTAAAAGGTTTGCCAAGGAGTATTCTACCAAAGAGCAAATGGCTGTCTTTTGCTTTTCCATCTGTTCTCACTTACTTTAATAATATAGGCAAACAGAGGTGATTTTAAAAAGGCAAAGAAAGGCATGAAAAAGTTTAATTCTAAAAACAGCTATTTCCAATTTTCATAAATATTCTCTGTTCTTTCTCAGGTGAGATTTGTACCCACCACCCACATGAGACTTGGTTCCTAGGCCCTACTTTGATCAATGAACAGTGACAATAAGTGTTAGTCATTTCGAAGAACAAGCTGGAAGAGCAATTGTAGGAATGAGAATAGAATTTGTTGGGGGAAATTTTACAGCAGTTGCAAACAAAAGATACATAAAGCCAGAAGGGTGGTTATGATTCTGAAGTGTTAAAACCAGGAATCTGATATTCTGACATTTCGATGATTGCTTCCTTCAGAAGCCTGTAATGTGGGCACTTTGACTTCAGAGGGTTCTGAGGGAACCTGTAATTTTGCAATACCGGAGAGGTACAGCAGTGTTCTTGGGGAACAGAAAGACTTCTGTTAAAGGAGGCTGTGCATCTCAGGTGAATAATATTACTGATCAATACTATAAGGCAGAGCATGAGGATGACCAGTTCTTTCTCCTTGGGGAAACAAGCAAACTGTATGTGAATCTGGTCTTGTCTCTGCTAAACTTCCTATTTTACCCATAGCCATGTTTAACACTTCAGGATTTGTGACAGCTATGTAAACTCAGGGTATGCAGAAGCAGAAATGTAAGCATTTCCCCCCTCTGTCACCTCTTGCAAAAATCAAAGCTCCGACTCTGTCTCCCTATATCCCTTTTGTCCTTTTCGCTCTTCTCTTCCCTCCCCTCCCTTCACCCCTCTTCCTCTCTTCTTCTTTCTCTCCCTTCCTCTTCTCTCCCCACCCCCATACCCCCATCTTGCTCTCTCCCCTTCTCTCTCCTCTCTCCTGCACCTATATTTCTGGATCAAATCAGAGTGAGTTGCCATAGGCCAAGTGATTGGTTCTGTGTGGTGTTCATGGTGTGGTGCTGGTCCACATGGTTTCTCTCCACCTGCCGTCAGAGTAGCTGGGGTATGGAGACTGAAGTTCTATCCCAAACTATAACCATAGTGAGAGGTCAAATGTCATTTGGATTTGCTACTCTACTTTTCTGCTTTTCAACATGAAATCCCTTACATGAATGATAATCTTCAGGTAACTCTTAGCTCAGCAATATTCATTTTCCTGAGACCTAAATAAATAAATAAATAAATAAATAAATAAATAGGTTCCTCAAAACACACATAAGTTGCTCAGTTTCCTCAGCCTTTGGAGTCATTTAATTAAGTTAGTTCCTCTTCTTACTGGAACATTTCTGCATGCAGCATCTGAGGCAGCAAAAATATCTCTTTCAAATACCTGCTATGACAACTATGGACCAGGGAGTTGAGTAAGTGTACTCTCCTTTAGATTATTATCTCTGATGAATTTAAGGCGATACACTTTAAAGTTCTCAACCAGAGGAAAGGAAAGCGTTACTTAAAGATGAAAGAAAGCCATCCCAATCAGACACTTCTCTCACCACAGGTCTTTGCCAAGCTTTACTCTTGAAGAGTTCCTGCGCTATACATGTTTCTTTTTGATGTATTGAAAGTATGTTTTTAATAGATGGATGCATTTAGACATAAAGGTGCCTTGAACTGTAAAAACAAAGGGGGAAGGAAAGTGAACAAAGTGAAAATGAATTTGGGCCTGAGTTTCTCAAACACAGAACCACAATTAACTAGATTTTAATTTTCTCATTTATATTTTCTTCAGCACTTATAACTATTAACTTACAGACATGTTTGTTTGGGTATGTTCTTGGCTTTGTCTTCACCCATTTTCTCCTTTTCCTTTGGTTTTCAACCAAACATAAAGCAGAACATAAAGGAAAATATCAGTAATATTAAACACATATGCAGTCAACATTCCTAATTGGACAATTTCAATGCCAATATGTTCTTTACTATTAAAAATGAATAAAATGAACTTAAGTGCTCTTTATATCTCAAAACTGCCTTCATAAAGGCATCTCATATGCTTTCATTCATAAATTCAGTCTGAATACTGGCACATTCACTAATGTGTTTTTATATTTCTATAGATATCTACACACAACACCAAAGTGTTATGTAATTATTTATTATGTATATATACATCTATGCACCCTGCCTTTTTAAATGTGGTTATAGTTTTTGAATCTATATGTTGGTACTCTATCATTCTCTCCAATGTGTGCTTGCTTGTTCCTATCTCTCCACATTTCATGCATCTGTGTTTGGTTGTGAGCCTAGACATCTCACCAGTGCCTGCATCTGTTTTCATAAGCACAATTATGTTGTTTCCAGTTTTTATGATTATGAGTATTGCTGTTGAATGTTCTTTCATACTTTGAGTGCTTAGGAAAATTTCTTGTAGGGGATAAATGCAGCAGTGGTGTTGGTAAAGGATGGATAGGGTATACATTTCTGGTTTTATTCAACACTGATCCATTGTTTTTACTGATAGGTAAATCAGGTTCACTCCAAAGAACATTGTGTGCTGCCCCATGGTCACTAGTGAATAACATACCTTTATTGTTTCTTAAAGAATTACTTTATTTTATGTATATGAACACACTGTATCCGTCTTCAGAAACACCAGAAGAGGCATCAGGTCTCATACAGATGGTTGTGAGACACCATGTGGTTGTTGGGAATTGAACTTAGGACCTCTGAGCCATCTTCTCCAGCTCCTACCTTTATTTTTTTAATCCCAATGAATTGAAAGTGATATGGCATCACTATGTGGTTCTAAGTTTCTTGATTACATGTTAAGCTGATTATTTTGGGGGATACTTACTAGATCTTTCATTTCCCTTTCTGAATTGTATAGTACTGAGGTATAAAAATATAATATTTAATAAGTGTATGGTATAGAATAAATAAATTAGATAGCAGGGGGCATTCCAATCAAAATAGAGGGCTAAATTCACTGGAAGAAGTGTATATTTGTAAGCTTCTTGGTTTGTTTGCATAAATACAAAGAGACAGAGACTACTAAAATGGAAAGGATGCCTTTGTTCAGTGATATCATCTCTTACAGTGTTCCTTTTCTCACCTGTGATACTGGAATGATAATCTTTTCTCTTTTTCATATTGTTTAAAGTGAATAAACAAATGGATTGTTTTGAGAACTTAGAATATTTACATCATCTTGATTCTTTCCTTTTAAGATTCTTAAAATACTACTAAGATCTAAAATGGATTTTAATATTTATTTATTTATTTATATGATGTGTATGTGTGAGTATACACATGCTTGTGTGGAGGTCAGAAGACAGCTGTAAGCCTAAGTCCTCTTACTCTACCATGTGGGTTCTAGGGTTCAAACTGAAGTCATCAGCCTTGGAGACAAGTACCATTTCACTGGTCCCTATATTAATTATTCTTTGTTGTACTAGGAATATTTATAATTTTTATTTTTCCCTCTTTTTAATGTCTATTCATATATATTTTTATCCAGTGCAATTACTTAATATTTATTTTAAGGACTCCCAAATTAGTGCTCTATTATTGACTTCTCTCTAAATTCTTTATATTTATATGCTCATTTACTTTAGGATTATATGAATTCTTAACAGTAAGTTTGAATTAATATTTATGACCTTGGAAATTGTACTTCATCCCATCTGCATTTCCCTCCCCCTTTCCACCTCACTGAAAGTTTCTACCAACAATTTTGTTGTAGACATAAAAAATTTAAGCATTTTTCTCCTCTGTTCTTATCAGACTATACATTCTTTGGTCCTGGTCAACCCCATATGAAGAGACAATATCTTATATATTGTATAGATGTATCACTTCTCAGTTAGAAAGCCTACATCCTATAGCTTAGACAGGAAATAGGAGTATAACATCCAGGAGAGAGAAAGGATTCTGGGATAGAGCCAGGGGAAGGAGATGTGATAAGACAGATACATAGTACCTGAGCACAGGTTACCAGCCACATGGCACAATGTAGGCTAGAATAAATGGGATATTTTAAGTTTTATCTAGTCAGAGAACAGCCTCACTATATAGCCAAGGTATTTGTAAATATATTTTGAGCCTAAGTCTTATTTCTGGGAGCATGGAGCTGAGAGGAAGAGCAGGGCCTAAGTTCTACACTCATGCTTTGCCTTCAAAATAGATTCTGGATATAATAACTTAGTTGTTGTCATTCAAGTTCGTATTCTCCTTCTATTTAATCTATATAGCAACCAAAATCGTCATTTAAAGGTACAAATGAGAATCCATTACTCTCCTGCTTAAAACATACCCGTATCACCCCACAAAGCACAAATAACCCCAAATTCCTTAAGAAAACCTTTAAGATATTACACACCAAATCTTTCCAACACATACATGTATATTTCCCATGTCCAAGTATATACACACATATATGCATAACTACATAAATCCAAGGTACTGAGTTCACTTAGTGTTGCTTGTATGCATAATTTCTAGGCTTGCGACTTGGTATTGGATAACCAATTACAGAGTTCATCCCTGAGAAAGACTAATTCTCTCTTTCATAATAATACTTATTTGTTCATAGTTCTTTATCTAGGAGTACAGTTACCATAAGATTTCCCACTTCCACATTAGTATGTCTATTGGTGTTACTAGTATTTGAGTCTTATTTAGGCGGCAACATTGATAAGGCATTGTGGATACACCTTCCCTATCATTTCTAGGACTCATAACTTCATAGCAGTTTTCCTTGTCCTCTGACTCTTAAAATCTTTCTACCTCCTCTTCTATAATGATCCTTGAGCCTTAGGTGCAGGAGCTCTGCTGTAGATGTGTGCATTGTGGCTGAGCACCTCATGATCAATGATCTCTGCATATTGACCAGTTGCAGTTTCTGTGATGGTCTCTATTTGCTGCACCAGAGAGACTTCTTTCTTGCAGGGTGAGAACTGCTTTTATCGGTGGGTATAAGGATAGGTTTTAGAATGTATTTAGGAACTATTACATTGGTCTAGTAAAATGTGAGTTGTAGCTTCTCTTTTAAGACCCATAACTTCTTTACCTCTAGATGGCTGGCTAGGTTTCTAGTACAATGCATGTTTTCCCTTAAGTACAATTAGAGAGCTATTGGTTTCTGCCAAGATATTAGTGCCACTATTGCACCTTCAGGAATCTCTTGCCATGCTTGTCACTTGTGGTTAGTAGGCATCATAGCTGGTTATGACCATAGTATCATATATAGTGCCTTCTGGTGCTATGAAAGATAGACCTCAAGAAAGAAGCTTTCAAGTCAGATCCAGTTCCTGTCTTCCAAGACCCATGCCTGAAATGTGTGGTACCTTAGTAACAGGGCCCTCTCAGAGGCAACCAAAGACACCTGCAGCAGGCTATATTGTTTGGGGATTCTGATAGACTACCCTGACCAATGACTTAGAAGAAGCTTTCTCTTGCTTGCTTTATGTTAGATAGTCCATGACTATTGTGATCTGTCAACCCAAGTGGCATAATTTCTTTTAAGATATATGTGTACATATGTTTAATGTGTGTTAGTAATTTTATGTAAATATAAAATAATATGATTCTTAAGGCTTAAAAATACTTACCCCTTTAACATTACTTGACCCCCATCCCTTTCTTTATTGACTTCTCTGCCTCCTCTCCAATTAAAGACTCTACTTAAAGTTTCCCACCTCCCCATTTTATTGAGTTTCCACTTTTAGGAAAGAAACTTTTTCTGCAGTATTTATGACTATATTTCCAACACCTAAGATTCCTGACATACTTAGGACTGTACACTGATTTAGAAAATCTAAAATATGACCCTAGTGTAGAGGAATGATAGGGTAGTGATACGGGAGTGGGTAGATGGGTAGGGGAGCACCCTCATAGAAGTAGGGTAAGAGGGGATGGGATAGGGAGTTTGCAGTGGGGAAACTGGGAAAGGGGTAACATTTAAAATGTAAATAAATAAAATAAAAATATAAATAAATAAAAAATAGCCAAACAATGCCAAAGAAGCAAGCAAACAAAGATATTTGAAAATAGAAACCAAGGAAATTTTAAAAAAAGAGGTAGAATTACTGAAACTTATAAAGCTCAAGATTCAGGAAATCAGGGGACCAAAGAGAGGTGAGCCAATGCTTCTTGAACTGCTTATCCTTTGAGCCACTTTGTGGCTCTTGTCCTGGAGTGAGAGAAAAAAGTAAGACAGAGGTGTTGGCAGTGAGGATGAAGGAGAATCAACCAAACTGCCAGAGAGATTTTACAGCCAAAGAAATAAAAGTTGGAAGTCAAAGTAGCCAGGACACAGGGGCCAAACAGAGGAAAGGAGGCACAAAGAAGTTACCTCAACATTTGGAGAGTCCCCTTCCCCAGGATGTGTTTGGTGAGGCAAAGAAACAAAGAAACCAGAGTCAAAGTGGAATGCATTGTTCAATTTCTTTAAAATTGGACAAATCAAGACACAATGATTCTGGAGGGGGCTAAGAAAGATTAGTTTTTCATTGTGCTGGACATTCTAATTTATTGTGGGGAACAAAGAGGAGGGCATTATGGGTAGTGTCACACTTACCTTCATCTTGACATAAGTATTCACCACACACAGAGTGGAATAGCAATGGTGCATTAGTTACTTTTTTATTTTTGTATTACAATTCCATTAAGACAACTTATAAAAGAAAACATTTAGTTGGGCTCATGGTTTCAGAGAGTCAATGAATGTGGAGTGAAGGCATGGTAGCAGGAACAGCTGAGAGCTCACATCTTAAACTGAATAAGAGAGACAGAGAGGGGGAGGAGGAAAGGAGAGAGAGAGAGAGAGAGAGAGAGAGAGAGAGAGAGAGAGAGAGAGAGAGAGAGAGAGAGAAGATACTGAGAAAGATATAAAGACATGATGCCAGTTTTTTAAAATCTTAAAGCCAACTCCAAGTGATACACCTCCTCCAACAAGGCCATATCTCCTCCTCCTCCTTCTCAAATAGTTCCACCAACTGGGGACTAAGTATTCAAACATATATGCCTCTAAGAGCCATTCTCATTTAAACCACCACAAATGTGTATTTGGGAGAAGGCTACAGTAAAATTGGGTTGGAGAAAGCCACCTCTGATAAACAGAAGTCAGCGTACTCAGCACTGAATTTTCTTTTTTTTTTTTAATGGTATTACATATTTTTTCCAACTTAGCTGTTGTTATATTTCAATCCGCTTGTTTTTTGTCTGACATGATTTTTTTCCTTTTTTTTTATTTACATTCAAAATCATTTCCCCTTTCCCGTTTCCTCCCTCCCCGAAAGTCCCATAAGCCCCCTTCCCTCCCTCTTTTCCCCATTCAACCCCCTCTCGCTTCTCTGTCCTGGCATTCCCCTACATCCAGTCTTTCCAGGACCAGGGGTCTCTCCTTCCATCTTCTTGGAAATCTATTGATATGTGAATTGTGTCTAGGGTATTCCGAGATTCTGGGTTAATATCCCCTTATCAGTGACTGCATACCATGTGTGTTCTTTTGTGATTGGGTTACCTCACTAAGGATGATATTTTCAAGTTCTGACCATTTGCCTAGGAATTTCGTGAATTCATTGTTTTTAATTGCAGAGTAGTATTCCATTGTGTAAATATACCACATCTTCTGAATCCATTCCTCCGTTGAGGGACATCTGGGTTCTTTCCAGCTTCTGGCTATTATAAATAAGGCTGCTATGAACATAGTGGAGCATGTGTCCTTATTGCATGCAGGTAAAGCCTCTGGGTATATGCCCAGGAGTGGTATAGCTGGATCCTCTGGAGTGTCATGCTCAGTTTTCTGAGGAACCGCCAGACTGCTTTCCAGAGTGGTTGTACCAGCTTGCAATCCCACCAGCAGTGGAGGAGTGTTCCTCTTTCTCCACATCCTCACCAACAACTGCTGTCTCCTGTGTTTTTTATCTTAGCCATTCTGACTAGTGTGAGGTGGAATCTCAGGGTTGTTTTGATTTGCATTTCCCTAATGACTAAGGATGATGAACATCTCTTTAGGTGCTTCTCAGCCATTAGATATTCTTCAGGTGAGAACTCTTTGTTTAGCTCTGTACCCCATTTTTTAATAGGGTCACTTGCCTCTCTGGAGTTTAACTTCTTGAGTTCTTTGTATATATTGGATATTAGCCCTCTGTCGGATGTAGGGTTGGTAAAGATCATTTCCCAGTTAGTTGGTTGCGGCTTTACCTCTGGGGGAATCAGTATCCCGGACCTCAAGCTGTACTACAGAGCAATAGTGTTAAAAACCACATGGTATTGGTACAGTGACAGGCATGTAGATCAATGGAACAGAATTGAAGACCCAGAAATGAATCCACACTCCTATGGTCACTTCTTTGACAAAGGAGCTAAAACCATCCAGTGGAAAAAAAGATAGCCTTTTCAACAAATGGTGCTGGCTCAACTGGAGGTCAACATGCAGAAGAATGCAAATTGACCCATTCTTATCTCCTTGCACTAAGCTCAATGCCAAGTGGATCAAGGATCTCCACATAAAACCAGACACACTGAAACTAATAGAAAGGAAACTAGGGAAGAACCTTGAACATATGGGCACAGGGGAGAATTTCCTGAACAGAACTCCAATAGCTTATGCTCTAAGATCAAGAATTGACAAATGAGACCTCATTAAATTACAAAGTTTTTGCAAGGCAAAAAACACTGTCAAAAAAGCACTGAACTTTCAATAGTGCCTACATCAGGAAAATACACATGGAATGCGTATACAGATTCCTGAGCTCTATCCAAACCGATCATGATTTATGAATTCTGTGTAATGGTTAGAGATGACAGTTTCACAAGTGACTTCCTGGACTTTTGAGAAATAGCTAGAACAAGGCATTCTATAGACAGAGGGAACATTTAGTTTACAAATGTATAAAACTCCAAAATAAAGCCATAATAATGTTAGGACTGGAGAGAAGTCTCAGCAGTTAATAATGTATATTGCTGTTGAAAAGGGTAAAGGTTCCCAATATTCAAGTTGGGTAGCTCACAATTGCCTGTAACTCTACTCTCAGTGGCTCTGAATCCCACTTCTGGCTTCTGTGGGTACAATACTCAGAATGTGTGAATAACAGAATTAACAAAGAAGTGAAAAACCTGGGGCCACCATGAGTGATACAGCATGTGAGACACTGTCCAGAATGTCTCTAAGCTCACTGTGCCATGTTTCTTTAGGAAGCACATCACCATGCACATTATAAGCCTTTGGAGACCTTCCTGAATTATAAGAAAACTTTCACATTTGGTTTAATTAATTTCAAAATATAAAAATTTCTAACTTTTTTCTGATAATTTATTTTATACAATAAATTTAGCCAAAAGATATAGCTGGATGTGGATTGGTTGTATATTTGGCAGTGTAAAGTGGGGTTCAAAATAAAATTTAAATATAATGGTTTACAAAACAGTTTTTAGGAAGCAGACAGTCTCTTGTTACTGGCTTATAATCCTGAAGCCAAGATCACCTAAGGATCTCATTCTTGAGGCAAGCACCAGCCAGGGCTAAGTATATTGTGTGCACTCCCAGGTAAAAATTCTAACGGATCAATCCAGGAGGGTTTTTTGGATAGTTGGATTATTTCATTCACTCATTCATTCATTCATTCATTCATTACCTTTGCCTTTCAATGATTCCTGTTTCTCCCTAGTTCCTTTTTTCTCTCTGGTTAATAATGCTAAACATGCATACACAGTAAATCTACACAAAACCAATCAGTTGACACTATCAAATAGAACTAAGGATTGCTTCATATATTTTAGTGCATGTGAATTACCTTATATCTTATTGGCTTTAATTGATATTGACCCAAGTGTGCATAATTACTGGCATTCTATGACCTCTCATATCTGTTCTTAACAAAGAAAGATGGCGAAGGAGAGACAGAGAGTAGGGACAGTTAAAAACACAAGTCCATGTTACCAAAAGCTAACTAGAAACCATCATATCTATAAGAAATGCTCAGACAACTAACTGCATAGTGATAGGAAAAATGTGTGATAGCCTGTAATAACCACCTCAGTTTTGCCACTTGCATCTGACATACCACTTAATACTTAGTATTTTTAATGTCTGACATCTACATACATGTATTTGACTAGTAGTTGAATATCAAAATGTAAAATGATGTGGGTAAAAAACACACTGACTCTGAAGACTCCTGCAGAGCCCCAGCCTTAGAGCACTAGGCTTAGAATTACATGCCTCTCTGGTTTTGGTGACTGCCTTTGCTTCTCGCAGGAGCTCCTACGATTCTCTGGGAATCAGCTTGCTCCTCTCTGTTTTCATTAGTTCCTGGGTGATTCTTGTTCACACAGATGAATCACCAAACTCATAGTAAATAATACATGTACATGTTTGTTCTGAGAACTGGAAGGACGCTGTCCAGCAGAGTCTCGCTTCCAGATTTGATCACAGTCTACCTGTTTCTGTTTGTGGTTGGTTGTCTCGTCAGGCATGCTGGCACTGGGGAGCTGGGAAGGGCAAACAGAGACTTTCCTGGGTGAGCTGATGATACAGAGGCAAGTGGGAAATGGGTGTCCTAAGAGACTGGGAATACTGGAGATGAACTTAGTGTTTTCTTTTTGCTAAATTTAAAGTAGGCAGTTAAAGATGGGGGTGTAGTTTTGGGGGCAAAGGAAGCTCCAGCTAAGCAGGCTGCAGCAAGCAAACGGGAACATCAGTGAACATTTGTTAATCACTTGAGAAATGTAAATGTTCTTTTTTTAAAACCGGGATACAGAAGACTAAAGTTAAATTTAGCAGTAATTAATAAGAACTGTAGAAAATTAGCAAAAAAAGTTATCAAATGATACCCAAGTAGTTTGTGCTTTTCACTCTTGTTTCAGTTTATGCATACATCTCATTTTAATTTGTGCAATGAAAGAACATGTTTTAAGGGATTATTTGTGTCCCTCATCCTCCAAATGCAACTTAGAGAAATGGTGCAGAATTAAGCAGAGATGGCAACTTAGGATCTTTGTCCGGGAGCCATAGCTCAAAGGTAGGGCCCTGAATTCAAATGACCACACCAGGAGTAAACAAACAAAGAAACATCTCTTGAAGGATCAAAGAAGGAATTCCCATCCCAACCCCATCACTATAAGAGACATGAACTTTCAGGCTACTGTTCTGGCATCTCATGTTCACTCTCAGAAAAATTCCCTGGACACTTTGAAAAGTTAAAGTATGTTATACTTATGGCCTGATTTGAATATGAAATGCACCCCCCAAAACACACACACACACACACACACACACACACACACACACACACACACCCCAATGGCTCATGTATTAGAACCCTTGTTCTCCAGCTGGATACAAGCAACTTGCTTTGACAAGTTGGGGAACCTTTTGGACTTAGGGAATAGGTGGGAGAAGTAGAGCCATAGGTCAGAGCTGGGGGACTTTCTCTTCTTTTGCTTCCTGGTCTAAAATAAAAGAAGAAGGCTCCAAGCTTCAGCCACCAAGGATGGGACCCTAGTTGTCATGCTCTCCTTTCCATAATGGGCTTAAACCATGGTCTTAAACCATCCATCTCTTAAGTTGATTCTGTAAAGCATTTTGTCACATCAACCAAATACATAGCTAATATAGGATGTCTAATATAGTCTTTATACAGTCAAAAGAGAATCTTGAAAGTTGGGAAATGTTAAATTCTTTCCTTGAACTAAAGAACAAGGCAATCTGTCTTCCAGAATTTGCTGCACATTTAACAGACATCTATCCATGACTTCTCTACAGTAAGGTTTCACTGATTTCCATTTGACTGTTTTGATGGTGTAGCTTAGAAAAGCAAGAAAATAAAGTCCTTGGTGTCCAGGGGGCATAAAGGATGACATAAAAAGAGTCCTGGTGCTGGAATGTGAGTGGCACCTGGTAATGATTAAAATCCATTTTCTTAGTAATCAAGGTATACTCTGAATTGTAGGCCAGGAATAAAGAGGGTCATTTGATGGATGGTAGCCTTTGTTAATAAAGTCACAAACCTCATGGTAAGCTAGAGATCAGCAGATGGGTAGGATATTCAGGATTCCGGGAGAGCTAGTAGTCTTCCAAGAATAGGAAACACGTCATGCAGGCTCAAGGGTCAAGTTGGGCCAAAGTGAAGGACTTCAGTTAGTTCTGGAGTGGTTCCTGCCTGTGGCCCTGGATAACACAGAGCAAAGTGCCTTCCACAGAAGACTTTTTTCTAGCTCAGCAAAAGGAGCAGAAGACTTAAAATTGAGAGAAAAAGGAATAAGTTTCAGAGTGCTGATTTACATAGCCTCTCAGGTCCCATTTGGTCCTGTGGAAGGCTCTGCTTTAAGTCAGACATTAATGGAAACATACCAGCCAACAATTCAATTACTAACCATTACAAAGGTCAAAATGATAACAGTAAAGACTTTGCAGAAGTGAACAAAGAATCGGGAATAGGATTCTATAACCTATGAAGGGGAAAAGAAAACTGGGAACTGTAAAGAGTCTTGAAAGAGGGCCAGAAGGCGACTTCATATGAGCTCAGAGTGGTGACTTTTTTCCCATGTCGGATCAAAAGCTTCCTCGAACAGTGACAGAATCTCTCCATCTGAATCAGGCCTGATTGTATGTGCCAAAGAAAATGAAACTGAAGACCAAGCTTAAGGAAACCTGGAACAGACAGAACCACTTCAGCCTCACAAATGACTTTAATTTTGTTTTGCAAACATATGATAAACTTAACTTGCAGTCTTTCTTACAAATGACTGTTAAAGAAAAACAGAACCAAACTTCTGCCTATCAAAAGCAGCCAACAAGCTTATAATTACATGACTAGGGACTTTACAGCAGACAAGAGCAAATAAAGCAACCTTAAACCTGGAACACACAGGAAAATTTTTTCTACAACTTCCACAAATTCAACATATTGTGTTTCTTCAAAGGGGTGCCTCAATCCTTTCCAATTTCAGGTATCCAAACTCATGAGTTTGCTCAAATACACTCTATAGAGTTTCAGAACATGAGTCACTACTATCTCTATGGCCAGGTACACATACCTTTTCCTCTTTAATTCCTGAAAGGGATGGTACAGATTCTGGGTTCATACACTGTCATTCATTGGAGTGGCTGGTTTTATCCTGATCTGTCTTGCTGTCATTTCTGTTCATCAATATTTCTGTACCAGCTGCCACCTTGATGTAACACAGTAAATGTTATTCTTCTTCCTTATATTCTCTATCAAAGTCCTGGAGAGGTCACACACAGTAAAGGACAAACAGATGAGGATTTCCTGATCACTCTAACCACCACCTTCTCAGTAGGCCTGCAGGGGAGGAGGTGACATCCTCTTATCAGGACCTTAGTAATCTATCTACTTCCCAGGGTGGAGGTGGGTTCTGGCATTACAACTGCCCTTCCAAATCCACCTCTGCACAAGTCTTCCATTCTGCCAAATGTTAATAGAATTGATCAGGCTGGGAATTGAAGAAGGCGGCATATGTGTACATACCGATCTAGATCTGGAAATTCTAGGCCACTGCACTTCTATCTTGGTTAAAACTAACTTTAACACTGTTAAATATGCAATGATAATAATTTGACATTGTCTGATATTCCTCAACATGTCTATAATAAGGATATTGGTGATAAAGACATACACTGTATTGAAAGTGGTGAGAACCCACCCCTGGGAGACATTCCTTTCCAGCGTTATTATTAGAAAAACCTAATTTTCTGTAGCACTCAGTTTGATTTTATCTTGACACTGTAAATTATGTAGCTGATCATATTCTCTCTTTGGTATAAAATTCAGAGTCTAATTTGTACCTTGCTGAGAACAGGGATACAGTATGCTGTACTTGATACCACTTTCTTTTCATTCCTGTCTAACTTTGAATTTTCTATTTGAGTTCTGAAAAGCAATATGATGTAATGGGAACTAAATCTTTGTAGTAGAGCACATGGTAGGTTCATATTCTGCTTTTATCATTGCCTTATAAACTTTTCAAATCTCCTTCCTAAGCTGCTTCATTTTCTTTATCTGGAAAATTATAGTAAAAATAGTATTAACTTCTTTCTCTCTCTTTCTCTCTCTCTCTCTATATAGATAGATAGATAGATAGATAGATAGATAGATAGATAGATAGATAGATAGATAGATAGATAGATAGATACAGTGAAGCCATAGCTAAGAACTTATATCCTTTTCCATAAAGAGGAGGAGGAGGAAGAGGCAACAAAAGAGAGCATTAGCTGGAAATGACTTAGGCTTTTGAAACCTCCAACAATGACACACCTCCTCTTCCTCCAAGGCCATACCTCATAATTCTTCCCAAACAATTCCTCTGACAGAGGTCCAAGCATTCAGATATATGAGACTGTGGCGGCCATTCTATTTCAAACTACTGAGGTCTTTCTCTTCAAACTCCCACAGTTCCTGTGGTTTACATGTTCTTCTTCATTCTGTTACTATAGATGTGTTGCATAATGAAATACACACTTCAAACACGATTTTAAGTCCTTTGTCATAGCTCACTTTTCTGTCATCTTTTATGCCACCTCCTCAACCCTGACAAATTTTCCTCACAGTTGGGGCTGGAGAGATGGTTCACATGCTCCTCTGCTCAAGGATCTGAATTGAATTCCTAACCCATACTGGGCATCTCACAACTGCCTGCAACAGTAGCTCCAGAAAATCGGATGCCCACATTTGTCTTCTGCAGGCACAGGCACATAGATGGTTTACAGGCACACGGATGATTTACCTATACATAGACAGACAGACACACATACAGAGAGAGACAGAGATAGAAACAGAGAATCTTCATATTTTCCTCACAATCAAGCATAGGTACATATAGTTAATTAGTTCTTAATAGATATTTGCAACTAATTCTCATCTGAGCTTTTCTCTAGGAAGCCAAAA
This sequence comes from Tokudaia tokunoshimensis, assembly GCA_036184795.1. NCBI lineage: Eukaryota > Metazoa > Chordata > Mammalia > Rodentia > Muridae > Tokudaia > Tokudaia tokunoshimensis. Next base: position 51,626,617 of record BTHU01000011.1, on the reverse strand, counting down.
CCTGAAATTCTGTTACTTACCAAATACAAATAAGGGAATGTCAGACAATATCACTCTGAATATTTTGTTTTGAATATGAAATATATTTTTAAGAATATTGTTTTAATTGAATCAGTTATGAGTCTGCTTTATATATTCTGTTGTTGATATCTGCTTAATATTTTAGTTAGCGCCATAAGAGAAGTTCCAGAATGATTTAGAATGAAAGAGTAATGGGATGTTTTGGTATAAATACCTTGAGAAGTGATGGTTTTGACACAGCCTCCTTGTGGAATGGCCTTTGGTTTATAGAAAATAAAGTGTGCATTCTTCTGATGTGATAGATACATTTAGTAATTATTTAACAGGTCACTGAATTTGGCCTCTGGGATCTACACATGTTGAGATTGCTTTTCAGCTACCCTTCTTAAATAGCTACTAAAGCCTGTGAACGACAAAGGCATCAAGTTCACACAGTGGAAGGTGACTTGGACATCAGTGATCATAAAAATGATAGACAGGCAGGGGATCACCAACGCTTATATTATCGAGAGTGCTTATAAAGAACATCTCAAAAGGGGGACTACCAGCTTAGAGAAGCTACCTTGACTAGATTGTCAGCTTGTGGTTCTTTTTCTCAGCAGTGCACACACACACACACACACACACACACACACACACACACACACACACCCCTTGTGTTCTCATATACTGTAATCTTCCTCCTCCCCTGCTTCCTCTAAGTCCTTTATCTTCCCCATTTTTCCTCTTCCTCACCACCACCACCAAATTTCTCGGTTTGCAGTGACCTGTAGTAACCCACACTGTACTGTATGATTCAGTGGTACTCCTGTGAACATAAAACATGTAAGAGCCTCTGCATTTCCATAGTGTCCTATAGCTTCGGGTCTCTGAAGAAGACAGTCACAAGAAAACATATAATTTTTGGTTATACCTTTTGTTTCATGAAGACACAAATAGACATTTGTGCTGATAAGCAACCACAGCAGCTAGAAGAGTTGAATTTTTGAATCTTTTCATTTTTTTTACTAATTTCAGATGTCTAACTAGTTTATAAAGTAATCTCAGCTAAAGAGGTTTTGCAATGTCTTTGCTTTCCAATATCACTCTGATCATGCTTAGCTTCATGTCCACTTGACTTTACTCACATACTAGTCTAAATGTTCCTATGAAGGTGGTTTTTTTAGAAGTGACATGCATACTTCAGATGTTACATATACATATTTTTGATATATATCATATCTTCTTGGATGGCTAGTTCTTCATTAAGCTCAAGAGTGGCAATACAGCCTATAGGATGCTTTTTATTTCCTGCCAGCTTCATGCTCTTGTATGCCCTAAAGGCAATGGATCCTTCCCTACATTTATTCTCACCAGGTAACCAGAGATCCCTAAAGTACCTTGAGGCCTGTGGATTCTAGCAGATTTCTTGCCTTGGAGAGGAATACGCAGAAACCCCAGATGACCCTTTGCCCAAAGGAAGAAAGCACAGCAAGAGGATGTTGCACTCTTGCTATCTCCAGTGTGAGCAGAGGCTGGGGACCTCAAGTTGTTCTCCACGCAAGCTCCTTTAACCACATTGTCTGTGGCCTGCAACATTCTCCCTGATGCACACTGCTAGGTTCCACTCAGGTAATAGTGTAAGTGCAGCACTTCGAAGAGCTAATAAGAAAGCAGTTGGCAAATGATGCCCCTTTCCCCTTTCAGTAAGCTCCAGACTTTGTAAGTCATTTTCCCAGTGTCTCCTCATGATTTATCCCTTATTGATGCCATAGACTTTGTTTGCTTTGCTGATAACAGTCTTCGCATTCCACCACGCTTCTTGCCACCTTGGCTTGCTGTGAGGCGGCATCCATTGTTACTGGCTAACTGACAGCCTCACAAAAGACCCTAAGTATGGCTTTTATTCAGTTTCAGGTTGGGGGACTCTTAGCTTAACAGTAGATGTTCTGTTGGAGTGTTCTAGTAACCATGTAACCATGTCTTAGATGTGCAGCAAAACATGTTTAATAGTCATTTTGACAAATCCTAAATAGTTTTCAGCCAAAATGATCTACTGCTCCTGACTAAATTAAGAACAATCCCTTTAGCATCGATATTGAGATGTAGCTTGGTCAACACAACCAAGGCAGATAGCTGGGTGTGAGTGGGCCTGGCCAGCACACACACTGGAAGAGTAACATCAAGCCAAGCTTTCACTGGCAATTGTAGTCTAAAAATGGAAAGGGAGATTGGGGAGTACATTATCTGGTTTAGCTGTCTCCATTGATCTTACTTGCCAGGTAATTGCTTAGCACCTGTGTTTTGCTTTACTGGCCATCACCTCAGAGAGCAATTTCTGGCTGATTGCTCCGAGGTCTGTTTTTATGTCTCTTTGATGTAGACACAGCCAGCCACCCTGCAATTAAGGCTTCATGTCATGACCACTAAACAAATAAGGCCAGCACAACAGAATGAAAGAAGGAACTGCATAGAAAATGAGAACATAGCGGGAGAAAAAAACAGTGCCTTGCTATCTATTCTCATTTTCTTCTTCCAAGAGAATCTATTGCTGTAGCAACACATTAACTCTCCTTTGTCCTGTCTTTAGTCAAAGTGGCTTAACCAGTATCAGCTATTGAAACTCATGGGAAGTATTAACCACAGCACTACATTTAACAAGACAACACGAAAAACAAATCCACTTACTAAATATACCTAGTGCAGCATCTGTTGCCAGAAATTGCTCAGTGCCTTTTAGAGTCTGTTTTCATTTTTGTGTGTCTCTTGGTAGGAAATGAAATACTCAAATATCAGCTTCTGTTATAAGGGACCGGAAGACCATCTGCCTAGAAGGTTTCAGAGGAATCTGAGTAACAGCAGTGGACTTTTTTCTGACTCCCTCAGCCAATGTCCATTTATTAAATATGTTTGCCTTTTGTGAATAAGAGGTTGTTTCTGCTCCCTAAAAAAACAAAAATTAAGAGATTTGGAATTTTCATATATCGATTAATTTTCCAGAACATTGCCTGACATTTTTTCTAGTTGCATATCATTATAGTTAGAAAAGCCATTTGAAATTATTTCAATGGTCTTAAAAGTATTAAGACCTGTTTTAGCCTAAGGTCTGTTCTAGCCTGGATTATATCCCATGTATACTCCAGTAGACTATTATACATACATTTGAACATTCTACTACTATCTAATGGAATCTTTTGTATAATAGCCCAGAAATAGAACTAGCCAAAGTGACCATTAACTGTCATTTGTAAAAAAAAATAATTATTTTAAGTTAAATAAATCAAGCAAAGAAAGAATTCCCACATGATCTCACATGAATTATTTTTTAAAGTAAGAACTCACATAAGCATGGGGTAGAATGGCAGAAGCTGAGTAGGGGTTAGAGAGACATCATTCTCTATCTCTATCTCTATTGATCATCTAAATTTATATCATCTCTCTATCTTTATCTCCATCTCTATCTCCATCTTTACCTCTATCTCTATGCAGACTATAGAAGTAAGTTCTGTGTGTGGTCAAAAAATGTACAGCCTCCAGAAGGAACCAGGTCTGCCAGTACCATGATTTTATCCCACTCAGATCAATTTTGGACTTTTGACATTCACAGATTATAAAATTAGAAATTCATTCTGTTTAAAGTTATTCAATCTGTGGTTGTTATGGTGGTCATGGGGAACAAATTCCACCCAGAAAAGTCAGGATGTAGTTGACAGTCCATGCACCCCTGAGATGGTGGAACCAGCCCAGCTCCAACTCACCCTTTCCTTACCCAATTCTTTGTGTTTGCCTGTGATTGGTTACAACTTTGGAAGCAGGAGGTGCATAGTGGAAATGGTTCCAAATGCTGTTCTGACTCTCTGACATCCTGGTGAAGCCCGCTTTCAGATGTAGACTTCATGCCCTCTCCCCAAGACCTGATGGTTCCAGGCCACTTCTATTCCCTTCCTTCTCCCTCTCTGCCACTTTGGTCCTTACTCACTGTCCTGTGACTCAGTTCCATGACAGCTCCTCACATGTTGCAAAGCATCTAGGAGGTGCTCTGCTGTGTTTATTCAAATTGTACATGTTATAATTTCCCCAATCAAATTAGATTCTGAGGCAACAATGTACACAGTATCTCTGACCTTATGAGAAGTTGACATTTTGTAGAACTTCATGTTTTCATGACGTAGGTTTTAAACATAATCTATTTTGTTTGATTTAAAGTAACTTGACTACTATCATCATTAAACATATCACTCTTTAGTACTTTTGGTTTGTTAGTGGTCCTGCATATATATAATTCCCTCAATTCTGTGCAATTGACCTTGGAAGTCTTCACTGGACGAAGATAATATGAGGTTCTGATGAGTTTATATGTTTATATAGAAAACAGCAGGTAGTCTTCAGGAGGGCCCTTCTAAAGTGTTTCTCCAAATTGCTTTTAGAATTGTTGTCAGTTTTTCTCTATAGTATGGCTCTGCAGATGGAATTTAGGAATTGAGAATGATAAAAAATGGCTCTCCTCTGTAACATAAACCAACAGCCTGCCCTGTGAGAGTCTCAAGAGTTCCTAATGAGCAAAGGATCACAAGACTTCATCCATGCAGAACCAATCCCTCCAGGAAGGTAATGAATACATTAAACATTATAACTGTACTGACAGAGAGACAAATACTTGAGGAAAGGTAAACAGCATATATAATTTATCAAATCCTCAAAACAACAGGAACATAAAAGAAAGCGCTAATATGAACACAGACATATTAAAATATAAACTACAGCTACAACTTGAGAATCTTTCCTTTGTATTTCAGAATTCATGTATGGGATATTTTAAAGACTATGCAAATGACAGAAATCTTCAGTTCTAAAACTGAATGCCTGCCTTCAGGGAACTCTGACATGTATTTCCTCCTTGTTTATTCATTCATTTCTCCTGCACCTGAAACACAGCATCATTGGAAAAGCCACAGTTGTCAGCAAGGGAATGAGAGCAGGCTGTGTAACCAATCAGAGTCCTGATTCATTTCTGTACTGGGGTAATTGGTTCAGGCAAGCACATGTGACTCAATCTAGGCTAATAAAAATTAGATGAGACCACAGGAAAAGTATTCCCTTTAAGTTACTCTTATTCGGAAGTAGTTTAGGCAGGTTACATCCTGCCAGCAGCCTACAGAATCTGCTGTGAAGAATAAAGGCAAATAGAAATAGGTGTGCAGGATGCTACATTAATGTAGGAATGGGTAGGCAGGAAGCTACATGAAGAACTAGACAAAATCCCCATGCCATGAGACCCTGCGCCAGTTTCTGTTATAATCCCTTTGAGCTTTTGTATCAATTACTTACTGCTGTGAGAAAATACCTGACAAGAACAACTTAAAGAAGGGTTTAATCTGACTCACGGTTTGAGGGTGCAGTCCACCATGGTGAGGAAATCTGTGCTGCAGAACCATAAGTCAGCTGGTCATATCATCCCTGTAACCAAGAAGTAGAAAGATGAATGTTGGCACTCAGTTCACTTTCTCCTTTTTCTTCAGTTCAAGACCCCAGCCCACAGGAATTACTGCCAAGATTCAAGGTGTGTCTTCCTTGCTAGATAAACTTTGGAACTACCCCCATATAGATACCCGGAGGCTTGTTTCCATGGTGATTCTAAATCCTATCAAGCTGGCAATGAAAAGTAGCCTTTGAGCTACTCAAGTAGTCACAGCTACTTATAGGGATAGATTGGATGTTTTCCTTAAGGCGGATTATCCAAGAAGAAGCAGAACATGCCCATTCTGGGACAATGAGAATAGCAGGCTCCCCTTCCAGTGACGGATAACATTGGACTCCAGGCAGGAAAGACTGGGGAAGCAACTGTAATAGGGCTGTGGATATCAGGCCAGTTTCCTTGCACTTCTGTAAGCCAGAGAAGCTCAGACTTGTTGGGATGACCAGACTCTACTAAACTGAAGAGATGGTAGCAGCTGTGATGTCAGGAATGAGAGAGAGGTGAAGACAAATTCACAAGAGATAAAAGGAATTACTGCCACTTAAATTTAACAAAGTGCAGTTTTCTAGACACTAGAGAGATTTCCCAGTATGGTATTACATGAAAATCACTATGATCAAATCCATTTTCAAAATATCAGAAGTTATAAGAAATTATAAGCACCTTCCCATGTTGGGACAGGAAGCACACTGTCTAGAGAGATTATGCTTAAACTGACACATAAATGACAAGAATAGCCCAGCAAGGTAAAATATTCACGGCAGAGCATTCTTAGAAGAGGAAATAGCTGGGGCGAGGTGCTACTTTGGAGATGTTTAGTGTATATGAAAAGCACAAAGGGCGGGGATGTAGCTTAGTGGTAGAGTGCTCGCCCATGAAGCACATGGTCCTAGGTTCAACCCTCAGTATAAAAAACTAAGAACAAATTAAAGCTAGTCTCAGAAGCAAGGCATATAGAATTATTTTCAGTTAGCATAAAAAAAATAATGTAATTGACCACAGCATCTTTGAGCTGGAGAGATGGCTCAGTGGTTAAGAGCACTGACTGCTCTTCCAGAGGTCCTGAGTTCAATTCCCAGTAACCACATGGTGGCTCACACCCATCTGTAATGGGATCCAATGCCCTCTTCTGGTGTGTCTGAAGACAGTTATAGTGTACTCACATACATAAAATAAATAATTTTTAAAAAAAGAAAAAAAGGTAATTGACTACAGCATCTTTATCCACATATGAAACTATTTTGTGCTTATTTATCCCTCTCCCGAAGTCCCCTCTTTATCGTCCCTTCTCCTTTCCTGCTGCCCTCTTCTGCAATGGTGAATATTTATTGGTAGTCAGTCTGATAACATTGAAAATCACCTGGCTGACAAATCTCTGAGCATGTCTGTGAGGGTGCTTCTAGACTGGGTTAGCTGAGGGGTTAACTGTAGACTTCCCCATTCTGTGGACTATCATCTCAGACAAAGGAGAAAGCACTCAGAACACCAGCATTTGTGTCTCTCTGCTTCTTGACTACAGGTAAACTATGACAAGCTACCTCAAATCCTTGACACCATATCCACTTATACCTGATTATAAGATTTGGGCCTTATTGTTTGAATTTTACAGTTTCTTATATATTTTAGATATCTATCCTGTATCCATTATAGAGTTGTCCAAGATTTGCTTCTCATTCTCTTCTGTCTCTTCTCTCTGGTGAAGGTTTCCTTCATTGGTACACTTTCATTTTTCAGCTCTAGGATACCATAGCATTTCTGAGCAGACAATTTAAAGAGGATATACATTTATCACTAATTAGAGATGTCAGGGAATGCTCTGAAATGCCCAGGAAAATTAACCAAAAACCAATAAACATATTAACGTATATATTGAAACTGGAACGCCTTTTAGAAAGGTAAAACCAGTCAAAAGCAAGTGGAAATAATAATATGAAATATTAGAACAGTATAATTCCTCCAAAACCAATCTCTATATCTAACATGGTTTCAATATTCAGACCTACAGAATTCTGTTCTTGCAATTAGACAAGGCAACTATAATTAATTTGACAATATAAATAAAACAAGAGTGGTCAGAAACATTCTGAAAGGCAAGAGCAATGATGAAGAACTCAAATTATCAGGTACTGAAGAATAATGTTAACACTATGCAATTCATGGCAAAATCACTGTGACAAAATCAACAGAAACAAAGACAGAAAATACACTTGTAATCGCTTTAGAAAACCCTGAAATCTTATATTTGAAACTGTTGTTCTACATTCAATAGAGAATTTAATGGTAAAAACCCTCCCAGAAGGGTGCTGTTGCTGTTCTCTACTTCATCTAGCTGTGTGCTATCACATCCTCAAACCAAAGTGTGTCAAAGATAAAACAAAATTATAACAGATGAGTCATCACCCAGGATAAAAGATACTTCCTTGGAGAATGATGCCATTTTATTTGATAAATAGGTGCCTATCCTCTAAAAATGTTTTATCAGTCACACTGTCATTTCCTATCTGGAAATCAGAAGTTGTACTGGGCAGTAACTATGAACAGGTGCCTTGCATGTCATTCATATCCTGTGTCCGTTTGTTCTCTAATTGGATGGTTCCACTCCCATAACGATGCCCCATCCTAATAGGAAGGTTCCTAATAGGAAACTATGGAATTCAGAATCCTGATGACATTTACTAATTTATTGACTCATTTGCATATATTCTGACTCATCCTAAGAAAGAATATGAAACAATTTTCAGTAGAAACTTAATAACTTGATAAAATATAAATGAAAAAGTAAACAAGAGTTTCCATGGTAAAGACAATTAAAAAGTGTAGGTGATGTCAACAGGAAGTATTAAGGGATTACATAAGGGATTATGTACTCGCTTATAATTTTTTGCTAATATTTTTCTGAGCTTCCTTTAAAAGTCCTACCTACTCCGCTCTAGAGAGGAGGGGAGGGGAAGGGAGAGAGGGAGATGGAGAAAGAGATACAGAGAGAGAGAGAGAGAGAGAGAGAGAGAGAGAGAGAGAGAGAGAGAGAGAGAGAGAAGAGAGCAACAGCTCTGTTGACCTGAAGTAAAAGATAAAATTGTATGCTTTCCTCAGGAAGGAAAAAAAATGTGTGGATTTTTTGAGTAGAGTATATAAGCTTGTGTGAGCTGTGCAGTCTTTCTGGGTGGTTCTTCCTACGATGAGGTTCTGAAGGTCTTGAGTAGTTCGAGTTCTAGCTAATGATACACTGGCGGTGAGGTATTCTTCCAGAACAAATCCTGTCTTTTCCCACTGGTTTCTGCAATTTTCAATTTCCAAGTTGAGTTCTATTCTAAGCTGACTTATGGCTGGATATTTATTAAGGTGTCCTTGATAAGGACAAATCCTCTAAGAGATGCAAATTAAGATACAAAGCAGGCCTGATTGACAGCCTTGGCTTCCCTGTAGGCAGCCCATGAACTCAAAGTATTCCATCAGAACAAGCTGAGGCTGGGCCAAAGTGGATCCTGTGTTAGTTAATGGAAATGGATCATTCTAGGAAGGGACCATAAGTAAGGTTTTTCTCTAGGGAAGGATTAGCTGGAATATATGACCTCTGAAAGCATGACTGACACATGGGAAATCAGTTTATTGGAAGCACTGCATCTCCCCAGGGCATCCCCAAACATCAAGATTAAACAAATCTAGGCTCAGTAGAGAATCTTTATTAGAGGAGCATAGTGTTCAGGGTTTACCTGCATAGCAGGCCAGTGTTGTATGTGTTGGCCCTCCCTCCTTCTCTCCTTTCTTCCTCCCTTTCTCCCTCTTTCCACCCTCACATATACACACAATCTTCAAACATGCTCAACACATAAAAAAATGTATGGATCACATCCCTATGTATTAGATTAAATCAAGAGCTAGTACAGACCCTAAAGTGAGCTGTAAAGATAGTAAGATCTGGCTCTATGGCCACAGCCTGTCTTCTGCCTCTTATCTTCCTGTTCTCAGCACTTCTCTAAAACTTACTCCAAAAACTAGATGTATGCCTTCATACTCTGCACAGTTGCTACCTTTCCAGAACCTTCTTCTACTAATTTCTTTATTATTTGCATACACGAAATATATTATAATGCTTTATTTTTCAGGGGTAAATGCTTTTGAATCTCACAAATGAAGGCTTGTAAATCTGTTATGTGAATTTTCACACACATGCAGAGAGAGGAGAGAAAATGGATGGGTATTTGGGAAGTAATCAAATTAAAGTTACCATGAGAATATAGAGTGCTTTTGAAAGTTTAACCCTCTATATGGCTCTAAGACAGTGTCCTCTGATGCCAGAAATATACCAGACAAGGCATTTAATTAGCTGCAGAAGGATGACAATATATGCACATTCTATTTACAAAGAGCCACATCTGTCAATGCCCTTTCCTAAATCTCTGGAAATCATCTCCAGGTATTCAGAAACTTAAAAACTTAAAAATTCTCCAGTAGACTTCCCACACTCCTCTGCATTGAGCCTCATCACTGGTATCTGTTGGTTAAGAGGCCACCTGAACACAACTCCTAGTTCTAGCTCTCATCATTCTGAAAACTCAAGTATTCATGGCAAGAATGTTGACCGAATGCCTCAAGTGAAGACCTAGTGTCTGCTCTCAGTTATGCATTCCACTAGAAGAATGGAAAGACCATCTAACTCTGTGAGTTTGGTTCTCATGTGAACAGTACTTTGCTCTATTTCCAGGAGAGCAAGTGGAGAAGCAGAGCTTTGTAGGACTGACACATATGTATTGCTCTGTAGTCTTCTGTTTGTATTATTGGAGCTGAATCCGATGGACTTGGCTGAGCTGGGCTTATGAGATACATCTTCTCTGGGAAGGACACCAAATTGCCTTCCTTAATCCAGCATCAGCTCAGAAATGTGATTTCTCATCCCCTTTCACTCCAAATCCTCCCTCAAACTTAATTTTAGTAGCAGTCCTCCTCGTTTGTGTCCAAACACATCTAAATCCCAGTTAAGAGTTTAAACTTCTGTTGTGTCTACAAAGAAATTTAAGAAGTAAGATAGTAGTCATAATATTATAAATTCAATAACAATTAGTATTTATGGAAGCCAAGTGCTTCCTCAGCATTTTTTGACTCAAATACTGTCAAGACACAAAATATATTATCCCTTTTCTATGCCAAAAGAAAAAACTAAGGTTGGTGAAATTAAATCATGTATCTAAGTTTGCAGACCTAGAAATATGCTTAGGCTGAGTATAATACTCAAAATACTCACACTTTTCCTGTAGGAGAATGTAGAGACAAGTGTCAAGGTGGCAAGTTCTACTTGAAGACTTTTGGCATTGGGTTCATTGCATGCATCTAGGAATTACATGTAGACCTAGGTTTACCCTTCAGATCTTGTACTATTTTAAAGTCAACTTAGAAAAAGGCTCAAAAACCAGGGTACAAGGTTTCTTCCCTTCCAGATAGATCACCATGTGTGAGCATTAGCATGATTCTAGAATATGAACTTCTTTTAATCTCAAAATCTCTCAAGTCTCCGAAGGACCCCATACAAAGAACAGGTAACTGAGAACACAGTTCTGTTTCCTGTTTCCAAATAGCAGCCAAATGAGAAATTGAAGGAATGAATACCAAAAAGAGGGCACATGTCCAACAGATTGGTCATTCCCATGTCCACAATAACCCTGAACTTGTATACATATCATTGGTTTCATAATGCTCCCAAACCTGGAGCCTCCACTCATTCAATCCCCATGTTACACAACATTCCTATGTATTAGAACTTCTCCTTTTTATGTGTCTTGTCCCTACAATTCCCATACAATCACAGAATTAATTAATATTGGCTCCAGCTGCAAATAACCTCCCAAAATCAATGGCTTACCAAACCAATATTTAATTCTTGCTACAGCTTTGGCAGGGCTCCACATGACTTCCCAGTTTGATAGCCATGAGGAAGGACTAGACACTGTCTGGCCCAGGTTGTCCTCATAGCGGAGGACGGGAACAAAAGAAACAGGGCCATTCTGTGCATGTTAATTAAAGCTTTTGCTTAGATGTGGCATGTGTCATGCCTGCTAACAGTCTATTGCTTGAGTAAGGGAGTGAGCTTCATCCTTGAGCATGATAGAAGAGAGGCATATTTGGAGGAGGAAGGAATAAATAAATTGGAAGAAAATTACACAATCTCTACCAGTTGGGTCTCCTCCAATTTCTCTGGCGGTACTTACTCTGTCACTCCTGTCTGAATCTCTCAAGATGTTGAATGTCCTAGAGCTCTGTCCTTGATACAGGCTAATGCTGACCACAAAGCCCTGACTCTTCTTTTTCCTTTTCTTTCTGAATCCGAGTGTCACTGTAGTTCCATTTCAAATCTGTCTTTCACGGTCCCAGACCAACATCTTGTCCTAAATAACTCCTATAATAACTCTAGATTGCCTTTTTAAAAACCATATGGTCACTTCTTTTGTTGCCCTACTCTCTGAGTTTCCCAACCTCTCGAACTGAAATTATATTCTACCAAGTCTCAGCCACCCATTTCCGCTGCTTTATCTTAGATATTTTCTTTGTGAAGAAGACCAAAACCTTTATCAGTTCACTTGAAGCTTTTTGGTTCGGCAAAGACTACATGCTCCCTTTCTGGCTTACAAATCTTTCCTAGGCACTACCCCTCACTTCTTTTTTCTGCTACCAAAATGTTTAATCTATTGGCATTCCAGCTCTATTCTCTATTCCTTGCCCCATGACATTCTCAATTCTCTATTTCTCCAGTGAGTTGCCATGACTGTGGAGGGACCTGGGCCATCTGCTTTGAATCTATGATTGTTCACTTCAGTTGTCAAGCAGAGTAGTCCAGTGCTCCTCCATATTTTTCCAGGTTTCCCTATTGCTAATATTTGTAGACCTGTAGTTAATAACTTTTCTCTCCTTCCTGTTCAGTATCTCCTTTTCACTACCATTTTGAGCTGACAGTCTTCCTATTTTAGTGAGAAAGGGTATAAAAGGAGTTTTATGTCTTGCTGGCCCAACATCTACCTTAGTTGGCTGTAATTTACTGCTTCTTACCAACCTTTCTCTCCTCTGCCCCTCCCCCTCCTTAGTCCCTGGTATCCCCAGTCTATTCTCATCTTCTAGAGCAGTGCTTCTCAACCTTCCTAATGCTGTGACCCCACAATACAGTTCCTCACAGTGATGACCTACCCAACCATAAAATTATTTTCATTGCTACTTCATAACTGAAATTTGCTACTGTTATGAACTGCAATGTAAATATGCAGATGGTATTAGGCAACTTCTATGAAATGTTCATTTGATCTCCAAAGGGGTCACAACCCAAGGGTTGAGAACCCCTGGTCTGGACCAACATTTCTCAGTTCAACATATGAGAGAGATCATGTAGTACTTTTGGTGCCTGGCATATTTCACTTAACAAATTGATCTCTGATAATATCTCCAGAGGCAGCGGGACCTGGGAAAATGGAGCTGATAGGTGAGGAAGACTAGAGTCTCATGCAATAGTCTTTTTTATCTAGAGCATAAGACAATTTATACCTTGAGGGCTAAGGAGAATCACATGAGTAAAGTGTAAAAGGAGGCAGGAATAACTCAGCAATTAAGAGATTTGGCTGTTCTTCCAGAGGACCCAGGTTCACCTCCCTCAATCCACATAATACTCACAACCATCTGTAGCTCTAATTCCAGGGGATATGATGCCCTCTTTGGACTTCCACAGGCACCAGATGGTATATAGACACACATTCAGACAAATTACTCACACACATAAAATAAGATAAATAAATCTTAGCTTAGAGAGATAGCTCAATGATTAAGAAAAGGATAAGCCACATGTGATAAAAATATGTTTTTCCATTGAGAAATAATTGAATAACAAAAACAAGCAATAATGAGTAATCTGAAGTAAACTCACTCCTATCTGCTACATGAAGAGAGAAGCATGAAAATACATTTCAAGAACAATTCTGTGTTTTGAAGAAACTGAGGTCACAAGACTCTTATCTTGTTTTCTTGGTGTTTTATCATGGGCACTCAGAATTGTCACACAACTTCATTCTGGGACTGTGTTCTGACAAGCTCAAGTTCCATCCATGTTGACAGATATGACAAGTTTCACTCCTTTTGCTGCTGAATTCTCTTCCATCGTATATGCATTCCATTGTTGCTACCCATTCACTGGTTGAAGAACAATCTGAATATTTCCATTTCTTGGCTCCAGGGAATAGTGCTACAATAAGGAAAGAACAGGTGTCTCTTGCTCTTGTCAATTCCATTTCCTTTCATATATATTCCAGAGTAGGATTTGTTTTTTAATTTTCGCAAACCTGTCATAATATTTTCCACAATAGCTGAACACATTTACATTCCCAACAATGGTGTAAGTGGTTTCTCTACACCTTCAGTAGTATATGCTGATTTTTACATTTTATATTATTTATATATATATATACACACACACACACACACACACACACACACACACACACACAAACACACACACACACACACACACACACATACACACACATATATATGAGTCTTTTGCCTGAATGTATGTATATGCAGCACATATGTGCCTGATTACCACAAAGGTGAGAAGAGGGTACCAGGTCTCCTGGAACAGGAGTTTGGGGTGATTGTAAGTAACCATTTGGGTGCAAGAAACCATGCCTAGGTCCTGTACAAGAGCAATGAGTGCTCTTAACTGCTAAATCACTTTTCTAGCCCCCACTTCAGTAATTCTTTTTAATATAAGCATTTATAGCTATGAAGTTTGCTCTTGCAATTACTCTCATTGTATCCTATAGATTCTAGTAGATTGTATTGTCAATTTCACTCAATTCTAGGAACCTTTAAATTTCCCTTTATCCATTTATCATTCAACATTGTGAACTTAGTTTGTCTTTGGGTTGTGGGTCTTTTTCCTATTGATGTCTGTTTTTATTTCTTTGTGTTGAAATAGAATATAAGAAGTTATTTTCATTTTCCCGCATTTTGTTAAAATGTAGATTATATGGAGAACATTCCATGGGTCACTTTGAAAAAAACATATATTCTATAGCTGGGGAGTAGAGTATTCTCTAGATGTCTGTAAAATTCATTTGATCTGTAGTGTCATTTAACTCTGATATTTATTTATTGTCTTTTTTCCTTTGGATGACTTAGGTACTAATGAGACTGAGGAATTGAAGCCTTTGTCTGTTACTGGATTGTGGCTAATCTGTGCCTTATATACAATACTGGGTTTGTTTTATGAAATTAGTTGAGCCAATGTTCAATGTATGCATATTTAGAATTGTAATTATCCTCTTGATCAATATGAAGCTACCTTCCTTATCTCTTGACTAATTTTGGTTCGGAGAAGTTTCATCCTTACTATTGGCATGGCTATGTCTGCTCGTTTCTGATTCTGTTTGCTTGAAATGTGCTTTTCCATACCTGAAAGCAGTTTTTGCCTCTCTCTCTCTCTGTCTCGCTCCCTGTCTCTGTCTCTGTCTCTGTCTCTGTCTCTGTCTCTCTCTCTCTCTCTCTCTCTCTCTCTCTCTCTCTATATATATATATATATATATATATATATATATATATATGCATGCTGTGGTTTATTCCTCTTCATGACCTGTTTAGTGTGTGAGATTCCTTCAAGTATTATGTAGTGCTGGCTCAGTGGTTATGAGTTCCTTTATCTTGTGTTTCCTTTTGTTTTGTTTTTGTTTTTGTTTTTGTTTTTTTTTTGAAACAGGGTTTCTCTGTGTAGCCCTGACTATCCTGGAACTCACTCTGTAGGCCAGACTGGCCTCCAACTCAGAAATCCGCCTGCTTCTGCCTCCCAAGTGCTGGGATTAAAGGCCTGCGCCACCACTGCCCGGCTTATCTTGTGTTTCTTATGTAAGGGTTTTTTTTTTTTTTTGTATTCTTATGTATTTACTTTTCTTTTCTTTGTATCTATAATGGACATCTTTGCTTGACACAGATATATGGAATGGAAGTTCTGTTTCAAAGAGTAAAATACATTGTTCTATGGTTACCTACATTTTAGATTATCTGTAGATAACTTATTATTTTCATAGGTTTCCCTTTATATGTGACTTTGTGCTTCTCTCTCATGCTTTGTAAAACTGTTTTCTTTAATTACTCTTTAAACAGTAATATGTACAGAGGTTTTTGTCTCATCTGTTAAGTTTGGTTTGGGGGAGGTGGTTGTGGTTGTTGTTGCTGATGATGTTTCTTTCGGTCTGCCATTCTAAAGGCCTCCTGTATTTGATGCCTGTCTCCTGAGATTTGCAGAACTTCCTATTACAGTTTTATTTGCTCATTTTTATGCCACCAGCTTGTACTTCATTTGTAATCCATACACTTCTTCTTTTAATGGAGTTCTACACATCTCACATCTTCTGGTCAAACTCTTGAAGTGTGTTATTTTCACTCTCTTAATGTTTTAATTACCTGTCTCCTTGATCCATTCTATTGCTGAGGCTTCTGGTGAGGGTTTATTTCCCCCTTTTTACTTATTATTGAACTTTTCAATTCCTTTCTAGCTCAATTTGTTATTTTCAGTATTTCAATTTCTTCATTAACTTTCTCTTCCTGTTCTCTAGTCTGATAAGGTGCTATGCTGTATTGCGGTTTTCACCAAGCAGTTTATTTGAATTCTCTTTGAATTCACTCAGGAACTTGTGTCATCTTTGATTTTATAGAACACTCTTAAGAGTCATTTTCAATTTATCAGCATCACTAAAGAAGACTGAAAATATGTGGACTTCTGTAGACCAGTCTGTGGTTGTTTGAGACCCCATGCAGTCTTATAACTGAACTAATAATGTTGGGGGATCCATAGATGCCTTACTTAAAACAAATCCATTGAGAACTCTAAGGATCAGAAACACTTTAATAGGAAGTCCATGCAGGTTCCTTTGAAACATTAAATATTGAACTGAAATAACAACTGATTGTAATCAAACTGACCTAGTTAATTTGCAGAAGTTAAACCTGCAAGTACATCTCCTTAACCCTGCCCTTCAAGGGCCACACAGAATTTTGGGTCCAAGCCTTCTCCATGCAGGTACAAGCATACTTTACTCATTAAAGCAAATACTAACAGTTAATTTCAAGAAAAAATGCCACAGAAGTTTCATCTCTGTTCTATTAGTGCTGCCTTCCTAAAGTATAATTTCTTCTTCACCTCTCAGTAGCCACTTATATTTAATCATATATGTATATATATGATATATATGTGATAAATGTATATTACACATATCTACATAAAGAAAGAGAGGTATACTTATCAAACAAATAACTTAATTAAAATCCAAGATCACATTTTAGTGCATATAACTTCTCTAGATAATCGTTGTTCCAGTTTTTTCCAATATGTCCAGTCTTCAGCATCAGTCTCTGATTCCAACTGCCATTCCCATCCCTATCTCCCAAAGTAAAAATATTGATGTAGTCAGTCTTTAATTCTTAACACAGTAATGATTACACCAAATCTCCTCTGATAAGTCCATTTGTAATTATGCGTAACACATGTATTACCTATTTCTACTTACATTGTGACTAATAAAGTCTCACAGCATTACCAGAGAACAAAGAATGAGAAGAGTTGTCAGGGGACCATGTGGTTCAATGGATAAAAGGCCAAGCACGACAATCTCAAGAAATCAAAGGACACAAGTAATTTCTAGTGACACTTCACGGGTAATAAAGTCCTAAGAAAAGAGACAGGTCAATCTAAGAAATAAAATAGGCCAGACCATGTAATCATTTGTGTCCTTGTAAACCCATGACAGTGAAAAGAATCAGACTCATTAGTGGTAAAGGTTTTGATTGCACCTGCCTTGTGCACAGTCCACTGTCTGTCTGTGGAAGAATGGCATCTAATTGATGATAGTGTTGCTCTGAAGAGGAAATGGCACTGGCAGCTGATGTCAGGCATGCTCCTTGGACAAGAGTATAGTGAGCAATTTTGGCTGGGTTTGCTTCTAAAAAATACATGAAATTGAATGTGACTGGCATACATAAGGATTCATCCCTTTTAGAGCTAGGGAGGGCTAGTGCTACTGAAAAAATGATGAAAACTCCTGCTTTGACCAGAAAATCACTGTTAGGGCAGCTTTTACTGGGATTCGTCTCCTAACACTAGCATCAGTGAGAGGAGAGGGCTTGCTGGCAAGTGTAGGCGACAGCTAGGAGAAAAGTAAGTTCCTGACAAGCAACAGTTTAAGGAAGAAGAGTTCCATTTGCATCTACACCATGGTGATACACTCCATCAAGATGGGGAAGGCATGGCAAAAGAATCATGCTCATATCTGAGCAGGTCAGGAAGCAGGGAGCCATTTTAGGCCTAAAGAAGAGCCACACTATGGCCTATGAGGCCTAAGGCACCACAGCCATCCAAACACTTGTAGATCAAGTATTCAAACACAGGGACCTGTGGGGAAACCCTTCACACTTAAATCACAAGACTGGCATTGAGAACCTAGAACAAAGGGGCCAGTGAGTCAGTTGCTCATTATCAGGAAGGAAGGTCTTAGGAGTGATGGGCATTGTAGGAGATATAGAATCATACCACAATGTATAGTTCTTAGCTCTAAATTATCTACTACCTGCTTGACATCCAGAAAGACAGGGAGGGAGGGTAACAGTGGTGCTGACCACTGAAATAATTCTACTAGTGGGTGCTCTAAACAATTATATAATTAATGAATCAAACATTTTAAAACAATTCAAAAGTTGATGGAGATTGCAAAAAAGCCCCCAAAAGTTGAAGTTTTCTGTCACTTCCAGAATCAAGTCAGTAGATTGTCACAAATGGAATTCAAAGTGCTAAAGCATGTGACTAAAATTATTTTTTAATAGAACACACCAGCCTGTCTTGCTCTGAACCAGGATCTCTAATCTGTACTCATTTCTCTCTTGAGACATAAAGGTACAGACGCATTGGGGGTGGGGATGTTAGGCCTTAACCTTCAGTGCTCTGTAAGCTTCCGTTGCTTAATTTCAGAAACTTGGCAAGAACCTATTGATGTTCCCAGAAGCGAGCAAGAGCTGGCTAATTCTTTGAGGCAATTAATGCCTCTGTTATTTAGCATTTCTCAAGGGCTCATGCTCTACATGTGCAGTCTTCCCCAATGGTAAAGAACTGCATCAAGGCCAAAACACAAGAGGAAACATTAGCATGGGTCCCAGACATGCATATGTGTCTGGACTGGTTGAAGAGAATGAGGTAAAGATATTACCATTTCACCCTGGTTTCGCTATCTCATCTCAAGGTGAACATCCATCGTTGAATGGCTTCTTACAGCATTTGAATGAGAAAGAAAGCATAAGCCTTCCATAGGTGACACACCGACCATAGAAGGAATGTTGATTAGCTGTCTGGGGACATACATTTTCATGAGTATCTGGGGACTTTTAAGTATAATTTATTCCTAATGATCAGATAAAGTTATATAACTTTATGGTTACAGTTTTATGGAGAAAAGCTAGATTCCGAATCAGGCTTTAAATTCTAAGTTTGCATGAGTGTGGAGACTAGGAATGTAAAAACATATAGAAGGCATCCTTCAGAGATATATCTCAAAGCACAATGAGACACTGTCATTTGTGACATAGGTAGAAATGGAGATTACTATGTCAAGAAAAAGAATCTAGAGACCATAACATCACCTCAGCTTATTCATGTTAGACATAAAGAAGTTGACAGCAGGGTGGTGAGGAAAGGCTGGGGAAGTTTGGAGAGATGGAGAAAGGTTAGTTAGGAGAGTTTCTTTGCTCATATGAAATCAATAACTTCTGGTATGCTGTGCTTTGGTTAAGTTACCATAGCATATGATAGTGTCTCACATTTTCAATTTATGTATTTACATGGAAATATTTAGATTTTTCAACCATAAAGAAATGTTAAATTACCGACATTGATATACTTACTCCCATTTGAACACTGCACAATGTCTACATTTCATAACATACTTCATAGTACTCCATAAATACATAAAACTTTTATGATTTATATGTTAGTTGAAGTAAATTTAAGCTGTTAATAAAAGCCACTTGTTTTTAATCTTTTCTGTATAATGTTAATGCTTACAGAACCAAATTCAGAATTATTCTATAAAGGATATGCCTGTGTATATTTACTTATGATATAAGCTCTTCCCAGAAATGGTACAAAGATTTACAGATGGCGAATCAAGAATACTGTACTGTGTCAGATGTGGGCATCTATAGCATCCCTAGCCCTTTGTCATCTGTGTCCAGAAGTCACAAGAATTCCTAATCAGGTTCCTAGATTTTTTTTCAGGAATTGAACATAAAAGAGATCTGAACATTTTATTTCATAGGCCATAAAAGCAAGGGGGTGAAGTAGGTACATGCAGGACCTCAAGGCAATGTATTTAAAAGATTGCTGGTTATTATCTTTCCCTGGTGATTGTAGCTATCTACTTTGTTTTTAATCACAGGGCATCACTACAGGAAGAAACATGAAAGGAAAGAACTTGTCAAAAGCTTAATTAGGGCTTATGGTCTAGGAAGTGAAATTCCACCAATAGAAAAGCTCCCCTGGACAATGCCCTTTCTCCTCAGGTTTGCTAAGATGTGATGCAAAAATCTATTCATATATTTACTTTCTGCTGGGCACTTTATACAGATAACCCACACGTACAGACATTACTTTCATGATTGTGCATGCACATATGAGAAAGCTCAACTCAACTCATTTAAAAAAAAATAGCTAAGACCATGTAGTCCTTGAGTAGAGCAGAAGGTCCTAGGTTTGACTTTTCTTTTGGGGCCAATATTTATAAGCAGATGTATAACCCAGTTACTTTTCAATGTATAGCTGAGAAACCTTTACATACACATTTTAGCTCAAGATAGACTTTTCACACTGCAGAACATAACTTCTTCCTCCCTTTACGTACCAGAGTCCGGGTTCAATAAGGATGTTGGCTTTTTTTCCTCTAAGTTAAAGTTCAAACTGTGCACCATAAGCCATCAGCCTCCCGTCTCCATTATAGTTAAAAACTGTATGGCTGTGTGGCTAGGTTTGAGATGAGGTTGTCATGATCTGAGGGATGCCATGTGACCGGGACCTTCAGCACTATAAGTGGGACAATGAGACACTTACTGTGACTTGAGTATGCCATCTCTTTCCTTAGTTCCTTTTGTTGTTGCTAAGTGACTCTAAACCCTATAAAGCTGGTAATGATTATTAACCATTTTAGTCCCCTACAGATGCACATTTTCTATTTTTTTTTTGAGTCAGTGGCACCAGTTTTGGAATGATGTGGAGTCTAGTTGGTGGGATTCTGTCCTTAGATGCATTAACCCCAATCTGTGCCTGTCACACTCTCTGCTTCCTGGTTAGTCACGAATAGGCATCCTTCATGACACATCCCTGCTGCCATATTGTGCCCAAGTACACAAAGGCAAGAAGTCCTGGACTGAAGCCTGTAAAACTGAGCAAACAAGTCCTTCCCCATTATTAGAGTCTCCTTTTGGGTTCTTTTGTCATAGCAATACAATATTACTTAATGCAGGCACTCTGTAAATGGGATTGTGCAGTGTACACTATTTCTGCTGACTTCTTTGCTCAGTGCTGTGTCTATGAGGTTTGTCAAGGTTGTTGAGTATGGCAAAGTTTTGTTTATGTCACTCTCTATTTCTGCAGTGTATCCATTCCATAATTTATCCTCTATGTTGTTGATAGGCATGGGGTTTCTCTCTCCAAATCTTTTAGTCTGAGGTCATTATCCTTTAGCCAAAAACAACTTATAAACTTTTCATGATATTAGTCTGGAGGCAATTAATTTTATGAGTTCTTAATCTCACATTTTTTGTTACAAATAAATAGCTTTCCTTGGCTTTTTATAAAGGAATGGTGCCAAATGTTCTTTTTCTCCTATAGCATAGAAAATATTTTAATGTTATTCTCACTTCTCTTTCAGCATTTTAAAATAAAAATTTGAATTATTTATACAGCAAAATTCCACTTATATGGTGCATAATTCTATGGTTGTTAATTCATGTTTATAGAGCCTTATAAGCCATTTCCACCATAATGACAAAAAAATATTTAATTATCCTCAAAAATTCCTCTCTCCTGCTTGAGACACTGCAGATCACTGACTTAGTCTGCAGAGTATTTTTCTAGAAAGGCACAGAAAATGATTCATGTGACATGTCTTCTCTGGGCTTTCCAAATTTATCAAAATATATTTGAAAATCAGCCTTGTTAATAGAGGTGTTTCTTTCCAGGTTAGGGCATGTGCACGTGTATATGTGTGCATGTGTGTAGACCAGAGTTCAGCCTCAATTATTGTTCCTTAGGAGACATCTACCTTTCCCCCCACCCTCATCCCCCACCTCCAGACAGCACCTGTCACTGTGATCTGAGTGCACTGACCTTGTTCCATTGGCTGGCCAGTGAGTCGGCCCCTCCCCCACAGGGAATTCAAGTGTGTGCTGTCAGTCTGGGCCTATATGTGGGTGCTGAAAATAGAACTCCAATCCTCATGTTTGGATGACCAGCATATTAATAGTTGAGCTATCTCTCCAGCTCTAGTTGAGGACAATAATGACCAAAGGTTCATACAGTGTTTTATGAGATATGTTCTCATTTATTTTGAATAAATACTTGAGAGTGATTATTGGGTGACATATAAGTTTTTGTTTAAATTTGTAAGAAACTGCCTAATTTTTTTTGCATAGCTGTTGACTCATTCTTCATTCTTAACAATAATGAATGACATTTGAGCTGTTTATTTTTATCTATTCATCAATTGTTCATATACTATATGTAAAGATCTTCTTTTTTCATTTTAAATTAGGTTGATCATTTTCTTGTTTTATTATAAGTAACTTCTCAGTGTTACATTTGTATATCCTTAGCTGCATGCAGAACATGCATGCTAGAGCTCTATTTCCTCCAGACCTCGTCTATCTAGAAACAAAGTGACAGCTCAGGTGTCCATCACTCTCAACCTAACTGGTTTTCTCTCTGAATCATCTAAGGTCCAGGTGATGGGGGTAGTGGGTGCCTGATTTTAGAAACACACAATGCAGCTTGCTCATTCTGGTAACATCACCCCTAAATAGCATGTTTTCCTCTCAGATAAAGGCTTTCTGTTTCTGTTTGATGGGTCTTTCAAACTACGCTTTACTGAACTCTTCACAGTGATTCGCTAGAGCTGTTTGGTCATATGATGGAAGGTGTAAGGAATGAGAAAATGCCCTCTTCTTCCACAATGGGCTTGGGGCTTGGTCTCTCTCTCTCTCTCTTTCTCTCTCTCTCTCTCTCTTTCTCTCTTTTTCTCTCTCTCTCTCTCTCTCTCTCTCTCTCTCTCTCTCTCTGTATATGTGTGTATGATGTTCCATTTTCTATTAGAAATAGAGTAAAGATAGAACATCAATATATTTTATAGTACACTCCTGAAATAAGCAACCTAAATATTTGTGTTATAAACTTTCTAATTCAAATTCATCTTTTACTCAGACTTACATGAGATCCTTCAACACAGATACACACATACATATTTTAGGCTACCAGATGTCTGAACTGGAAAGCCTATTCCAATTGCCCAGACTTTGCATGTAGTACTTGCCTTCAAGGGTAATATAAAACCAGGGAATTTCAAGTTGTATATTATAATCATCTGCTTAAATATTTAAGTGATCATTTATTCATAAGGCCTTCCCTCTTTCCTTCCCAAGATAGTTGGCATGATGGAACAGCAATTACAAGGCGCTCATAATCATAATCACAGCAATTATTATGCTTTCTGGCAGTTCTGCAGTAGTCTTACATCGCAAGCCTCCAGAGATCAAGTTCTGCCTGGGGAACAAAGAATGTCCATCCTCAGCAGAGTTTCCAGCCTGTGCTCTTGCCCAGGTCAACCAGAGAACTTCAATACTGTCTCAGCCACACCCCGGACATATCTCCTGTGGCTAAGTGTCTCAGCAAAGAAGGCTATTGAATACTTAGCCACGCTTTGCTGCTCCAGAGAGTTCTTCATCCTTTGATATCTGCAGGATGAAGTATAACTGATTTAAGATTCTACAAAGCTTTCTGCTCCAGATGCCCTGCAATGAGGATCAGGCTGTGAATGCAGAAATGAGTAGGGTATGGAAGATGGCTCTTCAGAAAATGTAAAGGGGCCAATTTCTAAAGAGAGTTTAGTGTTCACTCAGAAAGCTGTTTATCTCTCATTCCTGCATTTAGATCTATCACTATCACAGAGAATATGATATGCTATGAAACTGGGTTCCATGTCTGTCTAAACTGAAATTCCAGTATTAGAATCAATTCTGCTGGGAAACCTCACCTTGTCCTCACAACTTGAGTCATGGGTTTCAAATAACCAACTATCTCATCTGTCAGGGACTGTCCCAGTTTGAGCCATGTTAGTTTCACATCTTAGGAAATCCCAGGGCTGTGACACTTGAACAGGCCAGTGTTCAAGGTCAGTATTTACATTAATCATGGAGTTGCCTAGTGGTTGTTGTCATTGAGTGTGAACACCTTGAAGGTTGAGATTGTATAAACTCAAAAAAAAATGAGTTGCTGAAAAAAATGAGAGTTTGAGTAAGTGAGTGAATAAATAGACCAAGTAGATAAATAAATAGGATTAATTAGTTTTCTAAAGCTGTAATTTTAAGAGGTTAATTCTTTTTTTTCTGAGAGGGAAAAGCAAGAGCATTGTCCTTAAGTTTACTTAAATTAATTCCTCAGACCTAACATAATGACCAGATTGAATGCTTGAGGATCAGACCTATGGCTGGTACTGGGATCACTACTGAAAAGGAAAAACTATGCAAAAGAGATGCTGGAAGAGGTTAAGTAACCAGAGATGTATACAGGATGTTCCCCCTAAGCCAGAAGGATCAATGTTGTGGTTTCAGTATATCATGTCAAGTCTGGGTCATGGAGACTGTACCCTCACAAATGGATTAATGCCACCATGTCTCTCACCCTCTCCTTGTTTTCCACCATGGGATGATGTGAGAAGACAGCCCCCACATACACTACATCACAGCTCCTAGATCTGGAACATCCAAGTCTCTGGAACTGTAAGTACATTTCAAAGCATTTTCAATCACCCCATCTGTGATAAATGTATTACTATAAGAGATCAGAATTGTGTTCTTGCAGATCCCACCCACCCTCCTTTATTGCAGATGAGTCCACCTCATCAGAGAACTCTGATTAGTCAACCAGTGAATGCAACGGAAAATAAAAAGCATGTGGTATATTGTAGGTGGTATGAAGATCTGTTTAGTATAGGGGTCTTGACGACTAATGGCCCGAGTTTGTAATCTAGCACTCCCTCCTTCCATCTATGTGACATTGGGCAGGTTACACAGTATCACTAATCTTCCACTGTCTCACCTGTGAAATAACTGTCACATCATCTAGGTGACATCATTCTTTCAAGATAAATGAGATACAACATTTAGCTCAGCATGTGACTCATGCACAGTTCTTCACAAACAGTGGCTGCTGGCATTGCTTTGATTAGTGTTAGAATAGAGTCTTTGGTATGCAAGGGCCATGGCTGATGTCTCATTGAAGAGTTTGATGCAAATGTAAATACTTTAACAAACATACAAATGCTATGGGAAATTTAGAAGCTACAAAGCGATCTTATTCTGACCTAGGAAAATGTTTAAGCTAATTCAGATATTGGAACACTCAGATCATAAAACTAGGAATCAGCAAGGACTGGTGATGTGAAGATAATAAATATGTTTGACTTCATGAACTTGTAATTCCTGTAGTGTAGGGACATTCTTAGACCTTCTTATATTCAACTCATTTATGTGTGTGTGTATGTAGAAGTACATCACAGAAAATTGAAATTGAAATACAGCCATTAAAATATACCAGTGACCTTAAATATTCTTTACTATTGGATAAAGATAAAGGGAGGTTTGAGTGTGTCAGCACAAATTCACATGCTGAGAACCAGGGCCTGAGGGAAAGTGTTTGATCTTGACTATCCAAGTTTCATTTTTATTGTCAGAATCTAGCATTATATAAACAGATGGTGAGAATGTCTTTAAATTGTCCATATACATTTAATAATAAAGATAATCATAAGAATCTCTGGAAATTATGATATACTAAGTAATTAGGCCTCTATTAGCTAGCAAGTTTGTTGATTTTGAAACAATTCCTATTACAGATATAATTATAAATCTTCAGATTTTATAAGACCATATTTAATTAGAAAAAACACAAAATTTTATTAGATTTGTAAGGGCTCAGCAGTGACACTGAAATTATCCCAAGGAGGGATAATATAGAGGGGTTCATTTTAAATGAAGGTCACTTAAGAGATTCTTTTGCCAGGCCCAATATATCACTCTCAGGGCATACCCACTTACAATCTAGAAACCTGAAGCCCTTTCAACAGCTAAAGCCAGGGTTGAAGCTAGCTTTAGCAGTTCTGTGTCTCCAGCAGTTTAGTTTCTTTGCCCTTGGGAAGCCTAGAGCAACAGCATACTAAATGATTGCTATGTTTAACATTCTTCAATTTCTATCAGGAAAACTAAGCAATATTTCCAGAGTTTGTTGAGATGGGCACTCATATAGCTTAGATGGTCTCAGGCTCCCAATCCTTTGCCTCTCCCCTTTAAGTACTAAGATTATAGATGTGTATCCCAACTCCTACTCTTACTTTGATCCCTCAAAATATCTGCATTTCAGGGTATTAATGCTCTCTCTAAACAAGACCAGTTATTTTTTCTAGAAGTTTAGTAGAAAAGCTTTGGCTTCGTATTTCAACAAACACACACGTGCATTGTCATTTTCTTATAATAAATCTGGAAGCTGAAAATACAGGTACCTCTTTCAGGCTATACCCAGCGCCCTAGTGTTCTGTGTTTACACTTCTCTTCTGCAATGTGGGTGGCATGTTTTGAGTACTCAATGTGGTGACATTTTCCAATCAGCCAAACACACATACCAAGTTCCATGACTTTGTGTTCTGAATTTGCATACATTTCTCTTGTCCTGCCAGCACATGGTCACACACAAAAGCAAACTCTAGCTGTAACAAATGCAGGGCTCGCTCACTCTCCCTTTCTCTCCACCCCCAGGTTCCAGACGTTTGCATTTCCTTCAGAGCGAATAAGACTCTGTCCTTATGCTTCTTCTTTCCCTGGAGGACTTGGAGCTTCACGCAGTTATGCGGAACAGCTGGTGATACTCTTAAGACTGTCTATAAGGCAAAATGCAGATGGTGATAACCAACCACACATTGTCATTTTTTTTCCCCAGATACTTCCCTCAAGAGATAAAATCTGCACCAGTGAAATGAGCACATTTTCAAGTCAGCAAAGAGGAGACTGCTAAAAGGCATGAAGTTCTCTGAACTTTCCGTCTACCAACCTCGACCCCCCAACACTGTCACAGGTGACTAAGACTTACAGGCAAGCCTCAGAAGCTTTTGACTACTAGGACTGAAAAAGACTTTGCTTGGTATTCAAGGTGACTGTGGCTCAGTAGAGGACACCGTGGAGATCACAAACTCACAAAAAGCCCAGACATATATCACTATGGTCTTTACCAGGGCAGTATTAGGATTTAATTGAGTATCAGAAGGGTGAAGAGCCCAACAAATGAATGGCTGGTGGACATTCTAGGAAGAGGGGCAGGACCTCAGGAAAGACACAATAGACATTGATCATAATATGGTGTTCAGGGTTCCAGCACTCTTACCTGACTTATGTAACTATTAGCTTCTTCAGTTTCTCCATGCATAAACTGGCATAACATTCATCTCAGAGGTATTATGAGACCTAAACCATATTGTGTGGAAAACATACAGTGAGTCCTACAGTGGTTTCTCACAAGTAGACTCCTGAAGGGAAGCCGAGCAACCCTGCCTTCCCTGAGTTACAGAGCTCAGGTTGAAGTAAAGGAATGACCTGGAAACACAGGACTCTTCTCTACCTGAGCTAAACAACTCAACTGAAACAGTGCACATTAGTGACACATTTACTTGCCTTGACCTCACCCACTAGAAAGCTCTATGGAATAGATAAGCCTGCTATTATAGTAGCAGCTCAGCTTCAGATTATATCTAGAAAACAGTCAAGAATTCATAATATACTCCAGTGGGTTAAGATTATTTTCCAGTTGCTAATGAAAGAGCAATGTGCCAAAAAATATAGTCGCCAAAGACTAAGTGTGAATTTACTTACGATAAGGAAGGCAAAATCACCCTTCTAAGGTCAAGGAAAAGTCAGAGTCCCTAACTTAAGAATTATTGATTGGCCTCTGACATCTTACCTTGCAAACCTGAATAACAAATTTCAAGAGAACTGTGAGGATATGCAGGGACCCACCGGAAGAGATTTAACCCTTTTGGTTAAATCCTGACTGCTAGGGATTCAAGGAGTAGGTGTGAATCAAGTCCATGCTGTGATTCTTCCACCCCAACACTCCCAAAATATTGTTGACAACAAGCCATTCCTGAGAGACCTCTGTTCTCTGAACCTTGAATTGCTTCATCTGGCATACAGTTTTTCATTTGCTTTCCTTTATCTTTGTTTTTATTCTTGCTCCCCCTAGATCAGCTGTTTTCAACCTTCCTCTTGCTGTGACCCCTTAATACAGTTCTTCAGATTGTGGTGACCTCCAACCATAAAATTATTTTGTTGCTACTTCATAACTATAATTTTGCTTCTCTTATGAACCCTAATGTAAATATCTGATATGCAGAATATCTGATATGTGACCCCCCCAACTTGTTGCAACCCACATGTTGAGAACTACTGCCCTACATTTATTTCCACAGGAACCTACTACCCGCATACATTTGTCACTGCAACCCCCTTAATTTGACATTGCTAAAATTTTATGACAACACTCTTCTATACCTGTCACTAAAGTAAACACCTGTTCTCTCCTGATAGTCCATTTCTCCTTAGAGTGTGTTTTTACAGAGAGAGTAATATGATTCGAAGGTACTCTGCTACTTGGGAGGAAATTAAAAGATTTTGCTTATTTGCTGAGATGAATCACATTTCAGAGGGTTGTGGACCTGTGGTGCATTCTTCCCCTGAGAGTTACAAACACCATCCAGTAAGTCTCACTGAACCAGAATCATGCACATTGTTGCCCCCACTCACAGAAATTAGGACCTTCTAGGACACTGTGATTATTTATGGCTAGTATCTTCTTGAATGAAAGGTAAATATTATGGACTTAAAGCAAAACCAAAGAAGGCAAAGGGAAATATCAAGGATCATACATCAATCTATATTTGAAAAAAATAATTTTCAAAAACATAAGTCAGTATGTTTAAGTTGCCATCAGATAGTTATACATGAGAAGTAGGAAACATGGACCACTCACACACCACAAGAGGAACAACTTTCTGCCTGGGTGAATTTCTAAACTGTGTGCGATAGTGAAGAGGAACCAGGAAGAGACTCCTGGTCTACATCATTAAAGGAATCCAGAATAGCCAGGGCAGGGAGAGAGAAGAGAGAGAAGAGAAGAGAAGAGAAGAGAAGAGAAGAGAAGAGAAGAGAAGAGAAGAGAAGAGAAGAGAAGAGAAGAGAAAGATAGACATAATGAATGCACTCCAAATATCTGCAGATGGCCCACCTTGAGCATTCATAAAGAAAGGAATAATTCAAGAGTGTGAAGAAAAAAGTATCTGAAACCTGTGATCAAACAAAAATGACAATAACTAAAATTTTGTACAGATTGCTGAGGGAAGGAGAAGTTTTTGCTCTAATTGGTTGGAATGGAAGGGAACATTCTCCAGGAAGTCACTTGCTGTGAGATAAGTCCGCCAGAGCCCACCACATTGACACTATTGAAGACATTATTGATGGCTGGCAACAACATGGTGAACTTGCCCAAATCATGTACCCCCAAGCTTTACAGCCCTTTGTCTTCTATGCATACAAACTATAGTTATCTAGAAAAAAATGGAAGTACAGAAGCCAAAAAGGATGGTTAGTACATTTGGGGTCTTTCCTAGAACCATGGACTAAGTCTTCGGTCCCATTACGGTTGCTATCGGGATGTGCTCAGTTTTAAATTCAGAATAGTGCTTTTAACATGGTATCAATTGTGCTAAGATCTGGGGAAGGGGGTTGTTACATGCTGATCATAGTACTCAGGATGGGAATTCCTCAGTGGGGAAAAATTAACCTCAGATGTAGCTCAAATCTTATCTAATAAAGTCTAAAAGCAATGCCCAAAATACTGAAGTTTCCCAAATAACTAAATCACATTAAGAGAAATGATCAAAACTACTTCCAAGAATAAAAGAAACCTAGCACCGAACAAGATAAAACTCACTTTATCTGTCTCTCATAGAATTAAAATTCCCAGGCTTACAGAAAAGTACAAAAACACAACCCACCCATATTGGGATCAAACGACATCAATCAGAAGCAGAAAGTAACCCAGATGTGACTACACACCTGGTAGAACTAGTAGGTGGGAAACTGACTAACACCAAGAGCTTCATTCAAGCACATGTTAAATAGTATCACTGAAGCTGTTACAGGGACCCAAACCAAAGATCTAAACATGAAATCACATTTAATAAGAATAAAAAGATAGTAGACATTAGAGATTAGAAAATAGATAGGTAAACTTGAAACACAGCAATAAAAATTATACAAAGAAAGTACAGAGAAAAATGACTCCATTTTTTTAAAAAAAAAAAAGAACAGAGAATCAGTTTTTTAAAGAAAAAGAATCAGTGAATTCTGACTCAATTTCAAGTAGTTAAATATATATGAAATTCTGTCATCAGATGCATGAGGAAGGGATGGGGACAAAAAAGAATATTTGAACAAGAGCTGAGAGATTTCTCAGCAATAACAAGCACTGGCCACTCTTCCAGAGAACCCAGGTTTGATTCCCAGCACCCACATGGCTCACAACCATCTGCAGCTCCAGTTCTAAGGGATTTGACTACCCCGTCTGGTCTCCAAGGATACCAGTCATGCATGTGGTATATAAATATAGATATAGATGCAGGCAAATATTTTAAAAGGATATATATTTAATACTGGCTACCACTACCTCATTCCCAGATACTGCAGCTGCTATGGCCAGTTTTCATTACAGCACCACACATGACCATAGACATTTGCTCTAGGGGCCTTTAGAAGTAGCAAAATATCATTAGTGGTATTCATACAAGAAAATATTTTCAGCCACTAGTCCAGTTATGGTACTAGCCACATAATGAGTACTTGACTCTGTTGTCTTCGTAACACAAGTCTGAGCCTCTGTTGTCACTCTTTCATGACCTGCAGAAGCAGTGGGTTGTTGCTACTTTGTTTCCAACCCAATTCCCAGGTAAAAGAAAACTGAACTCAATCAGTTAACAAAACAAGCTATAAGCCTAGATTGGGCAGATCTCCCACTACACTACTCTATTTCCATCTATATTAACCCATATAACTTGCAGTTTCTCCAGGTCACGAGCTTCTCTCTCTGCAGCCTCTCCATCAATCCTCGTACCTCCTCTCCTCGTTGCTCCTCCCTTCCTGTTGATCCCCCTGGCTACTCCCCTAAACTCTCAGCTCCTCCCCCTTCCTCCAGCCCAATCATTGGCTCAAGTCTTTATTTGAAAAGTTAAGGTGGGGAGAAGGTTCACAAGGCAACTCCTCATCTGCAGCCCCTCTGAGGAGTGGAATTAGCATCAAAATGCAAGCCCAGGGCTATCTACAACAGTGGGTGCCTTCAACTCTACTACAGTGTGTACTGTGACAGGTCATAAGTCATAACCAGGGAAGGGATGGGAGAGGGAGACAATATTGTGATATCAGCTAGAAACAGTACCAACAATACAAAATAAACTACTATGTTTGGTCCTATTATGATAGCCTCCCCATAAAAGAGGTCAAATTATAGGAGCCAACAGAGGCACCGATTAAAATGGTGAAAGGTAATGTATGAATTCCAAAAGAACACAAGAATGAGAGAACATTCAAGATCCAGGGAACATGATTAATTGAATGAATATCTCAGTTTTTGAATACCCAAAAGAGAAAAGTCAAAAGTAGAGAAAAATAGAATAATAGCATAAACATTCTCTAATCTTCAGAAAAATATGCATATCCAGGTACATGTAACTTATGGTATCCCAAACTGATATAACTATAAAAGATCTATACCACAGCACATCATAGGTTAACAGTAGAAACAACAGAATAAAAAAAAAAAAGATTTCTAAACTCATGTTTATAGCCTCTCTACCACACAAACTCAGTGGATTTCTCTAAGGGAACCCTGCAGGTTAAGGAAGAATGGGATAATGTAGCCCAAGTCCTAAACTCTCAACCAAAATTGTTACAACAAGATTATCCTTTAGAGCTGAAGAAATACCCTTCCAACATGACTTGTTAATGAAGGAATTTATGGTCACCTGATCAGCTTCACACACACACACACACACACACACACACACACACACACACACATACACCATACACACTTTAGGATGTTTTACATCCAGAAATAAAACTAACTGCAATCATTTAGCATGTGAAAATATAAACCTCATTAGAAGAACAAATATACAGAGAAAAACCAAACCTACCAAATCATAAACAGAAGAGGAGTCAGGAGTCTCAAAACCAAACAGGAACCTCTAATTGCTCTGTCGTTTTTCTTCTATGTATCAAGAGTAACCTTAAATATTAATAGACTAAATTTTTCAACTCAATGGCAAGGACTGACTGAAGGAAACAAGATCCAATAATATGCTTCCTACAAATAAATAAATAAATAAATATGTTTCTGATACTATATGTTGCATAGTTATTTCCTCCAAACTAAAACATCCCTTCCTTAAGGAAGAACAAAACCCATGAGATTTGGGAAACTAAAAACTCAGTTAGGAAAGTTAGGAAAGGCCCTGAAGTTACATAAGCAATAAACAATTGCTAGAGAAGAAAAAGAGTTTTAATGCAGCTGCCTACAAGTCTTACAGAAAACCTTAGGGATAAGTGCTTGTGCATGTGAGTCATCACCTGTGCTGGGATTAGCTTTTTGATGATGCAGTTGCCTTTAGTTACCCTTGGTCTCTTCCAAGTAACCCCAATGCACTCTTGATTACTAAGATAGACTTGATTACTAAGATTTCTTGGTCTGTACACAGTATTCTATTTTGAATGAACAGACACTTGCTCTGTCTTCCCAGAAGCAGTCACACAACAATATAGCTGCAGACTCCCAACAAAAACTAGCAAGTCAAACTCACCAAACACATCTAAATAATAATGCACCACAAGAACTTTGTTTCATTCAAAAACTGTAAGATGGTTTCAATATTCACAAAGCAATAAATGCAATATATTACAGAGACAGTATGAAGGATGAAAATCTTATAATCAACTCAATAGATGCAGAAAAATATAAAACTCAACATATTTTCATTTTTAAAACTCCCTGAACAAATTATGTATAGAAAAATAATACCTGAATATTTCATTTTTCATCAGTATTTTATAAAGATATTTTCCCTTTTGTTAAATCTATTTCTAGACATTTTATTTTATTTGGTAGCTGTTGTGAATGGAACTGCATTTGTGATTTTTTTTCATGGAAAATGACTTGGTTTGGTGTGTTTATATGTATATATCCTGGCCTTTAAAGTCAGATCTGTGGCTGGGCACTCCTACGCATATATTGTTCTGACAATCTGATCTCTTACATTGTTTCCCTATCTCACTATTAATTTAAATGTCAATTAAAAAGTAATTGCCTGTAGCTGGTCTTTGCTACTTTGTGGGCTTTTCTTTTTCCCACCCTTTGTCCCTACTGCCCCCCCCCCCGCCCCAGGTTTTACCCTCATTACTTGGTATGAGAGAAAGGATAGAGGGGAGAGAGAGAAAGGTCCCTGAATCTAATTTCTTTCTTTTGTTTCTTCTTTGAACACTACTACTAACAAACTATAACCAATGTCCCTGAATGAACAACAACCATGAACTCGACCTATCAGGGATCTAGCATTTATATAACTTTTGAAAAGTTCCCAGAAAAATTTCAAACATCATGCAATTGCAAAAACTATCTGTAGCTGGAAAAATCACACTTTTTCTAGAGCATGAGGTAAATCATAGTCAGCTGCTACAAACAGAAACAGTCCCACATCCTTACATCAAGAATTAAAATGAAAACACATTCTTATAATATTTGTTTTCTAAGGAAACCAAAATTCCAAAATTCTAACTAAACTGCCCTCTGTCTCCCCTCCTCTTTGAAACTACTGGGATTTCATCTGTCCTATACTGCTCTTTTTTTCCTCAATGAAGCTAATGAAGTTCTTGAGCTTCTTCCTGACTCTGTTTATGTTTTGTTGTTTTAAATCAGACTACAACCCCAAAAGGGAACTTAAGATTCAGTGTGAAAACTGGAATCTGCATATTCAAGTTTTGAGACTTGAACTCTCTCAACCTGTACAATATTAAACTCAAAACAGACCAAAGAGCTGAATAGTAGACCTGAAGCTATGAGAGAGAGGAACCAGAAGAAAACACAGGGGAAAAAGCTCTAAACATTGATAAGAAAAATGACTGCCCACACAACAAAAATCCATTTCTAGATACAAATATAAAATAATCAAAAGTAGCAAGCATTCTCAAGTTAAGAACATAGTCTCAGACCTGGTGAGAAGAAGTTTCCGTTTGGGAAGGCAAATGTAAACAGGGATGGGACCCTAGGACACTGAAATCCAAGGAGAGCAATCAAGACAATCCAGAACACTCAGAAAAACCCTATCCAGCCAGGTGGCAAGTTTTCTGAAGGAATATCCCAATCTGTGGCTGAGTTGATGCCAAGGCAGACATTCAACCTTACAGACTAACTATTTGTTTTGCACTGAGATGATATCAACCAGTTTATCAGTTTGGTCAAGCTGTTTTGAATTGAACACACAGATGGCTGCTTTAGCACTTACAAAGTTAAGTTCAGAAAAAAAAAAATTCTCAGGAGGCAATATTTTCTGCCACTATAACAAAAAAGAGATCTAATTGATGGTGTATTTTATTGTACTTCACTTTTAAAACAAAGTTTACATTGCTCAACTAGGTAATATTATTGTTGTGTTTTTATATCTATGTCTATATTTATTCTATGTAGTATCTGGACCACTCTTCTTACCAAGAACATATATACTCCCTCTCATTTCTGGTTCATTTTCTTTTGCGCTATCCCATCTCCTCCATATACTTAATTTATAATTTTCTATAATTTTAGTAATCTTTACTTCTATCCCAGCTCCATCATCTATTCAACTATCTTGGATCTATTGTTTCTCTGTTGTTCTTTTAATACTTGCTTTCTATTCTAACAATGTCATAGCATTACTACATAGGGCATATAATAATACTATGCCATTCATAACCTGTGTTCCCTCAAGGTTACTGAAAGCATAGGGGAAACTGTTTCTAACTATTACTATATTTTCACAGTAGGTCCATCAATCATTTGTGATTGTTTCTGCAAATAATTGGCATGGCGGTTATTGCTGTAGATTGTACCCAGTGTTCAGAGCCTGTTGGTTCTCCCAGGATTATATCTGAACTACATTCCCAGTCCAGAAGAAAAGAATAATATCTTAACCCTGTTACAGACTAGTCCCAGCATACTATAGTAAAAACTTCAACTGAAAAACATATGAGTCTTTAAAAGCCATCCAATCCCAAACACACATGCAAAAACACAAGAAACACTCCTAAGGCAACAGATTGCCAAAAATTATCCAAATCATGGTAATTAATTCTAAGAAAAGTGAATTAGATGAATTACCAACAGAGAATAGCTATGACTGTTTAACAAAAAGGACAGAAATAAATGGAATGAATTATAAAAGAATTCAAATAACAACTAAATTAAGTAAGGACACCAATACAGAAGTGGTTCTCAAGATTCCTAATGCTGTAACCTTTTAATGGAGTTCCCCCTGTTGTGATCCTAACCAGAAAATTATATTCATTGATATTTCATAACTGGAATTTTGGTAGTGTTATGAATTGCAATGTAAATATCTGATATATAGTAAAAACGTCAACTGAAAAACATGTTATAATGTAAATAAACATATAATGTAAATATCTGATATGTGACCCAGTAAAAGGGTTGTTCAACCCTCAAAAGAACCTCTGCAAGACAGACTATGAAAAACTCAATATGAAGATAGAAATACTGAAAAAGCAAATCCAAATGGATAATTCAAAGTGGAAAGCCCAATAAGTCAAATGGAAACTTCATTGATCTTCCACACCAATAGAACTTCTACATCAATTGAGGAGAAAACTGGATAAGGGTGCTTAAAAATAAGGTAGGCTAATTAGAACTCAGACAACAACAACAAAAAAACAAAGTATGAACAAAACATGCAAGATCTGTGGGACACTGCTAAAACACCAGATTTATGAATGAATTACAGATACGAAAGTATAATAAAGCCATAGAGAGTATGTTTAACAAACACAGAGTACAAAACTACTTAAATAAAGAGATAGATATTATATAAAATTCCAAGCAGACAAAACTATAAAAACAAAAAAGCCTACTCATGTCATTATATTCAAAACACTAAATATACAGAAAAAGTAATGTTGAACATCACATGGAGAGAAGTTTCAAGTCATATATAACAGCAAATCCATCAGAATTAAAACAAATTTCACAGCAGAAACAAAAATCTAGAAGGGCAAACAGTGGTGTATTTCAAGCTCTTAAACAAAATAACTGTCAGACAAAGCTGCTATAGATACCAGAGCTATTCAAGATTGAGGAAGAAAAGTCCCCATTATAGGTACAAACTAAAGAAATATACAACTTTAAGGAATTGTTCAAGCTTAAAAAAATAATAATAAACAAGTAAGGAAGTTCCAACCCTTACAACTACAAGGCAGAATTCATTATATACCTTTCAATAACAAGTATGAACAATTTGTTGCCTGCAATAAATGTAACTCATTGGCAAAGGGCAAAAAAGGATAGGAAAGGGCACACAGACTGTGATGATTTGAATGAGAATGGCCCCACAGGTTCCTATATTTAAATGGTTAGTCAGCAGGGAGTGACTCTACTTGAGGAGGATTAAGAGGCATATCTTTGTTAGAGGAAGTGTGTCACTGCAGGTGAGCTTTGAAGTTTCCAAAACTCAAACCAGGCCCAGTGGTTCTTTCTTCCTGCTGCCTGTGGATCTAAATATAGAACTCTCAGCTACATTTCATCACCATATCTGCCTGTATAGTGCTCCCAGCCATGATGAGAAAGGACTGAATGTCAGAAACTTAAACCCCAAATAAATGCTTTCTGTTATTAGAGTTCCCTTGGTCATGGTGTCTCTTCACAGCAATAGAACACTGGATAAGACAGAAGTTGGTAACAGGGACTGGAGTATTTTTTGATAGGCCAGATCATGTTGCTCATTGGCAGAATGTGAACTTTAGGATTTTGGGGTTCGAAAGGCAGCTGGATGCATTAATGTGCCATGCTAGTTGGAACATGGAAGACAGTAGGACTGAGAACAATCTAGATCACGATGGTCCAGTTTAAGAAGTTTCAGAGAACACTAGTAAGTGTCCTAGAGACTATTCTTGTGCTACTTTGTGAAAGAATGTGACTGCTTTCTGCCCTTATTTAAAAAATGTTCCTGAGGCTAAATTGCAGAGTTATACATTAACAGCATTGGCAGATGCGATTTCAAGGAAGGCAGCATACCATTGACTGCATTGTGTCGTTATCAGTTATCAGTGGCCACTCTTATGCAAATCTATAATGAAAAGGAACAAACTGAGCAAGGAAAGATACAAAATGTACAGTTTGAGAATAAAAGGAACACCGGGAAATGTACTGTGATAGTAAAGTCCACTGTTCAAGGAAATAAAAAGGAAATAAAAGCCCGATGTTAAATGGAATAAAGGAAGCAGTGACTTCAGGGCATGACCACACCCAGCTAAGTTTCTGATTGGTGAAAATAAATTTTTAAAAAAAGTTTAAGCAGTGAAGGAAACCACCAAAAAAACCATCAAAAACAGAAAGTTGATGCAAATATAACTAGACAAGGGTGACAAGTTCCAACCCTACCAAGCAGCAGAACTTGGCAGATTTGTCCACATGGTTCTGGTTTTAGATTCAAGAATACAAGAAAGGAGTTGTGGAAAGGCTAAGGAAAGTCATTGAGGCCATGTGTATGTGTCAGGGATATCCCTGCATGAAGGCCCAGAGAAGCGATTGCATGAAACTATGAAGGAAAAGCTTGGATTGCCTTGGAAAGCCCAAGATGTTGAAGATTCCAGAGTTGTGGACTACCTGCCATGTAAAGTTGAAGGCCAAGTGTGGAACTATCACAAGAGAGAGAAGAGTGTTGCTATAGGATGAAATTTAAAGGGAGCAGATTCTTTTTTAACCTGGCTAGCTCCCAGATAATTGAGATGGAGACCTATAGATTTATACAACAAGTTTTAGCACATTAACAGAAAAGATATTCCTAACCCTCTATACTATCTTAGCTATTTCCCAGACACATGCTCTGAGCAACTTGCATTCAGTCTTTCTCACCTCTCCTACCTGGTTCTCCTAGGAACCTCTGACTGGACCACTGGTTGGGATCAGAAGTCCAGCCTTTCTTTTCTTTTCTTTTTTCTTAAATTTTATTTCTTATTAGATATATTGTTTATTTACATTTCAAATGATTTCCCCTTTCCTGGTATCCTCCCCCAAAAATCCCATAAGTCATCTCCCTTCCCCAATCAACCCCCTCCCGTTTCCCTGTCCTGGTATTCATAGAGTTAGAAAGAGCAATTCTCAAATTCATCTGGAATAACAAAAAACCCAGGATAGCTAAAACTATTCTCAACAGTAAAAGAACTTCTGGGGGAATCAGTTTCCCAGACCTCAAGCAGTAAGTACTACAGAGAAATAGTGTTAAAAACTGCATGGTATTGGTACAGTGACAGGCAGGTAAATCAATGGAATAGAATTAAAGACCCAGAAATGAATCCACACACCTATGGTCACTTGATCTTTCACAAAGGAGCTAAAACCATCCAGTAGAAAAAAAGATAGCCTTTTCAACAAATGGTGCCGGTTCAACTGGCTGCTAGCATGCAGGAAGAATGCAAATCAATCCCTTATCTCCTTGTACTAAGCTCAAGTTCAAGTGGATCAAAGACTTCAACATAAAACCAGACACACTGAAACTAATAGAAAAGAAACTGGGAAAGGGCCTTGAGCACATGGACACAGGGGAAAATTCCCTGAACAGAACACCAATAGCTTATGCTCTAAGATCAATAATTGACAAATGGAACCTCATAAAAATCCAGTCTTTCTATCTCCTCTGCTCAGTCATTGGTTGTTCAGCTTTTCATTAACTAATCAGAGATAATTCTTTGCATCACACTGATATAGGAGATTCTTCAATATTTATGACAATGCCCATGCTCAGACTGTAACTAGATTTTGGGGCACAGAAATCAACATCTGAATACACAGAGCACAGGACCAACCCCCAACATATTGCAGTCAACAAAGACGAAAGGAGTTGAAGATCTGAAGAGCATCAGAGATTGAGATGCAGAATTTGGAGTTTTCTCTACTGGTTTTTATTCTGGTTTTGGTTCAATATTTCCTCACTGTGCTCTCTTTTGGAATGGTAATGTATATTCTGTGCCATTGTATGTTGGAAGCATGTGATCCGCTTTATTTTGATTTTACAAGATATTATAGTTAAAGGATCCCTTTGGACTCTTTTGAAAGTGTTTAGACTGTGATTGACAATGGAGACTTTTGAAGTTGGACTGAATGCAATTTTGCATT
The DNA here is from genome assembly GCA_036184795.1 of Tokudaia tokunoshimensis. Classification (NCBI taxonomy): domain Eukaryota; kingdom Metazoa; phylum Chordata; class Mammalia; order Rodentia; family Muridae; genus Tokudaia; species Tokudaia tokunoshimensis. Next base: position 51,587,333 of record BTHU01000011.1, on the reverse strand, counting down.
ATGAAATAATAAGGCTATTAACCTATGGTGACCAAGGAGTGAAATGTGATGGTTTGAATGTGAATGGCTCACATATTTAAATGCTTAGTCATCAGGGAACAGCACTAGAGAAGAATAAGCAGCTGTGGCTTGTTAGAGGAAGTGTGTCACTGAAATGGGGGTGGGGAAGCTTTGAGGTTTCAAAAGCCCAAGCCAGACCCAGTGGCATTCTTTCTCTTTCTGCTGCTTGTAGATCTGTAAGTATAACTCTCAAGTACTTTCCAGAATTATGTCTGCCTGCGTGCCACCATGTTCCTAGCCATAGTAATAGTGGACTAAACCTTGTATTAGAAATGCCTTGGTCGTGGTATCACTTCACAGCAATAGAACACTGATTTAGACACCAACCAAATGAAACTAGACAAAAGGATATAGCCATGCTTATAATTGGCAAATTAGTCTTGGAATTAAAACTAAAGAGATAAACTCAACTTACTTCACATAATTTTTGGAAAATAAGCCATAAAGAAGATATAACAATTCTACATGTGCATGTCTGAGCATCATTACACCAAGCTCATAAATGATTCTGGGCAGAAAAATCAAACACCAGCCTCAACACAATAATAGTACATATCTTTGACACTTATCTCTCACCAATTATCAAGTGATCTCAACAAAATATCAACAGAAAAACTACAAATTTAAGTGACATTAGATAGCTACAGAACATTCTACTTAACTCCCACAGAATAAATATTCTCCTCAGAAACTCATGGAACATTCTCTGACAACACTCCATATTATCAGACACAAAGCAAGTTTTAACAACTACAAGAAAATTCAAATGATTTCCTGTATTCTATCTGATTATAATGGATTAAAGCTAGAAATCAAGAGAAGAAAGTTGACATGAAATATATAATTTCATTGAGGTAGAACGATATACTACTGATTTATCAGTATGTCATCAGGAAACAGCAGGAAGGAAATAGAAAAGTCCCTAGCACTGAATGATAACAAAAATACAATATATCAGATACTTCAGGAAACAAAGGATGTACTTATAAAAGTTTATACCTATAAAATGCATGCACTGAAATTTGAATGTGATATTGTGGCTGGAGAGATAGCTCAGTCAGATAAATACCTTCCCCACAAACACAAGGATCTGAGCTCAGATCTCTAGCACCACACAAAACCTAGGCATGGCAGCATGCATCTGTAACCCCTGGTCTGAGGATGAAAAGACAGAATTGTGTCTGGAGTTTACTATCCAGACAGGCTAGTGAATCAACAATCTCTGGGTTCAGTAAAATGACTTATTTCAGAATGTTGGGTAGAGAGTGATTGAGAAAGAGATCCAACATCAACCTCTGCCTCACACATATACATTGATATAAGAGGTCACAAATAACTTGATGGTACATCTCGGGTTCCTAGGAAACAAACAGAACAAGTCAACTTCAAAATCAGTAGATGGGTGGGTAGTATGGTGCTTTGAAGAAAACAGACCCCATCAGTACTATTAGGAGGTATGGCCTTCTTAGAGAAAGTGTGTCACTGTCTCTTCCTGCTGCCTATGAATCCAAATAAAGACTTCTCAGCTCCTTTCCAGCACCAAGATTTCCTGCACACCTCCATGTTCCCTACCACGGTGATAATGGACTAACTGCCCCCAAACAGCAAGCCAGCTCCAATTAAATGTTTTCCTTTATAAAAGTCAACATGGTCATGGTATCTCTTCACAGCAATAGAACCCAAAGCTAAGTCAGGGGTATAATAAAAAGCAGGGCAAACAGATCAATGAAATTAAAACAAGCAAGCAAGCAAGCAAATAAACAAACAAAAACCAAAAGAAAAAACCCAGAGTTGGTTTATTGAAAAAAAAAAATTTGACAAACACGTAAACTAACCAAATAAAGGGTGAGACGTCAACCAGTTAAATTCTAGATTACAGTCCATCACTGTGGGGAAGTCAAAGGGTTGGCCCTTTAAAGCATCTAGTTATATCCATACTCAAAAGAATGAGTGCTTACGTGTCACACCAATACTCAGCTTGCTCTCTCCATTCAGGCCAAACACTAGCCCATGAAATGGAAGTAGCTTTCTGCTTCAATTAACCCAATTAGGAAAATCCCTCACAAGCCTGCCTGTCTGCCTGCCTGTCAACACCTGGCAGTCAAGTCCTGATCTAGTCAACTCCTCAATGAGACTGCCTTCTCACATGATTCTACATGGTGTCAGGTTGACAATTACAATCAATTATCCGAGCAATCTTGAACAAAAAGGACAATGTGCTAGGGATATCATAAAATCTGATTTCAAGATAAACAGAATGGAACTGGCACAAAATCAGAAATATAGAACACTGGAACAGACTAAGGACACAGATATAAGGCCACATGGCTGATTTTTTTTTAAAGATGCCAAAAACATATATTGGAAAAAATACAGTCTCCTCAATAAGTGGTGCTACAAAAACTGGATATTCATATGTAGAAGAATAAAAGCACTTTCCCATATCTCATTCTGCATAAAAAATAATTATAAATGGACCAAAGGCCTTAATATATAACAGTCTGAAACTGTCAGAGGCAACACTGCATGGTAACAGCAAGAGCTAGGACTTTCTGAAAATGATTAGGAAACAAAACTAAGAACTGACAGGCAAGATTTCATAAAAGTAAAAAGCTGCCTCATAGCAAAAAAAGCAATCCAGCAAAGGGAGATCCTACAGAATGGGAGAAAACCTCTGCTAACTATACATCAGACAAAAGAATAATATCTAGAGTGCACAAAATTTTAGAAAGGTACATACCCAGAAACCAAATAATCCAATCAGTAAATTGGCTGTTAAATTAGACACTTCTCAAACTATGAATCACAAATGGCCAATGAATTAATGAATCATTGCAATAAATTTTCATCTTCAGATATCAGGGAGATGTAAATTAAAACACTGATATTCTTTTTCATCTCAGCCAGAAATGCTATAATTACAAAAATAACCAGCAAAGTTATCAGTAGGGACACAAGGAGAAGGAAATCCATATAAACTTCTAGAAGGATATAGACCAGGCAAATCATTGTGGAAATCAGTATGGAGATTCCTCTAAAAACTAGGGTGTGCCATGTGACACACTTATAATACTTTTGGGTACACATGCCACAGATGCTCAATCAGCCCACCACAGAAGTAGTTACAGTGCTCACAATAGACAAGCTAGAGTATCTGGCTTAGTGCCTATCAGCAGGTGAATGGATAAAGAAAACCTGATATATTTACTCATGAATTTTTATTCAGCCATAAAGAAAGGAATTACACCCTTTGAAGGAAAGTGGATACAATCAAAGAGCATCTAATTTAATAAATTAAGATTCAGAAAGACAAATATCACATATTCATAATGGATTATAGATTTTATATGTAGATATATAAAATCACATTAAATTTAGAGGACATAAAAATAGAAACAAGATTATCTGGAGGAATTAATAAAATGCTGAGAGAGGAAAACAACATGTAGGGGAGGATATCATTGAAGTCTCCTACATTAGCATTATAGGGTTAATTTATATTCATTGAAATGAAAAATGCTTATGTAGGAGACTGTTCTTTATTGTTATTGAATTTGTTGGCATATATTCATTGTACATAAAGATATTTCACAAAGGCATTTTCATATAAATGTATCATGTACTTCAAGGAAGCCATGCCTACACTTGATTAGGGTATACATTACAGCAGTGTTCCTCGGAAAATCAGTCTACTACCTCATGACCTGACTGCCCTGGGCATAAGTGATTATCCAAATGAACTGAAAAGAGCTACCAATCATGATGCCTGCATTCTCTCGACCATTGTGGCACTGTTCACAGCTAACTTATAGAATAAAATTAATATACCACATATAGCCAAATGACATTCTGTATATAATAAAGGAGGAAGTGTAATTTGTAGCAAAAATGGATGTGGCTGAAGATCTTTAAATTTAAAAAATATAGGTATACACACAAATAAGTACCATTTGTTCTGTCTCACATGGAAAACCTTGTTGATCTGACAGGACAATAATAATGGGGAGACTACTAAGAGGAGATTGGACTTAATCAGTACACACTATATACAAGTACTATGTACAATGGATATATGGTAATAAAATTAAGAATTATACTGAAGGTAAGTATTTAAACATACAAAAAATAATTCCCCAGACAGAATAAGACAATTCAACCTTAGTCTATAACCCATGGAAATATCTTTCAAAAGTAAAGTTAAATAAAAACCTCAGAAAACATAAAGAATTTATGACTAGCTGACTACACACCAGATGTACTCAAAATAAAATAATTCAGACAGGAAACATACCAAGACAAAATGTGGTTTTATAAGAAGGTATAATGAGTATCTCTAACAATTCTGTAGACAATGCTTTCTCCATTACTGAATCTCTTGGAAAGCTAATTGAGTGTTCAATAAAAACAACAATTTATTGTGGGTCTTAGTAAACTTGTAGTCAATTTAATATGTACTTGGTAGTGTGAAAACAGTAGATATTAATTTCCTGATATTACTAAGGTATAATTATGAAATGTCTTACTAAACAATAAATAGTACTTCATATATTTATTTTCTAGAGTTCCTGTAACAAGTACTCCAAGGAAGGTAACTTGAAACAAAAGCAATTTATTTTCTCTCAGTTCTAGAGGTTAGAAGAGCAAGGTGTTGACAGGGTCATGTTCTCTCTGAAATCCTCAGAGTAATCCTTGCCACTTCTTAATGCCTATTTGTCAGAAATTTGTGGCTTACCTTGACTTGTGGCTATATACTGGCTTTTAAGTCCATATTACCCCAGTTTAACCTTATTGTAAATACATTATATATACAATATCCATATTGCTAACAACTGCACACTCATGGACCTTCGGAATTAGACCTTCAGCATACCTCTCAGGGAATACATAATTCAGCTCAGGCCAGTGTTTAGTCTTAAAGATGTCTCCTTATTTCTGAATCCTGATGTCTTTAGAGGATAAAATATACATAATAATAAACTATTTAATAGGCATATAAACTAACTTGGAATGAGAGTTACTTATGTCCCTGCCCCTAAGCAGATTAGAAAGAGTAGATTCACTATTGACATTAACATTTGTGGCTCCCTTAGATTCCAAGAATCACTGAACAATTTTTGATAAAAATATCAACTGCATCCCATGCTGAGCTTCTCTGTATTTATGGACAGTAGACAATTAAAACCATCAGTTTCAAATCTAGTGATAATTTAGTAATATAATACCATTTTGAAATATCGATATACTATCCTAGATAAGATGGGGAATTGTGGAAGGGTCCTTGCAGGCTGTACAGCAGGCAGGAAAAGTTGACAGAACAAGGTAGGAATGAAACTTGGGTCAGCCTGGTTTTAGTAGTTGCTGTTGGGCCAACACTTCTTGGAATCTGACCCAGATCATTTTACTTCAGCAATATTTAAGCACAGCACAAATTTGGTGGGGAAAAGGGAGTATTCAGATGATAATTAACTGAGTCCCATGAGTATAACAAAGCTTAAAATACGTTTACATTGAGCTTCTTTACAAATACCATCTGGTTTCTTTCACAAGAACTATGACTTCTGACTCAGAGATCCAAGATTTAGGGCCAAGGGAGATTGACTGACATTGACATAATGCCTGGCCCCAAGATAGCCTAGAAGGCACTTAGGTTGTTGTAAAGTACAAAAGACATCTCTCACAAGGATGAGTTTTATGGCCTTCAAGCAGGGCTCAAGGTTTTAAGGCGAGAGGGTCTGAGATAAGAGGGTCTGAGATAAGAGGGTCTGAGATAAGTGAAACAAATTCTGGTAGACAAAGGCAGAGCTATGTAACACAAGACAAAATCAAGGTGCAATTACTAGCTTTTCCATATAAATTAAAAAACTTGCTGAGAAAGAAATCAGAGGAAAATCTCTTTTTATAATGTCTTCAAAAAACCTAGTGTCTGGGAATAAACCTAACAAACAAGATAAAAAAAAAATCTCTTCCTTGCTTGTTGGACAGAATTAATATAGTGGAAATGACTAACTTACCTAAAGTAGTCTGGATCCAGTGCAATCCCCATTAAACAGAGAAAAATATTCATAATGAGAAAAATCTAAAAGTTCATATATATGCCTACAAAGTCAACTTAAGCAATAAAGCAAGACTATAAATTATCACCTAAAACTCAATATCAAAGTAAACTTCAGAGCTCTAGAATCAAAAAGAGCATGCTACCGAGTCAAACCAGACATCTATTTTAATAAAAGAAAAGAACCAGAAATAAAGCCATCATTGCAAGTATATTAAGTAAGGAAAATTATTATTTTGTCACTAAATTCAAAATAAATAATTGGGTGAAGAGAGGAGGGCACAACAGTTACTACTCTTTCAGAGGACCCAAATTTGCTTTCCAGCACCCATAACAAGTGGCTTAAATTCAACCATCAGTATTCTTGATGTAGGGTTTCCAATGCACTCTTCTGACCTCCATGGTTACCTGTACATACATGTTTGGTACACATAAATCCACACAGGCACATGCATATTCATTCACAATAAATGCATATTTTGAAAGTTAATAATATAGTTTAATATATTTTAAACAAGAAAAAAGGGAAATAAATCCATGCACTTTTATTTAAAAAAAAGGGGGGGGATATCAAATAAATTAGGAACATGGTAAAGAACTACTGAAATGGAACTAATAACAGAGAAATACCTTGCAAAAACAAATTAAAATTCAATACAAACAAAAAAAGTCAAAGCTCGATGAAATTAAAAGAAAGCCTTTGGTAACTAAGACTTTAAAATGTAAAGTGGGTTACTAAGGATGATTATTTAAGAATATTGGTGAACTTAGTAATGAACACAAGAATTCTTACAGGTGTTATTCATTTTCATCTTTGAATTATGTTGAAGGATGTTAATTCATTGCCATTTTCAGGTGTGAGTTTTCAGATTGAGTAATTTTTTTTAAACAAATATACCAATAGTTAGAAAATTATTAGCAATTAGTATATAATGTCAGGAAAACACATTATTTTGTTGCTCAGATTTACTTCAGTACTAGTAGCATATGTTTTAGTTTTTGAAAAATGGTATTTGTAAAATAAATGCTGGCTAGTGTTTTTGTGAATTATAAACAGGAACAAGAGTAACTCATGAAAATAATGACTTTATTTAAAAAATGTAAACTTTAAAGGCAAATGCTGGGAATGAGACATACAGAGGTTTTTTGCTTTTTGTTTTTGTTTTTTTGTTTTTTGTTTTTTTGTAAAATGCAGACAGTGGGGATTTATCACAAGATCCTGTGTGAGTCCAGGAAAACCCTTCTGTCTAAGATGGGTCATGACCTGTCACGTCTTGCCCATTTTGGATTTCTGCATAAGCAGGAAGTGAAGGGTAGGCAGTGTCTTGAAGTACTGAAGTGTTATTGACACAAAACCAACACACACAGACCCTCAGCAAAGACTTGGGGAATCACTGTCTAATGGTTCTGAAGGCAATCTCAGTTCATTCATTATCTGACCTCTAAGGTAAAAGAAATCACTGACCACATGGATAGCAGAGAATACAGACTATGGAGTTACTCCAACAAAGTCACAAAATAAACAACAGACATAATAATAACAACAGTGAACCAGCACACTCTAAGATGGGAAGAGTAGAATGTGGCATTTGGGGTGGTCATATGATATTATTATCAACAACAAGCATATAAAATATTCCAAAAAGCAAGAAAATACATCCCACTAAAAGGAAAAAGTAGAAAATAAAAGTCTCTCTGAGGAAGCAGCTACATGGACTCATGGAACCCAGTCTCTAAATTAGCTCTTTAACCAGTGAATTAGGCAAGGAGATCAGAATAACTCAAGGGTGTCATCCACATGTAACAGAATCAAAAGACAGAATACATTTTTAAGACAACCAAATGGAAATCCCGCAGGTCAAAATGTAACTGAGATTAATGAAAATAACTACCAGCCTGGCGTAAGAGAAGATTTAAGTGGGCAGAATAAAAGAAAGAAAAAAGGAAGTCAGTAAACAGATGGATATGTTCATTTACTATTCAACTTGAGGACCTGAAAAACAGAAGAATATTAATCTGTGGGATACTGGGTATATTACAATGTATAGGGAGAAAGTTATGAAGTTCATAAGAGAAGGTGCCAGAAACAGTACTTACAGGAGTAATTTGAAGGTCTATGGAGCCCACAAGCCAATCACTCAAATAAAAGGCAACCTTTCTGGTACTGGGGTTTAAATGCTAGCAAATGGTGTAGGACATGCCCATTGATGCACTAGTGAGAAGAACATCATGGGTATAACCAGGTACTTTCTGATTGGATTCTAAGTTCCGCCCACAAGATGAACTCCATATCTGGGATCATTGTCAAGCAAGAGCTTGTGACTAGACATGTCCTAGGTCCTAATGGGGAAGCCTCTATTACACTGCTCAATATATACAATATTCAACTGACTCCTATGACATAATTATATGTATAGATTAATATATCTATCTCCTAAATATCAGCAGAGAGTCTTATATTTGCATTCTTTGGAATGTAACAGTGACCTACAGCTAGGCATGGTACAGAGAGACACTGTGGACTCCTCAGACCTAAGTGAGATGTCTATGTCACATGCCTTCCCTCAAAACTGAGAGATTTCATAGGAAAAAGGCATTGAAAGACTGCAAGAACCAGAAGGAGAGGATGGAAACAGTATTTCCAGACACAATCTGGCAATTGAACAACCCTAACCCTCACCCTAACCCTCACCCTAACTCTAACCTTCACCCTCACCCTCACCCTCACCCTCACCCTAACCTAATCCTAACCCTAGTTAATATGAAAGTCATGCCAGTGTACAGTGGGCTCTGTGGAATGTGGGTGTCCTCATGGGAAGAGGTTAGTGGTATACACAGAAAAGGTTCATCTGACAGCAGAGAGCGACTGATGAGTTGGCAAGCCATGAGACAAGATTGCCAACACAGGCCAGGAGCTCTGGAAGGAAGGGTCTAAGGATCAGAGAGGAGTATGCTTCCACCACACCTTCCATTTCAGACTTCTAACTTCTAAAATGCAGACAAACATACCTTTGTATTGGTAAGTCATGTACTCGGGGTTATTCGGAAACAAATACAATTCTATATGGAAGGTATCTTTTAATAACTATTTGAAATATTAGAATAATCATGAAAAAATGAAATTGAATCTTACCCCTCTCCATGTAAGAAATTAATTCAAACTTGATCATAGACCTGCATGTAAGATGTAAAACTATAAATCCCATAGAAGGAAAACAAAACCAACCATGACTATGAAATAGGCAACTGCTTCTTGTCTATGAAACAAAACGCACAGGAGGCAAGCAACTTCAACCAAATTTCTAAGCTGAAATCTGTCTTCAAAAATACTGTCAAGGGTATAAAAGAGAAGGATAGAAAATGTTTGCAAGTCATGATAAGGAACTTTCACCATGCACACATACACATACATATACACAAACACAGGCACACACTCACACACACACATCTTACAACTCACAGATAAGGGACATCATAATTCATAATTTTGGAAGACAATTTGAATTGTCATTTCTTAAAAAAAAGTTATGAAAAAAGAACAGGATACCTGAAAGATGCTTATAATCAATAGTTATTTTAAATGGGCAAATCAGTGCTACAGTGAGAAAGAGAAGTAGGACCAGCGTGGGCATCAACAGTAGAGCACTGGGGTAAATGTGAGTAAACTGAAATTCTGATCCTGCAAGTTGGGGGATGAAATACCATAGTCCTTTTGGAAAACAGTCTTACAACTCCATAAAAGGTAAAAATCATGTTACCACATGACCCACAAATTTTATGCCTAACTCTATACTCAAGAGAATTAAAAATATGTCCACAATAGCATTTGTTGTCATTTGTCCTTTTGACCTTAGCCCTTCTAACTTGGATGAGATAAAATTTCAAATTTGGTTTAATTTGTGTTTCCCTGATGTTAGAAGATATTGAACATTTCTTTAACTGTTCCTTAACTATTGTGTTTCAGGCTGGTCTGGATCTGGTGAAAGGGGAACACTAATTCACTGAGGAGTGGAATGCAAACTGGTGTAGCCAAAAGGAAAATCAGTGGGGAAGTTCTGCATAAAGCTAACATTGGATGGACCACGTGTTTCAGATATACCATGAGTTGGTATATACCCACAGGACTCTGCTTCCTACAATACAAATTTCTGCTCATCCATATTCACAGTTGCTCTACTCATAATAGCCAGGAAAGGGAAACAGCTAGCTGTCCATCAGCTGATGAACATACAATGAAAATAAGGTATATTTACACAATGGAATATTATTTGAAAAGTAAATTTGCAGATAAATGAATAGAGATAGAAATAGCTGTTCTTATTGAGGTAACCCAGACCCAAGAAGGCAAACCTCAAATGTTTTCTCTCATCTACGGATGCTAGCTTTGAATCTTCAGATATTTATGTTCCATTTGGAATACCCATAGAGGTCAGGGAATTGATAAATTGTACTGGGGAGATTCTTTCAAGGGAGGAAAGGAAGATCACTGGTATAAAGGTTAAGCAACACTGCATCAGTAAGGTTAAACTATGAGGAGGGAGCAGAGGGCAGGGTAAAGGAAAGAATGAGGGTTGGAGAGAACAGTATAAAGCTTTCAATAAAAGTCATGTGGAGATCTACTATTATAGTAGTTTCCATATATAAATTTGTATGTGTGTGTATGTATGTATGTACGTACGTACGTATGTACGTATGTATGTATGTACGTATGTATGTATGTATGTATGTATGTATATAAAGAGCTTAAATTGAGAGATACCCTAACCCTAAATTTTAACCACCGACAAACCAGAATCCCAGTACCAGCAATGGGTTCCTTCCTCTTTGGGATTTCTTGTCAAATGAAGTACTCCACTTCCTCCCCCAAATATTACAGACTATTGCCAATGTTATTCATTGCCCTCCAGAACATAACAGTAAGACTCTACTGCTGAAGACATTATATACTTGAGCCACAAAACATGGAGCATCAAGCCAGCTCTGACCTTGATTGAACCCTCATCCCAACTGGCTAGGCTTCATGATGCCTGAAGTTTTTGTGAAACCATGAAAGAAGAAAAGGAATCAGAAATCATACCCAGTTATGAACTCTAAAAGCTACAATAATGATTGGCCTAGCAAGGTATGCGTACTTGTACAATAGTGGGACAAATATCATAGAGGGAAGCAAATATAGTGTGATTGGATTTAAGTCCCTTTTCATATCTAGCACTATTATTATGCCTAGACTCTATGGCTTGGCTGGTCATAGGTCATAGGGGAGAGACTACTACTATTATTCTGCTAAATGTATACAGTACTAAACCAAGTCCCAATGGCTTATCATTATACCATAGAGGGTCGGTATTAGCCGACCCTCATCAGAGAAACTTTTTATTATACAATGTAAAACCTTTCCAAAATGCATTTGATAAATATTGCCCAGGTTCCATTGCCAAGAACGTGCTGTGTAGATGCCTGTTTAGTGTTCATGGATGAAACTCCACTTTTGTATTTGGTTTTGGCCACATGTATGGAATGTCATGATAGATCATAGTAATGGCAGTGGTCAGACATAGAAAATGGTGGAGAGACAAAAATGTACATGTGAAATAAACTCAGTATTTTAACAGAAAGAGAGATTTTGGATATGAATGAATGAATGAATTTGGGGTTGAGGATGGTGGCACACACCCTTAGTTTCAGTACTGGAGTGTAGAGGAAGAGACAAAAGCAAGCAGATCTATGAGAATTAAAGGCCAGCCTGTTCCATAAAGCCAGTTTCAGGCCATATAGGGCTATATAGTGAGATCCTGTCTCAAAATAAGTAACTAAATGTGTCAACAGATAAATGGAGAATTTTATGGTTATATGATTTCACAATGTAGCCACCATTTTTAAAATTCTATAGTGGCTTCTATAATACCTACTGTGTAACTTGCATGTATTACCTTATTTCTAAATAAAAGGGATAGTAGAGAAATGAAGCACTGGTTTTTTTCTAGCTCTTCCTATTGAGTGGCTAGGTAAATATTCTTTAATATGTATTATAACTGATCAAAGGTCACATACTGAAAAATCTGAGGGAAAGTAGTATAAGGAAAAAAAAGGCATTTTCTGTAACCCTTTATCACAGTATGCCTCATGAATTTCTTGTGGCTCCATGTATAGTACCTTGGTGGTTACCCTGGGCAGGGAAGCTGCATGGAGGAGGGGTGGGTCTTCAAAAGACCTCTTCTTTTTTCGTTCCCTGTAATCATAGATTGTTAAGGGGAAAGCAGTATTTTGAAAGCTTTGCAACCAAGACTCATAACTGCCAAAGTGCTGGTAATAAGTAACTGTTGGGGCTCATCTCTAAATAGGACGTTCATATGAACCCCTGAAAGGTCCAGGGAATATCAAAGAAGAGGGGTTAGAGGGAGTGTATGTGTCAGAGGATGTGGGAGCATGCTGTAAAATGCTGTCTTCTAGAAATGGCATGGCCATGGGACTCATAAACCCATACCAGCAGCAAAAGCCCTGCACTGATCAAACCAATCAGCCTTCTAGCATTGATGGGAGGGAGGCTGATGAGACACTACTCCAAGCTTCAGAGCTATTGACAAGTAATGACTTCTGGATGAGGGAAAAGCACTTTTCCCTCTGCAGTGTGGCTTCTGAATGTTGGCCAAGCTCTCGGTGGATTTTCCCACACCCATGTGTCTATTGGCAGCAGTTACTTGACTCAGTAACTTCCAAGAACAAAGGAGGACATGAAGGTGAGAATGAAGGATTGAGGATTTTGAGGGGCTAAAAGGAGGGAATAGTTAGGGTATGATTTGGGTACATTGTATTCCTCTATGAAATTTCTAAATAAAAGAAAGCCCTGGTCCCTAGACCTTAGCAGTCAGGTTTACAGTACATTGACAACCAAAGAAATTACTATTCACCCTCTCAAATGAAGAAATGGGCAGGCTCTGGCAGCCAGCATGTTAGGACACAGGTTTTGGAGAAATGTAACCTAAGTAGTGTCACTTAGAGACTGTGACAGTGAAGGGCTCTCTTGGTCTTTTCACACTTTAATCAGTCATCTATACGTTTTAGATTAAAATCACGCCAAACTCACAGAACTGTTGTGAGAACTAGATAAGACATGCAATGTTCAGAATGATCACCTCATATATGGTGCTTTCTAAATGTGTTTTGTCTTGATATTATTATGTTGAATGAGAAGGTCTGTTAAAGAAGAGTTTGCTATTATATGAGGATGACAGCCACCTGGCCCCACCCTCATGCAGTACATTGTCCTTTTCAAATTCTAAAAAGATAAAGAAAGGTTAGAAATAAATAATGTAAAATTAAATATAGTTTGCCCATACTGTCTATGATTAAATAGCATTATGTCTTTTACACTGAAAATTCATTATAAAAATGCCATTTGGGCACAATTTGTAGATGACACTGACCAACCAATGCTTAGAAAAGACAGCTAACTCACATTTGCAACTAAAGGACAGGACAAAAGCCCACCCCTAACCCCCTGCAAGAACCACAGATCAGAATTCAAACTCTGTATTTAGGGATCCCAAGTTTCTTTGAAAACCTCATACCCCTCACAACCTATTGGTAATTCCTATACAAGAACCTGGCAAAGACAGTTTGTCTTCCATCTCTACCTATTTGCTATTTTATAAACTGATGCACCTTGCACTTGTGGTATATGCAGAACTAGTCTTGTGCCGTCATGGTGTGTCCATGGTGTCTTGTCATTCTTACAATGCCAGAGCCTAAAGGCTCTGCTGAGTGGCTCACAGAACCTAGCAGTAGTAAGTAATTTCCTTCTTAGCATTGAGCTTAATGTGTGTATCAAACTGTCTAAAGCATTTATTATTAGTCCCACTGATTGTCCCCAGTAATTTCATGTTTATCTCTTTTGGAGTGTCTATTTTATTTCTAAAGTTAGGTAGACATAAAAGTGTCAAGGCAAGGTACCATATTGTGAGTGGGAAGGGAAAAGTTATGGAAAGCTTGAAACCCTTTTCTCCTAAGTAAATGTAAACCATAACTGAGGGAAATTCAAAAACAGTAGAGGAGCTTTAAACAAGATCCTGTAGGTGCCCCCAGAGGCCTCCCTTCTAAGTATCCATGACTTGGAAGTTGAAATGTCTTCCTCTACATCTTGAGGCATTTTTTCACTAGTGCCACTGCTTTGGGAGAACATGAAGCATTTGGAAGGTGAGACCTAAAGGGAAAAGCACGTACTTGGAGTGGACCTTTGAAGATTATTCCTGTCCATGCTTCTACTGTTTTTCTCTAGTGCACTGTGGTGATGCAGAGATTCTCTTCCGTCACACACTTCCACTACCATGCTTACCCTACCATGATGGACTGAACCTACTCTCAACCCATGAGCCAAAATAAAGATTTCCTTCAATAAAGTATTTCTGTCAGTCACCGCAGTACCAAAGTAACTAATACAACTATCTTGAATCACTTGCTAAATTTGCGACAGCCCTTTAAATGAGGATGTTTGGCCAACCAGGTTATATTGGATTTCATAAGTAAAGCAGAGGGGCGAGCAGTGACCTTTAGCTGGCACCAAAAACTACCATCAATTTAGACCCACCTGCAATGGAACTTTCTTGACAAAAGGAAGTGAGCAAGCTTTATAAAAATATGAGGTATAAGAGTAGATATTTCCCAAATGATTTAGAGTTTCCATGAATTTTAATAATAACATTCCTCTTTATAGGATTTTATAACTATGAAACAGGAGGAATAATCTCATCGCTCTTTTCTGGAAAAAAACTACCAGCTCTGTATTATTGTAACCTTTTCACAAATGAGGTCACAGGTGCAGTTCTCATGGTCACGCATCTTTGACATGACTAAGTCATGACATATATTATACAATCAGCATATTCACTATATATCATTGAAGAAATGTATGAGCATGTTTCTGTATGGAATCATATGAATATCATCTCTGTGACACAGTTTCACAAATTAAAGGGTTATTTTAAATGCTAGTCTACCACCTTTATTTTAAAATATAGGAAACAAACCAGGGATTGAAATGAGTCATATAAGGCAAAACAAATGAGAGCAGCATTCTCTGCTGAAGCTCAAAGCCTTACTCTTAACCTATATAGGTTTCATTTTCCATAACCCCTCCTGTATTCACTGTCATTTACAAATCTCACAGAATGAGAGAAGCACAATGTAGCCTGTGTGTTAGAAGTTGAAAGCAAGTATGATTTGTAAAGTGGGCCAGCCATGAAGGGCTTTTAGGATGTTTTGACTTTTGTTCAAAACCGATGACTTCTGAATTTTCTTCTCCTCAGTGTTATACTTCTAGAAACCCTGCCTTCTGAGCAACACTGCCCTTGGAATGCCACTGAGCCCAAAGAACTCTCTTTCCAACATAATTATCTTTTCTTATTATTTTTTACTCAACCACCAAAGACATATTGGGACATTCACCCCCCCCAAAAAAAAAACTGTTCCTAAAATCTGAAGCCATTAGGCCAATAGTGAGTAGAGGGTCCTAATGTAAAGAGATAACTGTATGTTTTCTCAGGCAGCAATGAGAGACATGTCCTTAATTGAAACATGTTCCATAACAGCAGCCATCTAGAGTCTAATGGTGACTCACTCTTTGCAACTATTTGAGCTGTGTTTAAGTACAGTATTTTAGTACATCAAGGACAGGCTATAACAGCAATTAATGCTCTCACTTGTAAGTGTCGGATCATACAATTCAATGTGTGTTAATCCTTTAAAAATGAGTTATATCTAGTTTAACACTGGTGCATGTAATATTTGCCATTTTCAGTAAGTATACATGCCCACTGTGGATAGTAGCAAGCTCTTAATGGTTATTGAATAGAACTTGGAAGAGCGGCTCAATCAATTCCCACCATAATTCCCAACAACATCACAAGACAGGAATGCAATAGATCAGACATTAACTCAGCAACTGGAAAATACAGTCAACCATGCAGGCTGTTCTGAGTGTCTTGGTCTTCACACTAGCTATTCATCTCAGGTGTGGCTCTTCATGACGACAAGGAGGTTGCTTCTGTCCAGGCAGCAAGTCCTGCACAAGTCAAAACATAGCAAAGAAACTTCCCCATAACAATGCCTGAGTTATTTCACTAAGTCAACCATCCTGCTCTCCCTTTTCTCTACCCTGGAAGAAGAGTGAGTAAAGTTCTCTTTTTAGTTGCAAACTGGAAGAAACGCATTACATATCCTTTCCCATATTCAGAACAGATGTATGAGACCCAAAAGCAGAAAAGAGACTATTTAGGGAGAGATAAGGGACAAATGGGAAGGGGAGGGAGAAATGAGGTGATGAAGGGGTGATTATTCACAGATATAATGATACATGTGCATGAAAATGTCATAAAAAACTCATTGTTTATACAATTAAAGTAGAAAGTTAATAAAAGAACCTTGTTAAAAACATTTCTAAAATAAAGATGTGAGCTATATCTCATATAAAATATATATGATATATATTTATCTCAGATATATAAATATATATGAAATTTATTTTGTGTGTGTGTGTGTGTGTGTGTGTGAGAGAGAGAGAGAGAGAGAGAGAGAGAGAGAGAGAGAGAGAGAGAGAGAGAGAGAGAGAATGGATCACATACTCCATCTCTAGTCCTAAACTTGTCAATCGATTAGATATGTAATTTCCAACAGTTCATTTAACCTGTAGCTTCTTTATCTAGGAACAGAAGTAATTTTACAATATAGTCTCAAAGTTCCTATCTGGTCAAAGGAGTAAAAGGTCAAAATAATAACATTCAAGATAAACCCTTGCTAAGCCAACTAACATGTCTGGTATGAATTCATTGTGCACGAGTATACCTAATACAAAGAGGTCCATTATTTCTTGCATATTCGGAAAAGTTATATAAGACAAGGTAGGAAAGGAAATTACCAGTGCCCAAATAACAACCACTTACATGATACTATCACACATCTCCAAAGATAGGTCTGAGTTAGGCAAGCAGTGATCAAGTAAAGCAGAAGGAAAGGATGAAAACCTAATCTTCTTCTAGAAGCAAGCATCTTAGTACTAGACAGAAGGACTCTAAGAGATTCTTAGAACCAGCAGCATTTCCTTCTGGATGTAATTTAATTACTTCACTGCAATCCGATATCCAAATTGTCTGCTTCCAAAGATGCACATTCATAACTCAGAAGTAAATGTTTTCACATTGGATTTTCTCCCCAGGGGCTCACCATAAATATTGTTGGGTATTTTGTTTGTTCAGGGGGTATCTGTTTGTCTGAGTCTTGCATTCATGAAACAGCTTTCTAGCTGTGAGACTAAGGGTGGTACAAGGAAAGCTGGAGGTTGGTGGCAGAGAAATTGAATGTGGTCACCAGACAAGTCATGTAACTGAGGACATTGTGGGCAAATGTGATCTCTACCCTGAATTCTTTTTACTAATAATCTGGGTTGGTTCCTGTGTCAATCTTAAGGTTCTTTTTCTATCATGTCCTACACCAATCCTGAGTTGCAACATTTCCCTTCCTCCACCTCCTGCCCTGGCCTTACACACTCACTAACAGTAGAATATTTATGTCCAGAAGCATCTTTACTGCCTTTCTAAATCAGTGCTGGAAATGAGTGAGAATTCTGCACATCTAAAATAGTGCTGAAACCTGTCACTTCTCCCTGACCTCCATGAGGAGGTACCCTGTTTCCCATATGCCTTCTTCTGTCCTGTGTTGCTCATAGCTATACCATACTGCAAATAAAGCTGCCCTTTATTCTTTATATAAAAATTCTCCAAATAACAACTTCTGAAAAAAACAAACCCAGCCAAACCAAACACCAAATAAATGCACACAA
The DNA here is from genome assembly GCA_036184795.1 of Tokudaia tokunoshimensis. NCBI lineage: Eukaryota > Metazoa > Chordata > Mammalia > Rodentia > Muridae > Tokudaia > Tokudaia tokunoshimensis. The sequence goes on along the minus strand of BTHU01000011.1, from coordinate 51,569,391 downwards.
GTGTCTCCCATGAAGATCTGTCTAAGTGTAGCCCTGTTGAGTGCTTGCATTCTTCCTTCATCTCTTGCAAGACTAAAATAGGCAATCAGAAAATTCAGAGTAGGGCTATTAATAAACTGAATAGACAAATTCAACTAGAAGAAGAAATTTCATTACTTTGGGGAAAAAACCTTTAATTTACTGGCCTACATTTCTGTCTAGGAGAGTATTAAAAACAAAAGTGAATTCTCTTTCCGTATGGAGCCCTTGCCAGTCACTGGGGAGTCTTCTAACCTTCAGGCTTTCTACTCTCAGTGGCAAACCCTGGAGATGTAGATGAGGCTTCACATCATCTGTATTGCTTTCGGGTCTCCTGCGAGTACTTGTGGTTGCTATATCTCTCTTGTGATTTTTCTGCAAGAGCCGGGCACAAGGAATCCCAGCTAACTGAGATTTTACTATGCACCAGAGTACTTTAAACTGCAAATAGAGCCCTTTGATTTAAAGAGAAGAACTCAGCAGATCTCAGTTCCATTCTCAGGCCTCTTCTGTGGTGGTTAAATAGAAATGTTTTGGAGGGATTCTTTCCTGTTGGTTTAACACCAAATCAATACAGTGCAATTCTAACATTCTTCCTTGTTCAACTTATCTCCGTGCTTCTGGACACTTGCTCTCTTGATTTAGGGTAGGTAAATACACTTGAAGATGACGTGTATCCTGACAGTCCAATTAAAGTCACAGGGAGGAATCAGAATCCACTGCAGAGTGGGTATCTTATTTTAGTGTCTGCCAACTACAAATAGCTCCGAAATGTTACCTCCCCAGTGGGGACATTTAATTTACAACATAACCTTCTATTTTTAATGACAGTGTTTGCACTGCTTTTATAATCCAAGTACCTGAGGAGATAAACCAGTGAGTCAGAAGTCTGGATCGAAGCCACAGACAGTACGAGTACCATTTGTCCTTTCCCTCTCTCAGTCGGCCTCAATTCTAAGGAGTTCAGTTTCCTTGAGTTCCACTAGTGCTTCTGGTACCTACTCATCTTGCGACAGCATCATTCACCTCATCCTGCTTCAAAACTCTTCATCTCTGGTCTTAGAAGCCCAGAGGTCTCCCTGTGTTTGTTCTTTGGGCTAGTTACAGCATTGGAGTTACAGAGCTGGTGACTTGTGAGCATGTGGGCGTGTGCCTTTAAATAGGCACATCCTCATTAAACACAGGTTATATTTTATAGACAAAATGCTAGCATGAGGAAAACATGCTATCTGCCTAAAGAGCTAGAAGAGATATGTTCATATTTAAACCCCAAAGACTCATAGTTTTGAAGGTTCTGCATTGAATGGTTCTGTGAACTGGTTCAAAAAGCCCCAGAGTGTAAGGTGTGTAAGCTCCAGGGTGGATTAAGACAGGGCCAACACTATGGGGCTAGTCTAGCGGTACGGTTGATATTATGTGTGACCTTCGCCTCTCAAAGTCTCCATGCATTGCCTTTAACCCTACTTCCAATGAACTTTCACCAGGCCACTGACTCAGGCAAATTCCATTCCATTATTTCCTCATCAGAATTATTGTAGTCATGTAGCACAAAAGAATTGTAAGGAGAGCCTCACATTATATTTTAAAAACATTCATTTCCAGCACAATATGGCAATGTTGATTAAATTCCTGATGGAGAACTATAATGGAGAAGGCAGAAGAAGAGAATACTGAGGAGGAGAGATGTCCAACCACTGGCCACTGGCCTTGTGCAGCTCAGCACAGCAATGAACATACCCCAGGGAAAAAGCATAAGCTCATTTAAAACATGAGTTTTTGTGAAAATTTTTGTAACTGTACTGTGTGGTCCTCAAGCATGGTTTTTGTAGATGATATCTTAATGGCAAAAAGTCAGACGTGCCTACGGATGAGGGAAACTTTCATGGATAAAGTGATGACTTGCATATAAAACATAGTTTTGAGCTTCATGGGGTCAATATGCATGTTATATGGTCAAAAATTTTATATATTCAAAAATCATACTCCTCCAGGTTTCTAAGAAATTACAGAATAAAGCTGTTTGGAATATTTAGAAAGCACTTAGGGCTAAATGTAAATAGTTGTCAGAGTGATTGTTTGGCCTATAAAATCTAACTACTCAAGAGTTCTTGCCCACTTATCGACCCGCTAAATATTGAATATGTGGGGAAAAGACATTATCGGCTCAGTGCCCCAACCTCACAATATATTCCTCCTCTTCCTCCTCTTCCTCCTCCTCCTCCTCCTCACCATCATCATCATCAACAACATTATAGCAACAGAGTAATTAGCAACATTTCTAATCGACTACACATTCAATAATTTCATTGACTATTACCTATTGAGCAGTTAATATGTACAAGCCAGTAGAGTCACAGTAGTGAGAAAACAGATATGCAATCCATGCCCAGATTGTTATCATCAACTTAACAAACATATTGTCTTCATAGTAGCATGACTAAGATTGGATTAAGGAGCTATTTCAAGCTAAGAAACTTAGAAATAATAGAAGCCATCAGTGAACTTACCACACTTCTTGCAAAGTACTAGAGGAGAGAGTAAGGACTGGCGTTGGCCACCCAAACTATAAAGCAATTCTTAGTTTTCATAAGATCCAGTTTTTCTCTAGCTCAAAGACACCATGACACTGGCTAAACTACAGACAGGATTCTTGTCTTCTATTGAAGTGTTTGGTCAGTGGGGTCAAATGTTAAGACCTTCTGAAGCAAATGAAGACCATGTATGCCCATTTTTGCTCAACAAAAGTCAGTGTTGAGCATCATATTTTATCTCACCAGATGAATAAGAGCTGCCACCGACAGAGGAATGAGGTAGGAGAGTTAGGCAGGCTGCCTGGTATATGATCTTCATCCATACAAGTCTCTCACTGTAGAAAAGGTGGCCCAAGCTGAGCATTCCTTCCTGAGACAACAAAAGAAAAAGCCTTGGAGAAGAAAAGCTGAAGATTCTGAATTAGCCTTAGAAAGCGTCATCAAGCATCAGTATCCCCTTCCCTACAGCCCTGTCAGGGATAGATAAGATATTCCCAGACAGCAGTGAAGGTGGCATTTCTTCACCTCCACTGCAAACAACAATTAGAACCATAAGGTAATATGAGGTTTGGGGTCAGAAATTATTACTCATCATTTCATCTATTCCAAGAAAGAGTAAATAAAAATTCTCCTTGGTCACTCCTCAGAGAAATATGCCAAAGAGCATCTGAAACACCCTCTGGCACAACTGTTTGATATCCTGTCCTCAAGAAAGCAAGTGATGCTGGCATTCACGAGGCAGGCAAGGGCATGCAGGGCCCAACTCAAGTCACAGGTTTTATATGTACACTGCAGGAGCCAATCTCAAGGTAAGAACGTGGATGAGAAGTTGCTATGAAACTGACTTCAGAGTTTATTTAAATGTTTATTAGTTAAATCTGCCAATTTCTCTACCTAAAATTGAAGATGTTCCTGCTCCTTCTGCCTCTACAGATAAAAATGGAGAGCTGTGGCTCACCTGGAACACACCACGTAGACCATGCTGATCTGTGATCTACTTGCCTCTACCTCCTCAGTGCCAGGATTAAAGGTCTGGATGTGGATAGTGAAGCTAAGAAAGTGCTGGGATTAGGACAGAAGCATCTGTGACATTCCAGCAGCTGTTATTGCTTTCCAGGAAGCAGCTAGTCTTTTGGGTAAGAAGTATGGAGAAATGAGTATAGAGAAGCCTTCTTTTCTATGGGAAGTCACTTCTGGAGTTGGTCAGATTGGAGAATGAATTGTTGGGAAATGCCTTAGAAGGAGTACACGTAGAAGAGGAAGAAGGAGAAAAAAACAGAAGATGAGTCTTCGGTAGAAAATAATGATAAGGTAGATGAAACTGAAGGCTCAGAGGAAGATGACAAAGAGAATGACAAGGCTGAAGAAACACCAAATCAATCAGTTCTTGAAAAAAAAATTCTCTTCAAGAAAATGGAGAGGAGATTGAGAATTTAGAACTTGCCTGGGATATGCCGGATTTAGCCAAGATCATTTTTTTCCTAAGTTTTTTTTATTTACATTCCAAATCATTTCCCCTTTCCCATTTCCTCCCTCCCCGAAAGTCCCATAAGACCCCTTCCCTCCCTCTTTTCCCCATTGCCAAGATCATTTTTAAGAGGCAAGAAACAAAAGAAGCCCAGCTTTATGCTGCACAAGCCCATCTTAAACTTGCCGGAGTTAGTGTTGAATCTGAGAATTATATCCAAGCTATGGAGGAGTCTCAGGCTTGCCTAAGCCTGCAAGAACAGTATTTGGAAGCTCACGATCGTCTCCTTGCAGAGACTCACTACCAGTTGGGTTTGGCCTATGGTTACAGCTCTCAGTATGATTGAAGTCATTGAGAGGAGAATGGCTGCCCTACATGAGCAGATGAAGGAGGCTGAGGGATCATTTACTGAATATGAGAAAGAAATCAAGAAGCTGAAAGAACTGCTACTGGAAATTCTTCGAGAGAAGCTAGAAGAAGCAAAGGAATGTCAGCGGAGTGGGAATGTAGCTGAAGCAGGCCCTGAAAGCTACTCTGTGGAGAGCTCTACCTCGGGTTTCACTCCTAGTGGAGCTGATGCCTCAGTATCCACGATGGCCAGTAGAAAACCAACAGATGGCGCTTCCTCGTCACATTGTGTGACTGATATTTCCCATCTTGTCAGAAGGAAGAGGAAACCAGACGAAGAGAGTCCCTGGAAAGATGATGCCAAGAAAGCTAAACAAGTGCCAGAGGGGGAATGGAGGCAGTGGGGATGCTGTCTCCAGTGGAAACGACGTTTCAGAAAACACAGAAGCTGAGGCTGAGAGCCAGACAACAGCAGAGGAACAGTGGAGTCTGCAGCTACAATTACAAGCACTGCATGTTAAGAGGTGAGCAGAAACTTCTTCCTGAGGGAAAATGGTTTTTTGTACACAGTGAAGTTTTTTCACTTTGGGGGATTCTTTTTGTATAACTCCAATAAAAACTGTAGGTAACAAAAAAATGTGTATTAGTCATAGAATCAGGCTTCTATGGGAGGGGCATACATTTTTTTTTAAATATGAAGATCCCTGACTCATTGGGGTGGCTCTGTGTCGTCGACACTCAGTGACATCCTTCGAACATGAGTTTCTACGTGGCTGGTCAGATGTTGACTACACCCTAAAGTCACCTGGAACCTTTGAAAACTCCTCACACAGATTCTTTGCAACCCTGAGATCAAATTCTTTAGGAGCAGAATCCAGATTCACTAGTTTTCCAATCTTTTCCACTGACTCTGTCTATCATTGAGGGTCAAACCACAGTGAAGTGAGGTGGTTTCAGCTGATTAACCTGTTGCCTCGTTAAAATGATAGCTAAGAGGAAACGCTTGTATTTTAGTAGAAAACCCTAACTTTATGGGCAAGGGTTTTGTCAGAAATCATGCTTCTCTCTACAGCCAGAGCAAGGATGTCATACTTAGTATGGCTGTGTCTAAGGAGATGAGCAGAGGCATAGTTAGGCCAAGTGGATCTCCAAGGACTTTTCTTCTACTGACTAACTCTGCAATCTCCAGAAAATTCTTTGCCCTCCTTGGACATGACTTGCCTCACATCTAACATGAAGTTAATGAGACACCAAGGAAGAGGCCGAATAAGATGCTGGATGGGATGGCAGCCTGAACTCAAATCACAGCCTACTCTAAATCCCCATAACACCACTGATTAGACTTGTAACCTTGGATACGCTTCTTAAGTTTCTTGAGTGTATATTACCAATTATTATTGGACGTTATTGAGCAAAAGCATAATGCCAACTTCATAAGCTTTTGCAAGATTAAGCTAGATAATCCACCTGAAGCACTTAGAATATTATCAGAGACTTAAATGAGTCCTCAAAAAAAAAGCATTATCATCTGCAAAAACTCACAGGTCTAGCAAGCACTGTGGACATGGAGTAATTAGTAACTGCCATCAGCAGCTTTACAAGTGTGTAATTATTTTTTGCATCAGTTTTAAGAGAAGATTCTCTATGGTGATTTTGAATAAGAATTCCATGGACCCTCCAAGGATATGCTTCAAACAGGAGTCTGTGCAATTAATACTTAGAAAAGTGCTTTTGCGTTCTAGGATGACAGCACTCTTACAATATTAAACAGATGTGTTGAGAGGCAGCTGAGGAGGCTTTGTTTTGCTAAACACCTGTGATTAAGGATGTTTAGCAAGCATGTATGTGGTTCACATATACACGCACCACCGTGACAGTAAGCAGATCCTGCTGTCAAGGCACTTTTCTGGGACAGCTGATGCCAGATGTGTCAAAGGCACTTGGAAGTATTTTCACAGGAGAGCCTGAAGAAAAATTTGGCCTAAAGCCTCATTTGAAATGTGGGAGGCTCAGTAGTCTGGAGTCAATAAGACTAGATTTTGTTCTGCAGTTTATATGCTGATGAAGAATATGCTTGTCACAAGTTGCTACTAAGTCACTGACTCTGAACATCTCTCTTAGTTTTAGATTAATTTCATATTACATGGAAAAAGCAGTTGCTGAGATGTGATACTAAAGTGAATGTGTTGGTTTTCCCATTTATTGCTATCTTTTTCTGTGTTATATATATTGATATAGTATTCCTGTGCTTTGTCATTATAAATGAACCTCTCTACCTCAAGGTTGATTTCTGTCTTCAAATACATCTCATCTGGCAAGCAAACTGACAAACTGATTTCATTGGGCTAATATTTGATTTGTGTGGGTTTTTTTACAACTTCATTTTTATTTTTATTTTATTTATTTATTTATTTATTTTTTCGAGACAGGGTTTCTCTGTATAACCCTGGCTGTCCTGGAACTCGCTTTGTAGACCAGGCTGGCCTCAAACTCAGAAATCCTCCTGCCTCTGCCTCCCAAGTGCTAGGATTAAAGGCGTGCCTACCATTGCCCGGCACAACATCATTTTTAAGTCTGAAGGTAATATATCCATGAACGTTCGATCTGTGTTCATCTCTAAACACATGTATCTAGACTCATTTTAAAAATGTATTTAAAATCTACATGTTTAGTTAATGTATGTGTTTTTCATGTAAACAACATTAAAAATAAAAATATATTAACATTTTATATCCACATAGTATATGGTAATTTTCCCCCACACTAATATTTTACTCAGTTTCTATAGAAGTGAAACTACCGAATACTCTATGGTGCACCTGGGTCTTTTAGTGGTTTTGGTATTGTGTGACTATTGATTCTAGCCCATAGATTTGCCTCTCATCCTTGACAGCCACTTACATGCCTCCTGTGTCTATTGCTTTTCATGTTATGGACAGTGGGTGTGAGTGGAATCGTGAGATGTGCAATTGTTTGTCTGCCCAGCTTCTTTCACTTGCCTCAATGCCTTTGAGTTTCATTTATGTTATACTCTGTGTTTCATATTACTCTCTGGGTTAAGAGGCAGCATGTCATGAAATGTGCATATTGTACTGTGTTTATCCATTTGTTTGCTTCCCATAGTGTGTATATAACATGAGCCTTGTGTACAAGGGTTTTGAGTATATCCCTAGGAATGGAATGGCTGGGTCCTATTGTAATTCTATTCTTGAGTTAGTGAGAAGTGCAAAATTGACCCCTACAACATCTGTGCAGATGTGTGCTCAGCAGCATGAGAGTTGCAATTTTACCACTTGCTTTTTTCCTTCAACTTTAAAAGAAATTATCTATTTTACATGTATGGGAATTTTGTCTGCATGTATGTTATGTCACATGCCTGCAGTGCCTACAGAGGCCACAAGATGCTATTGAGTCTCTGTGACTGTAGTTACGGATGTCTGTGGGTGCTGTGGAAGACCAGTCAAAGCTCCGACCTGCTAAGTCTTCTTTCCAGCTCCTTCCTTGGCTTTTCTATATTCTCATGCTTTATAGCCTCCGTAAAGGGTCTGAATGGGTATCTGATTACTGCTGGTTAGATTTTAGTTTTCTAATGACCAATGATAAAGGAAATAAATTTCTTCAGAAGCCAATTGTTGATTTGGGGGTTTGTTGTTGTTGATTGTTTTAGTTTCTTACAGTTTTAGAAGTGGCTTTAGTCTTTGGGTAGAGCTGTGGAGTTAGGTTTATATAGCAATTACACTGAATCATTGGATGACTTGGAAAGCACTATAATCTGAAGAGTGAGTAATCTAATCCAAAATTGGGGATGTTTCTATTTATCTTTCCTTCTTTAACTTCTCTTAGCAATGTTCTTTAATTTTCCATGTGCACAGTTTTCATGGTTTTACCTTTTTCTTTCAAACTGTTTTGACTGTCGTTTATTTTACTCGTCCAATTGCTCTGGCTAGAGTTCCTGGTACAGTGCTGAGTGGAAGCACCTTGACAAGCTCCAGAGAAGGAGAAAAGACTAGTGCTTTGCTGTCTGTGCTAACGTTAGTTGCTGGCTTTTGTTACTGTCCTGCATCAGGTTGAGAAGCTCCATTTGCCTTTGCTAACTTTTTAATCATTATAAGTTGTTGAGTTTGGTGTGCACTTTTCCTGTGCCAATTAAAAGGACCCTGTGGGTTTTCTTTATCTTATTCTATGCTAGATCACACTGGTGAGTTTTTATCTGTTAGACTCCAAACAGATTATCTCTGAGCAATAGCTATCTCCAGTTTCCTGGTGAACGGCTGAGAATGATGCCCCTACACTCACAAAGAATATTTGCGTCTAGTTTTTCTTTTGGCTTTTATTTCACTTGGCTATGACCCTAATGCCGCCTGCATGCCCCAGGGTTGAACTTGTCTCCAGCTTTTCATCCTTGCTTCTGTTCATACTGAGACTGGGCGTGGCATGCTCCACAACTTCATTGCCAGTAGCCAGCCTACCTTAAGTCCCTCATTCTATGCTTGCCAGACTTCTCTTCTTTAAACACCCAGGACCCTAACCATACACCTCATTTATGTTTCAGAGAACAAACACTTCAGTGAGTCCCACTATCCTGCCTTTCTGTTTCAATACTGTTTAACCAAAATATACATATAATATTTTTATACACCCATATGTTTCCATTTTCCATTTTTATATTTATCTGTCATTGCCATGTGTTTGTAGCTGAGCTGTGATTGAGATGCAAACTCAAATATGATAGTTCTTAAAATACAAGAGCAAACCAAAATAAAGTTTCAAAAGTATGTGCCATACGTGTGCTACATGGAGCCATTCCCTTAACAATACTATGAGATCGCAGTTCTATGAAGTTCAGTCATACTGTCACTTCTAGCTTAGTTAAAACTTCTAGAAGGCAGTTATATATGTGAGTCATTACAAATTAATGACATTTCAAAACGTAAAAATATAACTGGAATTGGTAACAAAATAAGGAAAGCACTAGAATTAAAAAATACTCAAGATGTATCTTAAGAATAAATGAAAGTAAGAAGATTGCTTTAAATACATTCCCAAAGAAAATAATAATTACAAGAAATACAAATGTGTAATTTAATACCCCATTTCCAGCTGTTACTACAGACTGAGCCTTTTCCCAGTCTATGAGATACCCTGAAAATTGTAATAAATTTCCCTTATTGCTTAACCTGTTTCAGTTGGTTTTCTGACCCTTGAAATAAAAGTAATTAGCATTAATAAAATCTATTTATCTCTCAAAAAAAAACTTCTACTCTTGAGTGACTGTCATAAGGCGTGCTCATTCTTCATTTCACTGACCCAAAACTGAACATGCACACAGTTGTTCACTGTTATTCACTTCAATGATCAGTACCTAAAACATATAGATATGTTCTCTTCATGTAGAGTTTCTTTTAAAAAGCCATTCAATAACTTGTGTAGAAAACCTTAGCAGATATTGCTTGTGCACCTTTGTATAGGCATGACCGTGTATATGCCCACACATGTTACATGCATGTCACCATTTATCCCCTCCCTCCGCTCTATACACCAGTTGAGCTTTCTGACACCTACAGACCTCTTGCTGACCTCCTGATTGTATCCACAACCGTTCTGAAACTTGGAATAAATTTCTTCTGCTTAGTTAATTTTTTCCATCTGACACACAGCTGAAAATAACTAAAACGCAGCCCATAAATGACCTAAAGACTGTCAACCAATCAATGCTGATAGCCATTCCCAAGACAAAGAAAAAAGCTTAGCAAAAATCACAATGATTCAACTATGCATAACACACCTTAGATCCTCATCCAGTTTACACAGAAATTCAACGTATGATTCAACGTATGATCTCATAAGCTAGCATACCTTACGTAAAATATTATTCTGCAAGTAACTTGCTGTTCATTTGGAAGAAATTAGACCAGTCTTTTGTTTCTTCCAGCAGACAATGCCCCTTTCCATCTATAACCAGAAAGAAGAAATACTCAATGTTATAAACTACAGTTTGCTATGATCTCCATATTCAATTCTAGCTTTTTGATGGATACTTTAAGAGCTAGCTACACCTGTGGTAGTCCTCATCCCACACCTATTACTCACTCTTTACCTAGAACTCTTCCCAATGCTCACTTGTAAGAAACAGACTAATGAGCAGGGGATGCAGCCCATGGGATACATGGCATTGGGATTCAAGTATGAGGTCCATCTTTCTGTGATTGCAGGAAACATCATCTAGATCCATTCCAAATTAAATTCACAGACTGCTTATATATAAATATGTAGAGAAATACCATAAAATACAAATGAGATAAAAAACAGACAAATTGCTAACATTCAAATATAAAGAATATATAATTGGGGCAACAGTTCAGGTAGGAAAAATTTGAACCTCCTCTTTTAATAGGTTTTTTAAATAGGCTAGTAATACTTAGAATTTTTGCATTATCCTCTCATCGCCACTGTTATCACATTCTTATTCAGAGACAACTATTTGAAAAGCCTTCACATTCTTGTTCAGTTAATAAACTTTATATAAAACCATGTAACAAACGGACCTTCTATCCATTCCTTTATCTGTTATGAACACCACAAGCAATATTCCCTGCAGCTTTTTCATTAGCCTTATTCCCTTGACAATGCAGTTCATATGTTGACTTCAAAAGTAATTGGAGACTGATCAGAGCACATTGTAATTTTGGATTTACATTTACATAAATCACCACACACACTGTGCAACTTATTGCTTCAATTAAAACCGTATCAAGCCACATTATATTGAAGTGTGCACTGTAGCAAGGTCTCTAATTTGCATCACAAATATAATCAAAGAACTCCACCTCCTTGCCTTATTGCTAACAACGTGTGAGACTAAAGAACAGCCCCTAAAATGCTTCACAAGTATGAAAACAAAAACAACCCTTCTCAGAATTGCTTTAGTGCTTTTATACACTCATATGTATTTTTCAGCCTTTCTGCATATTTTCTCTTAAAACTTTTCCTCCACTAGTATTTTAGTCAGTTATTCAGTCCTTTTTATGTTTTCAATTTCAAGACTATGTACTTCAGTATTTTTAATATTTTTACTATTTAGATTTATTTTTTAAGTGTTTTGTCTACATGTATGTATATGAACCACATGCATACCTGGTACCCATAGAATTAAATAATAAAGCATCTTATCCCTGTGATTTGGAGTTACAGAGGTTTATGAACGACCACTATGTGGGCGCTGGGAGCCAAACCAGATCCTCTGCAAGAACAAGTGCTCTTAACCACTGACCTCTAGCCACGTATGCATATTAATTTTTTAATCTTCTCTGTCTTTACTCTCTCACCATGCATTTCTACCTTTCTTTTCTTTTTATTATTAATTAATTATTTTATTTACATCCCAAATGTTGCCCCCTCCTGGTCCCTCCTTGAAGAGTTCTTCTCCCCATCTCCCATCCTCTTTGTCTCTGAGAAGTTCCCCCCCACCCCACCCAGTCATCCTCCCTCACTGAAGCATCAAGTCTCTACAGGATCAGGCACATCTACCACTGAAGCCAGACAGGTAGTCTTCTGCTACATATGTGCTGTGGGTCTCAGAAAGCCCCATGTAATTCCACTTTTCATCAACTTAGAAATATTTTTATGCCTACCATTTTATCTGTAATTTTCCATAATAATCTTCAATTTTAATGTTATTTTATATTTTTCTATAATTTTATTAGAAATATTTCCCATGTAAACCTTCAGTTCTATCATAAAATGTTTCTACTTCCTTTTTCAATTAATTTAGTAATGTTTTTATGTCTACCATTTTACTCTTTAATTTTCCATGGAAATTGTCAATTTTAATGTGTCTTTCTATATGCTTCTTCAATTTTGTCAGAAACATTTTCCATGTAAATCTTTAATTTTATCATAAAATGTTTTTACTTCCTTTTTCCTTAAAAAGAAAAAATAAAAGAAAGCCCCATGTATGTTCCTTGGTTGGTGGCTTAGTCTCTGGGAGCTCCCAGGGCTTCAGGTTATTGACACTATTGGTCTTCCTATGGGGTTGCCATCTCCTTCAGTACCTTCGATCCCTTTCTTAAGTCCTCCATAAGAGTCCCTAACCCCAGTCCAATTCTTGGCTGTGAATATTATATATGTGCTAAGAAATTATATAGGAAGCACAAACCAAAAATAAGGGGAGAGAAATATAAACAAGAGGCAAAAAACTAAGCGGACAATTCCCAAAAGAATATGCATAGTCTATAGGTATATGAATAAATGTTCAACATCACCAATTATCATGTAAAAAACAAATTGAAATAACATGGGCAGTCACCTTGCATGTGTTATAATGGCTTATCAAAAAGGCAAAGGATAATAGGTGAGGATATGGAGAAACTATAACCTCAGGTCACCCACAGATAGAGGGAACTGAAGTTACTACAGCCAGTATGGAAAATAGTATGGAAGTTCCCCAGAGAACTAAAGATAGAAGACTTACCACATGACTCGGAAACCCCACCTCTAGGAATACCCAAAGGAATTAAAATCAGTATAGTTTAGAGAACATCATACTCTTATGCTGAGCTTTGCATTTGCAACAACACCTAAGATATGGAAACAACCTAGACTTTAAACATAAAAGAAGTGAATGACACAAGCGTGTGGAGTGGCTTGAATGAGAATGGGTTCCACAGGCTCATATTTGAATACTTGCTGCCAGTTGGTGGAACTCTTTGAGAGGGAATAAATCGTTTGGCCCTATTGGAGAAAGTATGTCACTGGGGACAGGCTTTGAGGTTTCAAAAGAATTATGCCATTCTCAGTGTGCTCTGCCTGCCTCCTGTCCTGTTTGCAGTCAGATGTGAGCTCTCAGATGTTCCAGGAGTCATGCTTTTACTCTGCCATCATGAACTTTAACCCTTCACGTGAACTGTAAACCCAATTAAATGCTTCCTTTTTGTTAAACACCTATCTATCTATCTATCTATCTATCTATCTATCTATCTATCTTTCTCTTATATGTGTGTGGTGAAATATCATCTAACATATAGAGAAGGAAAATTCTGCCATTTGTGGAAACATGAATAAACCCAAAGGACATTATGCTAAGTGCAATAAGCTATGCATAGAAAGATAAGCCACATGATCACTTATAAGTCAAATCAAAGTGTTAGCCCATTAGAAGTTGAAAGGTAGAAAACTGAGGTCCAGTGAGATGAGCAATTCTTCCAAACACTAAAATCCTGAGTGACATTCTCAGAGCCTATGTAGTAGAAGGTGCAAATCGACTATGGCAAGCAGTCCTCCGATCTCCATATAGGTGATAGCCTTGGTGTGCTCTCTCTCTCTCTCTCTCTCTCTCTCTCTCTCTCTCTGTCTCTGTCTCTGTCTCTCTCTCTCTCTCTCACACACACACACACACACAAACACACACACACACAAATACACAAAAGATACAGAGAAATGCTCTTTTTACATTTTTTAATTTTACATTTTTTAAAAGTACAGAATAGATGTGGGGGGAAAGGGAAATGAGAAAAGAGGATATGATGATCAAAGAGAGTGTAGTTTCAGTGAGACATGGGGAATACAACTCAGTAATCCCTGTAGTGTTCACTTTAATAAATAATGGTGAATCTTTTTTATTATTTCTGTTTATGTGACAAGGTCTCACTTGAAACTCACTGCACAGACAGGCCATGACTCAGACTTACAGAGATCTACCTGGCTTATAAATCCAGCAACATGAGATTAAAAGTGTGCCCAACCAGGTCTGACTTTTCAAAACCATTGAAGCATAGATTCTACCTCACATAAAAAACGATAAATAATTAAGGTGATAAATTTGGCAATTATTCTGATTTAACAATATATCATTAGAAGTACATATCAAAACATTATTTTCTACTCCACAAACATGTACAATCATAATTCATCTATTTTCAGAGAATCTTTAAAGGTCTCTGTGTAATGATATGGAAGACTGTAAAAGATCCTTTGAAAGCATATCAAGGAAACTTGAGAAAAAGATGCCACAGGCTCGGTAGCTAAAACAACAAATGTTGATTACAGGTCCAGAGGCAACCACTGAAGCTAGAGGAAAATTGATAGCACTAGAAGTACACATGAGAAAGGAAGATCTAAAATCAGTAATGAGCTTCCACCCTAGCACCAAATGATGGGCGGGCCGATTGCATTCACAAAGGTGAGGTGAAAAATGCAAATTAGAAATCCATGGAATTGCAATGAGAAAAGCACAGAGAAAATCAATGAGGATAACAGATGGCTCTTGAAAACAATCAATAGAATCAATGAACTCTCACCAAACTAGCAGCCAAGAAGAGAGAGATGGCACATATTACAGTGGGAGTGAGTGAAGAGGAAGTAAAACCGCAGAGCCTGTGGACATCAAAGGTCAATAGAACTCCTGTCTGATAACTTAGATATAAAACATTCCAATCCATTGAAAATCATAGTGCACTATGATCACACAACACAACATATACAGGCTCATATCTGCACAAGGTATACATGCAAGGGCTAAGAAGGAGAAAGTACATGGAGAAGATACTTTCACTGCCAGACTGTGATACCATTTAAATACGAAGGGACCAGCTCTCTAATGACTGATGTCTTATATAAGATTAGAGAAATCACTCCCTACTTTATCCTGGAGGACCAGCACTACCCAAGCACTAACACCAGTTAAACATATTGCAATAGCAAAATGGAACAAATGGTCAGAACTCCTCATGCATGTGGATCCAAACTTGCTCCAGTCAAGTCCAGCAGCATGAGGGGATTATATACCATGGCCAAGCTGGATTTATTCTAATATACAGGGCTAATTCCTCATTTATATCAAGTGGCTCTTTACTCTGAGGTGAAACATTCTTAAAGGGAAAGAGGAGGCTTATAAATACTCAAAAGTTACTAAATTATATGAAAATGTCACTGTTCAGGAAAACAGGAAATAACCTATCTAAAATTTAGAATAAAAGCAATAGAGTTTAAGGGGTGATAGCAGTAAATTTAAAGTAGGTGGGTATTGATTGAGGAAAAATGTATCTGGTATTCATTTCATAAAACAAACAAAATTTGATTGTAGCAAGCAGTAGCACCCCCTCTGTGTCAGAGAGCGTGAGTCCCGGTCCCTCTAAAACACAAAGAACTGGCCAAATCAAATGGCAAGGCATCCCTCTGGTCTAAGTACTTCACTACGAAGCAGTAATGATGTTCTTACCTCACTTACCACTTGATTTCATACTGCCAGCAATCTTCAAAATTGTGTTTTCTATGAAAGATCATATACCAATATTCCCTATACATTCATAAATAAGTTACCATTTGAAGTGAAGCAATAAAATGAAAAGAAATATCACTACACAGCTTAGACAAAAAGACTCTGTTCTGAAGATTCTTACGTTGTTAGAGAGAGAGAGAGAGAGATCTTTTGCATAGGGAGTAGGGGTGGAGAAGCTCAGGGAGTCTGAATGGTTGGTTGAAGGACATGGTATGGAATGTTCCTCCTGTGACCCTGTTTTGCTGTTTTGTCCCAGGAAGTGAGGAAGAGGAGAGGAGAGGAGAGGAGAGGAGAGGAGAGGAGAGGAGAGGAGAGGAGAGGAGAGGAGAGGAGGGTGGAGGGGAGGGGAGGGAGGAGGAGGAGGAAGAGGAGGAGGAGGAAGAGAGAGAGAGAGAGAGAGAGAGAGAGAGAGAACACAAAGAATGAGGATGGTTTGAATAAATAGATAGATGGAGGTGGGTAATACAGAATCTAGGAACAACTGAACTTTACACATTAACATATCAGAACCAATTTTTAAAATTACATTAAGTCATAGTGTAGGCTGATAGCAATTAACTATCCCAGTTAGATATGAGCATGATTTAGGTTATTGTTTACCATTCTCACTAATGTTATCCAAGGCATCCTTAGCAAATGGTCACCCAAACTTGGATTTGATATGTTTAACATCACTCCTCCCACTTCATGGCTGACCATCTCCAGCTATTAGAAGACCAGGCCTTGTATCAAGTCTGTATCTACTCTGTAATGACCACTCACTGGCTCTTGTCTATTCTCTAGAAACAAGGGGTAACAAAAGTTCCAAGAAGCATTGCCAATTCAGTCATGCAAATATCTAATCTCCACTGCCCTAGAAACGAGAGGGGGTTGATTGGGGAACAGGGGGAGGGAAGAGGACTTATGGGACTTTCGGGGAGGGAGGGACCGGGAAAGGGGAAATCATTTGGAATGTAAATAAAAAAAATATAGAAAAAAACATAAAAAAAACTATGGGAAATTAAGGATCAGGAAGGAGAATGAAGTCATAGCTGGCATTCAGGACATTATGAAATAAAGAGCCTTATTTAAAAGTGACTCCTCAGGGAGTCACGAACTGCAGTAGTCACAGATTCCTGTGATGGTACCACCATATGGCAATCACATGACGGGGAAGTCTTTCAAAATAAACTGAAAGCATCTACAAGCACTTCCATGAAAGGGCCTAAGGAAAAGAAATAGTCACACCACTAAGATGCACAGAAGTCAGAAACATTTGTGCCCTTTCTGCCTCTCCTTTCTTGTCCATTTACAGAAAACACATAGAAATCGTATTTCCCCCCCATGGAGGAAAAATGCCAGTTGCCAATGAGAAAGACCCTAAGCTTTCAGCTCTCAGTAAATATAGTTGCCCCAAGTAAATCAACTTTTCAACATTCCAAAGCCCTTTTAGGTATGCGATTCTTACATTTATCTCTCCCAAACCATCTGCTAACAACTATGAGAAAGGATTAACAAAACTCATGTTTCCCATCTTCTCTAAAAACAGCTCTCCAGTGGAGTGCTGGTGAACTGGGCAGTGGGCAGAAGGAAGACATATGGAAGGCAATCAAGAGAAGGGAAGGTTGGTAGATGTAACCAAGCTTGTGGTTGTAGGATATGTACTTCTGTACATCCCCTTGGGTCCCAACACTTTCTACCACTTGCCAAGATCTAGGAGAGGTTCCAGTATTTTCTATTCTCACTGTTGCCATCTTCTCACTTACCGCAAAAAATTGTATATCCAGGAAAGAAAAGCTGGAGTCCTCAATACAAACTTAGACATCAGACCACAGGCTTCTTTGTGTACATATAGATCTCATGGCCTATGATGGTTTCCTAATGTTATTTTGTGATATGCACTACTCTATATACCACCCCGAAAACAGAAAGGTTTTTTTTATTTATATCAAACACACACACACACACACACACACACACACACACAGTCCCTTTGTATCAAACATAAATTGAAACAGAGAAAAGCTAAAAGGTAATACTATCAAAAACTAAGTTGTCTGCACATGTAGATACTCGAGTAATAGCAGGGATTCTTGCATTAATATTAGCCCCATGAAACTACTCAGTCTGTTGAGCACTGATTTCACTATAACAGTATTTGCTGCTGTCATCTGGATGCCTTTTCTTCTCTTGAAGTGAAATTCTCCCTGCCTACTGCTTGTGGAAACCTTTATATTTACAGCCTACTTTGATATAAACAGAATAACACCCAATTCAAGAACCTTAATCATATCTGTATTCTGGGAATTCAGAAATTAGGACATGGGAATCTTTGAGATCCATTGTTCAGATCATCAGAGTTTCCTTGATCACTAACATCAAAGTTCTGTGTCCTACTTCAGGGTCAGCTCCATGCCAAGATCCTGAACTCAAGTGCAAGCATCCCAATCCTGACCCTTGGCAATTGTTTCTCAATTTATGTTTATCTAATTCAAATCCATAGCCAGTTGTCTTATTTTATTGATAAAAATATCTGTCTGTGTTTATTAGAGAGCTAGAAGAGTTGTGGCTATGTTATTTACTAAGAGATAAGTCAACCATGGAATTCAAAGTCTTCCTTTTCCTTATTTATCAACACCCCTGCACTATCTATAATAAAGACAACAACCCGACCTTGCTCAGTCTCTTCAGTTTATTTCCTCTCAGGCAGGAGAAATCGCTAGTGATTATTCTACTAAATTGATACATTGTTTCATGGGGGAAGCCCATTAAATTCAGGATGTAAGTGAGCACAGAAGGCTCATTGAAGTACATGAAACTTAGACTGCTCAGGAAGCTTATGAAATGTACAAGGTTTGTGAGGCGGCTCTCCAAGTAACAGTGGCTGCCTATAAGTTGTGCATGGAGCTCCAGAGATACAGCTCTTGAATAATCATAAGCCATCCTAGGGTAAGCTTTTGGTGATACACCTGCCTTTGAGTTACCCATGATCCTCTAAGAAACCCCTCATCCATACTTCTCTAGGTAACCTCAGTACACTCACTGGCCCACCAAGGCGAACTTGGATGGAATAATTTCTTTGGTCTGTTGTTTGTGCCTCCTCATGAATGACAACATTATACCTGTTCAGGTCTCCTTCAAAAAGTCACTCACTATGCTTTTCTACACCAGGCCTGGTGTGCCACAATGCATTGCAGTTTCCCAGAGGCAACTGTAGTCAAAGACACAGCTGCCAGCTGGCTTTCCCTCCTATTTAAACTTCTACCCAGCCATATCCTTAGAAATATCTATTCCTAGCCTAGTTTTTCCACCCAGAGTCTACTTTATGGGCCTACACTGAGGCTTTTTCTGTTCTGACTCAGAACCTTTCTTTTCCAACCCCACCCCACCCTCATCCTTTCTTCCCAGCATGGTCGAAGCCTTCTGAGACAGTGCAATGTTTCCTGGCATTTGTATTACATCTGTTTGACCCTTATCAGTACTACTCCGTGGGGGAGGAGGGAACACTACAGAGCCGGCACCTCACGTGTTCTCTTGCTTCCACCATTCCACTGAGTACATATGGCTACGTTATTACTTCTAGAAAAACTGTTGTAAATTGCCACTGGAACTCCTGGATGTTTCCCATCATTTGAACAATTTGCCCCTTGGCACATCATGCATTCAACGTCTGTTTATGTTTTTTAGATCCCAATCTGATTCCTACCAGATATTTCGCATCTTCATTCTCCTCATGTGCTTATGATTTTTTTCCCTCTGTAGTCTATTGCTGAATTGTACCAAGACTTGTTTCTGTTTGCTTGGTGGAATTTAGCCTTGATTCCCTAAAAGGAGATTTTTCTAGGAAAATTATATATTATCAAGTATCTTTAATGGCAATTCCAAAAAAAAGTACTTGATTGCACAATTTATAGGTATTAATCAGAGAGTAATTGACTGTTTATACTGTCACTAGCTAGGAATCTAGAGGTTAGAATATAGATTCATTACAAACACAAAGCAGTGGTCATTCACAGAGATACTGAGGGCCAGACAAAAACCATCGATCAAAATATCTCCCCCTAAATTCCTACTGAGATTTCATCATTTCAGTTTAGAAAAAGTTACCTTTGTTTTATTTCCCCCTAATGTCTCAGCTGCATGTATGACAGAGGACAATTTTAAATGACTGGGAGAGAGAATTTCATAGAGAAAGAAGAAAAATACCAGATAAATCATATACCATAGCTTTGTGAATTCAAAAAAAAGTAATCTAGTATATTCTTTAAAAATTTATATATTCCCCAAAAGGCCACATTTTGTATCTCAGTGTTGTAACCAAACACTTGAAATTCCTCTGATGTTGCCTATACTCTCAAATCCTTGATCAATAACCATGCATATCCATTTTGGGATTTGGAAATTTGTCATCATGGTTCTTCCCATATGGACATTTTTCAGTGTCTCTAAATGATCTCATGTATAAGCTTCATTAATGTACTATCATATGTACTTGGTGCATTCACAAAAAATATTCAATGGTCTGCAACTTTCTGTGGTGACTGAATATGAGGACAAGGAGGAAGTTAAAGTGGTTTACTCAGGACCTTAAGGTCAATGGATGCAGAAAAGATTCCTGGACTCTAGCATTCCTGGATTCTAAAACATACTATGTTTTAGAATACTATGTTGTTCCAACTCAAAAGATTCATTCAGGTAACAAAAACAAGTAACCAGTGTGTTATATTAAATCACAGTTAATTCCTCAGCAAACTGCAATTCATTTTGTAGAAACTAGCTCAAGTATCTCAAGTATGTTTAACCTTCAAATAAACTGTGTGGTGAAGGTACTGGCCTTCCGTTTACACTGAGAACACCCACACAGTGCAAAGGTTAACCTTCCAGTGATTTCTCCTGACAGGTTTTCAAAATGAAAATGTCAGTTTCACATTTTCTTTTAGGTTGAAGCAAAATCTTAATTTTCTTTTCTATCATGTTCCTTTCTTCTTTTGGGCTTATCCATAGATCCTTTTATAATGCAAGACATTCTATTTCCTGTCTTTTAAAAAGATAACTTGGGATTTATCTTGCTAATGATCACATTCTGTCTTGCTTTATCTTCCCATAGAAGAACTGACAACACATATTCAATGAATAAAATCTTGCTGAAATCTCCTTGCTATTTAGGCATCTCTTCAATACCATCAAAGTTTTAAAATCAAATGAAAGCATGCACACATGCACACACACACACACACACACACACACATACATTTTGAGATGCTTATGTCCTAACTGTCAAAAGACATGGGAGTAGAAAATAAATTGTGTCTAGAGATGACATGACCCTTGAGACTGAGACTCTTAGGTTGCTATTCTGGAGGACAACTCAGAACCCCACAATCATTCCATGTCAATCGCTCAGACATACTCTCTTAGAATGTCTTTTAACGACCTCGTCTAATTATGTATAATGAGAACATTTCCTGTGGTTGAGTCCTCCTTCGCCTTCTCCAAGTCTTGCCTATGATCTTCATGTTCTAGGACTGCAGACCAAGGACCTTGCTACAAACTGTGTGAAAACTGAGCTCCACTTTTTTGCACTGTAAGAGGGTCCACTATACCCCAAAACTCCTTTTTTTTAATTTTATTTTATTTTCTAAGTTTTTTTATTTACATTCAAAATCATTTCCCCTTTCCCATTTCCTCCCTCCCTGAAAGTCCCATAAGCCCCCTTCCTCCTTTTTAAATTCAACATGTATTATTTCCCTCTGTTCCCCTTGCCTGCTTCTGTGAATTACTGACTCTTTCAATTTAGCTATCAAAGGTTTATTACTGATAACATAATAACATACCTCCTTTACCACAGATGAACCAAAAAGCATTATTTTAAAGGATTTTTTTTTTACTTCCACAGAACACTGTGGCTAAAACAGTTCCACTAGTGATGTTAGTGTGGCCATGAAACTAGCTTATGGGTTTACTCTTAGAATGGTGCCCCTTAAAGCCCTGCTGACTCCTGTGAATGATGAGAGCCCTGATGCGGAAGGCAATCAAAGCTTCTGTAAGATGTGCCTTCATTATATTTGCTGTGGTCTACTTCCTAGGCCCAATGTTCTAAAAAGGAACCCTCTCTGCTCTCTCAGAGTCTATAGCCATTAAGATTCTACACATACTGTCTTCACCCATAATTCAGCTTCATGTTAAAGAATATCAGAAAAATTTTCAATTAGGCCAGTGCTAGAACATCAACAGCATTAAGGATGTTATTATATTGGTGCTTGGGAAAAAAGAAGTAGAAGGAGACACATTCCAAGCCAGCTCAGACTGCATAGTAATACATGTCACAAATGAAATGCCATACCGAAGTGTAGCTTTAAATTAGAAGACAGAAGGCTCACTACATCTTACTTTATTACAAATCAGTGAGCTTAGGAAATAAAGTTGATAAATAAGCATTGTATATCTTTCGCCATGTGGTGACTAATGCTGATGATCTCCTCAGAAAACAAACAGTGAGAAGTTACCACACGCTGCAATGAATATTTCATGGCCATCATTCTATTTAATTCCTGAAGAAATATTACTACTGCCACTTTCTAGCTGAGCTGAAACTTCAAGTGGTTAACTGGTGTACACTAGGTTAGTTCCAGAGTCCCAGTTCTTAGACATGGATTGTTCTGGATCCCCGAGAAGACTAGATTTTGTCTGGGTCACTTTCTGCTTGGTTGCTGACAACCCAATCATCAATCATGGATCCTAACTCAACATCACTGTTCCTGTCCATCCTCTATATGTTCCACTGTTGGCACCAAGCACTGTCTCACTATTTCTGCTCTAAACAACTTACAACCTTCCTAAGTGACTATCCCTTTGCCTACAACACATAGAATGCACAACCTACAGACTCATTATCCTTCAGTCCTTACAATAGCATCTCTCTGTTCAAAATCACGTTTGCAAAATGTAGACTTCCAACACTGAAAACCTGAGGCTGGAAGCATTGCACCATTTACAAACAAGCAATCAGTTTTTCTATGATTGTTAGTGAAACCTTTCTCTTTCTTTCGTGTCCTTATATTTTTTCCTTTTCAAACTAGCAGTGACAGTAAATGTTCATTATGGACCCTGAATGGTCCCTACTATCCAATGAGAAGAACACAGTGACCACTGCCTGCCTTAGAAAGTAATAAGCACATATTGTAAGTGCTTTGATGCTCTTCAGTACTGAGTTTAAATATTTACCAGCACTAAGTATGAACGTTATCTACTTTGTCATCCAAAAGAGAGAACTAGTTGATTAAAAGTATTGAATAATTATATCTCAAATGTCAACTATGATTCTCAACTGATCCTTTTACTATCCAAATATAGTCCTAGAGAATAAGTTAAAACCTATCTCTGAATACTTATAATATTCTGTTACAAGTACTGACCTAAAATTCTTTTTTTTTAAAAAAAATTAAAACATTTAGAGAAAAGATGTTTTTAGAATGGGAGCTGTAATATCATATAAAACCTCATGCTTCTATTCAGGCAGACCACTGGTCTGTATTGCTGGGTGTTGGTTATTTCGAACCCTTCCTTCAAAGAGAAATTTTCTATATCATCGTGTTTTCATAAAACTTTAGTAATTTACAATGTGTTTTGCTAATACAAATACCTCTCCACATACACTGAAGTTGTGTCTTGACAAACCCATTGAAAATCTAAAACATCTGGAGACAACAATGTGCATAATCTGACTAATCAACTAAATACCCGAGCATAGAGTCCCAGTCTTGTATGGAGATTGTGCTGTTACACCTGTGATCATGACTGAGCAAACGCTGCAGCCCACTATAGCTGCCCAGTATCATGAAACATCACCAAAGCATGCACCACTGAGCCCAGGAAAGACCCAATCTCAAAGCCCAGCTTCTTCTGCATATGCATCCCTTTACTATTGTCAGAGTGCTGAAATCATCAGCTAAAGGCTACCAAAAGTCAGAAACCAGCTCTGTACTTTTGACAAGAGTTAACACTAAGTCATTGTCTATGAATTCCAATTACTTGTCAAGACTGAATCACATTCCTGCCCTAAATCAAACAGGGATGGTTTAAAAACTTGTAGCTTCAGAATCACAGGGCTCATAAAATACAAAACCACCACAGTCTAAAGGTGAATAGAGAGATAAATTGCTATTTGTGATCTTCATATAAAGGAGATTGGAGAACTTTTCTAAACACTAAGATTACTAAAAAGAAATCTAGAGGAAAAACAGAGATCACATTGTACTCACTATACTTTAATGTCCCCTTGGTCACAAAGATTGTGTGACTCTGTTAAAAGAAAATACTGTGGAATAAAAATGCCTTGAACTATTCTTCTCTGAGATAGTAAGTCAGAACCCTTGTAATGGTTATGAGCAGGGCATTGACCAGGAAGGAGCTGGAGTAAAAAGCTCATGGCTGAATCTGTGACCTAAAAGTATCATTCTCTTTACCCTCTGTTTACTCACAATCCTGGTGAAATATCTGCCCAGTGATGACACTAAGTTCCTGGGACACTTTCACAGGGAATTGTCTGCCTGGGTTTTTCTTAGTTGACCTACTTTTAACTGCCAACAAGACAGATGTAAGTCATAGCCCTTTCTTCCTTACCCCTGAATCCCCATCTTCAGTGTAGCAGAACAGATCAGAGCTGCCTTCTTTGTTAACAGTATTGACTGTGTGGGAGTCAGGCATTTGTGTTGCTATGAAATAATCGAAATGAACTGGAGAAAGGTTCTAGTTCATGGTTTCAGTCCATGGTCAGCTCGCTCCATTGCCATGGGCCTGTGGTGAGGTAGAACATCACAATGGTGAGAATGTGCAATGGAGCTAAATTACTCACATCATGGTGGCTGAGAAACAGAGGAGGAAGGCAGAGAGGAGTGAACAGAAGACAAAAAGACATCCCTCTGGTGACAAACTCCCTCCAAGCAGGACCACCTCCTCCTAGCCACCCATTACCTCTCAGTAACATCATAAACTTAGAAATCTATTGCTGGATTAACCCACACATGAATCAGAGTCACCAACATCCAATCACTCTCCCAAAGCCTATTGGCTGGCAATCAAGCTAGCTCCCTTATGTACACATGGCTACGGAGGCATTTTGCATGCAAACCATAGCAGAGGCTCAGCTGCTTTTCTTTATCTGTAAAATGGAGAGAATCCTTACATGCAGGAATGTGGTGAAGTTTAAATTATATAAATCAGATGTGAAAGAGCCTTACGACACGCTCTTGAGCTTAGTAAGAAGATCCCTTCAAGGGTAAGGGCCTCCTTCAAGAGTAGCGGGCTCATTGTCCTGATGAATGCTTGCAGCCTGGCGTGAGCCTCTGCAGATTTACAAAACTTCAGGGCATTGAGGAATACATTTGCAAAAGTGGAATTTTGGCACTTGTTCAAGCCATATTTATTAAATGTGTCTTCTTTGCCAGCACTCAAAACACAACATAAATAATGTAGTACCCATCCTCAATGAAGCTGAAAGGACTTCTTTCCCATTTCTTAAAGGATGGCCACAGGACAGCCCACAGCTAGAGAATAAATTCTTGGCGACAGGAATGGAAGGCTCTTTCTTCCTCTTGAGAGAAGTTAAGTAAGGGAAAGAGCAGGGAAATGTTTCTCTCCAGAAGACCTCTAATTCTAAGTTGAATTCTGTCTTTAGCTTATGGACAACATGGAATTTGGGAGCGCTAAAAACCTGTGGCACATTGGAATGTTGATTACCCTTAATGGTAACTGACTCAGGACCCCAAGACCAAGTTTTTAATACAGAGGAGATTTATTTACCTCAGAGATACTAAAGGTGGAGAATAAGAGCCAAAGAGAGAAGATAGAGGACAAGGGAGAAGGGAGAAGGGAGCAAGCAACAAGGGCAAGGGGCAGGGCTATTTGTCCTGGAGTCGGGGACAATGATTGCCTCTAGGTAGGGAGGAGGCAGATGTGGCCCATAAGCAAATGGCAGTTTATGATGGTAAAGGGGGAAACCCTGTGTTAGGATGAGATGTTTAATTTTGATTGCACAGGTTAAAAAGGTGAGCCAAAGGAGGCTTTGGATAGCTGGACTGCTAGCCTCAGGAGAAGGAAATGGGCATATAAGGGAATAGGCCTTGGTGACTAGCTTTAGGAATGTAATCTAACAATCTTTATCAAGGCAGAGGGAATGGGGTGAAGGACAAGGCCTGCCAGAGCCATGTTTGCCACGCTTAGGCTGGCTAGAGTCCCTTCATACCCTTTCTGGTTTGTGCAGAGGCAGTCAACATCAATGGTGTCTTACAAAAGACTGGGTACTTTAAAAGAAAATTACCTCTGTAGTTGTTGAGGCTAGAAAGTTGAAGATCCTGTATGGTTCATTGACCTTCTAGTTGCAAGATGAAACCTCATTTTTGCATTCTCTAAAGAGGAGGAATGTTTTATCTTTTAGAGACAGTAGGAAGGGGGGGGGGAAATCTACTCCTAAAAGGCCTTTTCCTAATGCCATTAACCAATTCCTGACATCTCTGTCCAAATCTTAGGGCCTCTCCCAACACCTGGGGATTACATTTCCAACACATTGATTTGGGGCCTATATTCAGAATAGAGGAGGCGGCATCACTGACTTCTGAGAAAATGAATGTTTTCCCAGTCAAGAAACATGGAATTAATTATAGCAGAAGCAAAACATTAGGAACTAAGGCCAAAGGGCTAACTCAGTAAATAAAGCATTGCTAAGTGTGCACGAGGAACCCGTGTCAACAACCAAATGACATCAACGTCCATCTATAATTGTAATGTTCCTATTGCAAGATACAAGGTGGAGGGAGGAGAATCCCTAAAAGATCACAGACTAGTTATCTTTGAATATGTAGCAGTGAATGAGAGAGTCTCTACTTTATACAGTGTGGAAAGGCGAGGAGGTTGCTGTGGCAGGAGCATGCCCCTATATTACACCCCCACACACCCCCACACTGCCTCCTTCACAATAAATCCCCTACACACACACACACACATACACACACACACACACACACACACACAGAGAGAGAGAGAGAGAGAGAGAGAGAGAGAGAGAGAGAGAGACCATCATGAAGGGAGATTCCTTAAACAGGAAAATAAACAAATAAACAGCTCAAAATAGCTTCAGGAAGTCCCTGAAACTGATCAGATATACTAGGTACCTTTCTCCCAGAGTAGACAAGCAAAAGTTTAAAGAAGCCTCTCAGACAAGCCAAACTGTGACTATGAAGTCTCAAGAGCCCAGCCCAGCTGCCTGGAAACAGACACCAGCCCAGCTGCCTGGAAGAGGTTTTACCAACTGAGGCACCTGTGAAGGATACTCTATGACCTATTGAGCTGCCTGCAGTCTGTGCAGTGTGTGCCAGGTTCCCAGCTTTGTCACCCATTCCAGGTGGGCTTTAGTGATGCAGCTGCCTCTGCGTCATTTCTGTTCCTGTAAGTAACCCCTCACCCATATTCCTATAAATGACCCCAATAAAACCATTAGTTTACCAACTCAAATTTCGGTGGTATCTGTTCCATCATGTGTCATGGAATCTGTATCTGAGGTGAGTAGGCATGTGAAAGGAAAAGAATCTGCTTAGGACCCCCAAGACCAAGTTCTTAGCACAAAGAAGATTTATTTGCCCCAGAGGAATAGATGGCAGGTAATAAGAGACAATGACAGGAGATTAAGGATGAGGAAGAAGGAGAAGGGAACAAGGAAAAGGGCAAAAGGGTATTTGTCCCAGAAGAAGACAAAGGACTTTTTCTGGGTAGAGAGGAGACAGATGTGGCACATAAGAAAATGGTGGTTTATAAATGTACCAAAAGAAACCCATGTTACACTGAGGTGTTCGATTTTAACTGGACATGTTAATTAGGTGAGCCATAATGGACTTTTGATTGCTGGACTTCAACACTTTGATAGGTGGACTTCAGTAATCAGCCTCAGGACATGACCAAATGAGGGAATGGATCTTGTAGGCTAACTTTAGGAATGTAGTCTAATGTTTTAGAACAAGGCAAAGGGAAAGCAGGAAGAAAGGTAAGCCTACCAGAGCCTTGCTTGCTACTCTTGAGCTGGCCAGAGTCCCTTCAACATGTGTATTGTGTTTCCCCAGATAAAAATTGTCACCCAACAAGGTGGGAATTAAGGGAATTAAAAGTAAACAGTGAAGGAACTCACTGACTTATGGCTCACCCAGTAAACTGAGGTAGGAAAAAGAGCGAGTTCTTTGGTTTGTTCTTTAGTCCTGGGAGCTCTGGGGGCTATGGTTGGCTGATATTGCTGTTCTTCCTATAGGGTTACAAACCCCTTCAGCTCCTTTAGTCCTTTCTATAACTCCTCCCTGTGCTCAGTCCAATGGTTGGCTATGAGCATCTACCTTTGTATTTGTTAGGCTCTGGTAGAGCTTCTCAGCAGACAGCTATATCAGGCTCCTGACAGCAAACACTTCTTGGCATCCACAATAGTGTCCCCAGAGCTCCCAGGGACTAAAGCACAAACCAAAGAATACACATGGAGGGACCCATGGCTCCAGCCGCATATGTAGCAGAGAATGGCCTTGTCAGGCATCAGTGGACGAGTGGTCCTTGGTCTTGTGAAGGCTTGATGGCCCAGTGTACGGGAATGCCAGGGTGGGGAGACAGGAGTGGGTAGGTGAGCAGGGGAACACCCTCATAGAAGCAGGGGGAGGGGGTATGTGATAGGAGGTTGGGGGTGGGAACCAGGAAAGGGGATAACATTTGAAATGTAAATAAAGAAAATATCCAATTAAAAAAAATGAGTTCCTAGTACAAGGTGCCACCTAACAGAAATTAGGTACCTGAAGCATGCCTGGTTTGGGATCTCTCAGCAACTGGAACAAATCATGGACAGCTGTAGCACTTCAGACACTAGCTGCTGGGAGCATTTCCTATTGGCACTGTAAGCACAAACTTGCTCACTCAACACAACACAAAACTTCTTATCTTCTAGTCCCGAAGATCAAAGACCCCCAAATAGGTCTCACATGGCCAAAATCAAAGTAATAAGATGTGTACTGTAAAGGATTCTAAAGGAGAATCTTCCCTATCACCTTTCCCAAAGTCTAGAGGCCCCCTCCATTCATGTCCCTTTTATTTACCTTCAAAATCAGCAACTCTTCCCTTGTAAGTCTTTGGGGAATTGCTGCATTGGAAGCAAGTCAAACCCCTTAGCTCCTGTCTCCTCATCTTTTTTGATTCTCATCGTGTGTGTGTGTGTGTGTGTGTGTGTGTGTGTGTGTGTGTGTGTGTGTGCACGCATGCGAATATGTAGATATGAAGTCATCATTTTCCCCTTAATTTTTGAAACAGGGTCTCCAGCTGAATGTAGATGACTGGTTCAGCTAGACTGCTTTCCAACCAGCCCCAGGGATCCCACAGTCTCTGTCTCCCAAGGTTGGTACGATAGAAAATGCCACTATGCCCAGTTTCTTTACATGGATGAAAGGAATCAAACCTATGTCCTTATGCTTACACAAGTACTGCACTTACTGGGCCATTCCCAAAGACTCTGTTTTTCTGTAAGTATCCTCACAATTACACTATCCCCACATGGTAATTGAAAATAATCACCCCTTTCATGATTACCAAAAATCTTAAATTTTATGTGGATATGGTTTCAGGCACTGTGACATAGACAATGAATTATATTTTGTTTGGTTGGTTGGCCGTGTCTTTTTGCTCCCACAGCCAGGGATTGAGAAATGGATACTAGTGTTGTCCTCACTATCACAATAAACACCATGATGAATAAAACTAAGTTTTCAGCTTTGCATCTTCTCATCATCTAAACACACTTTACCTTTTCACAGGGTAAGAATTTCCCCAAAATGAATGATCTTTTAGATCCAGTACCAAAGAGAAGGGAAAACTTATTACATGAGTTAGCACAGGAGCACATTACTCACTTGAGAACGCTCTGTACCTTAGCTTACCAATAATCTTAACTTTTGACACCTTTGTCACTGCATGATGACTTGCCTTGTTTCTGCAGCTTATGTAACCACTGAAGATTTGATCTTCCTAACACTGCTTCTTAGGAACCCAGATGTCTGAGTTGAGTTTCCATATCTGTTTACTTTGCTTATCATTGTTAAAGACAGTCTGACAAAAGTAGCTTGAGGGAAGAGGTGTCTACTTTAGCTCATAACTTCAAAAGTTACAATTGATCATCTCAGAGAAGGCATGGAGCATGTCATGGTGGTGGAAGCGTGCATCTGAATTTCCTTTCTGATCTCAATGGCAAATCAAGAAGTAGAGAGGTGTACCAGAGATAGGGGTGAATATAACCTTCAGAGGTCTACCCCTAATGGCCTTCATATGCCAGTTATCCCCTGTGTCATCAAGCTCTATATTTACCTAAAAGAAAGCCAAGTGTTCTGGGCACCAAATGTTCCAAGACATGAATGAGTCTTTAGGAGAATTTCATATACAAACCATAACACCTCATGTTTGCTGCTGACATAAGCAAGTAGCAGATTAAATACTCTCCCATCTTGGCACTCACTGAAAGAGTGGAAGGAGCTGTCATTGCTGTGCCACTACAAGTCCATTCCAAATAAACCAAAATACATACACTTATACATACATACATACATGCATGCATGCATGCATACATACACACATTAATATATATATATATATATATATATATATATATATATATATATATATATATGGAAAAACTATGTGGGAAAAGACTGGACACAAGTTACCCATCTCTGGAATCCCTGGTTGCTTATATCACTAAAAAATCTAAAATCTTTGGCTCACAAGAAGAATAAAAAGTATCTATAGAAAGCTATTAGGGAAATTTCTTATTTTGTTGAATTTTCACCTAAGCAAGGGACTGAAGACAACATATATGAACTATTACCACTTTCAGCTTAGAGATTTGTCTATAAATGGGCCTTGTCTCATCCTCATAAGACTCTGTATATTTACTCCGTCCTTGCTTCTGTTCCTATGATATCTCAGCTACTTCAGCTGAGGAAAGATGCAGGGTCCTTCTTTATCACCAACTATAAACAACTCAATAGCTCAAGGATGATAAGAGACCAGCAACCAACTTTCAATCACTGAGTTGGGAACCAGTGAGTGCATGCCTTTCCCTTTCAATCCCTTACATACACAGGTTTCAGGTTTGTTCCTTGTTGCCCTATAGATGGTCTCAGGGGTATTGAGAACCAATTCTTCTGCTCTCAGATAATCAATTGTTTAGTATATTTGAGTACTGGACTATTCTTTCCCCCACCCCATGTATTGATTCCATTTCTCTCTTAATCAACTACTCTCAACCCTTTATCTCAGGCCCAAACAAAGCAAGCTGATATCCTACAGATGGGATTCCCCCAGCTCCCAGACATGAAGCATGACTTCACTGTTGGTGGTGAGTTGGTGACAGCCTCTGATAGTCAGTGACATCACACTAAGTAAGGTTCTAATCTTACTAAGTCTAAAGGTAAGACAGGGTTTGGTTTTGTCCATCTGTAACCCTTTAGCAATATGAGTACAGTGGTGTCTTTAAGCATGTTGTACTTGATGACTTTGTGAAAATGTCTTTGAAGCTTTGGAAGGAAATAATGAGAAGCTTCAGTCAGCCAACCAGAAAGTGAAGTCACTCTGTGAAAGCCAAAACTTTTCCATGGCAGCTTCTAAAATGATTCCCAATCTCTTACAGCATCAAGGTCAGCAAAGGTCCAATTTCATTCGTAAGTGTGGTCATAAACCAAAGGACAAAAATCTATTACCTCAACATATGTCCTATGTGAAATCAGAGAAGGGGATAATGAGAGATGAAATGGGATACCCACCAGAGACAGCAAAAGCAGTTCCCTTCCCTTCTGTGAAGAATATGTTAGCCCACACTAACACAGGCAATTTGCATAATAGCTGCCCATTTTGGTATTGAATTTCTTTGCTCTTCATTACCTTCACACCAGCCATTAGATCAGGTCTTAGCATACGCCAGAAAAGAACTGCCCGTCTCTCCTACAGGGCAAAGGGGATTTATACAGTAAGATTTCCCCTACACATATAGGGAGCATTCAATCTTGCAAAGACAGGAAGGGGGTGTCTTGAGATTTTTGAACATAGTGGGCAGAATATACACTTATTAAAAAAGTGGTCCCTGAGAAGGTCTTTCCCATGACTAAGATTTTAATATTTTTATCAAGGATTCCAAGGATCTCTCAAGTGGGTAAAGTGGCATAGATTTCAGAAAGCAATGATAACAGAGTATTGTAATGGGTTTATAACAAACCCATTTTTGGGGTAGGGATACTAAAGATTTATTATGTGAAACCAACAAATTAATCCTAGAACTTCCCATAACCTACTCACTTCACTATGGCAATAAAGAATTGACTGTTATCAAAGGTATTGTTGTGACTGAGAAGCTAAGAAGTACGCAGCTGCAGACTGGCAGGAAGTTGGTTCCGTGTTAGAACTTGGCTCCCTGTTTTAAATGAGAATGACAAGAATCTGGGATGTTATATGTGATGATTTGAATAGATGTGTTCTCCATAGGCTCATGTTCTTCAATGCTTGGGCCAAAAGGAATTGCACAATTAGGAGATGTGGCCTTGTTTGAAGAAGTATGTCACTGTGGAGCTGGGCTTTGAGGTCTCCTATGCTTAAGGTATGACCAGTGTGGCACAGTCTCCTTCTGCTGCCTGTGGATCAAGATGTAGAAATCTCAGCTCCTCTAGCACCATGTCCGCCTGCATGTTACCATACTTCCTACCAAGATAATAAGGGACTAAACCTCTGAAACTATAAGCCAGCTGTCTTAGCTGTTATTAGCTGTGAACAGACACCACGACCAAGGCAAGTCTTATAAAGGACATTTAATTAGGACTGTCTTACAGGTTCAGAAGTTCAGTCCATTATCATCAAGGTGGGAGTATAACAGCATCTATCTAGGCAGGCATGGTACAGGCAGAGCTGAGAGCTAAGAGTTGTACGTCTTCATCTGAAGGTTGCTAGTAGAAGGCTCACTTCTAGGCAGCTAGGTTGAAGGTATTTAAGCCCATTGCCACAATGACACATCTACTCCGACAAGACCACACCTCTTAATAGTGCCAATCCCTGAGCCAAGCATATACAAACCAACACACCAGCCCCAATTCAATGATTTCTTTTATAGGAATTGGTATGTCCATGGTGTCTTGTCAGAGCAGTGGAAAGCCTAACTTAAGACAGTATAGGACATGTGGTGCATTTAGCCATTATAGGAAGGGTACTGACCTTCACAACTAATAATCTAGAGTAGCAGTCAGACAGCCTAGACTAACAGATTCCTGATAGTTTCTGTTATACCCTGGAATATATAGAAGCAGCTCTGGGCTATTTCTCCAGCACCATGTCTCCTTGCCTGCCTGCTGCCACGCTCCTTAAAATGATGATAATGAAGCTCTAAGCAAGGTACCAGTTAAATATTTTCTTCTATAAGTTGCCTTGGTTATGGGGTCTCTTCACAGCAATAGAACAATAACTAAGACAGAATTTGGTACGAAGAACTGGAGTATTTCTGTGAAGGGCCTGACCATTTTTGGATAAATGACCGTTATTTCTTGGATAAATGTGGAAGACTTTGAACTTTGGATGAGAAAAGTAGTTGAATGCTTCCAGTTAGACTATGCAGGACCAGCTTAAAAGGTTTCAGAAAATAATTCTATTAGTGACTAAAGGCCATTCTTGTGATATTTTGGTAAAGAATTTAGCTGCTTTCTGCCCTTGACCAAATGTCTGTCAGTGGCTAAAATAAAGAATTCAAGGGGCTTGGAGAAATGGCTCAGCAGTTAAGAGCACCCACTGCCCTTCCAGAGGTCCTGAGTTCAATTCCCAGCAACCACATGGTGGCTCAACAATCTGTAATAGGATCTTATGCCTTCTTCTGGTGTGTCTGAAGACAGCAACAGTGTACTCATATACATATAATAAATAAATCTTTAAAAAAAGAATTTGGAAGATTCCAAGATAACCTTGTATTTGCCATGTTGTGTGGTAATTAGTGATCACTCCTATTTAGATCTACACCGAAAAGGAGGGAGCAGAGCAAATAAAAATATGAAATATACAATTTGAGGAGAAAAAGGAGACCAGGAAATGCAATGTTGGAGCCAAATCCTGGACTCAAGCAGATATAAAGTTTAAAGAAAAGCCTGATTTGGAATGGCATAAAGGAAGTGATACCCTTAGGGTACCCACCTAGTGGAGCTTCAAACTATGAAGAGTAGTTAAAGAAGAGCTTATGCAGCAAAGGAAACTATCAAGGAAAACTTAGGCAAATGCTTTTCAAAGAGGGATCCAGGTACTAGCCTCAGTAAGTAGAAAAACTTAACTTTTACATAAAAGAGGTTATAGAATCTTCTTCCACAGTTAAAGCAAGCTACCAAGGCTATATGTGTGGCATGGGAATTCCTGCTTGAAAGCACAGAGCACTGTGTGAAACTGTGAAGGTGAAGCCTGGATTGGCCTGGAAAGCCCAGATGTTGCAGATGCCAGAATCATGGGATGCCTGCCAAGGAAGGCTACTAAGAGGTTATGGAAACAGCCCAAGATAGAGAAGTATGATGTAGTCAACAAAGCTGGAAAAGAAGATCCACCTGATAAACCCTTTAATATCAGACATGTAGTCACAGAATTTCATGTTTGCCTGATGAGTTTTGTTCTTGCTCTGGTCCAATATCCTCACTATCCCCTCTTTTCTCCATTTTGGAATGCTAATGTATATTCTGTGCCATTGTATGTTGCAAGTATGTAATTTGCTTTCTGGTTTTACAGGGGGTTACAGTTAATAAACTGCCTTGAGTCTCAAAAAGGACACTTGAGTAGTCTTGCGTCTGAAAGGCTATAGTTTTTCAAAGTTGAACTGAATGCATTTTGCATTATGATATGGCCATAAGTTTGTAGGGTCCAGGGAGCATAATGTGATAGTTTGAGTGAGATGGTTCCCATAAGCTCATGTTTAAATGTTTAGGCACCATTAGTGGAACTTTTTGGAAAGGATTGGAAGGTGTGGCTACATTGGTGGAAGTGGGATTGAACTTTGAGGCTTCAAAACCTTACACCAGGACCAATTTGCCCCCCCACCCCCACTTTCTGTTGCCTATAGATCAGGATATTTAGCTCTCAGCTACTGCTCC
Organism: Tokudaia tokunoshimensis; assembly: GCA_036184795.1. NCBI lineage: Eukaryota > Metazoa > Chordata > Mammalia > Rodentia > Muridae > Tokudaia > Tokudaia tokunoshimensis. The sequence continues at coordinate 51,534,609 of BTHU01000011.1, read as the reverse complement.
AATACCATGCCTGTCTGCCTGTATGCCTGCCTGCCTGCCTGCCTGCCTGCCTGCCTGCCTGTCTCTCTACCTTTACTGCTACTATACTCCCCCATCAAGATGATAAAGGACTAATCCTTGGCCCCTGTAGGCAAGCCCATAATCAAATGTTTTTCTCTATAAGTTGTCTTGGTCATGGTATCTCTTTATAGCAACAGAACAGCAAATAAAACAGTGAGTACAATGTCACCTTGCATGTAGTTTACATAACTTTCAGAGAATGTATGTGTGAGCTTACCTACTGGCATGTATCTACCACATTGGTTTCCTGATTCATGAAATGAGAACTGACATTTCAGGGCAATCAGTCGCAACTCTCTAAAACTATGTTCCCAATCCCAAGCAAAACATTAGCTCAGAAGTAATTCCATGTACCAGAAGTATATGAATAAAAGAAACTGATGTCATCATTAAAGTGAGTCCCATCATATCCCATTATAACTTAAATATTTGCTATACAAATGATTGGTTAATGGCAAAGACAATGAAGTCCCATAAAATTAACCAAACAAAGCCTGCGATGCAGGTGTTTTAGAAATGAATTAATGTCAATTTTAGCCTGGAAACAAAGTTAAAGTATCTATAATAAGTGCATTTACCCCAATTCCCCTAAATACAAAAGTAAAAAGGAAACATTTTACATGAAGGAAAGTAAGGGAACACTATGAATGTTCACTGCTAACCCCAGAATCATGAGAATTCTCTTTTCTATCAACACTGATTCTTTTTGAACCTCTAGATTTCCATATAACATCACACTGGATGTCTCTTTGATTAGTTAGACAAGCAAGCCATATCATGGGTCTTTTCCAATTTTAGATATCATACTTGGTCATTCTTTTCTGACCTGTTTATTGGGCTTCTCAGAAAGTAATCAATTTTGTCTAAAACTTCTTTAGCACTGTGCTGCAAGTGACCCTGGCATGAGGGTCCTATGACTCAGAAATTAAATGGCGCTAAAGTTGTCTGTGGCAATGCTGCGTACAATCTCTGGCAAGACCCAGTTGAAGACACAGTGCAAATTGCAGTCATTATTCTAGTAATGTCAATGGAAATTTGTATAACATGTGGATTCTTGAATTTAATGTTTTTACTTTACAGAAAACATGCTGTGGTGATTTGAATGACAAATGTCCTCCCAGGATTTTGGATACATGGTCCTCAGTTGGTAGTGTAGTTTGAGGAGGTTTAGGTGGTACAACCTTGATGGAGGAGGTGTATCACTGGGGGCAGGCCTTGTGAGTTTGTAGCCTTGTTCCACTTCACTTCCAGGTCACACTCTCTGTTTCATGTTTGCTGTTGAAAACATTATCTTTCAGTTTTTTTCTCTGCCTGCTGCCATGGCTCCTCTGCTGTTATGGATTCCTTCTCCAAACCCATTAGCCAAATAAACTCCATCTTCATTAAGTTTCTTTCGGATGTAGTGTTTTATCACAGTAACTGAAAAGCAACCAATATGCATCCAACATGGACAAGAACCTCTCTAATGATTAGAGCAGTCTAACTCATCCTATGAATGTCTGCCAGTCTCTCTTCAGTTACACCTTTTCTAATCCTCAATCACCTAGTTCGTTTTCTTCTCTTTTACTGGTCATTTGGGTCTTTGTTTTATTTATTGCCATCTCACATTCATAGCTTCCTATTTTTATTGATTTAAAATATTTTAACGATTAATAAAAGTAGTATATGGTATATAAAATTTTAAAATAGCTATATATTTATTATAAACAAGTACCTATAAATTGCTAAGTTGAACTAAAGTAATATTCTCCCTTTCGTTTATCAATGGTGGGGATACTTTCAAATCTGTTCTCTTAGTCATATTCAGGTATATAATGTACTATCAAGCGTGTTACACAACAAAACTTTTTGCCATCTTCTGACTGAAATTGTATGGGTTCATGTTTGTGTCCCTAACTCCCCACCCAGGATAAGCACTGTTCTGCTCTGTGTCTGCGAGTTTAACATTTTCAGATTCTGCAATTAGGTGAGATCATATTGTACTTATCTTTCTTCTCCAGGCTGATCTATGCTGTTAAAATGCAGATTTCCTTCCAGTGTGGTTATTTGTCACTTTGTCTTTGTTCATTAATTCATTAATTAATTCATCCATTCATTCACTGATGGCTAGACTCATATTCTTCATTCATTGATGGATGGATCATGTGTTCTCCAAGTAGTGGTTCTGTGTTTGGATGCTCTGGGGACTTTCCAAGGTAATTCCTAGCAGGCAGAAGTAGGTCAGTAGGTTCATTACTTATACAATGAACCATGAATGCAGTGGCATGATGACAAGAATGAAGCCATGAAGGATGACCTCATTTCTTCCTTGGCTACCTGATGTGCAGTATATATGCCGGTTCTGGTAGTATAACACTGTCCCCCGAGGTCATTAGACAAGTACATAGTTTTAAGTTGATGATAGCATGTCTCTGCTATTTTATAGCAATGGAGGTATAGCAAGGACTGCATGGTAGTTGATCTTCACTGTCAATATGACTGCACTTTAAAATAAAAAATACATACTTCTGATCATGTCTGTAAGATTGTTTCTGAAGAAGTTTAACAGAGACAGGAAGACTGTCTAGAAATATGTGATCTGTCCCAGACTGAATTAATGAGGACAAGGGAAGCCTAATGAGCACCAGCATTCCTCTCTCTGTGCTTCCCAACTGAAAATACACCATGCTGTTGTTTCCTCTATAGTTAGGGCCACTCTTGGAGCACACCTCCTCACCATGATGGACTGTACCTCAAAACATGAGGCAAAATAAAATTTGCTTTCTTTGAATTGCCCTTTTTGAGTATTGTTATATCAATGAAAAAGAAACAACATAAGACCTATCAACAGAATACTGTCCATAATATCCACCCAAAAGCTGCTAGTCAGAATAAAGAGAATGGGGGAAGAGAGGGAGGGAAGGAGTGAGAGAGAGAGAGTGATGGAGGGAGAAGGAGAGGGAGAGAGGGAGAGAGAAAGGGAGAGAGGGGTAAAGGGAAGAGGGAGAGGGAGAGAAAGAGAGAGAGAGAGAGAGAGAGAGAGAGAGAGAGAGAGAGAGAGAGAGAGAGAGAGAGAGAGAGAGAGAGAACAGAAGGGAATAGCCTGGCTAAAAGCAGGGACCATACCCTATAGGTTTGTGATGCTGTCTTCTAAGATGCTGTTACATTCACCACACAACCTGGAACTGTGTTCCCAGGATTTACAACATATAGATCCAAGAATAAAAGGTGTTAAATAGTATTGAACTCTACTTGGCATCAAACAAGTGACTTGATGGAATAACGTGTACTTTTTGTATCCTTAAACATACCCTGCTGAATTGGAGGGCCAGAGTCCAAGGGGGGACCACTTTCTCCATGTGAAAGAGTAATTATTATACTACCATGAAAGCTATAGCCATGTCAGGGTGTCATCAGACAGAGGAGGGCTTCAGAAAGTAAATAAGCCTTAATTATGAAAAGATGGTATTGCCACCACACAATTAGGGAAGGAAGAGAATGTTTAGAAGCCAGAATATTCAGTGCTCTATTTCTTCCGGCTTTGATGATCAGAGATAATAGCAAACAGCAGCTGTAGGGCTCAAGTGCAAGCAGAGACAGGAAAGTGAGGATGGGTGCCCTGTGGTGAATATCCAGGTAATCTCTAGTAATTAATGAGAAAGGGGAATCCAGAGGAGAGGGCCTGATGGTGAGGTGACAAATACCAGTTTCAGCCTTGGAAGCAGCTCTAATTTGAGGAGACCGAATCTGGTTTTGTTATAGTTTTCCCTGGCTTGATTGGTAGGTGTTGACTACTCCCCTCCCACAGTAGCCCTGTGATGTTTGTACTTAGGGAAAAGTGAGATCAGAGTGGTGTGTGTGTGTGTGTGTGTGTGTGTGTGTGTGTGTGTGTATGGGGGGGCGGGGTCCTGCTATGCAAATAGTGCAGTCTCACATGTTCAGGCACCAACTACTTTCAGTAATGGCTGTGAAGACATCCTTCCTTTTTGACTTTCTGTGGACTCTCAATTCTGCCTACTTCTCAAATATTGCTTACCCATGCAAACCTTTGGCTAAAACCCTGCTTCTAGGCCACCCCAGATGTGGTAGCTCTTTGTATTTGTAAATGTAACTATATCTGGAAGGAACTACAATCCAGATATGGAGGGCATACCCACCTGTGAGAAATATTCTGCTTGGTTTGAAGTGCATGGATCCATTTCTAGTTCAGATCTCTGAGGGAGTAAGACTCGCATGTCTGACCTGGATTTTGAAGTGGAAGACACACCTTTAATCTGGGCCACATCTTCTGCTGGAAGTCGATATAAGGACATAGAAGAAGGAAAAGTTTTCGTTCTTTGCCTGCTTGTTCTCACCTTGCTAGCACAACTATTCCTTCAATGACATTACAACCTATTTCTTTGTGAGTCCAGTATATACTGAGACCAGCTGAGACCCAGTCTTGTGGGACTGAGCGACTCTTGAACTTTTCATTCATGGCCAGCCATTGTTGGATTAGTTGGACCGCAGCCTGTAAGTCATTCCAATAAATTCCCATTTATATGCACTGATGAGTGGGTGGGTGGGTGGGTGGATGGATGGAGAGAGAGAGAGAGAGAGAGAGAGAGAGAGAGAGAGAGAGAGAGAGAGAGAGATTAATTCCATAAGTACTCTGACAGAACCCAGACTAATACACCAGGTTGTAGCTTAGTGTTTTATCCATGACTTGCAATGCAACATCCAAGCACAAAAGTCTCCAAAGCTCTTCTTCTCAAGCCAAGACCTAGAGCTGCTTAAAACCATATTATCTAGCCCTAATACTGTAGTCCCTTCTCTTTTACTGGTCATTTGAATTTTTTATTTTATTCACTGTCATCTCACATTCACAGTTTTCTATTTTTAGTCATTTAAAGGATATTTCAATTGACAAGTAAAAGTAGACATATATTTATGCTATATAAAGTTTTAAAATAGCTATACATTTATTGTAAACAAGAAGCTATACATTGCTAAGTCGAGTTAATTAATGTAATATTCTCCATTTCATTTATCAGTGGTAGAGATACTTTTAAATCTGTTCTCTTAGTCATTTTCAGATATACAATGTACTATCAATCATATTACACAACAGAATTCTTTAGCATCTCCTCCTATCTGACTGAAATTGTATGGGTTTATGTTTGTGTCCCTAACTCCCTACCCAGGGTAATCACTGTTCTGCTGTGTCTCTGTGAGTTTAACATTTTCAGATTCTGCAATTAGGTGAAATCATATTTTACTTGTCTTTCTGTACCTAGTAAATTTCACACAATACAATATTCTCCGGGCTCATCCATGCTGTCAAAATACATATTTCCTTCCAATGTGGTTATTTGCCATTTTGTCCATTCATCTGTTGATGGCTAGACTCTTGTTATTCAGCTGTTGATGGATAGAGCATGTATTCTCCAGGCAGTGGTCCTGGGAACTTTAGGAGGTAATTCCCAGCAGGCAGAAGTGGATCAGTGGGCCTCTGAAGGTTTTTACTGGTTTCTGTAGCTCCTGGCTCCTTCTGCCTTCACTACTTCCTGCTCTGCCATGATGTGAACAGAATTTGCCACAGACTCTCACTGCTATAACATGTGCTTCTTGGCCATGCCTTCCTTGCCTTAATAATGTAAAACCCTCTGAAACTGTGAAACAAAAAAAGCTTGCCTCTTGTGAGATGTCTGTGTCAGATAATTTGGTCACAGCAATGTCAAAGTAACTAATACAGGCACTCAGTTTAATTTCCCATCTTAGTTAGCTATTGTAACAGTGAAGTGAGTGTGAATGTACATATATGTATATGTACATGCACTTAATATATATACATATATGTGTGTGTATATATGCATATATGTATATATATTAAGTATATTGATATCCTGTGTGTATGTATATTAGTTCTGATTTTAATGTTTAAGGAACATTTAGGACTTAGAACCTAATTTCCTAACATAGTAACTATTCTCAAATTTTCCCCTTCTGAAAGAGAACCCCCAATGCTAGCAGGAAAGACAATTTGCAGAACTATAAAATTGGCCACCTGTCACACGCAGCCTTCTTGGCATGTACAGAGGGGTCTTCATATGGCTCAGTTGTAGCCAGTAAGAGAAATTTGATTGATAGCTTCCCAGAAGGGAAAAATCACCTTCACAGGAACCAATTTTGTTGCCATAGAACTTTTTGAGCCTCATCCTTCTTCCAACTTGAAAGGTTGAAAGGAAAATGGGCATGGGTCATTCATCTTGCACATGAGACGTGTGTAGTGAAGATTTTGGGTAAAGTGAGTAGAAGGAAAAAGTAGAAGGAAATTGTTTCCTGGTGGCATTACAGAACTTCCGTGTCAGGTTCTTTTACATGGTGACAACTAAGAGTCTATTTATTAAGGCATTGTAAATCTGTTTTCTGTAATGCACAGCTGGACATAATTCTAATTAATAACAATTTATTCGTACTTCTCTAACCGCCTGGCCTCTTTAAATCCTTAAATACATCAAGCATGTGTCTGCCTCAGATTTGGTACTTAGTGCTCTGCAGTCTGGAGCTCCCCCCATCCCCAGTTCCCAAATGACCAGCTGGAGCTGCTCATGCTAATTAGGTTTCCCAAAAACCTGTTTGCAGTGTCCCATATGGAAGACTGAGGGACCCTACCCCTAGTTGGTTTTGATTGGTAAATAAAGATGCCGGTGGCCAATGGCTGGGCAGGGAGACAGAAGCAGGACTTTTAGGGTTCCCAGACAAGGGAAAGAGGAGGAGCAGGAAGAAGATAGCCAACATACTGGGGAAGCAAGAGAGACCCTAGGCCTGAGAGGTGCAGAAGTCAGAGAGACAGTTGTCATGTTGGTGGCAGGGAATAGGGAATGGAGACAGCAGTTGAGGGGCTGCAGGGCTGGGTCCAGGGCAGGAAAGATGGAATATAGATTTTAGTATGTAATTACTTGGGAATATTGGAGGGTATCGCAGCCATGTGGAGATTAGGAAGTGGCCTAGCCATTGAGCTATTTAGAGCACATAAAAATATAAAGGTTGTTTGTGTGTATTTCATTCAGGAACCCAGAACATTGGGGTGGGTAGCGAGGAACATGGGCTGCTGCCACCAGGATCGATTCGAGTAATGTTAATCGGATACTGCAACAACCAACAACTTCATTTCATACAGGTCTCTACTCGCATGACATCATAAGGTTTACTTGATAGTCATAAAATCTACGTCTCCCTTTTATAGATTTTTCTCCTTAGCATGTTCTTTGTTTCTAATCAATTATTAGTTTTGACTTAACATACTTATTTGAATAGTTTATTTTAGATTTGTTTGTTTGTTAAGATCACGACAAAAGAATGGATACAGAAACGTGGTTCACAATGGAATACTATTCAGCTATTAAGAACGAGGACATCCTGAGTTTTGCAGGCAAATGGATGGAACCAGAAAATATGTTGAGTCAGGTAACTCAGACCCAAAAGGACATGCATGGTATGTACTCACTAATAAATGGATATTAGCCAAAAAAAAAAAAGAGAGAGAGAGAGAGCAGAATACCCAATATATAATCCATAGAACTCAAAAAAGTCAACAAGCTGAAGTGCTCAAATGAGGATGCCTCAGTCCCACTTGGGAGGGAGAAGTAAACAATCACAAGTGGGGAGGGAGGGAGGGAGGGAACTGGGAGGGAAAGTGGATGGGGACGGGGGTGAGTTGGGGGAACAGGGGAACCTGATCTGGTATTGGGTGAGGGAAAAGGATTAAAGCCCTGAGGGTCAGCAGAAAGAATGGAAATAAGCAACCTCAGGAGATAGGAGGTTGGGGGTACCCACCAGAATGCACCGGAGACCTGGGAGGTGAGAGATTCTCAGGACACAAAGGGAGGGACCTTAGATGAAATGCCCTACAGTAGGGAGAAAGAACTTATAGAGCCCACCTCCAGCAGGAAGCATCAAATGAGGAAGAGGGTCTATCCCACAGTCAACTCTGACCCATAAGTGCTCTTGTCTGAAAGAATTACAGGAATGGAAATGGAGAGAAGCCCGGGGAAAAGAAGATTCAATGACAGGCCCAAAGTGGGATCCAGCTCAAGGGAAGGTCCCAAGGCCTGACACTATTTCTGAGCCTATGGAGCACTCACAATAAGGGACCTAGCATGACCGCATTTCAGAAGACCCAATGAGCAGCTGAAAGAGTCAGATGCAGATTATTTGCACCCAACCAATGGACTGAAGGGGCTGAACCCTGTTGTTGAATTAGAGAAAGCTGAGAGAAGCGGAGGAGAAGGATGACCCTGTAGGAGGAGCAACAATCTCAATTAATCTGGACCCCCGAGATCTCTCAAACACTGAACTGCCAAACAGGCAGCATACACCAGCTGATATGAGGCCCCCAACACACATCCAGTAGAGGACTACTGGGTCTGGTCATTATGATACTTTTTATCAAATTGTTCCAGCCTTAAATAAACTACTCATAGTCAGACTTTCAAATTGTGAGAACTAATACTGGCTACTGAGTTGTGTGGAACTAAATTGTCTTCTTGCTTCCCAGGGATTGTTAATCTCTTGGCCATGGTGACCCTCTCTCCCCTCCATCACAGAGATGCCCACCTGAAATCAAGTGTTAATTATAAAAGAGGTCCGTATAGTGGCCACACAATGAACTGAATGTGTAACAAGCTGGGCACAAGAGTTAGAATTTAACAAACTCGGAGATCCGCCAGCCTCTGCCTCCCAAGTGCAGGGATTAAACATGAGTGCTGCTATGCCTAGCTAACCATAGGCTTTTCAACTCTGAAAGAATAACTTTACCTGGTTTGAAATTAAAGCATAATTTGCATGCAAAAAAAAAAAGAATTTAATAAATTAGCAGGTTCCCATGCTCATGCCCATGCTCACTGCCCCCTTGACTCTGACAACTGCTTGGGAAAACCTTGCAGAAGTCAGGGGAAGAAAACAGTATCCCTCATGAATAAACTTTTAAAATACTCAACAATGTAGCAGCAAAATGAACACAAAAACATTTTAAAAGGATTATACATTATGATCTGGTCAAGTAGGATTTAACCAAATAATGTCAAGTAAAGTTTAATGTCTGAACATCATTAATATAAAATGGCATACCATTAGAATAAAGGAGGAAATCAAATAGTAGTCTCAAAAACTATGAAAGATACACAAAAAATATTTATAAGAATTCTAGACCTCTTCATAATAAATAAACACACAGTGAACTGAAATAGAGGGGGATTTTTCCTTGACCTAGGAAGGTTATCTGTACAAACCCAAACTTATTATCACTGGTGAACCATTTAGGTTTTTACCCCTTAATATCAAGAAGAAATATGTGTCTACATTTGGAACTCCTGTTGACATTATGCTAGAGTCTGGTTATGTAATTTAGACTAGGACTTGAAAATAGAGAGCACCTACCCTAGAAGGGAAACAATGATGCTATTCTACTCCCATTAAGCATGATCCACAGAAAGTCATCATGGGAGTGCAGCTTTAAAATTAATAAAAATTCTAAGTGGGTTATATACTGTTGCCATTTAGAAATCCAGCATAGGAAATTCAATTCTATGTGGCAAAACACTGATATTTAAAGCCAAAGCCCACCTTGGCCCGATAGCATCTATCAAAAACTCTCATTTTTGGCAGAGTTTCTCTTTGTATAGCCTTGTCCAGGGGGATTCTTGTATTCTTTTTTTTTATTGAATATTTTCTTTATTTACATTTCAAATGTTATCCCCCTTTCCCAGTTTTCCCTAGAAAACTCCCAATCCCCTTCCCCTCCCCTTGCTTCTATGAGGGTGCTCCCCCACCCACCCACCCACTCCTGCCTCCCCACCCTGGCATTCCCCTAAACTGGGCCATCCAGCCTTCACAGGACCAAGGACCTCTCCTCCCATTGATGCCCTCAAGGCCATCCTCTGCTACATATGTGGCTGGAGCCATGAGTTCCTCCATGTGTACTCTTTGGTTGGTGGTTTAGACCCTGGGAGCTGGGGGTGGGGGAGTCTGGTTGGTTGATATTATTTTTCTTCCTATGAGGTTGCAAACCCCTTCAGCTCCTTCAGTCCTTTCTTTAACTCCTTCATTGGGGACCTACACTTGCCTCTACCTGAGGAATGCCATGTAGCCTCAATTATAAGGCCAATTTCCTTTCTCCTGATAAAATTCATATAGACAATACTTAAGACTCTTGAAATGCTTCCCCATGCTAATGAGACATTCTAGGTACCCTAAGCCCCCAACCAATGACCTTTGCCCATACTGGATGTCCCTACCCTTGGTCCCTCAAAACTTTATAATCCTTGAATCACCCTAAGTAGTAGCAGTCCCAGTGTGGCCATTCACTGTAGGTACTCACAGGGCTTCCAAAACCCCTGATTGATGACTCCACCCCCATTGACCTTGTGGACCAAATTGGTCAATGACCCACAAGAGCTGGGAGGCCCACATTTCTATATGAGTATGATTCATGGTCTAAAAATAGAAATTAAACTCAAATACTTTTACACTGTGCTCAACATAATAAAATAGAAATTGATTTAACAAAATTCTCCAAACCATCACTCTGAAAAAGACAAAACATTGTTAAGAGAAAGAGAAGAAAACCTCAGCAAGTGAAAAGATGCCATGTATCTGAGTTGGAAATATGTCATCAATATAGCTAAACTTCCCAAATTAATCTACAGATTTAAGACATGTTAAAGAATATTCCAGGATGCCTTTCTGTAAGCTGATCTTAAAATGAATACACACCTAAAATAAAACTATAGAAAGAAAAGAAAACAAAGCAAAGAAAGTTTTAAAGCCTACTTTAAACCTATACAAATGCAACAATTTAAAGGACCCTCCATTGAATATATCCAGGGAATCTTTCAATATGCCAAAATATCTGAGCGAAGAGAAAGAAACTTACTAGACTGTTCTGCCTAATAAAATTAATGTAGTTGTCACTCACAGTGAAAACCTTGACTTACCACTCCCAACCAGAAAAAGGTAAGGATTCAAAGAATCTTTGAGACATTGTTTGAATATTGTCATTACTGAAATTAGACTAAGAAGGACAGGGATTTATCTGGAGATGTTCCATTCATAGAATACTACCATTCTTCAAATTATCTTCTTTTTTAAATAAAATATAATTATATCATTCCCCACTTCCCTTTCCTCCCTCCAGTCCCTCCTATATACCTCCTGCATTAGCTACTACTCAAAATTATTGCCTCTTCTTAACTGTGTGAGTGAGTGTGTGTGTGTGTGTGTGTGTGTGTGTGTGTGTGTGTGTGTGTGTGTGCATATATAGATAAACTTTATTAGTCCTTTTAGTATTACTTGAAAATATATAGTTTCTGGGCTACCCACCTGCTATTTAATAACAAATTTGGTGCTCACCCCTAAGGAAAACTATTTCTCTGGTTCTCAGCCTCTGTAAGTTTCCTATAATTCTTTGAATATGGAAAAGACCCCATAAAATTTTCCTCTTTCATCCTAGCATGTTAGCATGTCTAACATGAAAGGAAGCTTCAGATTTTGTTTAGGCAGTCTAAATATATATTTTACCCACAGATAAGCATAGCTCTCCACTTTGCAACAAATGGAGACCATTACAGAAAATCACAACCTTGCAAAATGCAGAGAATGAGTGGGGAGCCCAGTGGCAATCACCACACCCTCAAAACAACTCCTGTGCCTAAGGTTCAGGGAACATCAAAATGAAGGAGAAGAAGAAGCATCAAGCAAGAGGGGAGGAAGAACGAGGACTAGCAACAAAGACCAGAGAATCTGCTGTAAGATTGTGTCTGTGTCTCCTAAACTGCCTGTTAAAGATTGACTTTTATGTGTATGGGTATGTGTGTCTGTGAAGCATTTATATACAATGCTTACAGAGACTAGAAGAGCATATCAGGTCCCCTGAAACAGTTATTAGACACCATGTAAGTGCTAGGAACCAAACCTGGAATCTCTGCAAAGCAACTACTGAACCTTCTCTCCTTCCCCCAGTCATCTTTATTTTTATTTCTAAATGCCTAAATTATGCTTTGGGGATTTCATCTCAGAATATTTTATCATAGATTTTATTGATTACAACCCATTGTCAAAATTTGGGTTGTAATCAAGAAAATGTCCATTGTGTTTCTGATATCTGGAATCAGAATATTCCCACTATTTTGTTTAGTATAATTTCTCAAAGCCTACATAATGCCGAGATTTAGTTTTATAAATGCAAAATTGTTCTGCCTTTTCTACCATATGATAAGACAAAAAGAATCATTTTAATTGCCAATAAAAATCTTCATTGTTGATGACATGGAATGGTAAAATTGTTTTACAGTTTGTCACATATCACATTCATTCTGTTTTACAAGATTTGAGAAAATGAAGAAGAAACTTACCATCTCATTATTCTCTGTATAGAACCCATGAAACCCTTGCATGTTTCTGCATCCCAGACCGGGAACATCATAAGGAACCCTGCAGCAGACTCACATCCTTGACCATAGGCCATATTGATTCTGTCTTCTACACTGAATCACTTATACTCAGCGAAGCACTCCCACCAGCTTTGCAAAAGTACATCATCTAACCCTGCAGAAAAACATCAAGCGAGGATGTGTGGAATATGTATGTTTCTACATAAGGCATATGTAGAAACTGTATTATTTGCTTTGTTTTGCCGTGAAATAAAAAAAACTACTCTAAACATAAATATTATTTTTTAAATAATATTTAAAAGGTGGTATCTGTCCTGATACCACTGCATGGACCACAAATGAGCTGCAAGGTGTAATGGAGGTACCTACTTCTTCTGTAATGTCTTCCCAGTCCCTCATCCTTCTGCTCCTCAGAAGTACAGATGTTCAGACCACTCTAGGCTATAGCTCTCCTGCTGAATTCTGCACCCATCTGTCACTCAGACAGACAGCCCTATTCATTCTGTCGGAACCAGTTTATCCTTCCCCTATTCCAGTGGTGCCTAGCCAACCCTCCAGCAAAACCAGTGTTTTATGGTATAATTATATGTTTTGTATACTTAATTTTTCCCAGGACTTCTTTGAAAGCCAACCTGTATTTACAAGCGTATTTTCCACCTTCTAAAGTTTTTGGAAGTTATACCAGTTATTACAAGACAAATAGAAAACATCACCACAGCTCCTCTTGGCCAGCGTTTGCTATGCTTCAGGAAACAAATCCTGTGCTTCAGGCATGCAATATATGCTATCACTGGGCTACACCACAGCCTGGAGCATGTTCACTCCTATTGAATCGATTCACATCTATTATAATATACTAAATAAAGGTTAGTCTAGTTTTACTTTTTCAATTTTTCTGTATACTTTTAACAGACACTAGTGGGTATTTAAATGCTTTGATCAAAAGATTTTATATCATAGAACATTTCAATTTTTCTGTTCATTTTATGGTTCTTCCCTCACTTCTTAACAGTTTAAAGTAGGATATCTTTACATTTGATATAAGTGTCTGCAACATTAATTGAAACGGAAGCAAGAGAAGATAACAATGCTAGCGTGGACTATAGGCACTGACTTATTTTGTGACTTTTACCTGCTCGCTCATCCATGGTAATGGCTGATCTTGATGGAGAAACCAACTATGACCTGAGCATTGCCCAGATCACTAAAGCATGCTTCAAGGCATGTCTGAGAGCCTTTGTCCAGAGACATTTGTCATGTGGAAAAGCAAGTAGGATCCCTCAGTGTGGGCTACTCCATCTAATAGACTCAGGACCCAGAGGGAACAGAGGTAGAAGGGACCCTGTCAACATAGGCTTCACCCCCTCTGCCACAAGTTGACTTGGTCTGCCACATGCTGCCACCCCCATAATGTTACTGTCCTTCCTCAAGCCCATAGCTGAATCAGTCTGCAGATCACAAATATTTAGCTGAATGTTTTCCATTTTTAAATGTTTGCAAAGAAGAAAGATTCAGAAAGGGGAGCAGAGAGTTATAAAGCATGATTCAAATATTGGTTCTTATCAAGGAAGACTTGGAAGAAATTACGTTTTCCTAAATTATCATCATTCTAAAACAAGGAGATGGATAGCATAATATATAACATACTCACCTAAGAATCGAACCTTATACAACAGGTTTTCAAACAGTAATCTAGGAACCAGTAGGTAGTATTTAAAAATAGTGGTTGTGACTGGAAATTCTTCAGTATAAATCCAACCTGTATGTTCTTTACAATTAGTGTAAATCTACTAATTGCATTATTAAGATATTTCTATAAGTAAATCTGGTTTACAATGCCATTGGATTCTAAACTCTTTTGAGGTTGAACCTTTTCCCAAATAACAGCTCAGTGCTAGGTGCCTGAGTCCTTCAGGATTGACTCATGAAATGGAAGCTTCAGTGAACTGTTAATTATATCCAAATAGCAAGAGCAAATGATAAAGGGAGGAAATGAGTAAAATGATTCACTTTAAAAAATTATGTTTAAATTTAGTTTGAGACTACCAAATTTCCCAAGAACCTAATATTTCAAAACTGTCATTGAGTGATACAGTTGAATACACACCAAAATATCTGTGTGTCAATTTTCAAAGCTATGAATAAGCCATACCCACAGCAAAATCTGAAAATTTACCCACAGTCCCACTGAGTTAATTTTTAGATTGTGGCATTGCTTTGAAAATTAACAAGACTCTATGATGGGAACAGTCAGTGGTGAAGAATAGTGGGTTTTGCCTAATGGTGCTTATACTATGTTAATTTGGGTCCCCCAGATTGTTTGTGTGAGAATCCTCAGGTCCTCACGAATGATGCTGAGGAACCCTGCCCCCAGTTGGTTCTGATTGGTAAATAAAGTTGCCGGCAACCAATGGCTGGGCAGAACAGACAGAGGCGGGACTTTTAGGATTCCTGGGCAAGGGCAAGGGAGGAAATAGAAGGAAGGGGAAATTTGCCAGGCAAGGAGAAGGAGAAGAGGAGAGGAGAGATGCCATACTTGAGAAGTTACAGGTCAGAGAACATAGCCACCACATTAGAGCCGGGAGATAGCAGCCCCAAGAGGGCTGCCTGACTGGAACAAAGATGGTATACACATTTTAGTAAGTAATAATTTAAGAATATCAGAAGGAGGTGGATTAGCCATGTGGAGGTTAGGAAGTGGGCCAACCATTGAGATGATTTAGGCTTATCAAAATATAAAGGGTGAGAAAGGGTGAGTGTGTGTGTGTGTGTGTGTGTGTGTGTGTGTGTGTGTGTGTGTGTGTGTGTCATTTGGGAACCCAGAACATTGGGGCATGTAGCGAGGAATGCCGCTGCCTAGATCATTTTGAGTAGTTGACTGAGTACTTCTACAGTGAAGGGACTGAGCCTACAGCTGAAAGTAACTAAGAGAAGAGGGTTTATGTTGGCCTATGGTTTCAGAAGGAGCATCCCACAATGGTCCTGGACAGAAAGCTAATCAATCACATCTTTACAGCAAACAGGAAACAGAGTGAACCAGAACTGAAGTCAGGCTATGAACTCTCAAAGCCTGCCCACTCAATGACGTAATTCCTCTAACAAAGTTCCAAAGCAACCCTAAACTGGAAAGGAGGCTCACCGGCCAGCTATTGTGCCCTCCTGCCTTTCCCAGACGCAAGTGCTCTTGGAACATAGAGTAGATGGGAGACAGATGGTCAACTGAAGGAGGTTCCATGGTTCGACCCCCTCAAGGTCATTGTCTTTGCAGTGATAAAGTTGCTTTGGCATTGCCCATGCTTCTGCAAGAAACCCTTCATGCGTGTTGTATATGTAAACCAAGTGAAATTATTAGTCTTTCAACTGGACTTTGGAGGAGCTGCTTGTTTCAGCATGTCTCTGTTGCCCTTGGTGAAAAGAGACATATTCACTTTACCCCAGGAAAAATTAACACAATGTTCTATTTTTATGTTTACCAAGACTTGAAAATATAATATTTACTCCCTTTCCTCTTTTATTTTTATATACCTTTTGTTTGTTGGACAAATTAGGTTGTTAATTATGGATTTTTGTTTCCCCTTTTGTGGTGGTCTCTATCTCTGCTCCAAGTATAAGAACTATAAACCATAAGCCCCAGAGAAAGGCTTGATTAGCCTGTTTAATTTTTTTAACTTAAACACTTCACATTCACATCTCATTGAGAAGTATGTAACACTTCTTATGTGGTTCTAAAATTTGTTATGCCCAGTAGGGGCAGTGGATTACCTCATTTTTAAACTCCCCTCAGACTCTGGCCAAATAGTGCTGGTGACACTTAATGGCTGTCTAAGAATATTTTTTTCCTAGCAGCAAGAGGCTTTTACATGCCACCATGTTCTCTACATTTATTAGCTAGAATTCTTCTCTAAAGAACACCTTTATACATAACAGTTATTACTTCTACAAGTGATACTGGCATTCATAAAATGAATGTACTCAGGATTTTGTCTAGTAAGCATAATGGATTTCTATGATGAAAAAATAGGCTTGGGTAATTTTATAGTCAATATAATATAAGTGCATAAAACCCATTGAATATATCACATAGTTTAAAACATGAAGTCCTTAATTAAAAATTGTTATTACTGGAAGTCATGACCTTTACCCTAGTAGTGGACATGACTTTTGCTTGGCAGAAGTGTTTTCAGCTTTGATTTAGGATGAAATGGTTATAGGGGATTTCATTTTTAAGATAAAGTATAAGTAAGAGACATTAGGCTACACCAGTCCCCCCAGCCTATTTGCTGCTTTTCTACATCAGGTTAAACTACAAATTTCAATCTTGTTGTTTTATCAAAAATTTTCCCCTTTCACAAAGTAATAGCTTTTACAAGGCACCAGGACTAGGTGCCTCCACGTGAAACACTTTATCAGCAGGTACTTCCATCCCAGGGAAGGGAGTGGGTAACTGTAATGCATCCAGATCCATTGTTTCTTTCATTTTGCAAAACTGTCTCTAACAGTATTTGATGTAAAGTCCTGTATATCCATGGTCCCTATAGTCACATACACTCTTATTTCAAAACAGTTTATTTCAAGTTCCTGTTTTGCATACACATTTGCCTTTTATGTTTATTGTTTCCATTCTGTTAACCAGGATACTTAATTCGTATTTTAGATTTTTCTAAACTCAGGAGAACGTGAGATATACTTGAAAGACAAAACATATCAGTAACCGATAAAAGTTAGCCATGCATTTGAGCCTGTGAATCATATGCTTTTCTTCACAAGCATCGGGATCCCCAAATTTAATGTGTACATCTGAGGCAATGTGACAGCATAGCACAAAGCAACACTCATCCTGTTCACACTGATGACTTTTTTTTTTCTGTTGAATTTGATGACTATCATAGTCTGGACTGCTGTATGTCACAGTAAGTAGACTAGAAACAACAGAAATTTTATTTCTTGTTATTCTGGAGGTAAGGGAGTCCAAGATTAAGGTAAAAGCAGATCAAATGCCTAAGAAGACCTGATTCTTAGTTCTTCCCTCTATAGTTTCCAGAGTAGAAGGAATAAGACAGGTCTTTGGGGGCCTATCAGTATCAAGGACACTAACCCTATGCACAAAAACTCTGCCCTCAAAATATAACAAGCTTGCAACCTAACTTTTTTTTCTAAGTTTTTTTATTTACATTCCAAATCATTTCCCCTTTCCCATTTCCTCCCTCCCTGAAAGTCCCATAAACCCCCTTCCCTCCCTCTTTTCCCCATTCAACCCCTTCTCGCTTCTCTGTCCTGGTATTCCCCTACATCCAGTCTTTCCAGGACCAGGGGACTCTCCTTCCATCTTCTTAGAAATCTATTGATGTGTGAATTGTGTCTTGGGTATTCCGAGATTCTGGGTTAATATCCCCTTATCAGTGACTGCATACCATGTGTGTTCTTTTGTGATTGGGTTACCTCACTAAGGATGATATTTTCCAGTTCTGACCATATGCCTAAGAATTTTGTGAATTCATTGTTTTTAATTGCAGAGTAGTATTCCATTGTGTAAATATATCACATCTTCTGAATCCATTCCTCCGTTGAGGGACATCTGGGTTCTTTCCAGCTTCTGGCTCTTATAAGTAAGGCTGCTATGAACATAGTGGAGCATGTGTCCTTATTGCATGCAGGGAAAGCCTCTGGGTATATGCCCAGGAGTGGTATAGCCGGATCCTCTAGGAGTGTCATGCCCAGTTTTCTGAGGAACCGCCAGACTGCTTTCCAGAGTGCAACCCAACTTTCTAATGATGCCATTTGAAAGCTTAGAATTTCAACATATAGATTTGGGAGGCAAGGATGCATACATTATTTTCATCATCCTAATATGAGTGACAGCACTCTAAAGAAATCACATGTACTCATCCTCTGGCTACCAAACTATTAAAACAATACTCTCAAGGAATTGCAGTTTCCCCAGGCACTTCACACTGAGTGAAGAAAGGGTTAAAGCCTGGTGCCAGGCAGCCAGAAAAGGAAATTGTTTTCCAGGCTGAGACTTAGTAGAGGTCTGACAACATGTTAGCTTTCCTTACAGGAGAAACTGAAGACCCAGTCATATGGTATTGACAGGAGAAACTACACCTTAACCAAGAATGCCTAGTTATGCCAAAGTGATACCCAGGCTCACATGAAAACACCATTGTTCTTTGTAAGCTGCTTCTGTTTCTGGCATAAGACATCTCAATGTGAACAGGATGAGCGCTGCTTCATGCTATGCTGTCACATTGCCTCAGATGTACACATTAAATTTGGGGATCCCAATGCTTGTGAAGAAGAGCATATGACATCAAGTCTGTAAATTTTCTACCTCAAGTGTGAGGACCACAGTTTAGCTCCCCAGCACCTATGTAAATACTGGTCAGGCATGGTGGTGGTCCACATCATCTCTCCCAGTGCAAGGGAGGTAGAGACAAAAGAGATGCCTGAAGCAAGGTAGCTTGCTAGAGAAGGCAAATCAGCAAGGTCTGATTCAAGTGAGAGACTCTGCTGAAAGAAATAAAAAAGAGATAGAAGACACCTCTGCCCTCCATCCCACACACATACCTATGCACACATACCCAAGTTAATCTGTGCCCAAATACATGTGGATACACACACACACACACACACACACACACACACACACACACACAATCAGATCCTCAATATTAGAAGTACCTGGTACCTTTTGGGAAGGGCAAACACAGGATAGTCGATAACAATGTTGTTGAATTTGGGGTTACAACCTGAGACCCAACTCAGGTCCAGCCACTGATTGGGTGGCTCTATTGATTCTATTGGCTCAATAAGCCAATAGAATTAATAGTGAAGAGCAGAAAATGGCAATGTATTAACTATGGCTGCCCTGGGAAGAGAGAGAAAGAGTTCTGGCAAACACTTCAAGTCTGTCTTTGGGTCCTCAAGTGAAATTAAAGTTTAAGTAGAGATCCAAGAATAATGCATGCCTAGGTAATCCTGGTCAGTATGTGAGTTCTCACCCTGTATTATGTCTTTTCTTTCATCCATTATAAGATTTTCTAGGAGAATTTCTATTTATTTATGGTCTATAGTTTCAATAGTCTTACAGTCAGATTGAGAGACACAACATCTCTTTAGAGTATCTTCATTCTGACAGATCAGTTACAATGGGTCACCAAACAAAACTGGTTTTAAAAATACATACTAACCAAGGGAGATTAATGATTTATGTGCACACCAAGAAGAGAGAGAGAGAGACACATATATTTTCTTTCCCACTCCTCTTCCCTCAGGTCTCTCAGCACACTAAAAGGCTAAAATGACTCCCATTGTTAGTATACCCAGGAAATACCTCATTATAGACTTCACAGTGATAACTAGGGTCTAAAGGGAACCCTAGAGTTGATAGCTTTTAAAAGGAAATTTCCCTAGTTATAAATAGCTAGCCAAGATTAGGAAACACCAAATCTGTTAAGAGCCTAAGGAATCATGTGGTTACC
Organism: Tokudaia tokunoshimensis; assembly: GCA_036184795.1. Taxonomy (NCBI): domain Eukaryota; kingdom Metazoa; phylum Chordata; class Mammalia; order Rodentia; family Muridae; genus Tokudaia; species Tokudaia tokunoshimensis. Next base: position 51,514,658 of record BTHU01000011.1, on the reverse strand, counting down.
ATGCACCTGATGGAAAGAGGCCCTTCTGTGAAGGGACAATCTCAGAATAACCATCACCAATAACCTCACAGGAAATAGAAGGTGGGATAAGATGTCTTAAAAAGATGCATCCAAAAAACAAAGTAGAGGTCTTCCATATAAAATGTGAGGACATTAGAGAATAGATTAAAATGACAGAGTATTTAAAAGGTGAAATCAAAAGGGTTTATATAAAATTAGACAAAGACAGAAATTGGCAAAAGAAAAAAATGCAAGAAAGAATATTGCTATACTAGATTAAGAAGATTATTATTCCCACAAAACAAATCCAGGTGGAGAACAAAGAAAACAGAAAACAATTTTTTGTGTATTTTCGGTGAATTAATGGCAGAACCTTCTAGACTCTTAGACACCAGCAGAGGAGATGAAAAATAAACTCTCCCCAAGAGTCCTTTCACAATTCCAGAATGCTGAAGACAATGGAAAGATTTGGGAGTGAGTGTGTATGCATGTTTGAGTGAAGATCTATTTCTTACTCCTCTACCTACTGAAGATAAAGGGCAAACCCAGTCTGAAGAGAACCATTTTCCCACTGCACCCCGGGGTGTGGTGAGCAGTTATAAGTTGCACTAATAGAACTGTAATTGCTGCTGCGATTTATCACAGAAAGAAAGAAAAAAAAAGGCACAAAATGAGCAAAGGGAAAGGTATGCTTTGGTGAAGTTCTGAAGTTCATAGACTCAAAGTTCCTAGAGTTAGTTCTCTCCCCTTGAGGACACAGATGGCAGGTTGACTCTATAGCAAGGAGCTGTGCTATCAAGCATGAAATGCCATCTACCAGCAAAGCTCATTAGAGACACAGTGCCCACATTGGTTGAGTTTTTAAATTGGGGACCCTCTGCCTGGCATGTATCAGAGTTCCAGATCCCTTAAAGGAAAGCAGGTGTTCCTCATAAACAATATTGTTTGCACAAATAACTTAAACATAATAAAGTGTTCTTTTCATTCGGAGAACTTTGGATCAGTGTGGAGAAATGTTTATAATTCAGCTTCTGCAACAACAGGCACTGCAAGCTTCAAGTTCTCACTAATGAGCTGGAAGCTGGCGTGCTGGCCAGAGTATAGGCAAAGCTTAATTAGTTCTTGTTTCACTGTAATGGGAAAGCCTAAGAAAAAGAGCCCATGGTTTTCATTTGTCAATAAAACTCTTCCATTTAAAGAGTGTGGAAAGTTCTTCCTTTGATGTTCTAAGATATTTTAGAACGCTGCCAATTGTCAGGAATATAAAAATGTGATATTTGACCTTGAATCAAAGTTTCAAATACCTATTGATTAGTATGTGGGCTATGAAATATTGTTTAAATGCTTCCAGCCAGTCTGTGACTGAAGAAGAAAAAAAATACTGACATCTGTATGATGTTGACATAATGAAATCCATCACTTTGTGTACAAGTTTAAAGTAATAATTTTTCAAAAGGACAGCTAGGGATATGGCATGGTAGATAAGAGTGCTTGCTATGCAAGCATGAAGAACTGAGTGCAAATTCTCCACTCAGCTCTACCCCCACATAGAACCAGATATGATTGTGCATGGCCCTGTAATCCAAACCCCCTGGAGATGGGCAAAAAGCCTAGTTCCATCTTCGAAGAGAGATCCTGTCTCAAAGGGAGTAAGGTAGAGAGTGATAGAACAGGACTCCTGATATTTCCCTGTGTGTGGCAGGAAAAGACAGTGTAGAGGTTCCTCCATATTGTATTCTTGCTGAGGTCATCTTAGGTTTAAGTAGAATTTGACCTACCCAATTCTGTTCTAGGAAACTGAGGTCAAGATGCCCCAGCTAGCTTACCTTGGCTTGTGTTAAACTGCTTGCTTGTGTAAAACCTCCTCCTGAAGCTCCCGAACAAGATAACAGGTGTGGTTTATACCTTTAAAATCCCCTTGCTCTAAATGCTCTGGGCTATACGTGGATCCTGAACACCTTAGTGTAGTCCCAGCCAGCTGGAATAAAGACTTTCAATTGGTTATAGTTTGTATCTAAATAGTCTTCTCTTGGGACATCATGTAACATATACAGGTAGGTATTCATGAACACCTATACATACACATACAACACACATATATATCATACAAAGAAGCATATGTATACAAGCATACAAATAAATAAATGCAATAAAATTTAAATTTATATCAATGTGGCACATGCCAGGTATATTGGTATTTGTAAGCAAAAGCAAGGTAAAAAGACCAAACTAGGCCATCTTTTGGGTAGAAAAGTTTATTCCAGCTGACAAGGCTATTTCTCAGGAAGCAGAGAGGAGCAAACCTGGCATGGAGAATATTGGCGGTTATCAAGAGTTATATTGCTGCAAGAAGAAGGTGAGTTAGCTGGAGTAGCCTAGGAACTAGCAGATGCTGTTTCCTGAAGGAGTGGGTGGTAAGGGTTGGATATGGGGAGTAATGGCTTTTCCTGACAAACAGAAACCCACTTTACAAGGTTTTTGATGAGTGCAGACTTTAAGGAGCAATCCTTCTGCCTGCCTCCTTGGTGTCCCTGAGCTGACCCCAGGTTGTCATTTGACAGTCTGGAACCAGTGGCGATTTGAATGGCAAAGGCCCTCATAGGCTCATGCATTTGAATGCTTGGTTTTCACTTGGTTGACTGTTGAGAAGGGTTAGGAAGTGTGGCCTTATTGGAGTAGGTGTGTCACTGGGGATAACAAGCCAGGCCTAATCTCAGTCTCTTCTCCCTGTCCCTGTTCTTCACCCTCTCCCTGTCCCTTTTCGCCTCTTCCACCTTTTCCCTCTCTTCCATACCCCCTTCCTTAACCCCTCTCTCTAGTTACAGACCAGGATGTAGCTTTCAGCACTTATCCAGCACCATGCCTTACAACCTGACTCCTTTCTCCCCTCTGTGACAATGAATTAACTCTCTGAAACTGTAAACAAGCCCCTAGTTAGATGTTTTTCTTTATAAAAGTTGCCTTAGTCATGGTGTCTTTTTACAGCAATAAAACACCAAGGCAGGACCTAACAACATAAACGTATAATGCCCCACTCAGATGATGAAATCAGGAGATTCAGCTACATTGTGAATTGAATGAAATCCTGAGTTATGTGAGATCCTGTCTCAATTAGTTAATTAATTAAAAAATCGGGGAATAAAAGAAAAGAAAACTAGGAAACTAATCAATTCACGCAGGCTTTTATACCCACCCCTGATGGCTTTGTTGTTGGTTCTTTCTATACTCATTTTCCCGTTAGATGAAACAAATAAAAATGATAGTATTGCTCTCATTATTGTTAAAGTCCTTAATATCTCTTCAGTTTAAAGCAAACCTATATTCATATCCCACTTGGTCCTCACCAGGATAGAGATAGGAAAAATACTTATTATCATGCATATTTCTTTAAAGCATGTTACTGAAATTGTTGCTCTCAGTCATATTCACTCCACTGATTTCTAGATGTCCCTCAACGGAGGAATGGATTCAGAAGATGTGGTATATCTACACAATGGAATACTACTCTGCAATTAAAAACAATGAATTCACAAAATTCCTAGGCAAATGGTCAGAACTTGAAAATATCATCCTTAGTGAGGTAACCCAATCACAAAAGAACACACATGGTATGCAGTCACTGATAAGGGGATATTAACCCAGAATCTTGGAATACCCTAGCCACAATTCGCATATCAATAGATTTCTAAGAAGATGGAAGGAGAGACCCCTGGTCCTGGAAAGACTGGATGTAGGGGAACGCCAGGACAGAGAAGAGAGAGGGGGTTGAATGGAGAAAAGAGGGAGGGAAGGGGGCTTATGGGACTTTTGGGGAGGGAGGAAACGGGAAAGGGGAAATGATTTGGAATGTAAATTAAAAAAAAAAGGAAAGGTATGTGGTGGGATATGTTCAACATACAATATATATTTGTATGGATTTCTAAAAAACAAATAAAATTTTAAATAAAAGAAAAAAAGAAGAAGCAAAGTAGGGAATCCAGACTTGGGAGGCTAGTTGTTTCCATTATCTTACCACTGCCTCATGCATCACACTAAGTCCTGTGATTCGCAGGTGGTATCACGAAAACTCAAAGGGAGAAGACAACACCCTACAAAGATAACCCTCATTATTTACAGCACCGTTCTAATGCCATAATTTACAAGTCTGCAATCAGGGAGCCAAATGGAATGGCTTACCCCCATCTACCTGATAGAAGTGTTGTAAAATATGACTAAATATTTTCCATCTATCAGGCCCAAGAGCTCCTAGAAGATTTTAAAAGAGTACCAACATTCAACTTGCAGAAAAGGGCCATATGCAGGAATTCCTCTATAGGACTTGCAGCCAAGGCAGCAGATTCCACTAAGTTACTCTTCTTTCTCCTCCTCATTTTGCACAATCCCTATACACCACTCAGCAGCATCCCACAGGACCTTCCCTTCTTCCAATGCTTGGAGAGTAGCCAGCAGAGTAGCAGAAGGGACTAGGGTATATCAAATATGCATTACTGTCTGAAGGTTATGATGTGTGCATCCTGACTGCTGGAAATGGAGGAGGAGAAAGGACAATGGATATGCACACCAAGAATAATTTTAGTGGGAACACAAAGGCACTAATCTACCATAGCAGAGTCTCCACAAAATGTTCAGCAGGTGTTCTCTCTGGGAAGTAGTGAAAAGACTAGGCTAAAGAGTTTTGAGTGTTTAGTAGTTTATATAAAGTTCCCTAGTTTGAGTCTATAAGCTAAAAAATCCTATTGGACCAACTTTTTGAAATACGGAAGAAAGCAACAGAGGCAGGCTACTAAGAAGCAATGTAAAGAAAATGAACAAGTCACCACTACCAAGTTTTGGAAGGATATGAAGTCAGGCACATTCTTAAAATGGAATGAGAAATGTTAAATAAAAAGAATAATAGGCATTTTAGAAGCAAGTCTTGCAGAAGAACCTGAAAACAAATAAGGAAAGTCAAACTTCTCTTTAAGAAACTTCAAGATTCCCCACAACACGCACAGAAACCATTAATGCAGCATCACTAGAGAAGACTTGGATTCTTTTCATTGTGCTTTTTTTTATAAAAGATTTATTTATTAATATATCTAAGTAACAATAGCTGTCTTTAGACACTTTTTCTTCTCGCTCCGTACTCGCTGTAGCTGTCTTCAGGCATGCCAGAAGAGGGCGTCAGATCTCATTAAGGATGGCTGTGAGCCACCATGTGGTTGGTTGCTGGGATTTGAACTCAGGACCTTTGGAAGAGCAGCGGGCGCTCTTAACCACTGAGCCATCTCTCCAGCCCCTCATTGTGCTTTTTACTTGTTAGAGAGCAGGGACATAAGAGGAAAGCAAGAACCATACCTGACCCTTCCAAATCTCTCCTCTGTCAAGAAGAGAATTAAAACTGAGGGTAGAAGAGAAGTTAAATGAAACTCCTTGTTCTAAAGGGAAACAAGAGACATTTAAGTCACACATTTGCTCAGGTACCACTCCACAGCTCATGTTCTGGGTCTAGGGTGGTTAGTTTTAATCATCAACTTAACAGAACCAAGAGTCACCTCCGAAGAGGGTCTCAATGAGCAACTGTCCTGATCAGGTTAACCTATGAACATGTTGGTGCAGGATTGTCCTGATTGCATCTGTTGATATGAGAAGACTCAGCCTGAAAGTGGGTGACATTATTTCCCTACACAGTGTAAGACACAGAAAGTTGGCTGAGCCCTGTGCCTGCATGAAATTATTCTCTCTGCTATTGGATGCAATGTGAACAGCTGCTTTGAGTTTCTTCCTGAACTTCCCTGCAATGACAGACTGTAACTCATTTCCTTTACTTGATGTTTAGTTGGAATGTTAAATATTACAAATGAACCCTTCTGTGCATTAATCTTGTATATCTCACTGCAAAGGCATGTATCATACCTGTGTCTGTCCTTAATTCAGTTTGGAGACATTGTTTGATGGACTGCAATTCTCAGGGTCTAGGGTGCTCATATTTGCCAAATCATTCCCAAACCCTGCTAAAAATGGACACTTCTACCCCCAGCAGGTCATATATGCTATGATGGTCTCCAGAAAGTGAGTCTTGGGGAATTCTTTTGAACAGGTGATGAATAGCCACATGGTTCACAGGGTGCATATCTGTGAATTCAACTGCTTTACTGACATCAATTTGTAGCTTCCAAATCAATCATTCAATTTCTCTGCAGTCATTTGTGAATATACTCATATGAATAGCAGTGAAAACTCTAAGTTCCCAATGTCCAAGTTCCCAGACAACACTACCCCTGTCTTATTTAGGCTTCTATACTAAAAACAAGTGCTCCTGCTGCGGTCTGTTCAGCTGTACATATTTTACATTATGTTTTTTCTTGATGATCAAACTCGTTTACATTTCTTCTGAGTATAGGATTTAAGAGCTATCTAGTGTCCTTTGGAACAAGGGGACTGTGATTTGCTTTATACAGAAAATGCATGTATTAGACAAGCTTTTGTTCAGACATGAGCTATAGTGTGGTTTGCTGTGAGCTCAAGGTTAATCAACTAATGAGGTATTATCTTTAAAATGAAGAATACATAAGGGTTATAAGTTGATGAGTCAACAATAAGTTAAAGCTAGAAGTCAGTATTTTCTCCACAGACAGTAGCTCAATTTTTGCTAATTCAGTCTTGAGTCACTTTATAGGCTTGCCACAGACAATAAATGGGTGAGGTTAAACATTAAATGGAATGGCAATTTTAACCACATATACATGTGTGTGTCAGTCTTGTTTATAATTTATCATTTAAAACTCTGAAATCTAGATTTTATATTAAAAGAGCACTGAGCAATAACTAAGCTACTGATTGCAACCATTTTTGAGTTGCTGAGAATAATTAGGACAAATATGGAAGCAAATTGTAACTTTATTAAATTCTGATTTCCAAAGCATCTATAGTTTGGACAGTGCTGGGGACCGAGGACTTTCCACTTGCTAGTCAGTGCTCTACCACTGAGCAATTTTTGTTTTTAATTTTAAATAAGCATTCCAAGGAATGGGCTGCTCATGACATTCTCCCACACCACCATTCTTTGTTCTTCTTCATGACTCCCCAGCATTTTATTTACCTCCCCCTGTTCTGTTCCTCTAGTCCTCCTCTTGAACAGTTCTCTTCTCTGCTTTCATGTCACATTGTCACTATTACTCTATTACTCTATCTTACCCTTCTCTTAATTTCTCGCTTCTTTCACGGACCCAATCTTACTCTATGATGTACCCACCACCCCAACAAACACACACATCGTGAAAATTTAAATCCAGATTTTGCACTGTCCAGAAAAAATGCCTAATATTTTCTCATAATTATGACATCTAAATCACACTATATAAATGCAAATGCTATGCTCGTGTGATATGTCCCTTCCATAAATCGCATATAAGTCCATAAATAAAATATAAGTTTACTATTGTAACTAGTATGACAATCCTGTGGGTAAGGTATTACTCTTGCTGTTCCATGCTGGAAGAAATAGAAGCACCAACAGCTCAACTGCCTGTATAGAATTATGCAGCTGATTGAGGGATAGAGCCTAGTTGCATAATCAAGCCTGACCCTAAAATATAGGAGACTAAATAAGTCCTTCTTACATCATAGCTGCAGAATTTAAAAGGCATGCCGGTTTGTGAGTTCTTATCCCATCATTGCACACTTCTTTAATGGCAGTCACCTTGGATGATAGGCTATTTCTTGGGCCATTGTTCGTACCCTTCACTACCCTTTTCTATACTATTTAGTTGGACCTTTGATTTAGATGTCTGTGCCCATTATAGGGATAACATTTCCTGACATTAAGGACATGCATTTTTAGCAAACTCATTAAAGTAACTTTCATTTTGCATTTCTAATTACAGTGTTCAAGCTCATCAAAATTCTGGAAGTAGAAAACTAATGTGCAAAAAAAAAATCCAGTCTTTGCAAAGAACAAAAACATGTCAGCTATTCCACCATTCCATATCCCGATAAACGTAAAACCTAATAGCTAAGTGCTGAAGATATTTTAAGATGTTCTTTTTAAAAATCCATGGAGGTAGCAAGACAAGACACTCTACAAACAGACATGACATAATGGGATTAATTTATGGAAATGACATATCCCAACCGCCCAGCAGTGACATTCATATAAATCATTAAAATCAGTGACCACAATCTAAGGCTGCACACATCTTTCTTCAATGGGAAGGAAGCCTCTGAATACTGAGTTGGAACTGTATTTGAATTCCTCCTGCCAAATCTCTGATCAAGTACTTATAGGCTCAAAAATATAAGATATTTTATCTGTGACAGTAATGTCACTGGAGTCATTAAAGTCATGTTGAAGTTTCAGAAGGGACAAGACAAGTAAGGCCACCAAATAAAAGGCCAGCTGGCTGCCTAAGTCCAGCAGAGTGACATCCTGAATCATTTTCACCTTTTTTGCATTGATTACTACATTTTACATATTATATTTACTAATATGATTTTGTGAAGAGCTTACACTTTGCCTCATGATTTGAGTTTTCTTGGCTCTGTATCTCAAGTAACTTTTTCTCCAAACCTGCACCATCAAGATATCTGACCTATTGATCCAGCACAAAACTCTCCCTGAAAATCATTTGCAAGATGTACCTCCAGCACAATGCCTGCCACCATTGAACCCTGGGCCTCTAAATCATTACCTTAAAGACCTTAAGGATATTCAAATTTCCAGACTTCTTGTGAGGCACATTTGACTTAAAACAGCATTTAGAAAGCTTATACTTTGCTTTTCCACTAAGAAACTTTTTTAAACAATGGATTGTAAATATATATTTCTTCCCAACTATTTTTCATTTATAGACAAAAGTACTGAGAAATTTCTGTAATAAACTGAAAATTACTTCTTAAAATTATAGAAGCCTAAATTCTGAACATAAATCTTAAGTTGTGGTTTCTTTAGTACTTAGATTGCTTGGGAATTTGAGCTGTGGGTGATGGGGAGGTAGCCTTCTCTGGAAGGCTGCTTCAGGGTAACCCACATGTCAGGATCCTCTGTCTTTACATCATATGTTAGACTGGAAAGTTCCTGATGGGTAGCAGTATGGGATCAGGTGAGTCTCATCACCAGTGGAAGTAGAAACTGGTAGAGCACTATGAGAGCCAATGTGGAGATTCCTCAAAGAACTAGAAATAGATCTACCACACGATCCAGCTACATAGTCTCAGGCGGATACCCATAGGACTCAGTGTCCTACTCATCAGTGTTCATTGTTGCTCTATCACAAAAAGTCAGAAAATGAAAACTGTCTAGATACGCATCAACAGATGAAGGAGTAATAAGGATTTGGTACATTTACACAATGAGGTATTATTCAGCTTTTAAGAAAAATAACATTATGAAACTTGAAGGTAAATAGAGCTACAAACATTCATTCTGAGTGAGGTAGCTGAGACTCAGAAAGATCAATGTCACTTCTTCTCTCTACATGCATAGTTAGATATGCATGTTTCATTTAGAATACAAAGGGCCATGTGGGGGCTTTCAAGAGAGAGGAGATGGAATGCAGTGTCAAAGGGGGTTAAAGAGGAATAATGGAAAAGGAATGTTAAATTGGGGTAGAGGATGGGGAAGATGACCAGTGTAGGGGGGAGGAATATGGGGATGCATAAATAACATTATTGACCTTTCAAAAGAGTCATAGAAACCTACTACTACAGAGGCTTTCATACATATGTATACATATAATATGTATGTATATGAATATTAATATATATTTGTATATATATAAACTATATGCATGAATATATATGTATGTATATAAACATACATCTACATTTAAACTTTATACACATACATACACATATATATGTGTGTATGTATGTGTAAATTGTTTAAATACATATATATATATATATATATATATATATATATATATATATGCACAAACATTTCTGGTTACTCTCCAAAACTTGACTGTAAGACCCTGCTTCTGAAGATGTCACATACTAAAATCATAGAACATGGGTACGTAAAGTTGTTAACTAATCTTAAAACTTCATCCTACTTGCTAGCTTTCATGGTATTGGAAGGGGCTATGCACTCTACCAGAAGTAAAAAAGTAATCCTTAATCTTACCCAGCTATGAACTCTGCAAGTCACAATAACAACTGGAGTAGCAAGACATGCTTTGTGGTATAATAGTGATATAAACATCATGGAAATAACCAACTATTTTCTGATGATTATATTTAAATCCTAATCCACAAGATGAAATCCATACCTGACACCATTATCAGCCAAGAACCTATGGCCAGACAGGACATAGACCCTACCAGAGAACCTACTACTGTTATTTTGCCAAATGGGCAAATTAAACTAACTCTTTACGACGTATCCTTATACCTACAGATCAGTGCCTCTCTTCTGTTTTCAGTAGGTGGGAATTCACACAACTAGTCAAGGTGAGGAGAATGAGAGACTGCAGAGTGCTCATCCCTCAGTAGACATCTGTACCACACCATATCCTGCCAAGCCTCGGGGATAAGTGCAGAAGAGGACACAGGAGTGTTTGTGGGAGGAGGAGGAGCTGGGAGGAGTTGGATTGCTTGGGAAGGGGATGGACCTGGGAGGAACTGGGGGATGAAGTGAATGTGATCAAAATGAATGTCACGAAATTCTCAATGAACTAATACAATTTTCAAAGAAAATTCAAGATTCATCCAGGTTCATCACAAATACCCAGTATAATGTGAGTAAATGGCCCTTTGTCTGTGATAAGTCTGGAGACAGCTCTTTTGCATGAATTACCATCATCACTGCAGCCACGGTTACCAGACACAGCAGTTGCACTTTCCTTGAAATTCAGTTCCAAACAATATTACCAGCTGTAAAGTGTTCATGAGTGTTTTCTTTGTTCTTTGTCTTTCTCATGGCCTTGCTCACACATCCTAGAATATGAAACTTCTACATTTACTCACTCCCGTTTTATTAAAACTGTCGCTTCTATAGAGCCTGATTTCTTTTTGTTGTCACTCGGTTTCTTTTTGGATGCTGAGCCTGCCAGTCCTTGGTTCATTTGAATGCTCAAGCTGCATTGTTTAAGTGTGGCTTTGATTTAAGAGGGAAAGATTATGCATAAAATAAAGCACAGTAGATAAATGAAAATCACCTGCCATTCACCAGATGATGAAGGAGCTGCCCTCACCTTGTCCTCTCCCCTGTCAAGTTCACCACATGCTCAGTGACAGCTTGTGGCTCATTGACATGCCCAAGCCTTTTCTGCCCTTGTTCCTACCTGCATCGCTCAATCCTATAACCCTGTGCCTCCATATCATTGCCTGGAAGAAACTTTTTTGTAACCCATTTGTCAGTAACTCAGGGCACTTCCCCAGAGAATGCTTCTCAACTCTTCAAATGAGGCCAGGCTACCATGTTCTACCCCCTAACAAATTTCCACCTAGCCACCCTCCATAGACTAGAGCTTTATTTCACTTGATGACCATCATGTGGGATGGTTCTGCAGACACATTCATTACTTAATTTTGTGGCAGGCCAGCTCTATTGATTTACATAGGGTTTGATGAAGCCCTGACAACATTGCACAATTGGGATGAGCCAGAGAAAGTTATAATATGATTATGCATTGAATTCAAAAAAGAAAAAGTTACATTTGCTATAGGTAACAGATACATACTTGAAAAGTTGCTTATGAATATTGTTTTCTATAAACCACAGTGTCTTTAAACCATTAACTAATTTCTACTATGTAAAAAATAACAGACTACTTATGAATCACTTTTCTGTTCCATAAATAATTTATGATGATTAAAATACTTATGTATTATAGATTATTAGAAAATATAGAAGTATATGTAAAAAAGAAAGAAACATAGAATCTTATCACAGGCAATATTCTAGCAATATTTTATCTGGCATTCTTTACTATGTACATAAAACAATGTTTTCATTATATAGCGTATGCAATTTAGGGTCCTTTTTTCCTGGTGTTATGTTATATTCCAGACTTGTCTCATGAACTTATGATCACCCTACTTCAGTCCCATAGAATGTTTGTTTGTAAACAGGTCTGTCTAATGTAGTGGCATCTGTCTTGGAACTCGCTATGTAGACCAGGCTAACACTGGCTTCCTGGATGCTGGGATTGAAGTGAGTGACCCAAAACATTTCACAGGTCAAATCATCGCATGTTAGACATCTCCCATGTTCTCCTACCATAGTCATACCTACATACACTGCTATGTAGCAGTGTGTCAGTCAAAAGCATACCATGTACTCAATAGTGGTTCTAAAAATTATCATAAAACTAAAAAATTACTCCCAGTGATGTCACAGTTTGGTATCATACAACTATGCATTACTCGTGTGTAATATGTTGGTATAAACCAGCCACCATGATGATTGCCCCATGAATGTAGCATAGATAATTCTGAGAGAGCAAACTAGTTGTCAGAGTTTCTATTGCTGCGGTAAACATGATAACTAAAAGGGAAGAAATGGTTTATTTGGCTTATATATCTGAGGTCATAGTCCATCACTGACCAAGTCAGAGTAGAGACTCAAGGCAGGAACCTGGAGGTGAGAACTAATGAACAGGCCTCAAAACACTGCTTATTATCAAAACACACATGGTATGCAGTCACTGATAAGGGGATATTAACCCAGAATCTCGGAATACCCTAGACACAATTTGCATATCAATAGATTTCTAAGAAGAATGAAGGAGAGACCCCTGGTCCTGGAAAGACTGGATGTAGGGGAACGCCAGGACAGAGAAACGAGAGGGGGTTGAATGGAGAAAAGAGGGAGGAAAGGGGGCTTATGGGATTTTTGGGGAGGGAGGAAACGGGAAAGGGGAAATGATTTGGAATGTAAATAAAAAAAAAACTTAGAAAATAAAAAAAAAATGTCCAGTCTCTTTAAAATATGCAGATTTGTAAAAGCTCAAAGTCTCTCTAAAAATCCAAAATATTAAGTGTGGACTCCTGTGAAATAAAAAGTAAATCACGTCTTTCTTATTCCAAGAAGGAAGAAGCAGGACAGAGACACAATCTGAACAAATCAAAAACCAAAGTCTAACTGGGTAAATCAAATTCTATAGCTAAATAGTGACATCTGGAATGCCCTCAACATCTTCTGGGCTCAAAAGGGGGTGGACAGCTCCAGCTCTCAAGCTCTGACTTCTGCAAAACATATAGTCTCACACATTCAGTCTGGTTCCAGTCCATTGCTATCCCTGGTGGTCATCTCACCAAAATAGCAGTTTCCAATATGCTAATATCTCCACACTCTGTATCTTCACCAGTGGCTCTCCCAGCCTCTCACAGATCCAAAAGCTCAGTTGCTCTCCATGACCTCTTCATGACTTAAAGATGGGCACAGAGATACTTGCATATAACCCACATGAGATACCTTGACTCCCCTGTCTGGACCATATTCTCTAGATGCTAACCCTGAGTAAATACTCCCAGATCTTAACAGATGATCCTGGTCTCTTCTTAGTAACAGTGGATTTCTCAACTCCAGCTGACCAGCAGCAATATTCCCAGACAAGTCAGCACTGCTGCTGGTCTCATGTTAATCACAGCTGATTCATCAGCCCTATTTGACCAGAAACCACAGCCTTAGTACAAAGTATCACACAAATGGCTTCAATGGACTCACTGATTGCCTTTTAAACTTCCCTTTGAAATGCTACATACGAGGCCTCCTTAATCAGTACTACTTTCAACATTGTCTCCCAAGTTCTCACCATAATACTTTAAGCTCTGAGAATTTAATGGGGTTTCCAGCCCACACCATCTTCCTCAAAACATGGTCAGGTCGGTTACAGCAATATTCCATGACCTTGATAGCAATATTGTTCCTAATTTCCTTTCTATTGCTGTGACAAACACCACCACCAAAAGCAAGTTGTGGAGGAAAGAGTGTATTTCAGCTTACAGTTACAGGCCATCAGGAAGGGAGGTCAGGGAAGAAACCCAAGGCAGGTACCTAGAGGCAGAAACTGAAGCAGAGACCATGGAGAAATTCTGCTTACTGGCTTGTACACCAGGTTGGCTTGCTCAACCTGTTTTTTTATACCACCTAGAACCACCTGCCAGGGGATGGCACAACCCTTAGTGGGCTGGGTCCTCCCCCATCAATCATTAATCAAGAAAATGGCTACAGGCAATCTCCTGGAATCATTTTCTCAACTGAGGTTCCTTTTCCCAGATAACTCTAGCCTGTATAAAGTTGACAAGACACTAACCAGGATACTAGTTGGTACAAAACAGACTACACGACTGGTTTATGTATTGGCTATCCTGAACCATAAGCTGTTATTTCAGATTTAGAAGATCCTTCAGTAACTATTCCAAACACCCGTGTTGTCCCAGAAGAAGATAGCTCCTCAAGCCCACGTCACCACCTCCTTACACCTTCAGAGAGATAAGACATGGGGAGAGAAGACAGTGGTAGTGATAGTTGTTATCTTGTGTGGACCCAGGCTACGCAAAGATGCTAGTGTCTTAGTTCTTAACCCAAAGGTTTTAAAAAATAAAATAGTAGAAAGTTAACAATCATAAGTAGAAAGCCTGGCATCTTCTTATAGGCCTATAATCCCAATATTTGAGGGCCCAAAGGCAAGAAGATGCTCCATAGTGAGCACCATGCAACCCAGGACCAGAGAGCGAGACTGTCTCTTTAACAATTACAAAGCAGCAAAACCTTACAAAATAAAAAAGCGCATCGTATAGTTGTACATTATGTTTGTGTTTTAAGCTGTTTTCCAGGTATAAAATAAATTAGTTTGTAAGAATACAATAAGTTATTTTTTACTGTAAAAAAACAAAGTAATTTAATAAATTCAGTGTAGCATAAATAGAGTGTTCTAAAGTGTACAGCAGGGAACAGTCATGTCCTGCTTTCAAACTCATTACCAACTCAGTGACTCACCTAGAACAGCTTCCCACTCTGTAAACCCCACTCATGACAGGCACCCTAGGCAGATGTGCCCGTATGGTTTACCTTTATACTACATCTGGGTCCTTCCTTTCCTATGCTTAGACATCTACTATCTGCTATATAGTATTATTTCCATCACTTCCTTTATAGAGCAGGCTTTATGAGTTTTTAAGCCAAAGAATAATCTGAGTATGAAGTAAGTTATGCCACCTAAGTTTAAGTACCATCTAGTCACACAGTGATTAAATTGCCCCAGAATGTGTCCCTGACATGAAGTGATTCATAGCTAGTCTAAATTCAGAAGAAAATTGTGTGGTCATAAATAAGCAGCTTAGGAGAAACAGTCATAGAAGATTACAAGGAATAACATAAAGATAGGATTTATAATGCATACCAGTGTAGCTGGGAAATGTGGAATTTGGTGTCCAAATCATTGTTAGTCATCTGGCTACATTGCTTCTACAGGGCAAATATTGGATTTTCCCACATTCCAAGGTATTTTTTTCTGATAGGAAATTGAGATAACACTCACTTCACAGGTTTCATTTAAAGATGAAATGCAGTAAACTCCCTCTTTGTTATTTAGCATCTGCCACATCCCCATCCTCTCATACAAGCACTAAAGAGATGTTATTAGCAAATGGCCATCATCAAGTTAAAATAAGTGGAAGAAATAAAGAAGGACCAAGATCTGAGAAATAAATAGTCATAGTCCAAGAAGGAAGAAAATGCTAGTGGGAAAAGGGTCAGGTAGAAAAATCTAAGGTCCAAACCACACTGATGTGTAAAGGTTGAAATGGAAGAAAGGATGGGGCTAGACAGTTAATGCTCCAGGGTAAGTTAGACACGCCTTCACAGAGTTAGAGGTTTTCTTTGAGCCATTGTAATCATGTCCAGTGGTGGCCTTGAAGATAAAGCAAATACCAGCCAGCATCCTTAACATGACAAGCTC
This sequence comes from Tokudaia tokunoshimensis, assembly GCA_036184795.1. Taxonomy (NCBI): domain Eukaryota; kingdom Metazoa; phylum Chordata; class Mammalia; order Rodentia; family Muridae; genus Tokudaia; species Tokudaia tokunoshimensis. The sequence continues at coordinate 51,498,771 of BTHU01000011.1, read as the reverse complement.
CAAGCCTGGTGACTCCCTGTCTGAAGAGTGGAGCAAGTACATTTAGTATAAAAACACATTTTCATTCAACACAAAGTAAATGTCTGACTGGTAAATGTCTGTCTGGCTGGTAAACATCTCAATAGACAAACAGGAAATCATTTGGAATGCAAATAAAAAAACTTAGAAAATAATAAAAAAATAATAAAAAAAAGAAAAAGAAATGAGCAAATAATTGTTAACACTATGTTATACTGAACCAGTATGTACAGTATGTCCAAATATATACTCTTCTAATAAGCTTTGTGGCCCTAATAAATAACTTAATCTCTCTAAAAAAAATACATAGGGTGAAGGAGAGATCAGACTCAGGGCTTGGGGGAATGTCTTCTCACCTTCACACGGGCACACACACACACACACACACACACACACACACACACACCATACATACATACATACATACATACATACATACATACATACATACAAGAAAAACACTTTTAAAACATTTTAAAAGAAGTTTAGAAGTAGAAATGATTGGCTCTCTGGTGCCATCATGGTTCTAGCTGGTTTTCAGTCTCCCCAAAAGCCATCTTTTTTATGCCAGAAATGTTTTCTACCCATATAATCACAAAATGCCTAGCCACAGCTCCAAATGTTAGACAACCACCTCAAGAAACAAACAAACAAACAAAAAAAAATCGAAGGAAAATGGTTTTCATATTCTTCTCCCTTACTCTACCCTCTTAGAGTAAACCCTGCTTACCAGTGACTTCCCCAGTAGTCCCACATCCACTCTGAGAGAGATCACCATTCCATAGTGTTTTTCTATATTTAGATCAGTCATGACCCCTCCTGTGGAGCTAGGTATATAGAAAGAGAAGCAAACCCTGAGTTCTCTTGATAATCAAGCAGCTGACTGTGGGTGTTGGAGACATTAGAGGAGGCATGGCACAGGCTGCAAGGGAGTGGGAGGGCACCTGAGCACTGGCCCCATCTCTTTCTTAAGCTAATGGCTACTCATATTACTCCACTTTAAGGCCCATTATCACACTGGAGATAAAATTCCATCCAAGCTCTGGATTGTATATGGTGTTTTCCTTCTGAAACTCATGTTGGACATTAGTCCCCACTGAAAGGTAGTAAGAGGGTGGAAATTTAACCTGACTATAGGGTTTGGAGGTATAGCCTTGGGATGGTGATTAGGAATCTTTGTGATCATCAAAGTCTAACAACTGAATACCAAGAATACATAAAGGGGAAAGGAGCAGAACAAACGCACACCCATTCACACTCCGTGTTTCTGCTCAGAGACTCTAGCAACAAGACCATTCACCTGATATAATGTGATCTTAGATCAGAATCACCATCCAAAGAAACTTCTAGAGAAAAGGAAGCCTGCAGGATTGTCTCATTCACAATGGAAAATGAGTTAACATAACTTCCAAGTGTGTGTGCAGTTACAAGGGTTAACAATAAGGTATGCACGAATGCTTCATAACTGCTACATGGAGGTACAGGTGCAACTTCTGTTGAGTGACAGTGGGGTGCTTTGAGCTTCTGTTATCTGCAGACTTGTGAAGATTCACAAGGCAGGAAAGGTGCTACATGACACCATTATCATTATTACAACTCTCAGGGAAGTTGGCAGACAAAGCACTGTTATTGATCACATACACCAACTAGTAAATTGGGTAGCCTGGAGCTTTTCAAAACACACTGAACCTACCTTGAAGCTTGACAATGAAGATTGTTTACAGCCTATCTGACAGTGGGAGCCACTTTAAATATTCTGTCAAAGACAGAAATGTCATGAGTGAACCTCAGCAGGAAAATAATTTGTCAAAATCTCAACAGGAACAATTTTCAATGTATTAGGATTCTGAGTCTTATATGCTTGAGTTACCCCCAGAACAAAACTCTATGCATGAATAAACAGATAAATGCAAGGGAGACAAACCAGAGGGTTATGTGGCCCATTGACTCCTGGAAGGATGCTGAGACTGACAAGAAGGTGAGCGTTACCTCTGTTTCTCAATGAATCAACCCAGCCACTTGGCAGTGACATCAAGGAAAACAATCAGCATCCGGAAGAATGATGTAACCATCTGATGGGTATGTGAGTTGTAAAGCCATCTGTCCTTGTGCCCAGGCACCATTGATTTCTGTGTCATACTGCCATGGCCTTGTGGAAATTGTTTTGTGAATTATTTATAGGCTGACTGAGGAATCAGAAACTTTTAGGTCAGGACAGGTGAGTAATGAATGATTGAGGGTCAGACTGCCAGGGCCTACTGTTATGCAACATACAGAGAGAAACATAACTGGATCGCCACACTGATCCTAGGACCCATCCAAGGGAAATAAGGAAAAGACCTAGAGGGCTGTACTAGACTGGCTATTCTGCTAATTATCTCTATCCCTCAGGTTTCCCCTGGCTCTCTTCCCTCTAAAATAGCCATGTATGCTTTCCAAGTTACGTATCAGACCATGTGAGTGACTTATATTAACACCCTTCTCTCCCAGTCACTCTATCTCTTCTATAATGCCTCTACACTCCTGAGTCCCCATCTACGATGGCCTCCTCTAGAGATGCTGAAATCAAGAAGGTAATTGTCATTGCTTAGCTAGCTATTATTTGGTGTCATGTGGTCATGTGTATGGTAGAAATAGGATGACAGACAAAAAAAAATTGAGTGACTGTTAAAATTGCACGCAAGATGCAGTAAAAATAAATACGAAGGAGACACAGAAATGAAACCAAAGAGGTTCAGTGGCTCAGCAAATACTTTTCGGGTTCCCAGGACATGAAGATGCCCTGGGAAGTTTGACACTTAAGCAGTGAGGCAGACACTGACATATTATGGTTGGTAGGACAGGGGGCAGACACTTTAATAGAATTGTACTGTGAAGTGTGATGACATAGAAGAACATTTAAATATTTGTTCAAAATGATTTGGGACAGGTACTACCCAAGGCTAAAGGAACATGAGCAAGATATGGTTCCACTTGAAGGGCAGATGAAAGGGGAAAGCAAAGCAAAGGAAAGAAAGGGTTAAATGGGAACAGGACTCTTAAGGCAAAAAAGTTCATGCTCAGAACCACAGATCAGTCAGGACAAAGTCTACATGCTGCAGTAGTACAGTCTGCATCCATTCCTCCTCTGTTCCTTGTGTGGCCCTGAGAGAACTGAGCACTGTTACCCATGTCTTACACTGCAGATAACTAGACCTAGTAGCAATTATATCAGCCAAGAAGAACTAGGCCCCAAAGGCTCCTGGCTCCATTTCTAAGGTCCTGTTGCTTCTATTACATCTCCTTAACTGAATATTGGCATTTGTGCTACAGCACAATTCAGTGACTTCCAAATTCTGAGCACAACCAGTAAAAGAATTACTTGTTCATTTAATCCAGTATCTGGTCATTCATATATGTATGTTGTATATGAATAGAAACAAAACCAGCATGTCTAGGATTCTCTGATACTTTCTGTTCAGTTTCAATTCATTTAAATGAAAATGTGGCCAAAAAGCTCTCCTTCTGAGGTTGTTTGACCTGACAAACTTGGATGAGGGAAAAGTGAACAAATGTCTCTCCATGCCAAGATGAGGCATTGAAAAAAGAAATTATTCTACTTGAGTAGAACAACTAAGACTAACTCAGACAGCTGTATCACTGAAAAGCCCACATGGTATGTGCAATGACATCCCTGAGTTAGGTGGAACACTTTTTTTTAAATTTTTTATATTTTTATTTACATTCAAAATCATTTCCCCTTTCCCGTTTCCTCCCTCCCCGAAAGTCCCATAAGTCCCCTTCCCTCTCTCTTTTCCCCATTCAACCCCTTCTCGCTTCTCTGTCTCGGCATTCCCCTACATCCAGTCTTTCCAGGACCAGGGGTCTCTCTTTCCATCTTCTTGGAACTCTATTGATATGCGTATTGTGTCTAGGGTATTCCGAGATTCTGGGTTAATATCCCCTTATCAGTGACTGCATACCATGTGTGTTCTTTTGTGATTGGGTTACCTCACTAAGGATGATATTTTCAAGTTCTGACCATTTGCCTAGGAAATTGACCCATTCTTATCTCCTTGCACTAAGCTCAATTCCAAGTGGATCAAGGACCTCCACATAAAACCAGACACACTGAAACTAATAGAAAGGAAACTGGGGAAGAACCTTGAACATATGGGCACAGGGGAGAATTTCCTGAATAGAACTCTAATAGCTTATGCTCTAAGATCAAGAATTGACAAATGGGACCTCATTAAATTACAAAGTTTTTGCAAGGCAAAAGACACTGTCAAAAAGACAAAGCGGCAACCAACTAACTGGGAAATGATCTTTACCAACCTTACATCCGACAGAGGGCTAATATCCAAGATATACAAAGAACTCAAGAAGTTAAACTCCAGAGAGGCAAGTAACCCTATTAAAAATGGGGTACAAAACTAAACAAAGAGTTCTCACCTGAAGAATATCTAATGGCTGAGAAGCACCTAAAGAGATGTTCATCATCCTTAGTCATTAGGGAAATGCAAATCAAAACAACCCTGAGATTCCATCTCACACCAGTCAGAATGGCTAAGATCAAAAACACAGGAGACAGCAGTTGTTGGCGAGGATGTGGAGAAAGAGGAACACTCCTCCACTGCCAGTGGGATTGCAAGCTGGTACAACCACTCTGGAAAGCATTCTGGCAGTTCCTCAGAAAACTGGGCATGACACTCCCAGAGGATCCTGCTATACCACTCCTGGGCATATACCCAGAGGCTTTACCTGCATGCAATAAGGACACATGCTCCACTATGTTCATAGCAGCCTTATTTATAATCGCCAGAAACTGGAAAGAACCCAGATGTCCCTCAACGGAGGAATGGATTCAGAAGATGTGGTATATTTACACAATGGAATACTACTCTGCAATTAAAAACAATGAATTTACGAAATTCCTAGGCAAATGGTCAGAACTTGAAAATATCATCCTTAGTGAGGTAACCCAATCACAAAAGAACACACACGGTATGCAGTCACTGATAAGGGGATATTAACCCAGAATCTTGGAATACCCTAGACACAATTCGCATATCAATAGATTTCCAAGAAGATGGAAGGAGAGACCCCTGGTCCTGGAAAGACTGGATGTAGTGGAATGCCAGGACAGAGAAGTGAGAGGGGGTTGAATGGAGAAAAGAGGGAGGGAAGGGGGCTTATGGAACTTTCGGGGAGGGAGGAAACGGGAAAGGGGAAATGATTTGGAATGTAAATAAAAAAAAACTTAATAAAAAAAAAGTTTTGTCTATTCCCTGGGCCTTATAAGTATCCCTTTCTTCCAATTCAGAACAAGATTTTATACAAGAGGGTGAGTTTCCTCTTGTCTCTGCAAAGCCACAACAGTATCTTAGCGTGCAGAAAATTGCAACTCCTCTAATAATGAAAAAAGGCATTGGATTCTATTAATGTAGGCAACACAGACAATTTTTGTGAATAGTAAAAAGCTCTCACGTTGAGAGATGATAGTCAAGGAATCTTAACATATATCATAAAGGTACATGTTTTCATGTTGAAATTCTGCTATTTTCTCATTTTTAATTCTTCACCTATAACTCTCTAATAAATGAATTGTTTTGTTCATATGCTCACTAGGAAATAAAAGTTCTTATTAGGGCCTGGACACTGAAAATTAAGCCTATACCTTGAATAAGAAGAGTATCAGAGTTAAAGAAGTATTGAGAAAAGATAACCAGGGTAGAGCTGGGTTTTACAATGGGAGACCGTTTAAAGCAGACCTTGGAGGACTTAAGAATGTAATTCAGCATATGGTTTTCAAGGAGATCTCCCTGACAGCAGATCAGTCTTTAGAAAACAACCTCAGATTTTCTCCTAAATGAGAAATGTATGTGACAAGAAGAGACTCCGAGAAACATGGAGAAATGCCGTGAAAGGCTGGCACAGAACAACTGCAGCCCTTCCTATCCTTTTGCCTTTTCTTTCCTGCAAGTCTCTTAGACAATCAGGCAATGGCTGATTCCTCCTAAATACTGCCACTTTTCATCAGTGGTGAAACTCCAGGAAGCCAGTATCCTGGGATTTCATCATTTGGCTAACAAATGAATTCACCAACCTGAAGACTGAAGACAAGAGCCAAGGAACCTCTCTGCTTAAAAAAATAATAATAATTATAAATAATTACCTTTGGATCAGAAGATTTTGCCCATGTCTTTATCTTAGCTCTCTTTCTGTAAGGCCAGATGGCCAGAAGGTTTTGCTCCAGCTAGGACTGTGTAGACCCTGGATGTATCTCCTTAAATTCTTTTGGCCTATTCTGTCCAAACCCTCGACATATACAGGGTTCCTGGGTATGAAACTGGCAGTTCCTTCCAAGGGATTCTTGTCCATTTCTCAAGAAAGATGTACCCCGATTTCCAGAGGGGATAGTAGTTAAGCTAACTTTCTTTACTTCCTCTGAGAAAGGCTGTGTTTTTTTTTTTAAGATTTATTTTATTTATTATATGTAAGTACACTGTAGCTGTCTTCAGACACTCCAGAAGAGGGCATCAGATCTCATTACAGATGGTTGTGAGCCACCATGTGGTTGCTAGGATTTGAACTCAGGACCTTTGGAAGAGCAGTCAGTGCTCTTAACCACTGAGCCATCTCACCAGCCTGGCTGTTATTTTTGGGTTTTTTTTTTTTTTGGTTTGTTTATTTTTTTAATAAAAACAATATCCTCAATTGCTAGATCATTCAAATATCAAGACAAATGCTGGAGGTTCTAACAAGAGGCTCTTCACCTCTGCTCATCAGCTTCTTCTTCTAGACAACCCAATCCTGACACACTTTGTCTTTGAAATCGTGTCTAATTCCTTTAATGTCTGTCTGGATAGAAATTTCTCCATAGCCATTAGCTGTGCTTATTTTCCCATTTGAATTCTTCTCAGGAGTCACTTTATCTAATTTACATGGCAGATACATCCTCCAAGTCACAAGTCTACCAAGTATAACATAGAGCCCGGTGAGGAAGGGACTGAATCCTACAGCCCGAACATCGGTCAGTGATAACCTTTACCTGGACAAGCACCATTAAAATAGACACGTGTACGCATATGTAAGAATAAATCTTTAATAGGTCAAAATTTTTAAAAAATGGGATGAAAAAAGGAAAATTAGGTAACAATGAATGATGTTCTTGGATTCTTTAAGCCTTTGTTTTACAAAGGGTATAACTCAAATGATACTGAAGAAACAAAGACATTTGCAACAGCATGGATGAGCCAAAATGACAGTGTGTTAAGTGAAATAAGCCAGGCAGAAAAGACTAATGCCATGTGATCTCATTTATATGCATACACATTATATGTAGAACATAATGTGATTTCATTTATATGTATATATATTATATGTAGAACATAATGTGATATCATTTATATGCACATATATTTTATGTAGACCATAATATGATCTCATTTATATGCATTCACATTATATGTAGAGCATAATGTGATCTCATTTACATGCATATACATTATATGTAAAGTGCAATATGATCTCATTTACATGCATATATTATGTGTAGAGCATATCTGTCCACAGATAGTTTTGGCCAAGAGTCTTTGAGTGGAACTTCCGGAGGTTCTCTAAGCATAAGGGAAAATCCCAAGTTATAGATATACTGTTATTATGGAAAATGATTTATTAGGCTATAAAATTGTTCATTTCTTGCCTGTAAATTCTTCTCCTCCCTCATTTCTCTTTCTTCAGAGTGTGGCTCCCAGAGAGGGGCAGAAGGTGGCTACATCTTTGAAAAGAAGCATAGCTGCAAGAGACAACCAGAGAGTGCTCTGAGGAAAGAGACAACCAGAGGGTCCTCTGGGGAGGGAGGCCCTGTGATGCTCTGGAGAACCTAAAAACCATAGTTCTATGGCCCACCAGCAGGTGCCCACTCTGCCCCATTCCAAAGCCCAAACATGGTGGGGACAACAACTTCTGCAGAGAGGAAGAACCTCTGTGGCCCAGGACAGATGGAGTTCCAGAGAGGAATGCCAGCACCAAACATCTAAACTGTGAGCATTTTAAGTGAGCAAGGAACCCAAAAACTTAGACTCTTCTGCCAAGAGTAGAGATGGAGGTCATTCAAGTCTCTGTCTCTAAACAACTCTAGTGCCTCATACCTAGACTCAGAGACACTGATATTTTGCCCCTGCTTTCATCAGTGTGACACTGAAATGTTCATACTGTCCAGGGTAGATGTACTTAAAACAGTTTTTCAGAGAGAATACAGGGATGTTATTTTATAGCTCATGGGTAAACAGGAGGACTTTTGATTAAAGTTGGAATGAATTGCGTATTATTGTTTATATGGTGCAGTGCAATACTGTTAAGAAAGCAAGTAGCTGCAAAGCCAAATGAGAAAGTCCCTGTCACCATGCCTAAGATTTTTCTTCAGAATTAAACAACATGAAATAGCACTGTCTCGAGAGAACATTCACCTTGTATAGTCAGCCAAGGTGGTGGGGTGGGGGCAGGGAGTTTGTCAGTGATGTATGTATGGCCAAAGGGCTGCCAGTGTGCCTCTGATGTGCCAAGAATATTCGCAGGCTGCCTCTGGGTCCTCCTGGTTCCCCTAGTGCTTTGTCTGAGCCAGGTGAAAAGTCACCTGGGGTTAGGGAAGGTTAATTCAGTTTGTTCCTGGGTCCTGTAGACATGGTGCAGCACTTAGGTCTAGTTTTCTTGTTGCAGGTATCTTACTTTCTTCCAAGGCCACAGAAGAAATCATCACAGCACAGGGAATATTTGGGCTCTGTTTACCTCTACCTCTATAACAGCATATTCAGTATTCAAAAGAATCAGAACAAGGTAGATAGATTGTCATCTAGTAACTGGGAACGTGTAGCATACATTTCCAGAAACCTTAGTCCTAATTAAGTGCAGGCCACTTTTCTCTTTAGATGCAAACAAGTTCCAGACAAGGTGATGGGTGTATTTAGAATCTCTGTTTAGTTGCCGCTCTGTGCACACCTCCCTGCCATTTGAATTGAGCATCCATATGCTTTGGTGAGGACTTGAACCTCAGTTTCTTCATCTATAACATTGGATGAATGCTCATCAAGATTACTTCCAGATGAATTATTGCAATTTTAACTTTGTACCATTGTATAAATACATCCATCTTATTAATCCTTTTAATACTAAAAGTTAAAAAAGATAAGGTGAAATTATCTCATGAAAAAGTCGTTCCCTTTGTGTCTGAAACAATGTATTCTACTCTATCTTGTTTTATAAACTTCTCATCCCCTTTAATGTATTGTCCCTTTCCTCTCTGACCTCTCTAACATTAGAGACATGTCAGTTCCCATGGGCATCACAAGGAGCCTTTGTGAAAGAAAGAGTAAAGCATTAATTTTGGAAGAAAATATCAAAGTGTTATGTTTTATCTTTGATAGAATGCTGGTATTGCAGGTACTTGGCTCTTTCTGTTTTTCTAAGATGTTTTTAATATAGCAATACAATAATATCATTTCCTCTACCCTTTCCTACCTCAAAAACTTTCCATATACCTCTTCTTGCTCTCTTTCAAATTCATGACCTTTTCCATTAATTGTTATTATATTCATAGTTGTATATACAAATATATTCCTAAATATAGTTGACTTGGCACATTATGATGTTACTTATATCTTGTTTCAGGGCTGACCATTTTGTAATGAATAGTCAGTTGGTATGCTCTTCCCTGGGATAAGCCATTTAATTTTCCTGCTCTCAGCCTTCCTTGGTTGTCTGCAGTTCTTTTTGTAGGGTTGAGGCTTTGTCGTCTTTCTCCTGGCTGCTTTGGCATGTCTACTGATGATATCCTTTAGCCATTCCAAGCTGTTCAAAACAGAGCTAAATAAATATGGGTCAATATCCCTGAGCAAGACAGAAGTGGGGAAGGCATCTTCAGGGATGGGGGAGGTGGAGCCAGTTCACATAGCTTAGAATACATCTCCTATACTGCCTATGTGTATTTAAATTAGCATTTCAATATTATGGTTACATATTGAAAGCTTGGACACTGGATACTGAATGATTTCTTTAACCACTGACTGGATCATTAAGTCTCTGACCTAGATAATAGAGCAAATCCTTGATGCCTTCATAAAAGGATTGTCTTGATGAGGAGTGGAGAACAATTGGGGAACATAGCTCATAGGGATATGCCCCTGGAAACTCCATCCTGCCCCACATCTGTCTGACTTTCCCCCTCCCTCCTCCTTCTGTCCACCATGAGGTGAGCCACTGTCCTCTACCACAGGCTTCCTACTGTGATGCCCTGCTTTCCCATGCAGGGGCCAAACAAGTCACAAGGACACAAATCTCAAACAGTGAGCCAAAGTTAGTCTTTCTTCATCCTAAATTGCTTTTCTCAGGCATTCTGTCATGAGGATAGAAAAGCTGTAATGAGCAGCATCAACTCTCTCAAGCTTAGACAACCATTTCCTTCAGTGGCCAACACTTCCTTTTACAAGATGCTTCAAGGATCATAAATTGTGTGAGTGATGGGTCTGGTACAATGCAGGTAGGCAGGAAAGGAAGGCACTGTTCACCACTCGATCAGTTCTGAGTTTATCTGCTTTCATTAAAACCTCCAGCAACTCACTAAGGCTGGGGCTGCATTGTGAAAGCATTGTTAAGCTGGACTCAAGGGTTACTTGTTATTTGCAGTCTCCCTTCATGTTTAGTAAATGAATGCTTGTCATATCACTGACTCCTGGTGGTCTAGATACTTATTGCTCACGCCTGTGTACCAGCCTCCAGGGGTTTTATACAAATGTTATCTTTACACTACTTCTTCTTTCTTGACCTCACACACTTTTTTTTTTTTTACATTTTTTCAATCAAGCAAAGAGTAAATGGCCCTGGGTTTAGAGAACCCAGTCTTGAATCTTATCTATACCCTTAATTTACCGTGTTTGGATTAATTCTTTAAATTCTGCCTTTCCATCCATAAAATTAGAACAGAGTGCTATTAATAATCACCTTTCTTGTCCTGCATAACTGCAAGGACCAGATAAATGTGCAGAAAGTCTGAAAATTGACAAAGTAGGTTAATATGTATGTCCCTTCATTATTTGTCCCTATGGAAAGGACCTACCAAAAGAGTTAAAGTGGATGTCTTGTGCTACAAGATCATTTAACAGAGAAACATCCATAAACAAAAGAAAGCCTCTCCAGTGTCACCAGGGTTCTGGAGAGGGTGCATCTAGGTGGTGTTTCTCTTCTCTCCTTACTCCATTATCAGCACATATATCACAGCCACTAATCCTTTAGTAATTGCTTATGTAGCAATATTAACTACAGAAAATATCCACTTCCCCTGAACAAATGTAGAATGAGCTGGTGCTTCCTTGCTCCTGTGAGACAAATTACAGAACTCTGATGGTTGCCAGTCTAAAAACACAAAACATTGAAGTTAGTCTTAACACCCACCTAAGAGGCTGGACCTGGAGCCCTTGAGGGGAATTAAACTGCAAGTTGTTTCCAGCCATCTGTTAAAGCAGACCTAGGAACCCCCACCTTCATCCCATGGGCCAGTTATAACATCAAGGCTATTCCTCTTCAGTTTTGGTGTGTGTGCAGTTCACAAATCCAGAGCCAGGGAAAAGAGCAGATGTACTGTGTCAAGTTGGGCAATGTATGTAGAGAAAGGAGATGGTTTTATATCCTGTCATTCCCAAAGTTCAGACTGGGTTTTATAGACTTGCCAATGTCTTACCTTTGGCTCAGATCTTAACATTTTATAAAAACACCACCACATGTAGACACTTAACTTAGGATAGTTCTTGTGCCTTTATTTTGAAGTCCTCAATGATAATTTTTCAGCCACCATTCAACTACTCCAGTTTTCAGTGATCTTTGGTTAGAAACACAAGTATGAGCCTTATCACTAATTGCTGGAGACACTCGGTAGGCAGGTGGAAAGGAGCAGGGCTTGCCAAACACAGTAGTGGCTCTCTGATGGACTATGGGCCACTGGGTCATGTGGTGATTGTGCTCCTCTTTCAGACTGAGAGGAGAGAGGCCATAGTGACCAACTAACCAGAAGTAGAGCCTAGAAAGGAAACTGATTTGTAGCCAGAATGTGGACAGCAAAGAATACTATGCTGTGGTATGCCCAGCATAGGACTTTTAGCTATACTCAGCCAAATCCGAGGATGTTTGTGCACCTAACTCTTGGCTTTCCAAGTGCTATTAAAATTAGTAATAGTCATGAGTTTGATTAAGTTTACTTATATCCACTAGGCAGGCTTATTCATTGAATAAACCTTTCAAATATAGCCATTTGTTTCTGAAAGATAGCATTAAGTTGTGTGAAATGCATCATTGGATGATTTATGTCAATGTGGGAATGTGATGGAGAATACAGACACAACCCTAGAAACCGTATAGGTCAATTGCCAACATGTCTCTTGATATGATCAAGAGAAGCACTAAACATATACTACATGGATCCCCCACTGCTATAACACAGCATGGTGCCTTATAGCAAGCAAATTCTCTCTCAGGTGCACACTCTAAAATAACAATAAAAGGCATAACATAGTAAGTAAAGCAGGAGTATGGACATTTGTGAGCAATGCCAAATATTGTGTTCTGTGCATAGTTATACTTCTGTAGTAGTCTACAACTGATAATACAGGTTTCCTTATACCAGCATCACCATAATCACATGATTAACACCTTGCAGCACAAGCCACCAGTGGCTTCTATATCACTGAGCAATAAACATTTTCCAACTTTACTTCAGTATTATGGGCATCCCTCTAATACCCACTGGCCATCCTCACTAAGACACCATTAGACTATGCGTGGTTATATGAGCATGGATAATCTGAATATCCTGATCTCAAATGGTACAGACCCAATTTTAGTCAAACAGCTATTTAGTTGATACAGCAGACAACAGAAAGTATCAGAAAGAGTCAGGACTCTCAGAGTGATCCCCTGAAGTCTCAGAGCTTTAACCCAGTATCTAGAACAACTGCTGTCTGCATATCCTTCCTCCTGGCCATCCTCTCCCACTTCTCTCAAGCTTAAATCTCTCCCAGTAGTTTTTCCAATTGGGGTCTGTCAGTAATTTCTCTTCTTTTTCACATACCTTTTCTTTTGAGTAGTAATGTATGTGTTCTTTGAGGCAAAATGATAAGCAGAGAGCTCAATCATTAAGGCTAAGTTCAGCCTCAGAAGCCTTGGGAAATAAAAGTGAGAACATTTGATCAACTTGTCTGTCTCCTAAGAACTGGGGTTGAAAGATATTGGTGTTAAGATTAAATCCCTGACTGTCTTTAGAGAGATTGCCTCTCTATAACTATAATTTAAGCTATATTTCTGCAAAAGAAGGCTATTAGAAAAGGGAAAGAAATATCTGAATATAGCTTAACCTAGGCAAGCAGAACAAATGTCAAGTGGTAGAGAAAGGATTGAAGTGAGGAAAGGCCGCTGATGGTGCTGCCAGCCAGGTAAGGCTCCGGGTTTCAGGTAACGTGGGATTCATTGCTGCCTGGGTGCAAAGCCCCTATTTACTCCAGAGACCTGGAGGGATTAGCGAGCAAGGAACCACAGTCTTGACTTCTGCACCTTCACACACTCTGTATTTGGAGATTCATGGGAAAATGTAACTCACTGTGGCCGTCATTTGGGTACAAAAGTTTAAGACCCCTTCTGCCCATCTTGTGGATCCAAACACAATCTACTTGATGTCAATTAAAACAAGACTTTTTTGAAATTTTAAGAAACCCATCCATTACATTTTAAGATAAATTCTACTAGAGAGTCCCAACACATGCAGGCAATCCTTGAGAGGGGTTGTATGGGTGTCACCATTTTCAAGCCAAAGCCTAAGTTACTAAAATTGGATGAAAAATTTCCATATGAAAGGTAAGAATCATATATTTCAAGAAGCTCATAGGACATCTTTGATATGTTCTGGAAGCTTGGTGTCACAACTTACACAGGCATGTGTACTATGATATGAGAATAATTTAAATTTTAGTGTATATTTGATCACATCTTCATTTAATGGTAGTGTCTGGCACATGGCTGAAGTTATATATAACTGTTTAGTATATAATTGTCATTGTCTAGGAGTTTTGCGATATGCTGTCTTCAGTAAGACTCATGATACCTGTATCAATGACATAATTCATTTTGGGTAAAAGGCTAGTCAAAATTTACAGTCTGCCTGAAGGATAGAATAAGTCCATTTTTAAGATCTACTCTAACCCTCTGTCTTCCTAACTGTTTTGTCTTTAACTGGGATTTTAGAGTTATAAGGTCTAAATATTAAAACCAAATTTCAGTGTAATTTGGAAAGACTTTGTAAACATAGTTAAGATGGAAAAATGTGAAAGATAAAAGGATTTGAAATCTTACCGGGATCACTTTTTCCACCCAACCAAAGACACATTACTTTAATAAGGGGTGAGAGAAAAGCCGTGTTTGAGCTGAGCAGATGGCAGGTAAAGGGACTCCAAGCATGAGGACAGAGATAAAATGTCCTGTACCAACATTAAAGATGGGGACAGTGATGTGTGTCTGTAAGCATGAAGAGTGGGGAAGACAATTGACATTGTCTTCTGGCCTCCATGTATGTACACATGCACACAAGCACACATGTACAAAGAAGTAACATACACACACACACACACACACACACACACAGAGGCAAAGGAGAGAGTTGTATTGTTCACTAATGTAACTCAAAGCTGCTAACTATCTAGGTGAAGGAAAAATAAGAAAAAGAGACCCAATTCTTGTATTACATGCTAAAGTTAATTGTCAAAGGGACCCCAGATTCCATTCTAAAATTACTAATTTACACAGAATAGACATTTTTACTTTGGCTCAGCAATGGTGTTTTAGATACAACATAACATCCATTATATAAGCAAAAAGAAAAACAGGAATCAGAATTCATCAAAAATGCCAACTTTTGTTCTTTTCATGAATATTCAAGGACTTAGAAATAAGCCATGTACTAAGAGAAAACACTTGAAAACATACACAATATTTTGAAAAACCAACAGACTAAAAGAAGAGTTATAAAATGAAGTAATTTGTATATACACATCATTCAAGAAAACTATTCATATGTGAAAAAAAGAATATGTTTAATGTTTAGTAATCTTCCTCAAGGTTGAGGGAAATTCAGTGGAAAGCTCAAATGTGAACCCAAGCTTCCAGCAACTCCTTAGATGACATACTGTTCATGATTCTATTAACACAATTCTTGGAATTGCAAGATAAGCCACAGTCTCAGACAGATCAGCAGACACCTTGGAGTATGGGGGAAGGAGAGTACAATGATCAGATGGGAGAGATGAAAAGATGGCTGAGGAATCAAGTTTTGAGGGGTGGTGATGATTTTTCTCATCCCAGTATACCCATTTGTCCAAACATTTCAACTCATACACTTTAAACATGTGCAGATGACTGTGTTTATTATGCTTAAATCATTTTTAAAATGAAAATTGCAAAAATGGGATTATACAGTTCAACTACTTGTTTCATAATGCCTATGCAACTTTGGGATGCTTAAACTCTAGTGAGATAAAAGAACATGATTCTACTTATGACAGAATAGTAGACATCTGGTGGGCTGGGGTAATGGACCATTCCTGGCATTATACGCCCTGATAGTTTATGTTATAGACAATGTGATTTTCCAAGAGTACTTTCAAAAGAGATAAATTTCCTCAACTTTGGTTCCTAGACATCATTCATGCTGTTGCAATTTCATCGGTGGATGAGTGGGAAGTAGATCTAAGATTTCATTATCTGTTGGTTGAGGAGATGCTCAGTGTGATTGCTTATGTGGACATTCACACATGTGTGTAAATTTCCTGCTGCAAGTTGTACATGAAAAGAGCCAATGTTAATTTGAAGAGGGTGATGAATTCTCTCAGGTGAGTGATATACAGTTCTGTAGACATGACATTTGTGTGTTAGTTAGACCCAAAGTTCTTCAAGAGGAGAAGTCTTCCCCATCATGTGTAACTACCACTCAATGTGCTTGCCAAGCACAGAGAGTCTGGGATGCCAACCAGAGTCTTACTGCCTGATTCTACTGTTTTCCTTGATCAGCATGGTGGATGGAACACAATATCCACCCTGGAATTCTATATTTCCTCTATTAAAAATGGTACTATTCTTCTTTCATTGGCCCTAAGGTAACATTAGGGTTTTTTTCTGTAGGAATAGACAGACAACTCTTATAAGTATGATGTTAATTGAGGTTATCATAAGCAGAGGTTGTTGTTGTTGTTGTTGTTGTCATTGTTAATTCTTAAATGACATTGCCACACATTGGCTCACATTTTCCTGCAACTTTGACTTCAGAGCACAGGTCATATGGATGGGAACTCTTTGACATCCATTCAATAGTTCTGCATCTGTATGAACCACCCCATTATGGCTGCTGTTCTGCTGTATCTTCAAGAAAATGAAATATAACTATTTTCCCAAACTGCTCACTCACCACAACCACCAACATCTCTTTAAACTCTCTTTTAAACCCTTATATCCAAAGGTACCTCTAGGAGAAATTTCCTTCCAGGTATGAAACTTTTTGAAAGTCTATTTCCAAACACATTTCAATTGACTTGAGAGTATTATTTCAGGCTATGGTCATCAGTATTCTTTCATGTTCTGGAAGTCAGGTGTGAAATAAAGCCTAGGGAGGCAAACTTTCCATGAAAAATGCATCTTTCTCAATCCTGAAGGATGGAAATTAGACTTTAGGAGAAACCACACTTATGCTAAAGACTCTCCAAGGTTGATTTGCTGAGTAGAACATCCATGCCTATTAAGCATTGTAATGTTACAAGTCAAGATTCAAATCATCTTAGGCTCTCTGTAGTGCCTTTTAAAATCATTCATGGCCCATTTATGTGTTTGACCTAATAGTCTTATGACTATTGGATAAGTAGTTTAAGAATCTAGTATCAGACCCCTAGCTTCCATCAAGCCAAGGCCTAAAAATGCTACAGCTTCTGAGGTCTACAGTAGAGATTGCCCTGCTTTGCTGTACTCTGCCTATCTGATGATTTCACCAGTACATTTGAGTAATGCCTTGATTTAAGATTTTTCTTTTGTTCTGTACCTTATAAAACCTCCATAAAATGGTAACAACATTGGAATGTGGTATTGGGTGTAATCTGGTTCCTGTGTTCCTAGGCTATATTCACTCATACTTAACTCCAGAACAAACTATTTCTTACTCCAGATGAGCTAAGAACTGTTTCTACATCAACACAAGTCATATGTCAGAAGCTACTGAAACACATCATGATGTCTCTCACCAGCTGCAGGAAAGTGGCTCTGTTTCTGCACAGATTTTCTTAATTATCCCAGATTCCTCTCTAGCAAAACTCAGGCCACCATTTCTTGGCAGTTTTGTGACAAATAAGCCAGAAAGTATCATCCAGTGACACAAACATAGAATGAACATCCATCATTATGTACAGGGTATTGCTCTGGTTGCGAGTGTGTAGGTCATACTGTGGCTGCTGGCACATAGGTCATACTATGGCTGCTAGGGCATAGGTCAAACTAAGGCTGCTAGTGCACAGGTCATACTATGACTTCCAGCATGTAGGTCATACTATGGCTGCTAGTCATACTACTGTGGAGTGTGAAGGACTGTACCTAATAGGGAGGAAAACTGATTGAAGGAGTATATGCAAATATAAGTGTTCTTTCAGCCTATGTTATGATTACACCACTTAGTCAGATGACCATGTAACCTGCCTAACACATTTGTGCTTCAGTTTCTCCAGTGTAAAAGGTGATGATGAATATACACTTCATAAGATTTTGTGATGCTCAAATAAGAGCTTTTATAAATAAATGCTCAGAAGACTTCCTGGTGGTGGCACTCAATGTCAGCTATTATTAGACTTATCAAGGCAGAACATCAAGCATAATAGCTTTGATTAAGGTCTGATTCATATTTTTATTTTGGGTTCTAAAATGCATTTGATCTCGGGAACTGTGTCTTTCATGATCAGATCCTTAGATTCACCTTTTGCTGTCTTTGATCACTCCTTGTCATTCCATTACACTCTATTTCCATTCAGTTATGTTTCATGCTCTGACTTACCATTTGTCCTAAGTTAGCTGCTTCCTACAGAAATGGGAATGAAGAAAATGTGGTGTGTTGCCAGTGACATGCAATGAGGCAGGGAATCCTAGCAAGCCACAGGAGAAAGAATGCCAGTCTCACAGTGACTGAATCTAGTTCAACCCTTAGGAAATCTACAATAGGAATGCATGTGTGTTAATAAATGATATGACATACTATACTATACTACACCTGGATCAACTGTCTGTTTATGCTTATTCACTAACATTTTTCTATATGATACATATTCCATTTCCATAATAACTTGTGAACACTTCCATTGTCATGTTCCTCTTTGCCTCTTAGATCCTTCCTTACAAGTCTTTACTTTGTCATCTCCATTTTAAAGTTCATAAATCATCCCCCACCACACCCAGGATAACATTAAAATCCTTGACACATTACAAACAACACACACATTCATCACACATGCACACATACACACTCACACACATGCATACACATGCACACAATGCATGCATGCACACACACATGCACAAATACACACATACTTGCATGCACACACAAGCACCATCTACATGTTCTATCAGAGTCTTTCTCTAATGTTTTCTTCTTTCTATGTTCTTGCAACCTATCTATTGGTATCCAGTATCCATCCTCCAGCCAAACTGAATGAATTCAAGGGCCCATGTGCTTCCCTCTTTTCTTAGAACTCTCTTGCCTTGGGCCTGCTGCTCTTAAGACAAGGTTTCACCCTGTATTTTTGCCTGACTCAGACTTTACTATGTATCCTAAGATTCAAATTCATGGTAATCCTCCTGCCTCAGCCTCCTAACTTTTGTATTATAGGCCCAAGCCATCTCACCTACCAAGGAAGTACATTTCCGTTCCTTCAGAAGGCTGGTTTTGTTTGTTTGTCTTATATCAAGGAAATAGTCTCAAGGTCTCCTGATCATTCAATAACTATTTATATGCTGGTCAGTAGTCTCCTGCCATAGTCCCTGCACAGATAGCTGTCAGTGCTTTTCAGTTGGCTTTTCTTTCATAATCAGAAGCAAATCTCTAAGTCAGGAACTCCTGTAACCCTTTACATCTTCCTATTTAGTGGAGCGACAGCATTAAGCCACATCCTGCATGGTTCTCCACTGCTTTCAGTGTTCTCCATCCTTGTCTGCTCAGCCAGGTAAGAAAGACAGAAGAAAATGGAAGATGGAGAAAAGGAGAAATGGGAGATGGATGGATTGAGATCTGAACCGTTCTGGCTCCAAGAGCCAGCTAATCACCTTCTTTCCCTGTCACTCTGGTCCAGCTCCATGACAGAGCCCATTTCCCTTGTCTATGAAATCTAATGCTGGGTACTTCCTAGAGTGCTTTTGTGTGGCTACCAGGCAGTCAAGGGAATTTACCATGAAGAAATAAGGAACCCAAGCTCTTACAGTGTCAGAAGGCTCTTATAGGAGAACCCAAGTGATTCTGGATAAGGGTAAAATCAACAGGACACCACAGTCTTAAAAGGAGTAAGTTTAGTGCTGTCTAGAGAGAAGACGCTACTACCCACATGCCTCTTACCATTCACTGTAAAATGTTAATGGTTCCTCCCATTAGAATGGCTTTAGGGTGACTTGTGTATCTACACAACAGATATAGAAGTCATTTATTGCTTATAAAGGATGGGAATGAAATCTCAAACTGTAGTCTTGAGATGGGTGAGCTGAGGATGCTTATACCATCTCCCTCATGAATTGTGGATGAAGCAAAAGAGGTAAAGGAGTGACTCTTGTGACATAGGAATGTTTGATTTCCTTCTCAAAGTCTGGGAGACAGTTAAACCTACTACATACTCGTTACAGGTTAAGTATGACAGATGACAGTGCTAAGTGTGTCTTGTTACACTTAGCACTTCCCGGACATTCTGAAAAAGGATGGGTAGAAAATGGGGGGACTCCAGGATATCCAAAGTTCACAAAAGCAATAGCATGGGATGCTAGTCATATTCCCCCAACAAGGGTATTTAATGTAAAAACAAGTCACACACAATGCCTACCACCCAACCAGCTCCAACGGTACTTGTTGCATTCATCATCCCCATGAGTAAACTCCTGTCATCTTCAAACCAATTAGCCAAATGAGACACACATCATATTAAGTTGTACCTCCTCGATGAAAGACTTTTTTCTCAGCCCTCCCTGATACCTCTTCTCCCTCAACCCCACCCTGACATTTGTTCTCCTATATGTCCTAGAACATTTTCTATCACCTCATCTTGTTCCTCACACCTCCTTCCCCTCACAGCTTCCCCACACACCTACACCCTCCAGCCTCCACCCCAGCTGGCTGCCTGCCACTCAGGGCTCCTGTGTGCCACTGGTTCCCAAGTTCCCTCTTATCTGCTGCCTTTGCTGTCACCCACAGGAAAGCAGTGCTCAAAATATTCGGCAAAAGTGTGGTTGGCACTAGGAGACACTGTCTGGACAAAATCAAACTAACTTTAAGTCTCCTTAATTCTTAAACCATCAAGTTGGGAATCACATTTCAGTTGCATTCAAATAGACTTTAAAATTCCTCAAGGAAATCATCTAGGGACCAATGGTCATGAGAATTGGTTCCCTGCCCTCTTAAGAAGGGAGCATCAGATAAAAATATTTTGCACAATTAACTATAAAGGTGTGAGCCAGAGGGACAGCATATATGAAAGAATTAAATTAGGTCACCAGGAACAGGTGTGCAGCACAGTAAGGAAGAACATCACAGGCATGTCTATGACCTCCTCTCTAGACTCTTCCAGACAGTTCTTATACAGACAACAAAAATAATGTAGAACAGCCTTAAAAACAGACATCTTTAAAGATAGCCTGTCTTGCAGTACTGAAGAATTTTGTAGTGTTGGTGTGCTTCCACAAATGCTAAAATGCCATCAATACCTGTTGTCAGAATAAACAGCATTAGCTCTGTGACTCTCTTTTCCTGAACTGGATTGGATGTTTTGGCTGATAATATATCAGGATCATTAAAGAGCCTCTGTCTGCTGATACCTTCTCTCTGGACTGTCATTAGAAATCTTTACATGTGCAAAGCAGAGACTCCACTCATTAAGGCCAAATGGAAACCTACACCAAGCAGAGCCTTCTCCTCCCTCACCTCCTCAGGGGTGTCAACTCAGCCTTCTACTACTTCTAGCCTAAGGTCTTACCATCTCTCTTGTGCCTCCTGCTTAGCAAACAGTCCATCAGAAAATCCTGTCCACTCTATTCCCCAAATGACCTAAAAGTAACCAATGTTCCTCCATCTATCGCTAACACTTCAACCACCATCATTTCCGACTTGAACATATGCTCTTAGTATGGTAGTATGGTACCCTTGTTCCCTAAATATGGATTGCCTAAATGACATCTAGAAATATCCTCTTAAAGCAGTGATTCTCAACCCCCTTAATGGTGCAACCCCTTAATAAAGCTCCTCATGTTTTGGTGACCACCAACCATAAAATTATTTTCATTGTTACTTCAAAACTGTAGTTTTATTGTTTCTATGAATCATAATATAAATATCTCTGTTTTCCTAACTTTCACACATTGGCATTAAGTTAGGGGTCAAAGCATATTCATTGGTAAAAGTAGGATATATAAATCCTTCTGCTATGTTAACAAAAGTCAGACCTACATTAAGCACTCTCTAAGGTGGAATAATCAGAACCTCAATGTTTGCTGGGGACTTGGGAGGCTACAACAAGCATGTACCTTCTTTGCTTCAACCCAACAGCCGTATGCTTTCACCCAATGTTTTTGAAGTGTCCTGATTGATAATTTCCTTTGTTCTCGCACTAGAAAAACCATGAAATTGCTATTGTGATGGAACATGGCACTTAGGTTGACCTCGATACGTGCTCCTCATCCATGTTCTCTCATACTTGGCTCCAGAGCAAAATGACTTATCCCCTGAAAGGGAAGAGCTGTGTTTGTGTTTATTGCATCATAAGACTCATGAGAAAAAAAATATCATATATTGATGTGAGCTCTTCCTAAGTAGAATCCAGAAACACTAGTCTTAAGAATAGATAAATCTAAGAGGAGTCCTCACAGAAGTAGCCATGCTTGGTCATTGATATAACTTGAGGAAGCAGCCCTAGTCCAAATGCCACAACTGTCTCTGTAAGGGACAAGACCCACTACCCCAGAAAAGACAATTAATCAAGAAATTGTGGCTGAAATGTGGCAGTTCTGCTTCCATTTAGAATTCGATTTAACAATTTGACTCCATAGGCAAACAGAAATCCCCACTTTGTTATCATTCTTCACTTTAGCGGGGGGGGGCACATAAGAAACCTCAAGGGTACAGTGTTTTCATTAAAATGTGTGAACAGACTCCTCCTCCAAGAGGCTACAATGCTAAGAAAAAACCTAATTGCACTTCAAGGTTTGACAGCCTTTGCTGTAGGAAGCTATGTGCATGTAAGAATGTTTTATTTTAAGCGAAATGTTCTGCAGTACAAAAAAAATAAAGAAGAAGAAAAAGAAGAAATAGGGTTGGGAAAATGAAAAAGTGACTTTTCAAAAGTTCTTCATGTAGGCAGATTCAATAAGCACTGAAGCCAGGCAGGGGTCTCTCAGTGCAAGTTGGTAGTTTCATCAGCGTCCATATTTCCCAGGCACTTCGGGCAGATACACCTGGACACTGATAATCTTGCCTGCTCTCCTGTGACTGGCAATGCTATTTCTGAGATGAGTATGCAGATTTCAGATCCTGAGACCCAGACCAGGGTCATTACAGAGCATCCTTTACTTTGCTTATGATAATTCTATGTCTACTCAATATATGTAAGTTCAACATGTTTTCAGAGTCACAACTTCCTGGCTTGTATTATTGCCTTGATGTAACTCCCTAATACGTGATATGAATGCTTTTCTCCATGATAAGTAAAAGGCTTTTTAGAAACATCCTTTCATTGTTGTTGCTAACAGTAGATACTTACACAGTATCCATACAGGTGGCTTTTACTACCAAGGAAGAGAATATAGTAAACCAGAAAGTCAATGGAATAACATTCTATATAAACAATATTTCTTTGCTTAAAACTGCAATATATAACATGGGCCTTTAAAGTTTCAGATAATTTCTAACATTTAAGTTAAATTAGTGCTTAGTCACTCTCCCTCAATAGAGACATTTTTATGGTACCCAGGCTTTCAAATATAACTATATTCAGGTCACTGGATTTTGTGCTACATTGATTTCTTTAGCTCATTCATGCAGCATCTGTGAAAATTACTCCTATCGCTCTCCTTATGTGTTAGTGCATAGCTTCAACCCTATAATTTTTACAACATGTAATTCAAATCCTGCCATTAATGGTCACTTAAAATAAACCACATCCTTCTTTCTGAAATCAATCAGCTTCCCCTTCCACCCCTTCTCACACTGACAAATACTCAGATGGTTCTGAAGACTATGGAAAAGTGGGCATGTAAAGGGTAAATATTTACAATGACACTCTTATCTTGCAAAGTAATTGCACCCAGTCATTTTCAAATCTCTGAAAAAGAAATGGGATGTTGTAATATTTCATTCCCAGAAGTAGTAGCAGAGCACAAACAAGACACAGCACACCAAGTCAACTATGTCCTGTCATGACACTAACCCCATCCTGCCATCTCCAAAGAGTCTTTGCCTCTTGACAGTGGATATGTTCACCTAAGAAAATATTTTTATTGGGTGAAGAATTACAAAGAAAAACTGACTTAAAGGAAGAACACAGAACAGAGAAGTTCATACACAAAACTACTTTTCTACCTCTGGATTCATGGGTAATATACAGTAATCAAAATCGACCAAGTACCAACTGTGGTTTTAGAATAAAGAAACATTTTGAGTCACAGAAATTACCCTTTATCTGCAGTACAACGAAGTCCATGAAGAAGTATACATTTTCTACACACAGCAGAGACCTACCCCAGTCCCTGCATCCCTTGGAAGTATCAGCCCAAAGCAAGATGATGCAGTTCATAGGCTAGCAGAGTCAAACTGGAAAGGCAAAGGATATGCCTGAAGATTTCTAACATGAAATATAGTTTATGGAGTTGGAGCTATAGACAATGAACTCTTCTGTTTTGCCTGGGACAGATACTTTCCTGACACACAGACTTCTAATCCCGGGCAGACCACTATGATAGTTGTGCTTATTTTTAATTATCAACTCCACAGTCATGTGAAGTGGATCTCACTGAGGAATTATCTAGATCAGGTTGTCTGTGGCTATTCTGGAAAGAGATTTTAAGTGGATATAAATTTCTTTGTGAGGTTTTACCCATTGGTCACAGCATGGAAACGTTCCACTTTGTGTTGTATCATCTTAATATTTTCAGCTTTTTCTATTTTCAGAGTCCTTTTCTGTCTCATCTTCAAAGACAGTCATTTCACATAATCATCTATTTGATCTATATTCTAATATCTTCTAAATGTTTCATTAGCAATTTCCTGTAGACTCTGAGTTCTTCTAAAAGGAAGTAGAACAAGATGACCAAGAACTCCAGCCTTAATTTGGGGCATCGATTCAAGTTCTAAGGTACTGTCTCTTGTTTTGTGTTGGAATGAGATCTGGAATTCTCTGGGCTTCAGATTCTTTTTGCTTTTAAAATGCAAATGATCAGATGTTACTTTAATAGACTGGTTCTTATAATTTGATAATTTTATGTGCTGGGAATTTTGATTCTGTTCTCTGACTATGATAGATGCTTAACATCTGTTGGCTAATACCATGTTAATTGTTGGGTCAGTAACTTATACTTCTAAAATTAAAACTTAAAATTTAACTTAGTATTATTTTGTATTAATCAAAGCTTTATACAATTTCTAAAATTATATATACATATATGTATATATACACACTATGCTATTTGAAAGTAATGATTTAGTGACTTTTATTCTTTGTTATTGTTAGGAAATACAAAGTCTATCACACTGTGACATAATGTGGTGGTGTGAATTGCTCACAAAAATTCATTAAGACGCTCAGATATAGAACTCCAAGGAGGTGTTTGGATTAATGGATGACATCTACAGTGTTGATGGTCTGGGTGTATTTGTGGAGATATATGAGAACACAAGAAAGACAGACAGAAAATAGAGAGCTAATCTGCTCAGTAGATTATGTTCAATTTTATATATCATTCTGTAAGTTAAGAATACAGGCACACTAGCTGAGGATACTAGCAATGGGGCCATCACTGATCATCCTGGCATAATATTTGAGGTTTAAGAAAGAAGACAAAAAATTGAGGGCAGAAATTTATGGGGAAAGGGGAAGTGCAAATAGCAATATTAGAAAATCATTTCTACACAGAAAGGAAGACAGTTGTGACTACTGAAGAAATACAACCCTCTTCTCCTCACGTGGAAGACCTCTAAACCAGAATAAGCAGAGTTGAGTCAATGTAGGAAAAAATGTTAAGACAGAATATAAAGAGGCAGCCATTGCCCCAGGATAGAGCAGTATTTGAAAGTGCATGTGGAAGCATGAAAAACCAAGCTTGAGCAGTCAGTAGTAAAGATTTCTGGAAAAGAAATAAGGAGTAATTGAGAAAATGCCTTTGGCATCATTTTTTTTTTGCAAGTAACTTCTCTTTGACAGCTGTCATTTGTAACTGAATTTGAAAGTATCACATGAATTACTAGAAGGTTCCAAGGCTGAAAGAACAAAGGTAAAGGCTGAGACAGTTTACATTCATGGAATATTCAAGTTGGAAGGATCATAGAGGTCATGTAAATGGAAATCAACAAGATGATTTATCAATTCATTTGGTCATTCAATAATGTTAGTACTCTCTATAATACACAGCATTATTATAGTAACTATCTATAGGGTCTATAGAGCATATTCTACTTCTCTGGTTTATTGAAGATATTTTTTACTTTTTTTCCCAGAAATCCATTTTATTCTTGGATCTTGGTACAACTAATCATTATGGTCAGTGAGAAACAGATACTTTTCATGTGAAATAGGATTTCCAATCCTGGGCAGACAAATGGTGGCTGTGATGGTTAGATTTGACCTAATGCAACTGAAATCACTTCAGAAAAGAATATGAGTGAAGAACTTCCTAGGTTATGTCTGCCTATGGGCATGGTTATGGGAGACTTTCTTAATCATACTAACTGAAGTAGAAAACCCCATCCTGAATGTGAACAATACATTGTAAAGCTAGACTTTCTTCATTCTCAACAAATAAGTCAGGTTTTAGACCATTCCCCTTTGACATACTTCTCTCATTATTTTAGATATTATAGATTCACTAATGAGACATCAATCATGAAGAACCATTTTCCAGTTTTCCATTTTCAGCTTACAGTCAATTTCAGTTTCCTTGAAGGTACAATCTATTGTTGCTTCTGTCAGTATGCTAACTTCCCATTTCTAGCCCAACTGAAATCCTGAAATGGAGAACATCAAAGAAATGAATCCAAGTTAATAAGATTGTAAATAATACTGACCAAAAAGTAAGATATATTTTCCACTCACTAGATCTCCTCTTTTTCTTTCAGTAGCAAACATATTTTCCCTTGAATATTAACATTTAGTAGATATTAAAAATGATAAACATAGAATTTAGCACTCTAATAAATGTCCACAAGTGAACTAGAATTTGTATAGTCTTGCCATTTTATTTCCATGAAAATAGGCATTATGGGAGCTGGGGAGATAGTTCAGTCTGTAAAATGATAATTAAGCAATCATAAGGAGATGAGTTAATATTTCCTTCACCATCACAAAAGCCAGGTATAATAGTACAGGTCTATAATCCAGTGCTAGGACCATAGAAACAGGAAAATCCCTGAAGCTTACTCACCAGCTGATAATGCTAAAATGGTGAGCTCTGGTTTCAGTGACAGACCATATAAATAATTTTCACTAATATGATAAAACTCCATGAGTAAAAGCAACTTATAAGACAGAGTCCACCATGGTGGTGAGGCATGGCAGCAGGAACAGGTATTTGATAGATTACATCTTTAATTTTATCTCACACACAGGGATCAAAGATAGCACACTAGAAGTGAGTGAGGGTATAAACCCATAAAGCCCACTGACATACTTAAAATTACATATGTTACTTAAAGTCCAGTGACATATGTTGTCCAGCAAGTTTCCACATCCTAAAAGTTCATTAACCTCCTCAAATGCCTACACAGAAGAGGACCAAGTAGTCAGGCATGTGACTCTATGGGTCCATTCTCAAGCCCATTCTCAAGCAATAAGGTAGAAAGTTATAGGGGAAGATAAAAGACATCAATCTCAGGCCTATTCACAAATAAACACATACACAAGTACACACACATGAACATATATATGGACACATATACAAGTACACACAGAGAAACACACATGGAAACACATATGGATACATACATGGATACACACACACACACACACACACAGATAATATCCAATTAAGTTACAATCAGAAAACTATAGAAGTTTCTTATGTATTTTTACACAATTCGGTGCTTATAACAGATCATGATAATTTACTGTGTATTTAAAAACCAAGGCTAAAGAAAGTTTTTGCCCTAGAGAAATGATGAGTGAATGAAGAAATACCTGTTGAATCTAACTTAATCATTATATGTAGAGTGTGTGTGTATGTGTGTGTTTATGTGTCTATGCATGTATGTATGTGTGTGTTTGAAACTTTGAACGATAGTCCATTAATTTGTATAACTTTGTGTTTTATGTGTTAGCTAAAAATAAATTTAATATAAAAGGTATTTTACAAATACTAAAAAGAACTAAGAAGCAAATAACATCTGAATCCAACAACAGGGTTGGTCTGTCCTTTTCCATTTAGCCTGTGTGACAAATCACATCAATTTCTATCTGATTTGTCCTGGGAGCTACTAATAAACGTGATCTAAACAAAAAAAAAATCATAAGCTGCTGACCAGAACAAATTGTCCAGAGGAGGTTCTATAATATCAGAGAGAGCTAAAATAGGAATACAACAAAAACTAAAAACCTAGAAACACCACAACCCACAGAATCAATTAAGCAGGGGCACACAGAGACTGAAATGACAGCCACAGAGGCTGGTTGGATCTGTCCTAGTCCTCTGCAAATATGTTTGTGTAGCTTGGTGGTTTTGTAGGACTCCTAACAGTGGGAATTGGAGAGTGGGTGTTTTGACTCTTTTGCCTGCTCTTAGGACCTTTTCCTCCTACTGGATTGCTTTACCCAGCCTTAATGTAAAGATTTGTGCCTGGTCTTATTATATCTTCTTATGTGCTGCTTGGTTGATATCCATGGGAAGTCGGCTCTTAGAAAATACTGCAACAGCAAACTTTGTTTCTAGAACATTCTGTTATGTTGCAGTTTGTAATAGCCTGCTGCCTTCTAAGAAGGGAAGTCTGCTACTCAAAGCATCCTTGCTTTGCTGCACAGCACTGGGGCGGGGGGCAGGGGATGAATGTATCAACTCCACCAAATAAGAATATCCCAGAGGTATCATGAGGATCCCTGTGTCTGGGAGGAACAGGATGGAGGAAGATATGCAAGCCAGTCTTACCTGAACCAAGGATTATAAGATGAAAATAAGATCTAGTGCAGGTACCAAAAAAGAAAATACACAAATATGATTATAAAATAATAAATGGTAAATTTTTAAGTAAATAGTACAAAATATTCACAAGCAGAATTCTACTGAGTGTTCTCATCCTCCTTGGCAGCCAGTCAGATATCAGTAGATTTGAAGATCATTGAGGATAGACCCTCCCTCATAATCAAGAGCTTGTCAAACCTGTTCTAGAGAATGGGATCTCTATTGTTTCTCTCGTTAGGTGGACACTTGACATTTTGAACTGACAAGGGTCACTGTCCAACCTTGGTTTTCTAATGAAGAACAAAAACACATCATTGCCTGGTCCCTTAAGAATTAATCCAAATGAGCCTGTCAATCACCTGGACAGGAAATGCCCCTGAGAAAAGCTCTGTGTTCCAGAAACTTCAGAAATAGTACAAAGTCTACTTAAAAATGTTGGTTAGCTGCCAAAAGCCATCATGGAGAAGCTAAAATCTAGCAGGTGATCTTCTTAAGATGGTTCTGCCTATTAAAGACTATTAAAGTTATTGACTGATTTGCTTCTCTAAGCAAGATTAAGAAGATTACAACTGAGGAAAAATTCCTGATATTAATACGCATTTCCTATTATTATTAAATGTATATAACAATCACTTGGTATTAGCTACTAACCCTTTTGAGCAGATTTCTGCAGAACAGTGAAGTTGTCTTGTAGTGATGCTATATAGACAAATAGATGATTTCTTAATTATTAATGATGATTCTATAAGAATTCCTAAAATTATATTAATTATATTAAGATCTTTTATAATAGGACTGCTATTAAGTCCTTACCAATGTCAAAATGCCAATGAGAACTCTGCCAGTCTTCAAGTGTCATTAGTTAATTGCTTCTGAGATAGCACCTGCCAAGAGGTTGTAAAACCATTAACCAAAGGTCATAAAAAGGTAACAATGGATTTACTACAGGTACAAAGACAGAATATAAAATATTGACTGAGTTTATCTATATGAAACTTCACTAATAACTTAGTCACAAAAATTATGGTTGAGCTAATGACAGATAATGAATGTTTAGCCAGATAATTATTCTTAATGGATACGCATGTTAAACATTGTCTGTTGTCTACTTCTTATTCAACTTATGATTTGAATTTATGTTTGAACATCTAGTGAACTTTTATCTAAAGTGGGATACTTGAAAAAACCCTGTGAACTATTCTCCTAGAAAAGGTACAAAAGGCTAGGAAAGATTACATTAGCAGGTATAGCATTGGGAGTAAAGGCAATTGGGAGTGAGAGCATTGGGAACAAGGGCATCACATCAGAACCAGAGGAGAGAGCACGATTAGAAAGAGAATGCCGGGCTGGAGAGATGGCTCAGTGGTTAAGAGCACTGACTGCTCTTCTGAAGGTCATGAGTTCAAATCTCAGCAACCACAAGGTAGCTCACAACCATCTGTAATGAGATCTGATGCCCTCTTCTGGTGTCTGAAGACAGCTACAGTGTACTCACATATAATAATAAATAAAACCATCCAGTGGAAAAAAGATAGCCTTTTCAACAAATGGTGCTGGCTCAGCTGGAGGTCAACATGCAGAAGAATGCAAATTGACCCATCCTTATCTCCTTGCACTAAGCTCAATTCTAAGTGGATCAAAGATCTCCACATAAAACCAGACACACTGAAACTAATAGAAGGGAAACTAGGGAAGAACCTTGAACATATGGGCACAGGGGAGAATTTCCTGAACAGAACTCCAATAGCTTATACTCTAAGATCAAGAATAGACAAATGGGACCTCATTAAATTACAAAGTTTTTGCAAGGCAAAAGACACCGTCAAAAAGACAAAGCGGCAACCAACTAACTGGGAAATGATCTTTACCAACCTTACATCCGACAGAGGGCTAATATCCAAGATATACAAAGAACTCAAGAAGTTAAACTCCAGAGAGGCAAGTAACCCTATTAAAAAATGGGGTACAGAGCTCCACAAAGAGTTCTCACCTGAAGAATATCTAATGGCTGAGAAGCACCTAAAGAGATGTTCATCATCCTTAGTCATTAGGGAAATGCAAATCAAAACAACCCTGAGATTCCATCTCACACCAGTCAGGATGGCTAAGATCAAAAACACAGGAGACAGCAGTTGTTGGCGAGGATGTGGAGAAAGAGGAACACTCCTCCACTGCTGGTGGAATTGCAGGCTGGTACAACCACTCTGGAAAGCAGTCTGGCGGCTCCTCAGAAAACTGGGCATGACACTTCCGGAGGATCCGGCTATACCACTCCTGGGCATATACCCAGAGACTTTACCTGCATGCAATAAGGACACATGCTCCACTATATTCATAGCAGCCTTATTTATAATAGCCAGAAGCTGGAAAGAACCCAGATGTCCCTCAACGGAGGAATGGATTCAGAAGATGTGGTATATTTACACAATGGAATACTACTCTGCAATTAAAAACAATGAATTCACGAAATTCCTAGGCAAATGGTCAGAACTTGAAAATATCATCCTTAGTGAGGTAACCCAATCACAAAAGATCACACATGGTATGAAGTCACTGATAAGGGGATATTGACCCAGAATCTCAGAATACCCTAGACACAATCAGCATATCAATAGATTTCTAAAAAGATGGAAGGAGAGACCCCTGGTCCTGGAAAGACTGGATGTAGGGGAACGCCAGGACAGAGTAATGAGAGGGGGTTGAACGGAGAAAAGAGGGAGGGAAGGGGGCTTATGGGACTTTTGGGGAGGGAGGAAGCGGGAAAGGGGAAGTGATTTGGAATGTAAATTAAAAAAATAAAATTAAATTAAATTAAAAAAAAAAAAACTTCAAAGGAAAAAAAAAATGAAAGAGAATGCCAAGTAGCATAACTCAAAAATTATAAGGCCTGAGATTCTCTTTCTTTGTCGGATCTGTGTGCTTTTGGTATTAGTGTAATTGTGGCTTCATAGAACGAGTTGGGTAGTGTTCCTTCTGTTTCTATTTTGTGGAACAGTTTGAAGAGTATTGGTGTTAGGTCTTCTTTGAAGGTCTGAAAGAATTCTGCACTAAAACCATCTGGACCTGTGCTTTTTTTGGTTGGAAGACTTCCAATGACAACTTCTATTTCTTCAGGGCTTATAGGACGGTTTAGATGGTCTATTTGATCCTGATTTAATTTTGGTACTTGGTATCTGTCAAGGAAATTGTCCATTTCTCAAGATTTTCTAAAGCCAATCTCTCTTATGAATATCGATGCAAAAATACTCAATAAAATTCTTGCCAACCGAATCCAAGAACACATCAAAACGATCATTCACCACGATCAAGTAGGCTTCATCCCAGGGATGCAGGGATGGTTCAATATAAGGAAATCCATCAATGTAATCCATTACATAAACAATCTCAAAGACAAAAACCACATGGTCATCTCATTAGATGCTGAGAAAGCATTTGACAAAATTCAGCATCCTTTCATGCTAAAGGTCTTGGAAAGATCAGGAATTCAAGGCCCATATCTAAACATAGTAAAAGCAATTTACAGCAAACCGGTAGCCAGCATCAATCTAAACGGAGAGAAACTTGAAGCAATCCCACTAAAATCAGGGACTAGACAAGGCTGCCCTCTCTCTCCATATCTTTTCAATATAGTACTTGAAGTTCTAGCTAGAGCAATTAGACAACAAAAAGAGGTCAAAGGGATACAAATTGGAAAGGAAGAAGTCAAACTATCACTATTTGCAGACGATATGATAGTATACTTAAGCGACCCAAAGAACTCCACCAGAGAACTCCTACAGCTGATAAATGACTTCAGCAAAGTGGCTGGATATAAAATCAACTCAAGCAAGTCAGAAGCCTTCCTATACTCAAAGGATAAGCAGGCTGAGAAAGAAGTAAGAGAAATAATACCCTTCACAATAGCCACAAACCATATTAAGTATCTTGGCATGACTCTAACCAAACAAGTGAAAGATCTGTATGACAAGAACTTCAAGTCTCTGAAGAGAGAAATTGAAGAAGACCTCAGAAGATGGAAAAATCTGCCATGCTCATGGATTGGCAGGATTAATAGAGTAAAAATGAGCATCTTACCAAAAGTAATACACAGATTCAATGCAATCCTCATCAAAATCCCAACTCAATTCTTCATAGAGTTAGAAAGAGCAATTCAAAAATTCATCTGGAATAACAGAAAACCCAGAATAGCTAAAACTATTCTCAGCAGTAAAAGAACCTCTGGGGGAATCAGTATCCCGGACCTCAAGCTGTACTACAGAGCAATCGTGTTAAAAACCGCATGGTATTGGTACAGTGACAGACATGTAGATCAATGGAACAGAATTGAAGACCCAGAAATGAATCCACACTCCTATGGTCACTTGATCTTTGACAAAGGAGCTAAAACCATCCAGTGGAAAAAAGATAGCCTTTTCAACAAATGGTGCTGGCTCAGCTGGAGGTCAACATGCAGAAGAATGCAAATTGACCCATTCTTATCTCCTTGCACTAAGCTCAATTCTAAGTGGATCAAAGATCTCCACATAAAACCAGACACACTGAAACTAATAGAAGGGAAACTAGGGAAGAACCTTGAACATATGGGCACAGGGGAGAATTTCCTGAACAGAACTTCAATAGCTTATGCTCTAAGATCAAGAATAGACAAATGGGACCTCATTAAATTACAAAGTTTTGCAAGGCAAAAGACACTGTCAAAAAGACAAAGCGGCAACCAACTAACTGGGAAATGATCTTTACCAACCCTACATCCGACAGAGGGCTAATATCCAATATATACAAAGAACTCAAGAAGTTAAACTCCAGAGAGGCAAGTAACCCTATTAAAAAATGGGGTACAGAGCTAAACAAAGTGTTCTCACCTGAAGAATATCTAATGTCTGAGAAGCACGTAAAGAGATGTTCATCATCCTTAGTCATTAGGGAAATGCAAATCAAAACAACCCTGAAATTCCATCTCACACCAGTCAGGATGGCTAAGATCAAAAACACAGGAGACAGCAGTTGTTGGTGAGGATGTGGAGAAAGAGGAACACTCCTCCACTGCTGGTGGAATTGCAAGCTGGTACAACCACTCTGGAAAGCAGTCTGGTGGTTCCTCAGAAAACTGGGCATGACACTCCCGGAGGATCCGGCTATACCACTCCTGGGCATATACCCAGAGGCTTTACCTGCATGCAATAAGGACACATGCTCCACTATGTTCATAGCAGCCTTATTTATAATAGCCAGAAGCTGGAAAGAACCCAGATGTCCCTCAACGGAGGAATGGATTCAGAAGATGTGGTATATTTACACAATGGAATACTACTCTGCAATTAAAAACAATGAATTCACGAAATTCCTAGGCAAATGGTCAGATCTTGAAAATATCATCCTTAGTGAGGTAACCCAATCACAAAAGAACACACATGGTATGCAGTCACTGATAAGGGGATATTGACCCAGAATCTCGAAATACCCTAGACACAATCGCATATCAACAGATTTCTAAGAAGATGGAAGGAGAGACCCCTGGTCCTGGAAAGACTGGATGTAGGGGAACGCCAGGTCAGAGTAACGAGAGGGGGTTGAATGGAGAAAAGAGGGAGGGAAGGGGGCTTATGGGACTTTCGGGGAGGGAGGAAACGGGAAAGGAGAAATGATTTGGAATGTAAATTTAAAATAAAATAAAATAAATAATTAAAAAAAAAGAAAAAAAATTATAAGGCAACTTAAAAATTGAGAAAGCAATATGCAGAATTCATAAGGAAAGAGGAAAGAAGAAGAAGCTGCAGTGAGAGTACAAAGACCTGGCAGGCTTCTCCTTGCCATGGAACACAACATGCAACATATCCTTTATTAATAGCAAGGCAGGCTTAGTCTTCCTAAAGAGGACAAAGCTTTCTTCTTACAGACTTGGGTTTAATTCATTTAGAAACTAAAGGGTAGAAGGTTCTCCTTTCTCTGTACAATGAAGGTTGGAGTTAATTTTTCATCCATAACAAATGAGTTCTTTCTGCACAGGCACTTGGTCTTTTGCTCCATATGCAAATGTAAGTATGGATGTGTATGAGTGTGTATATAATTATGAGATGAGTAGCTGGACCCAACCCAACTGGTTTGAATGGAGGTTTATGAATGTGTAAACGTGAATGTGTATATGAATCTATGTGTTTATCCATATTTGCTTGTGTAAAAGTTTTCCTTCCTTCAGCATGACTCTCTTCTCCTGGTTCAATAGAAGTTTATTGCTCCAAACTTCCCCATCAGCCTGAAAAGGAAGAGGCATCTGAACAAGAGGGGAAAGTCTCTAGCAATTAATCCTTTACTTAATTCCATGCTGTTTATGATGAAGCACGAAATGCCAGAGATTGCAGTTTCTGGCCTCAGAGGAACTCAGGCAGATTAGCTACAGCAGCAAAGTGACTTAGACTTAAGATAGATAAACATTTTATTATTGAACAGCAACCCAAAATATCTTGGAAGACCAAGTCTTTCCCCTGCCAATGCTCTTCCCCTAGGACCTCCAAGAGAGAACCAAGAAAGAAAGAAGAACTGCTGAGACTGGCCCCTGGCAGTTAGCACAACGGTCTTTTTGACCAATGTCTACTCTCAGCCTTTTGAGAGTGTTTTCTTCTATATGGTCTCTTGAGTCCTAGCCTACTCTCCTCCCTTAAGGGTTCCTCGCTTTTCTTTGAATGAACTCTGTCTTCTACAGTGCACTCTGTGTCTCTTCTCTATTCTTTCAGAAGAGATCACAAAGACCTAAGGGTCCAGGAGAGTCCAGTGCAAGATGGCAATAGCAATCTAGATTAAGAAACATTTAGCTTTTTTTCTAGATTTTTTTGTCTTTCCTTTCACATACTATACTTACATTTTACATACCAGATTCCTATGTCATTTGTCAATACCAACTTCTTATTCCTCTACTCTAATACAGCACAATACCATTAGATCACTTTTTTGTTTCCTTTACAGATTACTCCATCCAAATTTGTAAAATACTAGTAATCAAACTCAGAGCTTTGCATTCTAGGAAGTGATCTAAATCTGAACTCCATCACCACTTAACTCCATACACTCTGAACAAAACAATTCTCTCTTTATATCAGCCATATATGTATGTGTGTATGTATGTATGTATGTATGTATGTACATATATATGTATAACTGTACCCTCACCACTTCATCTTGTCTTCCTTTTTCCATCTCCATATCTTATCAATACCAAAAACATATAATGCTATTCTTTAGTCCATACATATTTCATACCTATAAGTGATTGCAAAACTGAAAAATCAATAAATAGCTGAAGATGTATTTCAGAAGTTGCAGGCTTACCTTTTATACACAAAGGCATTGAGCTCAATTTTCAACACTGCACAAAAGGCAACAGATAGCAGCACATCTATTCTAAATAAATTTACTTCAGAGACAAGCTTATTGTTTTTGAAGTAAACAAGATTTCCTCTTAGTTTCAAGGTTCATAGTTCAGTGTCAATTTAAGAGTATGGAAAATACTATCATTTTCATTCTCTCACAAGAGTTTAAACTTGCTGCATTTTATGTGACTGTCTTAGATACTGTGAAGAGACACTAGGATCAAGGCAACTCTTATGAAAGAAAACAGTTAATTGGGGTTTTGTTCATCCATGATCATCATGGAGGCAAGCAGACATGGTACTCAGGCAGTAGCTGAGAGCTCCCTGATTGCAGGGAGGAGGGGAAGGACGGAAAGGAAAGAGAAAAAATCACACACACACACACACACACACACACAGAGAGAGAGAGAGAGAGATTGAGAGCGGGGGGGGGGGCTGAGACTAGTCTGGGATTTGAAAACTCAAAGCCCACCCTGAGTGGCACAACTCTTTCAACAGGGTCACTTCTAACCCAACAAGAGCACACCTACTAATCTTTCCCAAATAATTCCACTAACTGGGGATCAAACATTCAAACACATGAGGCTGTAGGGGCCATTCTCATTCAAACTACCACAGTAACTGGAGAATGTTTTGTCATAGGCCCTTGGTCCTGAGAAGGCTTGATGCCACAGTATAGGGGAATCCCAGGACAAGGAAGCAGGAGTGGGTGGGTTAATTTAATGAGCAGGGGGAAGGAGATTGGGATAGAGGGTTTTCAGAGGGGAAAACAAGAGAGGGGATAACATTTGAAATGTAAATAAAGCAAATATCTAATAAAACAGAAAAAAAGAAAAACTATATTTCTGAACAACAAAAGTATAAGTGATCCTACTAGATAGATAGACAGGAACTGAAAGCCTTAGAAACCATTAAGAATGGGCCCATATGTCATGATAATAGGCTGTGGACCCTACCTCCCATTCCCTTTGTAACACTAGAAAGGTACATTTATAGCTACCCTTCCTTAAAGTATCATATAAAAACATGATTCCCGGTCTTTGTCCAGTCCCCTTAAGGAAGAAATGGCTACTTCTTCCTGGTCCAAGAATCCAAGTTCTACCTCTTGCCTTGAACAGAAACAGGACATTCTGGGTACTTCAAAGATTAAAGTACTCCATACTACTATCTTCTTCTTTGAGAGTTAGTCTACCTATTCCTGTCAGTCACTTTGCCAGGAGACCACTGTACAGGAAGCTGATTCAGTTGAAGAAAAGCCAGGTCAATGGGACGAATACTGAAAGGTTTAAGATACAGTCCTTAAACCTTCCAGGAGCTCTGCCCTGAGGCATTTTCACCACATAGCACTATCAAGCCTGCTTGCTATTCTAAATTGGAATCTTAAAAAATATCTTTTTCTTTTCTTCTTTTTTTTTATTTTTAGAAACTGTACAAAATCTTAAGTATGCCCTCCTGCTACTCTGGGTTTCCTCCCTATTTCTCTAATCTCTAATCTCTCTCTCTCTCTCTCTCTCTCTCTCTCTCTCTCTCTCTCTCTCTCTCTCTCTCTCTCTCTCTCTCTCTCTCTCCATATCCCTTAGGCTGCTCCCAAGATTAACATCATGTCTTCCCTGTTGTTTTCCTTTCTGATTCTAATAAAATGGTCCAAGCTCCTCTTTCTAAGTCTATTTTTAATTTGTTTTTATCAATATGACTAAGAACCCATAAAAGGGAACCCCAGTTTCTTAGTAACAATGATTGTTTTACCTGGAATTTCTAATTTGTGTGCATTTGTCTGACTGTGTGTATAGGATTTAAGAAATATTGCATGAGACAGATTAGAAAGAAAAGGAAGACATCCCAAACTACAGTGAGATTCAGTCCTTTCTTTTTGCTCTACAGTGGCAAAAAGCAAGAGTAATTTTAAACACTCAAGAGAGTTAACTGAACAGTATTCAAGGACGCTAAAAGCTGCAGTTCAAAGTGGCCTGACTTTCTCTACATGTTTCGTGTGTGTGTGTATCACAAAAAAGCAAAACAACCACCCTACCCTCCCACAAACTGAGATAGGGGTAATATTCTGATCCTTAAGAAAAATATTCCTGTGTTACAAAGCTGGCAAGAAGAGGAAACAAGGTTTATATTTCAAAGGAACAAAGAAATAATTAAAAAGTATAAATTTTCTAATGTAAATGGTCTACAGAAGGAAAGGTCAAAGACCCAGAGTCACAACGAAGCTTATGTAAGTTTAATGAATGGAGTTTGCCTTAAAGATCTATGTGCGATGGTCCACTATTGCACTATTGTACATATTCTCAGAGGATTTTATATTCTCCTTAGAGATGCCTGCTCTTCCACATCACTGCTGCTCTACTCATGATAGCCAGAAATGTAAATAGTGTAGATTCCCATCAGTTGGTGAACAGATAATAAAAATGTGGTACATTTGTACAATGAAATATTATTTACCTGTTAAGAAAAATGGGATTCCAACGTAAATTGATGGAGCTGGAAATAATCACTCTGAATACGGGAGCCCAGACTCGGAAAAACAATCATTGGATATTTCCTCTCATCTGTGGATGTTAGCTTAGAATATACAGATATATATGTTTCATTTGAAATTCCTGCAGAGGTCAGTAAATGGAGCCAGGAATGCCTTTGAGAGAGGAGAGATAAGATGTAGCTGCCTAAAGAGTTATTAGGAAGCGTTAAATGTTGTAGGAGATAGGAGAGCAGAGTAAAGAAAGGAATGCTAGGAGTGAAAACTAGCTAAAGACCATTCCAAAAAGTCAGATCACAACTTAGTAATGTAGAGGATTCCTAAAATATATACACGTGTATATATAACAACAGCTTAAGTGCAGGTACCCTATAACAGGGTGGCAATGACCCTACTTGACTACCCAGGCTAACAAATGCTTCTGCCCAGTGCAGGATATGGGTTACCTCTTTGGATTGTTAGCTAGGAAGGTCCTATAGACCCCCAAATATCATTGTCAGTGTTCTTCTTGGTTACCTCTTTTGGAGATGTTGGCTAGGAAGGTCCTATAGTCTCCCCAAAATTATTATCAATGTTTTTCAAAACCATCCATAACTTGGTAGTAAGACAGTGCTGCTAAAGATAGGACATACTTGAGTAATGAAAAAAAAGTGGAGAAATTAATAACATAGTTACTGGAAGCTTCATCCCAACTGACTGACTTTAATTGTGTGGAAAGGTGCAATGTACTGTACCAGAGGAGGAAAATGACAAACAGCCTTACCCAGTTGGGAACCCTGCAAGCCACAACAATAACTGACTTGGCACGATATGGCCACTGATGCACTACTGGCATGAGTATCATGGAAGCAATCAACAACATTCTGACTGAATTTAAGTCCTGTTCACCAAGATGAACACTATAGCTAGCACTATTATCAAGGGCAAGGACCTTCAGCCAGTCATTGGCCCCCAGGGAGAACCTACTAGTATTATTCTGTTAAATGACCACTATTAGACTGTCTCTTAATGATATATCATTACACCCATAGATTAATGTTTCTCTCTACCCTCATCAGAGAACTTTAGTTTTGCAGTTGATGGCAATTAACACTGACACTCAAAAATGGCCAAAGTGCAGAGAATAAGAGAGGGCAGAATGTTCAGCACTAAACAGAACATCTGCATCATATCTCTCCTCTCCCATACTTCAGTGATTACTGCAGAAGAGGAAGAGGAAATATTGTAAGTGCCAGAGTACATGAATGGCAAGGAAATGCAGCTTTCCAGACACCATAGGAGAGTTATGCATACGAACTCACAGTTGTTGTGACAGGGTGCACATGGCCTGCATGAGCTCTCACCAGACAAACTCCCAGCATGGACAGGGGAGGTCAGCACGAAGCTCCATCCCCAGTGGTTGAGATATTGGCAACAGATCACTTCTGGAAGAAGAATAATCAGTTTTCTTTAAGGTATGGCCCATGGTAGGTAGACCATGCTTTCATGAAAAATCAAAAATCCAAGAGGACAAAGATAGCACAAATTAGACTTGACATCTTTAAAAATGATAGTAAAAAGTTGGGTTGGTAAGAAATGGGGATGGATATAGGAGAGTTTGGAGAGGAAAATGAATATGATCAAAATATATTTTATAAAATTTTTAAAGAATTATATTAGAAAATAAAAGATCTGTGTATGTATCTGTTAGGTATATATCATCAGATCACTAAAAAAATCAATCTTCTAATTTTCTATTTCATTACTTCTTTTAAGTCTTATAATTCTTGTCAGTTACACAGTGCCCAAAATGAAACAAATCAATACTGAATAGATTAATAAGTGAATTGTTTTGAAGATCTAATGTAATTTGCTTACAGCTTTTGCTGTTTCCAGTTGTGTGTGTGTGTGTGTGTGTGCGTGTGTTTGTGTGTAAGATACATCACAGATGCTTCCCATCCCAGCTTCCTTAGAAGCTGAGAAATTTCGCTCCATGTGTGTTCAGAGAGCCATCACCAGTCTGAGGTTCCACTACACCCTGGGAATTAATGAAGATGGACTGACCGTGGAGTCCCTGAAATTACAACAATTAGAGAATCTTTATGTGTCATGCAATTGCACACAATGGGAGGAACTGTCTAGTCTAAAGCTATGAAATGATTAAATGACTCTTTGGTGTATCTAACACCAACCTGTTTTAATATTGCCTTTAAGAGTTTCAGTGTGAGGCCAAATGAGTCTGTACTCTTCAGTCTGTTCCATGCCACCCTGCTTGCCAACTTCTTCAGCAATTGCTCTCTTTCAGCCACACCCTACTAGCTTGGGCATATAACCCCTTTTTTTTTTAAACAAAAATAACATATTAATAGTCTCTCTACCAACTGTTTCTGCACAATGCTGAATTTTTTGTGGGGGGTTATTTCTTAAATTTAGAAATACGACTTCATCTGAATTACATGACCAATGTGCTCATTGTCAACATCTTCAAAGCCCCTTAGAAAAGTGGAGTGGGAATGGTGATATTGTTCAGCAGCTAGAGACATTACCTAACAATGTGTGTGAGCCTTGGAACACACATGGTGCAAGCAGAGAAACGATATCTGACCTCTAGATACACATATGCATGCACCATTCAACCTGTAGAAGTTCTCCCTCCTTTGTTATAACTACCTACCTGTTATAAGCCTACCAGTGTATTTAGTAAATGCCTTCCTTTATGACCATAAAAAGTTCACAGAGCTACTTTCACATTGGAACATGTTATTTGAGGCTATTTAAATCTGTGTTCCTGGGTTATGGTCACTCAGATCTGCCTCCACTGTAGGAGGTTCCCCTATGGCCCCCTCAAATGGCCCTAAGTGTTAGTTGTCCCTCTTCAATGATTTCTGAAGGAAACACATTCAATAGTACCTGGTATGGTTCCCTCCATAGTTCCCTTTCTTGAAAGCCTTTACCTTCCACTGCTGTGATGGTTCTTTTGACCTGGAGCTCTTATATTTGTAAATGGCAGCCTATTTGAAGTCAGGGAATATATTTTATTCCTACTGTTATAGCCCAGCACTGTTGCTAAGTTGAAGAGAGATTTAATGTGATAAGTCTGATTTACTATTAAAAGTCCACCTGAAGTCAAATGTATTTGGGTGGCAGGGAAGAGAAGAAGTTCTTCTCCAACTATTTGATTCTGTAAGATAACATGTGTGCTGAAAAGAATCAAGGCAGTACCCAATTCTTTTAATAGTCCTTGGTGCAACCCACTGCCTGGGCATACACTGGAATGGAGAATGTAGGAAGAAGGCTAAAATGGCTGAGGTAGAGTGCATATCCAAATGTCAGAGTCTACTCCTGCCACATAGAGAGCTCCTTATTGGACTTAACTGGATGGACTAGGCTTCACAAGATAACCCTATTTCTCCATGCCCCCAGCACGAACTACAAGACAAGCAATCTCATTACGCTGAGTGCTCTTTCTTGACAAGGCACTTGTTCTATGTTTACTCACCAAATTTTCAGAAGATTATCAAGTTCCCATTTTGCACAGTAAAATGAGTCCAGGAGATTCATATCATTTGAAGTAAATAACAACACCTGGACATGCATGGTGACCTCAGCAACTTCAAGTGCCTGCCCCTGACCAGTTCCAGCAGAGTACTCCCATGTCAAGATGCCTCTTGCTTGGATACTTCAACTGTAGACTAGCTCTCATAGAAACCCCACAGTGCAGAGCAGACTGTTTCTCTCTCTGGTTCTAAAGGCCTCATGGCCTCCCTGTGTCTTCAACTGTTGCTGGGTGCTCCCTCTGCTTTTGTTGAGATCTGTACTCTGACAGATCTCATTCAT
This sequence comes from Tokudaia tokunoshimensis, assembly GCA_036184795.1. NCBI lineage: Eukaryota > Metazoa > Chordata > Mammalia > Rodentia > Muridae > Tokudaia > Tokudaia tokunoshimensis. Next base: position 51,456,423 of record BTHU01000011.1, on the reverse strand, counting down.
TAGCCACAATCAAATCAGGAACTTTTTATTAGGAAACTCATCTTTTCCTGGACCCAGAGACATAGCACTGAGACTGGTTATCTATGTTAATTTGCGTTCATTCAGTTAATTCTATGTCACTCCAGGAAGCTCCCTTATTAATATTTTGACCCTGCAAATGGCAAAATGATTAACTCAATCATTTGAAACTCCTAACATGAATTTTCAGCTACAATTAGAACACAGAATGGGAGGGAATGTTGGAAACCTGTGTTCTCTGTAGAAATGTTCAACAGGAAAGGTTATGGAGGGAAGTGGCTCTATCCTGTGAGCTGAAAAACTAGATTTGGCAAGACGGTTCTGAGGTCCAAATTAGTGCAAGAAGTGTTTGTTTACATATACAAAGTCAAACTAGGGAATGATACAAGCCTTGGGGCAGTTCTGGCCCATGACTTCCACTTGAATACTTACCTTGCCTTTTCTGGGGAGACTAATACTAGGCTCCTAATCACCTCAGGTCACCATGTAAGATACAGCTCTAAAGTTAGAGCTCAAGTCACACTTGCCAATGAAATTAATTACCAAGCTCCACTCTTGGAAGCCACTATGTTCTTGTCCCATTTTTGACTACTTCACCAGACTCTCATCCATTAAAAAAAAAAAAAGATTATAAAGAGTTTCCAGAATAGAACCTGTGGATTTCCCATGTCTTATCCCTCTAAAGCCCATTTGAATTCTAAAACAAAATGAAGGCCTTTAACATAATTAGAAAGGCCAAATTCCAGCTCGAATGGTTGGATCTTTGTCTCCCAAGATGTTATATGAACTCTGTGTACAACCTCATCTTCTTGACTTGCTGATGATGTGTAACTATTACACGCATCACATTTAATCCTTAGGGACCAAGGGTTACAGCTTTTTCTCCCAAGTTTTTGTAGACTTACAACAATCCTAAAGCAACTATGATGTTGTGAAACTGTACTTGTTGAAAATTTGATAGGTTCTCTCTCCTTTTCCCCTCCTCTCCCCTCTCCCCTCCTTTCCTCTCCCGTTTCCTTCCATTCTTTTTTTTTTTTTGAATAAAGACAGGTGCATTTGGGTCTGGTCCTCTTTTGACTAAGCAACACGGTTAATAAACCTTCCTCATCTACTTACTCATGAAATATATGGCCTTAAAACTCTGGCTAAAACCAGGTGAGGTGGCACATACCTATAATCCTATCATATGAGAGGCTGAAGCAGGAGGATTGTGAGTTTGAGACCAGCTTGTGCTGCATAACAAGTACTAGATCAGACTGGGATAGTCTGGTGTACAGACTGTATAATCTGTATTTTAAAAAGTCCGTTATTTTTGTTACTATTGAAGACCAACTTTAGTTCATGGTGATCTGGTAGGACTCATGGGATTATTTCAATCTTCTTGTATCTATTGAGGTCTGTTTTGTGACCAATTATATGGTCAGTTTTGGAGAAGGTACAATGATGTGCTGAGAAGGTATATTCTTTTGTTTTAGGATGAAATATTTTATAGATATCTGCTAAATCCATTTGGTTCATAACTTCTGTTAGTTTCACTGTATCTCTGTTTAGTTTCTATTTCTATGATCTGTTCATTGATGAAAGTGGGGTGTAGAATTAATGATGTAGTATTAATGATGTTCTTCCTATTGAATATCACTATTTTAATTTAAAAGTATTTTCACTGGTACTACTCTTTATATCCTAGAAAGAAAATCCGCTAAGGGACAATTTAATATTTATAACATGTTGGCACTCAGGGATACTACTCAGTTCCCTCTTTTAGACCATGTTAAGAAATTTTAAGAAAGTGACTCAACTCTTCCACACACACTAATATCTTTGGTGATGCATCATCTGGCCTGCCTGTTGTGTGCGTTCCACATAGTAATCGTACTTAATGTTTGTTTCCTCTCTGTCCATCACACAAATTGTGCTGGTGATGACCAAACTTTGCAAAAAATAGTGATGCCCATGCTGTGTCTATTATATGGCAGTTTAAGCTTTTATTCCTCGTCACAGGAAAACACAAAGTCTCTAAATAGAAGATTAAAAGATTCCTTTCTGGAGAGCACCAGCAGCGGCTCCCCAATAGCTTCTAATAATACCGAGTGGGAAAGAACAGTACGCTGAATCACAGCCTTGCTCTGTTACATAATGGCTTAAGGTCAGTTATGTAAGGAGACAGACTAATAAGGCAGAAGTACACTAGGGCTGCATTTGTGCAAGGACTTGACATGCACAGGACAGAAATGACAGCCAGCTGGCGGTGGTCACATTCATGGTCTGATTTTACCCATCAGCTCCCCAGTTTGCTCTCTGCAGTGAGCTCTTCTAGCTAACTTATGCCTTACTATTACAGGGGACATGAAAGGGGAAGCTAATAATCCAGTAATTAAAAGTGGTCATATCAATTTATTAAGGCATTTTCCTTAAAAAAAAATCACTAGGTCTCAAGAAGTCTGAACATGACTGTTTTTTGCATTTATGTTTGTATATTTTTAAATTAAGATACAATTAAATAATTTCCTCATTCTTTCCTTACATTCTTCATGTTGACCACATCTCCTTGGAAACTGATGGCCATTTTTTCTGTTATTATTAATATATTATTATGTACTGATGCATAATATATATATATACATAAATACATAAATGCAACCTGATGGGTCTGTTTTTAGTTTTATATGTATATGGCTTCAGTGTTGATCACTCTGCATTGGACAATTAATAAGGGAGTGATTTGGGTTTTGTATGTGTATGGCTGTTTTTTCCTACATATATGTCTGTATACTGTCTGTGTGCCTGGTGCGTGCAGGGGCCAGAAGAGCACATTGGATTCTCTGGAAATGATGTTACAGATGGGTATGAACCACCATGTGAGCACTGGGAATCAAACCCAGGTCCTCTGGAACAGAAGTCAGTGCTCTTAGCCACTAGAATGTTCCCCAACTCCCAAACTTGACTTTTGGAAGACAGAAAATAGAAATCCTAGGTGTTCAAGCTCTACCTTGGCTATCCTATCTCTCTGACATTGTCATAAGTAGGGCAAAATCAAACATTTCTACTTTAGAATTAGCTAGTATGGACATGAGTCTTAGTCTAGCCTTAACATATTTTGAATTTTGGATCAGACACTTAACTTCTCCCAAGCCTCAGTTTCTCTGTTATAGAATATGAATCATCTTCTTCACCTACATCAGAGGGTACCAAGAAGGCAAAAGGGGTAGGGGAATGGCTCTGTGGCAAAGGTGCTATTGTGTAAGCCTGAGTACCAGGGTTTGGATTGCTAGCACCCACATAAATTGTGGCATATGTGGCAGCTCACCACTTTGGAAGAAGAGGTGGAATTGCTAACGTTACATGGCTCGCTTAACTACCTGAATTAGAGACGTCTGGGTTCAAGTCAGAGAGTGTGATTCAGTACATAATGGGGAGAGTGATGAAGAAAGACCTCCAAGACTAGACTACCTATGGCCTCTGCATGTGGACACACATATGTCTGTTTACATCACCCTGTACATGCATCCACACACACTCAAACACATTCCAGAAAAGGGCAAAGTGTGATAATATATGTCCAGGTGTTTCATAAGCTGAAGAGTGCTATGCAAACATAAGATGCTACAGTCCCAGAGTTTCCTCCTAAGGAAAATAAAAAGAATGACTTCCAGGGGAACAGGTTAGGATAGTCAAGTATTGTTTTGACACAGGTTTTGGAAGGGAAGGGAACAGAAGGTAAGGGGAGGGAAGGGGAAAAAGGAAGTGATACAGATAGTCACCAAACTTGATTTGTTTTTCCTAATGCCATAATAGAATAATATTGGTTCTTCTATCATAATGGGCAAAAAAATACTGTTAAAGAATGAAAACAAAATAAAAATATAGCACAGTATAGTTTCATTTCATCACTCCCCCAATGAGATTCAAATATATGATTTGTGCAGGTTATAGGTCAAATGGCCCACGCTTGAATAAACCTTGATGCAATGCACAAGCAAGCAAGAAGAATAAAAGAGTCTTTTGCTTGAGAAAAACTTAAGTAGATAAAATTACTGTACAATGTCTGCTATTTCTCAAAAGTAGTCTAAGGGGTGATGAGAGTGGGGGGGGGCTGGTAACATTGGCCATGAGGTAATAACTGACTTGAATCCATGATGTGTTCATGTCCAGCTATACTCTCTTCTCTAGTTTTGTCTTAGAAAATATCCATAGTATGTACTCACCCAGAAAGTACCTAGGGATAGCAACAGAGATAGCTGCATCTGCTAGCAAGCCTGGTCAGCACAGAATGATCTAACATGTGTAAATGGCCTCTATGCTGATAGACCTTCTTAATATTCATGTCTTAATACTTCTTGCACCACACTTTAATCCAGATCCTGTATCTGAGGTCAGCTAATAACTTCAGATTGCTTATTTCCATCTCATTACCTTAAGGTAGTCGCTTGGTCTGGTTCTTTACTGAACACAGAAGTGGCTTGTTTATTGATTCATCCCTCAGAATATAAGTAATTTCAGTCACATTACTGATTTCTGAAGTTAGGGACTCATGAGGAGGATTGAGTCCTTTCCAAGGTCAAAGATTGGATCAGCCTTCTGGGTAATAGCTCCACATGGCTACCCTGGCCTTCAGTCTCTCTTGCTAACAGAGACTTAGCCTGCCCTTTGCTACAGATTATCTTTTAAAAATGATTTGTGCAGGAATGAACTCAAAAGATAGAACTGGTGGCTAAGGAGAGGTGCTTCAAGGCGGAGGTAAGTTTACCTTCCACTATCAAATATTAGAATTCCTAAAATGCAAAGTTCCTCTGTCCCAACATGACCAGCTTCACATGAAGGGAGGTTTTTGACCTTTCCATCACCAGCCCAGTTGGGAACTGGGTCTCGGCGAACCAGTACATAAAGTATGCTGATGTCTATACTGCCTTCCAAATCATATTAAAGTCCTTTGTCACTGACCCAGAGGTCTCCTATATTGCCTTCATGGACAGTCACATAATGAACTACTATCATGCAAGTAGTATACCATCTGAGGCCCTTCATAGATATTGTCATTGCTAAAGCCAAATTGGTAGATCAGGTGTGATTGGCAGGAAAGTGACCTGTGTTGGGATGTACTGAAAAAAAAAATCTTCAGCGAATTTCATTAGAAAAGATTCAAATTAAAAAGTAGCATTGGCTGCCAAGTGAGCTCACAGGTATCATGGGCATGTGTCACTGACTCTCACTTTTCCAGGGTACTTGCTTCACTCCTGGCAACATGGGAGTGCTAATGGATGTTTACTGGATGATAAAACTACAGGATTTTAATGGACTCAGTACCAAGAAGGAGCCTCATATTGTTTGTGTTAACTTTGATATTTTTTATCTTCTTAAACTAGTTCTTTAGAAGTTAAACAAAAGGGGCCTTGGGAGACTTCTCAGTGGATAAAGCACTTACAGAACAGACATGAGACCTGGAGTGAGGGTCCTTAGAACCTAAAACCCTGGAAGTGGCGGCAACTGCCTGCTATCCGAGGTCTCAGCAAGCTGAGATAAAATATGCTCTGAGCAAGCTGGATAATTAGATGAACTCTGGTTTTAGTAAGAAACCCTGTTTAGTAAAGTGGAGAGTGATGTTGGAAGACTCACAAGTCAGCTTTAGGCTTACACACACACACATACACACATACACACACACACACACCAAACAGGAAAGTACACAAAAGCTAATACTTCCAACACTACTGAGAGAATTAAGAACTCACAATGTACCTATAATATTCATTGCCTGAAATACTATTACTACTGATAATAATAATAATAAATAATGATAATAATAATAGTGAACCAAGGTTAAAGCCTCATTTCAAAATTTTTGCTATTTCTTACAAAGTTAAAAATGTATCAACTTTGTGTAAAATAGTCAGGTTGTCAAAACAAGCCAGAGGCCATATTTATGTAGAGTCAAACCAAGATCAGGGTTCCTGAACTACTGATAAATCTCTGGTGTGGTCCCCACTACCACAACTCCTGTTGACAGGTTAAGTGAAGATTTTGTGAAAATAAAATTATATACACCCAGAGCTTGGCTTTAGATTCTTCTAGCTCTGTATTCTTTGACATACTCATTAGAATGCCATAGTTAGATTTAAAGAAGGAAGACTAGAAACCCTTAATAGTCTCAATCCCAACAGAAGAGCAGAACACCTCAATTATTGACATTTTAGTGAAGTGGATGTATGTATAAGCTTCAAATAGGCTTGTAAATCTTCTTAATCCTGTAAAGAGTTGTTAGCTTATATCAATACATGCAGCTATGGATTTTTTAAAAGGATAATAGTGACAACAACTACCAAAGAAGAATATTTTTCCTCTAATTTTCTACTTATCCACATCCATTACTTTTTGCTTGAAAATTGTCATAAAAGTAAGTTGATTGATATTTATACTCCATACATCTAATAAAACTCCATAACCAAAATACAGATTGAATGGCCATGGCTTTACATTTACCAGTGGGGTAAATGCAGAAGTCAACTCTGACAAAAGTACCTGGAGAATTGTGAGAAAGAAGAGCTTCCACAAATTTGTAAAGATAATAGTATCCAGGGACCCTAGAGGAACAATTCCTGTGGATGAGGAGAAGATGGGACATATTTGAAGTGACAAAAGACATGTGGATAAAGAAATAATTAGGTAAACAATGCTTTTTGAAAGCCTAAAACCAGGAGAGAAAGAAACAACTCACATAAGAAAATGTAGTGTCAGTGATATTTCATGTGACTGAAATGTCAAAGCAGAGAAGGTAAGGTTGGATAGTCACAAAGTACAGATTTCTGAAGAGAAAAAGTGCTTAGAGAGGTGGAAATGGATGTGTCTAGGTATCTGTAGTCCAGCAGTAGATACAGGAGAAGAGTATGAAGGAATAGTGGAGGTACACAGTCCTGTCATTTGAAGGTGGAAATGAGGCACATTCTGTGGACCACTTGAATTTCTTTCAATGATATGTGAGACATGATAACTAGCCCAGACAGTGTGTGGACCTAGATGGAGATTTTGCAGAGACAGCTAAGGTTTGAAATTGTTATATAGGATGGAAGAAGAGGCTTCCTAGGGAACTACATTATCTTGCAATCATAAGATCATTGCACACCAGCAACTGTATATCATTGGAATATGCTCTGTACTGTGTATTACCTTCAAAAGCATGATTCTTACCTTTTTAATTTAACTTTATTTTTTTAATTTATTTTTTCTCATGCAATACATTGCATATCAACCTCCCAGGAATATCAACTGAATGCAGCATAACAAAACACAATAAGAGAAGACACAAATACTCATATCAGGGACTGGCGAGACATTCTAGTAGGAAGGAAAAGATCCCAAGAGCATGCAATGTGATTATTTTTAATGAAATAAATGGTTCACTTAAATGTCTCCATTTTACTCAATCTGGAACCACCTGTGATATCCTAGTTGTAATTATGTGGGGGAATATATAAGGTCAAGTCTTGCAGAGCAAAGATCACCAGGAGTCTTGGTTAAAGGATTCTGGTTGCCAAAAATAAATGTTGGAAGCTTAAGCCAACTCCCAAAAGATATACTGGTTTCCTTTTGCTGGACAGCTACCTGTTTATATCAGGTGCTTCAACTTAGAAAGGGTTTATATTCCATGGAAGAAATTCAGTGTCCCCTCTCTGAATCCCTCTCTCGATTCCTCCTCTCCCTCTAGCTCTTCCTCTCTCTCCCTTCCACTTCCCACATTTTCTCCCTCCCTTCTTGATCTAACTTCTGCCTGGAGGAAATGAAATAAAGCACTGTGAATATTCTGGAACTCCTAATCATAGGCTTTTGGAGTTCTCCTGTGATACAGTGATATCTGCCCTCACCTTTGGTGACTGATGGCCAGGAATCTCCACAAGATGTTCCACTAATAATTGTTCTTTACCTAATCCAGAAACCTCACATCACACATGTGCTACAACCTTCAGGCTCTTTTAAATGTAAGATTCTAAAACTCCTGAGGGCCAAGATCTGAGGTACATCCTTTACACTAAGAAATGTACATTACATGTCACAAGTACGTCAAGATCAAGTACAGTGTAGGCATTTTGGTGAACACTTGCTTCATTAAGAAGAATCACACATGTGAAGGTATAAGGTCTGCTGTAAGAGAAATGCATAGATTAGGCAGGTTAAACAACCACCATTTTGTCTCCAATTTCTGGAGCCTAGGAAGTCCAAGATCAAAGCAGATCCAATTCCATTTTTACATGTCCACTGTTGAGTGTGGACTCACCTAGGAAAAGCAGAGTATGTTTAACATAAACTACTGTTTTGTTTGGTAGTAGGATGACAGGTGTTAGGGTCGTTGTTCATTCATCCATATAACAGTGTATACAGTTATTCCTGTTGCATTTAAATTGTTGGGTGGCATCCTGAAATTCATACAAGAGTGTCTGAACAAAGCAACAGACAGAAACATCACTGCCAAAATGCTTGGGGGAAAGTTATCTTGTAAAGTTCTCCTCCCCAGTGAGAAAGAGTAGAATGATAATAACATGCTTCCTTGATTCTGAAGTAGTGTTTCCTTTGTATTGTTACCCTAAAATCGTGTGTGTTTATTTTCTATTTCTTCAATTTTCATGAAAAATGCTATGGGTATCTTTACCTTTGTAACTTCTTGCCTTTTTGTTTTGTTGTAGCAAACTTCTAGTAAGAAAAAAAAAGAGAGAAAATGATTAGCAAACAGCTGTGGGAAGAAATTTATTCAAAACTAAGTGTGCCCTTATATTCTCCAAGAGATTTATTATTAATTGTAGATGTAGTCAAGGTGAACTTCTCGGGGATTATGCTCAAATGTAATCACTTATAAATTATTCATAGCAGTTGTATTTTGAAGCTTTTACTTATAGAATCTTAGTTTGATATAGTTTGGATCATCTAAGTCAACTATATACCAGAATTTTACAGTAGTTTTAGAGATGGAAGTGCAACCAAAAAGATTTCTTATCTTCTACAATCACTCTCACTCTCATTGGTGAAAAAATCCTTGACATTGAACCAAAATCAGCTTCCTTATCAGTTCCATCTATTGATCCCAAGTCTGTAATATACATCATGAAACCTTAGAGAGTTTTTTCCCTGCAAGATAGCTCTTCAGATAACTGAAGGTCATTGCCATGTATATTTTAATCTCCTCTTAAGTAGGTCATTGGTTTTAACATACAAATCAATGTTCTTTGTGTTATTCTGATTAAAGCTATCTGTCCTTTGGGCTTGTTCTCAATGTTCCAGCCTTTGTTCCAAGATCAAACTGTGCCCACATCTCATGTGTTTTGTCCCTTAGCTATTTTAGACACATTGTCTTACACCTACATGCTAAGAAAATTTAAATGTGAACTGTTAGCTCTGAAACGATTGAAATTAGAAAGGTTTACCAGCTAGCATCAAAACATATTACTATGAAAGCTTAATTATTAAATTTAATATTTACTTAAACATCATAACAGATCTTTTTTAAATCTGTAGGTTAATTTTATTGTAAAAATCTCAATTAAGTTCCAATGGCTGAAGAGAAATAACTTCTGGCCATAATTTAAATGACATATTAAAACTGACTCCAAAAGCAAAAGCCATAAAAAACGGGAAAAGGCAATCTGTATTTATATCAGTTATTTACATTTTGAACAAAAGTTAAAGGCATCAATATGTGATAAAAGTCTATAAATGTTTTAAAAATGGCCCCTAAGCTACAAAGTAAAATTCTAATTGGAATTATCCTAGGGATAAAGGTGGATGTTCTGAGGCCCACATCAACCCTCCTAACCTGGGAGTCTAACATATCAGAAGTTGTAATTGGCAAATTTTCCCCAATTACTATTTTTTTCTTTTACTTCCAACTTGTAACATAATTCTTTGTCCAGAAGTCTGACATTTGAGTCGTTTTCTTGTTCCTAATCACTCAGTACTCCTGTTAACAATAAAAGTATACTCAAGTACAGATCATGTTCAATAAAGCAACATCCCTATAAACTTTGTTAAAAATAAAATCTTCAGAAAAATAAGTTTACCCAAATAAAGCCCTCCTATAATTCTCAATAAATAGTCAAAGAACCATATATTTTAACTTCTTCCTTCTTACTTCCAGCTTGAATTCTCTGAAACAAGCACTGAAACACAGCTGCCTTGACTGCAGAAGTCAGAGAAATACGTACGGGAGAGGGAAGCAGCCTATAAGTGTATCCCTAGAGTTAAGGCATTCTGTAAACAAGACCCTCGGGTGAGGAAAGTGTCATCCCTTGGTCCACTTGAACAAATGGAAAATGGAAGTGTCTTTTTAAAGATCAGACCAAGATGCACTGATATTTTTCTCTATTGGTATATTTTAGACATTTTTCTAAGCATGTTTTCAGTACCAGCTGTGCTTTATAAATGGTCTTCAAAAGCGATACAGTCTCTCCAAACACTACTGAGATATGACTCGAGGTCGAGACTTACAGAGTTTAATAAATACTAATGAATATGCATGCTAAAAAATATCCCCATAGCTTTTCCCAAGCAGCTGCCAAAGACGGCAGAAGGGAAGGGCAGTTTCTATTGCTGGGTGGCCGAGGCCATCTTCTGGGCTGCCCTGGTGGCCATTGTGGCCAAGCAGGCACTACTGGGCTGGAAGGTGGTGGTTGTACACTGTGAGGGCATCAACATTTCTGGTAATTTCTACAGAAACAAGTTAAAGTATCTGGCCTTTCTCTGAAAGCAGATGAATACCAAGCCCTCTTGAGGCCCCTACCCCTTCTGATTCCCCAGCCAATTTTTTTGGCGCACTGTGTGCGCTGCTCCACAAGACCAAGATAGGCCAGGCTGCCCTGAAAGGCCTCAAGGAGTTCTATAACAAGTTTGCTTACCTGGGGCTCAAGAGGTAGGGTGGAAGTACCAGGCAGTGATAGGCACTCTGGAGGAGAAACAGAAGGAAAAGGCCAAGATCCACTAGTGGAAGAAGAAGCGGCTCTTGAGGCTATGGGCACAGGCGAAAAAGAACGTGGAGGAGAAAATCAACAAGTTCACAGAGGTTCTCAAGAAAAAACAAATTCCTATAGAACATTTTGTGCCATCTCCTACAGGAGATGAAATTCTAGACATAGTTGATGCTCATCTGATAAAAGTATTGGAAAAGATAAAACATTTGTCATTGTGAAACTGCTCATAAAAATTAAAAATAGCAATTTCATTGTTACAACTTCAGTGAAAACAAGTGTATTTATTTAATACCTTGATACACGAAGAAAGAGAAAGGAAAGAAGGAGAAACAAGAGAAAAAGAAGGAGGAGGAGGAGGGGGGATGAGGAAGAGGAGGAAGAGAAAATCTTAGGGATGATTTTTAATACTAGATTTTCCAGCCTATCTGTCCTTTTCTAAAAATGAACTGAGCAGAGAACTTAGAGACAACTTTGGCAACAGAAATTGACATCATCTCGGACTCTTCAGAAAGAAACACGAAAATAAACACTGGCCACATGCCTGGCCATATAAAGATTGGACCCAGTTCTGTATAATGATGGAATGTTCAACACGCTCTGGCTAATTCTGCTATAGATTAGCAAATCTTAGAAGAGATATTTATATTGATGTTTTTATAAGCATAAACTCACAGAAAAGAGAAAGAAGCCAAATGTAACAGCATTTTGGAAACTGGGAGCCTTTGAGCAAGTGACAACTTGTATGTCAAAGAAGGAAGAACCAAGCTCTCGCTTGGCTGTGGGTAAAATGGAGAACAGCCTGAATAGCACAGATGTTCAAAGCCAAGAAACCATAGCTAGGGAGGACCCGCCTTGGTGAGGTGTGATGGCAAGGAGCTTTATTTAAAGGCACATGAAGAACATTACCTTAAATCACAGACTCACATCATACTGGAGGTTGATTCACCGTAGAGAAGGTATAGAAGTGAGGCTACCTCACTACAAAGCTGACTGCCTCCTGGTAGGTCAGATGACTGGCTATACTGTAGGTTTTTATCAACTTGACACAAACTAGAGTCACCTGGGAATAAGGAGCTCAACTGAAAGTTTCCCTTTTCCAGCTTGGCCTGTGAGCATATCTGTAAAACATTTTCTTGATTGCTAATTGATTTAAAAGGGCCTCGTCCACTACGGGTTGTATATACATAAGTAAGTGAATCTGGGTTGTCTAAGAAAAGTAGCCAGTGTGATTGTGAGGGAGCCAGCAAGTAGCATCCCTCCATGGTTTCTGCTTCAGTTCCTGATTGAGCTCCTAGTCTTAATCCAATAAATCTCTCTTCTTTCCTTGTTGCTTTTTGGACATTATATTTGTTATAGCAACAGAATCAAACTAGAACACATTCCAAGTTCAGCCTCATTCTCCAAAATAAGCTGAAAACTCTCTAGGAAACAAGATCAATGTAATAGAAAAAAATCCAAAGACACCAATTCCACCCGTGGTGCCTCAATAGCCAGATCACCAGCGAAAATGTAGGCTGATGCTCTGAACTCTGGTCCTTCATTTCCAGGTTTGATTTTTAAAGGAGCAGAGAAGGACCACTAATCATCTCTGGAAAAACCTCTAGGGCATGGGAGGAGATAAAGAGAGAGGAAGTCAGAGACCACCTGAGAAAAAACATTTCAAATGAAATATCCTAGGGCCTAGACAGATGACCCAGTCAGCAAAATTATTGTCTCAGTATCCTGAGGTCTAGTGTTCAGGTTCCTAGAACCAAGAGAAAAAGCCAGAAATGGCACTTTGAATCCCTATAATTCTACGGTTGGGGAGGAGAGTTCAGGGGGATCCCTGAAACTCACTGGCCAGATATTCTTGAACAATTGATGAGCTCTAGGTTCAGTTGGAGGCCTTGTCCCCAAAAGTAAAGTGGGGGTGGTAGAGGAAGACAACAATATTAAACTCTTGTCCCCACATACATGCATGCACATGTACGCACGAACACACATAGACTTGCCGTGTATGCACATACACACAAGCTGTACCTGCAAAATGCACATGTATAAATACACACAATGAGAACACACATAAACAACATAAATTAATATCTCAAGAGAAATAAAAGTATTATACCTGACAAACAAGACTATAATGATCTAATAGGGAATATTTATGGGTGTAATTTTCACACCTTCTGGTATAGGAGCCCTTAATATTCTTTAAAATATAATAAGAATCCTGAAAAGCTTTTTTTAAACTGTGGTTATTTCTATCAGTGTTCTTCATATGAGAGCTTAAAAAAACCCTGCTAAGTAAGTATTTGCAGAACAGTCAGTACATTATACAAAATACTTAATCTATATTACAAATAATGAACTACTGTGAAGAAATCACAAATACAAAACAAAAAAGAAAATAAAATGTGATGCCTGTGCCTTTGTTTTACAAAATTATTTTCCAGATCTCTGTAGCATCAGGCTTAATAAAAGCAAGCTGATCTCCATGTCTGCGTCTGCATTCGATCTGTTGTGATACCGCACATGAGGTCATCTCTGGAAAACTCTCTGCTCAAAAGGAGAGTTATAAAGAGACAACTATCTCAGAACTACTGTGGTACCATTTTGCCTCACTGACTCTTTGAAAACCAGCAGCTCTCAGCAACTATAAGCAAAGACTTGGAATAAGGAACTTTAAAAAAGTAAAGATTTAGAAAAAATTAAAAGACAACTAGTAGAGGGGTAAAACTCATTTTTAAAGGACAATGTCACTCAACTAACATAAGGAATTTCAAACTGAGCTTGAAACCATGACAATGCTACTACAAATTAACTTGGGATCTTTGCTGATGGGTGTGGGTTCCAGACCAAAGTTTTGTCAAATGCTGAAGTGAACGAAAGACTCGCATGAGGTCACATCAGATACAGGTATTTCTGAAATGGAGCTGAAGAAAATATCATTCATGTAGGAAGGAAAATAGGTCAGACCCAAAGCAACAGGAAAAAGAAACTTCAAAGTTCTCAAAAGCAATTCTAGAATCTAAAAGGATATTGAACAATGGCCTCAAAAATCCTGGAGGATAATTACAAACAAGACAGAAACATTGAAATGAAAGACTTCTGGAAATTTTTCTACATGTATCCATTCTCAGAAAATGTGCTCAGTGAAACAAGTCCTTTACCACACACAAAAGTGAGAAGACAACAACAAAAGGCACGGAATAAAGAAAAACAGGAGACCCAGCTTAGGACAGGGACAGAAAGAATGCCCAGACTTCCTGTGTAAAAGTTGGTCACGGGTGCCAAGGACAATGTCTCTCAAAGGTAGGCCTGAGAAAAAGGTCCAAGCAAAGAACACACGGAGATAATTGTGAGCAGGCTTGGGACTAAATCAATGTTACCTTAATGAAAATTTAATCAAATTTGCAAAATATAAGGCATTTTGAAAGATAATTGAGAGACAAGGCAAATAAGAAATTGTGACCAGAGCTCACTAACAGCAGCTCAATCTTGCCCCTACATAGTCTAATAATAAAAAAATCTAACAAAGATATGAGTATTGACACAAGCAAATGAGGGGAGAGTAAGTGTGGCATGTGAAGCAGGACAATAGAAAAAGAAAAGCCATAGCTAATTTGTCAACTTCCATGATAACAATTCAATAGGTCATATCTAAAGCATATTTTTAAAGTTATAACATAAATATGAAATATTCACACATGGGAATAAATTATAAAGACTGGCCTGAGTATATTTCAAGACAGAGCCTCTATGCAGAGGTAATAATGCTATTTTTTAATCCCAGAGTATCATGGTTGCTTAGCTGACTCTTTAATCATGTATGCACCTGATTATAATGCATTTACTTAAAATGTTGACCATGTTTTAAAAGCAAAGTAATGCAATGCATCAGTTATGAAAACTCAAAAGAAAGCTGGTATAAGTTCCTTAATGGATCCTCTTAAGGATCCTCTTAAGCATTTGAGCATTTCAGCCAATTGCTCACATTTGTCACATAACAAAATTATATTTGGTTCCTCGAAGAAGTCTGTAAATCTAAGATAAAACTAGCTTCCCTGGCCTCCGCTTACTGTAACAATGCATGTTTGCCAAGTAATGCGGGTTTGACCATCTAAACTATTAGAGAAGTCTTTTCTAGGCTAATTGTTTGCAGAGGGCATCTTGCCATCACTACATACCCTAGAACTACTAGTGCAAAGATAGATGCGTGCTAAACTCAGTGCCAGTCTTGCATGTAACATCTTAAGGATAAAGACAATGAAGTTTCATTGCACGGCACCTAGGTCAAGATATGGAATTGCCTCTATGTATCTTGGGTTCCAGCAACTGTTATCTTCACTGCTATGTTTTCTGTACGTATGCTAATGGTAAGGAAACACAGGAAAGGAATTCTGCCAAACTTAGGTGCCAATCCAGATATTTCTGCACTTACTATTATAATATTCAAGGCATCCAATGATGATAATAGTCAGTATCAGTTCTGCCACAGCCTAGTGTTTAGAAGATCCATTCAACAAATATTCATCAAGTATCTATTTTGCTTCAGGTCTTTGGCTTTCAGAAAATATGTATATGTATATTTAGTTTAGATACATGACTGAACTATCTCCTATGTACTGGTCATAATGTTGTAGTAAATGGTCTCAGTTCTTTGCATTAAATTCTACCCTGTATTGCCTGTGTTCATCATCCGTGTTATTCTGTAAGAGAACTGGAGCCAGTCAGTGCCTGGGAAGAAATAGCCATCAGATTTCCCATGGACAGTGACAGAGTTGCCACCCCTGAACTTCAAAAAGGCATTCTTTTATTTCATACAGTGCATATGCAGCTATGCTGGAGGGACACTCTGGTGTCTGGACTGTAAGAGCATGTGAGGCTAAACCATAAGGAACAGAACACAAGGACATCATGGCATTCACGTCTACTCTCTTTCATTGGGAACAAGACATGATAGGTCCATTAGAAACTGAAACTGCGAATATAACATCGCTTGGGACATGGCCTGTTGGGGCTTCCGCCTGCTCCCAAGAACAGGACAGCGCTGTGGTCGTCTGGGCGCCAGATCTGCTGTAGGCTATCACCTCTGCAGGGTGACCAGCGCCACAGAGAGAGTGCAGAGTGCACTCCGCCATCTTTGCTCCAGTGGGCGGGAAGTTGGGACTGCCAGGCTCTGAGACAGACAGGCATAATATCGCTTGGGTCTCGGGCAGCTTGTGTGTACGCGGCTCCCAAGAGCTGGGCAGATCTGCAGTAACCAGCCTGCCAGGTCTGCTGTGGGACTTCTGCCTGGC
Organism: Tokudaia tokunoshimensis; assembly: GCA_036184795.1. Classification (NCBI taxonomy): domain Eukaryota; kingdom Metazoa; phylum Chordata; class Mammalia; order Rodentia; family Muridae; genus Tokudaia; species Tokudaia tokunoshimensis. Next base: position 51,440,177 of record BTHU01000011.1, on the reverse strand, counting down.
AGAGGGACGCCCCCTCCCCCCCCACTCTAGGAGAGATCACACACCCCTGCACAGGGCAGGAGCCTACCAGCCTCCCTTTGGCGACCTCTGCTCCAGGAATCTACTACACTGAGCCTTTGGATGTGCAAGGACTCCCCAATATAACATCACTTGGGGCAAGGCACATCATGGCTCCAAAGTCACTCAGGAGCAGGGCAGGCCCCAGAAATCTGTGCCAGGGGAATCCTGGTAAACCAGGGGGGGGCAGAAATAGCTTTGCAGGCTCACAGGAGGTCCAACCAACAGCCAGTGACAGCAGGACCAACTAACATCAGAGGTAACCAGATGGCAAAAGGCAAACGTAGGAACGTAACTAACAGAAATCAAAGTAATATGGCACCATCTGAACCCAACTCTCCAACAGCAGCAAGTCCTGGATGCCCCACCACACCCGAAAGACAAGATCTGGATTTAAAATCACTTCTCATGATGCTATTAGAGGATCACAAGAAGGACACAAATAAATCTAATAAAGAATTACAGGAGACCATGAATCAACGGTTAGAAGCCCTTACAAAGGAAACACAAAAATCGCTTTGAGAAATGCGGGAGAACATGGATCAAAAGATGGAGGCCCACAAGGAAACAACACAAAAATCGCTTAACGAGATGAATCAACGTGTAGATGCACTCACAAAGGAATCACAAAAATTGCATAAAGAAATGCAGAAGAATATGGGACAACAGACAGATGCCCATAAGGAGGCAACACAAAAATTGCTTAAAGAAATGAATCAACGGATAGATGCCCTTACAAAGGAAACACGAGAACTGCTTAAAGAAATGCAAGAGACGATGGAACAACAGATGGACTCCCATGAGGAGGAAACACAAAAATCGCTCAGAGAAATGCAGGAGAACGTGGGTCAACAGGCAGACATCCTGAAAGAGTTAATGCAAAAATACCTTAAAGAAATACAGGAAAATACAAACAAACAAGTGAAGGATCTCAGCAAATCCATCCAGGAACTAAAAAAGGAAGTAGAAACAACTAAGAAATCACAAAGGGAGACAACTTTGGAGATAGAAAACCTTGGGAAGAAATCAGGAGTCATAGATGCAAACATCAACAATAGAATACAAGAGATGGAAGAAAGAATATCAGGTGCTGAAGATTCTACAGAAAGCATCGACTCAACAGTCAAAGAAAATGCAAAATGCAAAAAAACGTGTAACCCAAAACATCCAGGAAATCCAGGACACAATGAGAAGACCAAACCTAAGGATTATAGGTATAGATGAGAGTGAAGATTTGCAACTTAAAGGGCCAGTAAACATCTTCAACAAAATTATGGAGGAAAACTTCCCTAACCTAAAGAGAGAGATGCCGATGAACATACAAGAAGCCTATAGAACTCCAAACAGACTGGACCAGAACAGAAATACCTCCCGTCACATAATAATCAAAACACCGAATGTTCTAAACAAAGAAAGAATATTAAAAGCAGTAAGAGAAAAGGGCCAAGTAACATACAAGGGAAGACCTATCCGAATCACATCAGACTTCTCACCAGAGACTATGAAAGCCAGAAGATCCTGGGCAGATCTCATGCAGACACTAAGACAGCACAAATGCCAGCCTAGACTACTATACCCAGCAAAATTCTCAATCACCATAGATGGAGAGACCAAGATATTCCATGATAAAACCAAATTTTCACAATATCTTTCCACAAATCCAGCCCTGCAATGGAAAATAGGTGGAAACCGCCAAAACAGGGAGAGAAACAACACCCTGGAAAAAATGAGATAATAACCTTCTTGATTCAAACCCAAAAGTAGATAACCACTCAAACACAAAGATAGCATCAAGAATGGCAGGTGGCAATAATCACTATGCCTTAATCTCTCTTAACATCAATGGTCTCAATTCCCCAATAAAAAGACATAGACTAGCAGACTGGATACGTAAACAGGACCCAGCATTTTGCTGCATGCAGGAAACACACCTCAGTGTCAAAGACAAACACCACCTCAGAGTAAAAGGCTGGAAAACAATTTTACAAGCAAATGGCCCCAAGAAACGAGGCCATCCTAATATCAGATAAAATTGATTTTCAACCTAAAGTCATCAAAAAAGACACAGAAGGACACTACATACTGATCAAGGGAAAAATCCACCAACAAGAACACTCAATTCTGAATATCTATGCTTCAAATGCAAGGGCACCCTCATTCGTAAAAGAAACTTTACTAAAGCTCAAAGCACACATCGCACCTCACACAATAATAGTGGGTGACTTCAACACCCCGCTCTCTGAAATGGATCATTCAGGGAAGCAGAAATTAAACAGGGATACAATGAATCTAATTGAAGCCTTGGACCAAATGGAACTAACTGATATATATAGAACATTTCATCCTAGAGCTAAAGAATACACCTTCTTCTCAGCACCTCATGGTACCTTCTCCAAAACTGACCATATAATTGGTCACAAATCAGACCTCAATAGATATAAGAAGATCGAACTAATCCCATGCCTCCTATCAGATAACTATGAAATAAGGGTGGTCTTCAATGGCAACAAAAACAAAAGAAAACCCACGTACACATGGAGGCTGAACAATGCTCTACTCAATGATAACTTGGTCAAGGTGGAAATAAAGAAAGAAATCAAGGACTTTTTGAAAGTTAATGAAAGTGAAGGCACAACATACCCTAATTTATGGGACACAATGAAAGCAGTGCTAAGAGGAAAATTCATAGCCCTGAGTGCCGCCAAAAGAAACGGGAGACAGCATAGACTAACAGCTTAATGACACACCTGAAAGCCCTGGAACAAAAAGAAGCAAATACACCAAAGAGGAGTAGAAGGCAGGAAATCATCAAACTCAGGGCTGAAATCAATCAAGTAGAAACAAATAAAACCATACAAAGAATCAACAAAATGAGGAGTTGGTTCTTTGAGAAAATCAACAAGATAGATAAGCCCTTAGCCAGACTAACCAGAGGGCACAGAGATAGTATCCAAATTAATAAAATCAGAAACGAAAAGGGAGAGATAACAACAGAAACTGAGGAAATTCAAAAAATCATCAGATCCTACTACAAAAACCTGTATTCAACACAACTAGAAAATCTCGAAGAAATGGATAATTTCCTTGACAGATACCAAATACCAAAATTAAATCAGGATCAAATAAAAAATCTGCCATGCTCATGGATTGGCAGGATTAATATAGTAAAATTGACCATCTTACCAAAAGTAATATACAGATTCAATGCAATCCCCATCAAAATCCCAACTCAATTCTTCATAGAGTTAGAAAGAGCAATTCAAAAATTCATCTGGAAACCCAGAATAGCTAAAACTATTCTCAAGAGTAAAAGAACCTCTGGGGGAATCAGTATCCCGGACCTCCAGCTGTACTACAGAGCAATAGTGTTAAAAACCTCATGGTATTGGTACAGTGACAGGCATGTAGATCAATGGAACAGAATTGAAGACCCAGAAATGAATCCATACTCCTATGGTCACTTGATCTTTGACAAAGGAGCTAAAACCATCCAGTGGAAAAAAGATAGCCTTTTCAACAAATGGTGCTGGCTCAACTGGAGGTCAACATGCAGAAGAATGCAAATCGACCCATTCTTATCTCCTTGCACTAAGCTCAATTCCAAGTGGATCAAGGACCTCCACATAAATCCAGACACACTGAAACTAATAGAAAGGAAACTAGGGAAGAACCTTGAACATATGGGCACAGGGGAGAATTTCCTGAATAGAACTCCAATAGCTTATGCTCTAAGATCAAGAATAGACAAATGGGACCTCATTAAATTACAAAGTTTTTACAAGGCAAAAGACACTGTCAAAAAGACAAAGCGGCAACCAACTAACTGGGAAATGATCTTTACCAACCTTACATCCGACAGAGGGCTAATATCCAATATATACAAAGAACTCAAAAAGTTAAACTCCAGAGAGGCAAGTAACCCTATTAAAAAATGGGGTACAGAGCTAAACAAAGAGTTCTCACCTGAAGAATATCTAATGGTTGAGAAGCACCTAAAGAGATGTTTATCATCCTTAGTCATTAGGGAAATGCAAATCAAAACAACCCTGAGATTCCATCTCACACCAGTCAGAATGGCTAAGATCAAAAACACAGGAGACAGCAGTTGTTGGCGAGGATGTGGAGAAAGAGGAACACTCCTCCACTGCTGGTGGGATTGCAAGCTGGTACAACCACTCTGGAAAGCAGTCTGGCGGTTCCTCAGAAAACTGGGCATGACACTCCCGGAGGATCCGGCTATACCACTCCTGGGCATATACCCAGAGGCTTTACCAACATGCAATAAGGACACATGCTCCACTATGTTCATAGCAGCCTTATTTATAATAGCCAGAACCTGGAAAGAACCCAGATGTCCCTCAACGGAGGAATGGATTCAGAAGATGTGGTATATCTACACAATGGAATACTACTCTGCAATTAAAAACAATGAATTCACGAAATTCCTAGGCAAATGGTCAGAACTGGAAAATATCCAATTAGTGAGGTAACCCAATCACAAAAAAACACACATGGTATGCAGTCACTGATAAGGGGATATTAACCCAGAATCTCGGAATACCCTAGACACAATTCGCATATCAATAGATTTCTAAGAAGATGGAAGGAGAGACCCCTGGTCCTGGAAAGACTGGATGTAGGGGAACGCCAGGACAGAGAAAGGAGCGGGGGTTGAATGGAGAAAAGAGGGAGGGAAGGGGGCTTATGGGACTTTTGGGAAGGGAGGAAACAGGAAAGGGGAAATGATTTGGAATGTAAATAAAAAAAAACTTAGAAAATAAAAAAAAAAGAAACTGAAACTGCAGCTGACATTTGAGATGCATCCTTGTCAAAGACAAAAGCCCACCCCGCCTACAATTAAGGTAAGTCCATGTTCTGTGCCCCCCCCCCAAAAAAACCTGTTTTTCCTCAAAGCCAAGCAAAATAGTATAAGAACACAAGGTGCCATTTTTAGGCTTCCAGAGAAGGTTGCCCTCCCATTTCCCAGTAAATTTTCCACTGATGAGTCTTTCATTAAAATTCTATTTCCAACCACAAAGAGAATTATTCAAGACAAAAATAAACACACAGAGCAGGTCTTCCGGGGTCTGACACTATTGATTTTTTCCTATGCAGACTTGAATTTCTCTTGACTCAGAACCATATGACATGAATGAGAGATATTTATCATGCTCTCCATAGGCATGGAGCTAACAAAACTTTTATATTTTCGTTTCATTTTATTTTATTTTCCAGTCAGAAGGAAGAAGAACATATTGACAAGAACATTGGGGACATATTGATGGCAGTTATCAATCACTGCACAAAATCAGGATGTGGGTTGGTGACTGGAAAGGTTGGCTCTAAGGATTTCAGTCACTACCATGGCAGAAGAGCTGCTAAGGTTTAACACTTTTATTATCCATTTATTTATTTATTTATTTATTTATTTATTTATTTATTTACTCACTTTACATCCCAATATCAGCCCTCCCTTTCCTCCTAATCCCCATCTCACATAGCTCCTCCCTGAATCACCCCATCCCCTCCTTCTCTATAAAGGGACACACACACCCCCAGTATTACCCACCCTGGCACATCAAGTCACTGCAGGAATAGGTGTATCCTGTCCTCTCCCAGTGAGATGGGACAAGGTAACCTAGTTAGGGGAAAGGGATTCACAGGCAGGAAACAACTCAAGGATAGGCCTGGTTCCATTTATTGGGGACCCCTCATGAAGACCAACTGCTCATCAGCTACATATGTGTGCACATGGGGTGGGGATGTGGTGGTAGGTCCAGGCAATGCCTGCTCTTTGTGTGGCGATTCAGTTTCTGGGAGCCCCCTCAAGGGTCAAGGTTAGTTGACTCTGTTGGTCTTCTTGTGGAGTCCCTAACCTCTTAGGGTACCTCAATCCTTCCTCCAACTCTTCCACAAGACTCCCTGAGCTCCATCTAATGATTGGCTGTGGGTCTCTGCATCTCTCCGTTGGCTACTGAAAGAAGCCTCTCTGAGAACAGTTATGCTAGAATCTTCCCTGCAAGCATAACAGAGTATCATTAATAGTATCAGAGATTGGTTCTTATGCATGGGATAAGTCTCAAGTTGGGCCAGTCATTGGTTGGCCATTTCCTCCATTTCTGCTTCATCTTTGTCCCTGCACATCTTGTAGGCAGGACACATTTTGGGTCAAGGTTTTGTGGGTTAGTTGATGTCCTTATCCCTCCACTGGGAGTAGTGCCTACCTATAGGAGGTGGCCACTTAAGGCTCCATCTTCCCCAATGTTTAGAATCTCAACTATAGTCACCCACATAGATTGCCCTCTCCCCACTGCCACCCAGGTCTCTGGCATATATTAGAGATACCCTGCTCTACTTATTGCCAATTTCCATTCTCTCTCCCCTGTTTCCTTATACCTGATCTCCCCATGCCTTGTACCCCTACCAATCCACTCCCCCACCCATCTCCTATAAAAGACCCTGAACATCACCATTCCTGACTTTAAGCTGTACTAAAGAGCAATAGTAATAAAAACTGCATTTTAGGAGTATAGAAAAAGATGGGTTGATCAATGGAATCAAATTGAAGACCCAAAAATAAACCCACATACTTATAGACAATTGATTTTTGACAAAGAAGCCAAAACCATACAATGGAAAAGGGAAAGCATCTTCAACAAATGGTGCTGGTCTAACTGGATGTCTGCATGTAGAATTAATTCAGATAGATCCATATCATCACCTACAAAACTCAGGTCCAAATGGATCAAAGACCCCAACTTAAAACCACATACACTAAACCTAATAGAACAGAAAGTAAATAGCCTTGAACTCCTTGGTACAGGAGAAAACTTTCTGAACAGAACACTCTTAGCTCAGGTACTAAGATCAACAATTAATTAATGGGATCTCATGAAACTGAAAAGCTTTGGTAAGTCAAACGATACCTTCAATAGGACAAAACTGCAGCCTACAGATTGGAAAAAGATCTTAATCAACCCTACATCTCACAGAGAGCTAATATCCAAAATATATAAAGAACTCAAGACACCAACAACCCAAATAACCCAATTTAAAATGGGGTACAGAGCTAAATAGAGAATTCTCAACAGAGAAATCTCTAACGGCCAAAAAGCACTTAAAGAAATGTTCAAAGTCCTTAGTCATCAGGGAAATGCAAATCAAAACAACTCCAAGATTCCACTTTATACCAATCAGAATGGCTAAGATCAAAAGCTCAAGGGACAGCTCATGCCGACAAGGATGGGAAGCAAGGGGAACCCTTCTCCATTGCCAGTGGGATTGCAAACTTGTATACCACTCTGGAAGTCAGTTTGGTGGTTTCTTGGAAAATTGGGAATAGTTCTACCTCAAGATCCAGCTATACAACTTCAGGGCATATACCCATAAAGATGTTCCACCATCCAATAATGGCACATGGTCAACTATGTTCATAGCAGCTTTACTCGCAATGGCCAGAAATGGGAAACAACCCCGAAGTCCCTCAACTGAAGAATGAATAAAGAAAATGTGGTTCATTTTCACAATGGAATACTATTCAGCTATTAAAAACAAGGGCATCATGAAATTTTCAGGCAAATGTATGGAATTAGAAAATATCACGTGGAGTGAGGTAACTCAGATCCAAAAGGACATACATGGTATGTATTCACTTATTATTATGGATTTTAGCCATAAAGCAAAGGATTCCCACAATACACTGCACAGACCCAAAGAAACCAAATAACAAGGAGGGCCCAAGAGAGGATTCTTGAATCTTTCTCAAATGGGGAAATAAAAAATTACTAAAAAAAAAAAGTGCTTATTTTTAAGAGCAGTCTGAGGGAGCCTCAGCCACTCAAATAGAGGATAAAAGACAATTGCATGATGTCAGAAGGTGGCAAGCAGTCAAATATAGGAAACAGGTACTTGTTGCATCCCCATCCTTGCCTTTGCTGATCTCAGCTTTAGAAATAAAGCTAACTCAAGCCAGAAAAATCATCAAGGGGCATTAGGAACAGGTGCTTATGGAAGGTGAATTTAGAGTCCCTGGGAATGAAGATGAGGATGAAGACCATAGTGATTGTCTGCAGATGACATGGGGAAGATAAGAAGGAAGGAGGAAGAGTTAGTCCCACCCAGGAAACAGAAGGAACAACATAATTCTCACCTGTTTCTGTTTCCAGAGTTTCAACTTTCTATTCACAAACATTGTAAATTCTGAAGTTGTATTTAAACAGACCCTATGATAACGTAAGCAGAGCGTAAGTATTTACTTTGCGTCTGAGCAAAGCATCAGTATTTTCAGTTTGGCTTGGTGTATGACGGAAAAGTCTTACTACTGAAGGAGCAATTACATGATAACCTCCAGTTCTCAGGCAAATAGAGGGATTTCCTACATCTTCATTTACAAGACTTTAAGTCTGTAGTCAGAATAATGTAGAACTGAGGAGACACTGGGGGAAGGAAGCTTCTTTACTTTTCTACAAACTTAAGTGGGAATAAGACTCTGAGTACAATTCCTTCTGCCTAGAGTTCATGTGTAGTGATATGTATAGTATTATGTCTGGCTTTGAGTGAAGATGTTTCGGCAAAACCTTTGCTATGTCTGGTTAATTACCGGAAGCTGAAACTTTGCTTTGAGACTGTTTAAACCTTGAAGAAATGTTGTCTCTCTGGAAAGTCTGCATTTGGTGCTACACTAGAGCTTGCCGCTGCACAAACCTTGATCCTAAGGTTTGGGATCACTTGGCAAAGTAAATCCTTACTTTTGATTCTGGCTAGCCATAGCCAAAAGGTACAGAAATTTGTGTGGGTTGTCTGCTCTCTGGGCAGTCAAGGGCAAGATACCTTTGGTAGTTGGAATTTTTCTCAGACCCAATTAATTTGGGGTAATGATTGAATAAAAGTAACTGGAGTGAGCTAGTCAGGGTCAGTCTTTTATTCCAAGAAGGCTGAACCCCTCTGCTCATTCAGAAAATGAAGGCTTAGCATCTTGATGAGCTTCTCGCTCTCCTGTGGCACCTCTGGCCAACAGCAACAATAGTCATGAGGCTGGCTTTCAGAATGCTGAGGATATTGGAATTTCTCACAGAAAGGCATGAAAACTTTATGATATATTTTAACTTTCTGAAGAGGCCAGAAAAGGAAGCAGGATTCCTGGGACTGGGGTCACAGATGGTTGTGAACCACTACGTGGGTACTGAGAACTGATCCTGTATCCTCAAGAAGAAGAGTGTGTGCTTTTATTTTTTTTTTATTTTCTAAGTTTTTTTATTTACGTTCCAAATCATTTCCCCTTTCCTGTTTCCTCCCTCCCCAAAAGTCCCATAAGCCCTCTTCCCTCCCTCTGTTTCCCGTTCAACCCACTCTCGCTTCTCTGTCATGGCATTCCCCTACATCCAGTCTTTCCAGGACCAGGGGTCTCTCCTTCCATCTTCTTGGAAATCTATTGATATGCAAATTGTGTCTAGGGTATTCCGAGATTCTGGGTTAATATCCCCTTATCAGTGGCTGCATACCATGTGTGTTCTTTTGTGATTGGGTTACCTCACTAATTGGATATTTTCCAGTTCTGACCATTTGCCTAGGAATTTTGTGAATTCATTGTTTTTAATTGCAGAGTAGTATTCCATTGTGTAAATATACCACATCTTCTGAATCCATTCCTCCGTTGAGGGACATCTGGGTTCTTTCCAGGTTCTGGCTATTATAAATAAGGCTGCTATGAACATAGTGGAGCATGTGTCCTTATTGCATGCAGGGGAAGCCTCTGGGTATATGCTCAGGAGTGGTATAGCAGGATCCTCCGGGAGTGTCATGCCCAGTTTTCTGAGGAACCACCAGACTGCTTTCCAGAGTGGTTGTACCAGCTTGCAATCCCACCAGCAGTGGAGGAGTGTTCCTCTTTCTCCACATCCTTGCCAACAACTGCTGTCTCCATTCTGACTGGTGTGAGAAGGAATCTCAGGGTTGTTTTGATTTGCATTTCCCTAATGACTAAGGATGAACATCTCTTTAGGTGCTTCTCAGCCATTAGATATTCTTCAAGTAAGAACTCTTTGTTTAGCTCTGTACCCCATTTTTTCATAGGGTTACTTGGCTCTCTGGAGTCTAACCTCTTGAGTTCTTTGTATATATTGGATATTAGCCCTCTGTCAGATGTAGGGTTGGTAAAGATCATTTCCCAGTTTGTTAGTTGCCGCTTTGTCCTTTTGACAGTGTCCTTTGCCTTACAGAAACTTTGTAATTTTATGAGGTCCCCTCTTGGAGTGTGTGCTTTTAAAATGCTGACAAATCTTTACAGCCTCTAGGATACATTTTAATCCTATCAAAACATGCTATGTTAAATTCCTCATTTAACTTAGTACACTATTGAACACTTAAACTATGTAGGGCACTGAATTGAGATCAGAACACAATATTGGGACATATCAAAGAAGCTGTCTGCTAAGCTGCTCATAATCCATATGATTGTGTGTGTGTGTGTGTGTGTGTGTGTGTGTATGCTTAATAAAAGTTGTCAATGTAACCTCCCAAGTGGGATGGGAACTGCCTGAGTCCCTGTTTAAGGTACTAATTTTATCCTGAAGGCTCCACCTTCATGCACTAATCAGCTCTCAACTCTCTCTTTCATAGGCTGCTCCGTTAGACATCAGGGCTTCACATGAATGAGTGCAGAATATGGACACTCAGTCTCCAGCACCCAGGATGGACAGATTGTAATAAAACTATAACCCACACAGAAGGGTGTCTGTGTCAGCTGCTTTTGTCTGAAGGCATGTGAGTTACTTTATAAAATGTATTCCTGGGCCTTCAACTGTTCCTTATTGGAAAAGACATGATGAAATAAGACTGATAGAATTCTGCACTAAAACCATCTGGACCTGTGCTTTTTTTGGTTGGGAGACTTCCAACGACAACTTCTATTTCTTCAGGGGTTATAGGACGGTTTAGATGGTCTATTTGATCCTGATTTAATTTTGGTACTTGGTATCTGTCAAGGAAATTGTCCATTTCCTCAAGATTTTCTAGTTGTGTTGAATACAGGTTTTTGTAGTAGGATCTGATGATTTTTTGAATTTCCTCAGTTTCTGTTGTTATCTCTCCCTTTTCGTTTCTGATTTTATTAATTTGGATACTATCTCTGTGCTCTCTGGTTAGTCTGGCTAAGGGCCTATCTATCTTGTTAATTTTCTCAAAGAACCAACTCCTCGTTTTGTTGATTCTTTGTATGGTTTTATTTGTTTCTACTTGATTGATTTCAGCCCTGAGTTTGATGATTTCCTGCCTTCTACTCCTCTTTGGTGTATTTGCTTCTTTTTGTTCCAGGGCTTTCAGGTGTGTCATTAAGCTGTTAGTGTATGCTGTCTCCCGTTTCTTTTTGGCGGCACTCAGGGCTATGAATTTTCCTCTTAGCACTGCTTTCATTGTGTCCCATAAATTAGGGTATGTTGTGCCTTCATTTTCATTAACTTTCAAAAAGTCTTTGATTTCTCCTAGGCAAATGGTCAGAACTTGAAAATATCATCCTTAGTGAGGTAACCCAATCACAAAAGAACACACATGGTATGCAGTCACTGATAAGGGGATATTGACCCAGAATCTCGGAATACCCTAGACACAATCCGCATATCAATAGATTTCTAAAAAGATGGAAGGAGAGACCCCTGGTCCTGGAAAGACTGGATGTAGGGGAACGCCAGGACAGAGTAACGAGAGGGGGTTGAATGGAGAAAAGAGGGAGGGAAGGGGGCTTATGGGACTTTCGGGGAGGGAGGAAACGGGAAAGGGGAAGTGATTTGGAATGTAAATTAAAAAAATAAAACACACACAAAAAAAAGAAATAAGACTGTAATATGAAATTACTTTCACCTCCTCTTACTGTGTAGACATTGTTCTAATAACTCATTTATATTGTAGATTTCAAAATGATCCAACTATGACTGAATTTTTAAAGTGACTTCATCACAGAATTTTTTTCAAAAGTCTTGGTCAAGGCTTCAAAGCCTTCTCGCTGAAAAGAAATTAAGTCAAACAATGACATCAAGCATGAATGCTTTAAAACCCTCTCCTACCACCTGCAAGATATAGGAATTCATTTTCTCCAAACAGAATTATTACAGAGTCCAGAGATATACTCACTTACTTTTTTATTTGAAGTTAAAAGCCTGGAAGTCTATTTTTAAAATGTGATTTATATTTCACACTTAAAATTTAGGGATGTTTTGAGAAGACTAGATAGGTACCTCTTACCACTCCCTCCTCGACAACTGGGAAGTTGGCTGCAAGATTGTGTGTCTACGATGGGTACTTTTTTATATTTATATTCAAATATACATATACATCATATACACATACATATACGTATACAAAATATGGCAACAGCAGCCTGCAGCCATGGTTATGGCCAGTTCCCCACTAATTGTCTCCCTTTTCCCGCTGGGTAACAGAGTTTACCCTTTGACTTACCTTCATTTCTTTTCTCTCTTGTTCCTTTTGGGATGGGTGGGAATTGAGGAGAACCTGAGATCGAACCTGAGGTTTCATGTGTGACAGACAAGTGCTCTACCAGTGTGCTATAGCCTGGGATTTTCATTTTTGAGCAAGGGCTCACTATGTTCCAGAGGCTGAGCTTAAACTCAGTCTGTGATCCGGACAGGGCTTCTTCCTGACTCAGCCTCCCAAGTGACTGGGTTATAGATCATCAGGCAGAGTCGCTTGTCCTTGTCCCACTAGTACTAAGGATGCCAGTTCATCCCCACTAACTCCTGACGTTGCTGTTGTATAAACTCTTGTGGCCAAAATAGGAGACTGGGGTCTTTTTTGACTAATGAAATATAGATGGTAACTTTCAACTGTATCACACAAGTCTTCATTCCTGAAAGCATGAGATAATCAGGAAAATAAGACGAATTTCCATTGCTACTCACTGTAGATCAACTCCTAGTATATGGCTGATAAAAATAAAAATAAAAATAAAATAAAAAAAATAGAGATGTGACTCAAGTCATCACAGCCTGTAGAGAGCTCAATGGGAGGAAGCTGAGAAATACATCCAGACAGGAAGATGGCATGGATGGTTCCTGAAAGCCTCAGGAACGAGGGTAGAAGGCTGTGGTTTATCATAGCTTTTCTAAGCCTGTAAGTCTTTTGTTTGTTTACGTTTTCTGGTGGGACAATGGATCATGCCAGGAAACTTGGTAATGTTGAGTGGTTTCAGAAGTCCCAGCACTTCATACCAGAGGATAGTAGGAGCTTTGCCTGCTCCCTTACCAGGTCCCTGTCATGTGACCACAGCACCCCCTGGAGAGGATGGCAGAGGCAATGCCCCAACCCTCTCCACATGCAGATGAAGTATCCCTAACATCCCAGACCAAGTCAATTGAAAGCATAAGCTGTCAGACCCCAACCCACCTCAAAGTGGTAAGATCCTATCCAAAAGGAATAAAGGTGTGAGAATTACTCCATCACAGATCATCTGAGAGCTTCTATCATAAAAACTGTAATACTTCCTGGGGAAGAGGACTTTCTCCCAAAGTTTTTGCCCCTGGAATCTGCCTGGGCCCCCAGTCACTTCCTAACAGGTGATTCAACCTAGTCAATGCACCTGTCTGCTAGCCAAGCTCATACCCCCACTCCACCCCAACCCTCTTACTCTGCACAGTTATTGGAGCAACAGCAGGATTCCCCTCTCCGCTTCAGAGAGTACAACGCCCTCACAGATCTCCATGTACAGTTTCCAGTATACAGACTGGCATTTTCTAAGTTCCCCATAACCTTCAGAGGAATTAAGTAGAATAAAATATTGTTTATAAACTTCCACTCTGCATAGTCTCAGACATGTTAGTCTTCACAGCCTCTCTGAACTGTATCTTGTGACAACCCCAGAAGTACAGGCCCCTCTGTTGCCAGTGCTTAAAAGAAAAATATGGATTCAGTGTCAAGAAATATACCAAGAACTTTTAAAACCTTTGGCATGTGGGTCAGAACTGACTCAGAACCAGAAGTATGTACAAAGCTAAATACCAAACACACACACACACACACACACACACAAAGAGAGAGAGAGAGAGAGAGAGAGAGAGAGAGAGAGAGAGAGATTACATATGAACTAGAGAAAGTATCTAGTAATTAAAATAACCATCAACATAATTATGTCTCTCACTAAGATTAAATTTAATCTGGTCAATGTGATGGATGTAAAACTAAGAAACTGATATAAAAGTAGAAGTGAGAATGAATCAGCCCCAGAATATTAGGTTATATAATTCATACTTTGAAGATTAAAAGAGTGAAAATACTTAATAACTTCTGTCAGTGGAAGGAATTATTTATATTGGTACAATGGTTATTATTTAATAGATAAAGATGAATAAGAACATGAAAACTTAGTATGAGTGTGAAAACTCCCAGATGGCAGGAAATTCACAAATTATCTCATTATTATTTTTCAATATTTATTAAACATTCTGTTTTCCAGTTATGGTACATAACACAAAACATAAAACAGTTATGGTACCATCCATAAGCTTCCAAGAAAACAGAATTAGGTAAAGGATAGGACACACTTTATGGACTTAGAAAGCAATGATAAAATTAACATTTTTCATCAGGTGGTCTTCCCACCTCCCCTTCAACTTTCATTTCCAATACAATTCAACTACCAGTTATTGCAAGATACTAAGGATGAGACAGTGAGTTATAAACAAGGGTATAACTATACTTCAGTCTCCTGTCAAAGCTGTCAAGTCAGAAATTGCAAAGCTATTACATAGGCCTTAAATCTATCAGATTTGACTGTCAACTAGAGGAGCAACAAGACTGAATTGATTCATTCACACTCAGATTGACCATTAGACTTAATTCTCTAATGGTCCACACCGCCTTGTCTATGTTTCCTAGTTCTTCATATAGAATGTCTGTGTCTTGAAGGATATCAAACATGAAAGGCTGACGTGAGCAGCAAACCACTGAGAAATGCTGGGGATTTACACCAACTTCAACAGAAATCCAATAGGAACTACCTCCTGCCCTCTTTCTCCCTAGGGTGAAAGAATACTGGGGAATGCTTATGCTTCCTATGATAGCTATGCAAAATTGTGTTCTTATCTCTCTGTATGGTTGAGAGATCCATGATTTACAAGATCATTTACCTTCTCCAGTTTACTTCTTGACTCTCTTAGTGTTCTCCATAGTTCCTAAATAAACTGCCTGCACCCAAGTTTTGCTTCAGAGTCCACTTTGAAGATATCCAACAAAAATATCATATATTGAGATACTTACATATCAGGAGAGAAAGTGTTACTCAATTGGATTTTCCCAGTACCACCTGGTAATGAGAATGGATGTCATAGGCCAAAGACCATCATCTACTCTTGCTTCCTCAAGACTCATCTTTCTGACCTTATAGCCTTTGAGCCATCCAAGCTCTTCCATCAGCCCACATCTGAAATGATGTTTCATTATTGCTTTATACAAGTTGTGCTTTTCAGAACAGTATCTCAGGTGATCTTCCACATGGAAGGAAGACAAGGATATTCTCTTGTGGCATTATCACTCAGCTCACAATCTCTGCAAGGTCATGGTTGTTGGGTTTGTTGTTTTGCTCTTTAGGATAAGAGGACACTTATTTTTTAATAATTATTACTATGATCTCCTTTACCACAAATGTGTACTGTCTTTTATTATTCAGTCTAATATAGGTGGTGCTTTAAAGGGAGAAAATGTGTTTATGTTATGGAATCACCTGTGGGTCAATTTGACCAAGAAATTCAACAGTAACTATAGTCTTTTCCAGGACCCAACAATGTCCATGATAAAAACTGCAACCCTAGCATTTACTCTGACATGTTTCTTTGGTTTGTTAAATCTAGCCAAGTCCCAGTGTCACCACTGGTCCTGGTATTATTTCTTGGAGTTTGATAGAACACGGGATGGAGCACCACCAGTACACAGGACCAATGGACTCAGCAAGTAATTCTCCTTCTTCATTGTGGCACTGACAAAATTGTCAAACAAATAAATATAAGGCAGCAAGCAGAAAAAAAAAGACATGCACAGAAGCAACTTGATTCTGGTGAAGATGATTCCCAACATCACAGTTTGTGTCTAAAAAAACATGGGAGCTTTTCCTAACAAATTCCCCAATAATACCAACTTCCCCTCCAAGCTGATGACTGTAGACCTTCCCAAGCATTATTGCTAAGTCTACCACATATACTAGGGCAAATCCATGTTAGTCAGACTTTTCTCCCAAAAGAAAGGATAAAAACATGGAGATCATTTGCTGAATCAACAGTTCTGAAATCTCTGGAGGGTTGTCACATCCTCATATCTTTGCTATTGAATGTGAGTAAGGGGCAGAAGTAGTCAAAGAAGGAAGAGCTAGCTGGACTCCACTGCAGGAAAATAAACATCATCAGAAATGGGAAGAGGCCCTGTTCTCCAAACTGTCCAAAGGTCATTACAGAGTGAGACTGCACAGTAGTCCTGTTAAAGAAGTGTAAATGCAACCCCAGGTCCTATGATCAGAGCCTCATCTGTCTCATGCCTGTCCTGAAGCTAATCCAAAAAATCCAAGTAACATGGCTCCTTCCAGTACCAATAATTCTGCTATGGCCTCCAATATGCAAATGATCCTATAAAGGTGAAAAATATAAGCAGTGCTGCTAGAAGACAGTTTGGGATACCACAGATATGCACATAGCAATGGTAGAATTGATTGACACTTCTCACAGCCACATTCCCACTTCATCTCAGTTTCATCAAAATACAAGGTGACACCTAACATTGCTCCATGGTGGTAGACAATGCCACATGGGTTGGAATGATATGCTGTTAAGGATAGTGACTCTGGTTGCCAGGTGGGGTGGAAAACAACTGTAACCCCACAGATAAGTGTAGTTTTTATCCCTCATCAAGGGGTAAAGCAGAAAGACACTGAAAGCTACAACCAGTCAACATGCAGAGTTGTGGAGAACTTCCCGAACAGATGGATCTACAACACAGTTCCCACACCTAGCACTCAGGGAACACTGTGGAAGAGGAGAAAAGATTATAAGAGACAGAGAAGCAGAGAATTTGCTGTGAGAGTCTGTCTCCTAAGAATGTCTGAAGCTACACTCATAAAGACTCACTAGCATGTCAGCTTACATATGAACTGGACAAGGACAACAGTAGACATGATAAAGTGGATAGGGGAAAGCTTATGAAGCCTCCAGACCACCCCACTGCCCACTACACACACACACACACACACACACACACACACACACACGAAACAACAATTAGTGAAAGGGGGCGTGAATTTGAAAAAGAGGAAGGAGGGGGTTCATGGAAGGGTTTAGAGGGAGTGAAGGGAAAGGGGAAAGAAATTAGCAACTTCAGTCAGTTCCTTGCATATGTATCTCAGACTCAGGATGAGCACAGACAGCCTCAAACAGCCAAAACCAAAACCCCACATAGAAGCTGCAATGAAAAGCATAACCACCAGGAAGACATAATTGACTCCCAGGGTTGTTACATTGTAGTCAAATGTTCAATTTTTCAATTAAAAAAAAAAACTAGACAACATAGAAATAGCCTAGGACTCAGCCCACTACGCCGAAGAATCAGGGTTCTATTCCACGTTATCTCCTACACCCCACTAGTAGCACACAACTCCATCATCCCTGCAGGAAGCTCTGGAATTCAAAGCAACCCTAGCCTCAGTCTGCTCCTGGCCACCCTGGACTATATAAGACCTCCTCGCCACACCGCCATGGCAATGGCAGTTGTCAATGAACTGCATACTTCAAATTTTATTGAGGTAACTTTTATGTTATAGGCATTTAACCATAATAAAAACAACAAGGGAGGGAAAGAAGGACAATAGTCTTTTCCTAAGATATAGTAAGCTTCCATGATCATTTCCAGAGATTGAGGATTATAACTAATGTGAACATGCATGTCATATTAAACAGCTCAAAATTATACTGTATGTTATAAGAATCTTTTTTTTACAATTCCTTTTTTATTGGATATTTTATGTATTTACATTCCAAATCTTATCCTCTTTCCCAGTTTCCTCTCCAGAATCCCCTATCCCATCTCCCCTCCCTCTGCTTCTATGAGGGTACTCTCCCACCCACCTACCCACTCCTGCCTCACCCCTACACTGGGGAATTGAGCCTTCACAAGACCAAGGACCTCTCCTATTGATGCCAGACAATCCCATCTTCTGCTACATAAGTGGCTGGAGCCATGGGCCCCTCCATGTGTACTCTTTGGTTGGTAGTTGAGTCCCTGGGAGTTCCAGGGGGGTCTTGTTGGTTGATATTGTTGTTCTTCCTTTGGGGATTGCTCCTTCAGTCCTTTCTCTAACTCCTCCATTGGGGTCCTCATGCTCAGTGCAATGGTTGACTGTGAGCATCCACCTCTGTATTTGTCAGGCTCTGGCAGAGCCTCTCAGGAGACTGCTGTAACAGGCTCCTGTAAGCAAGCACTTCTTGGCATCAGCAATAGTATCTGGGTTTGACGTCTGTATATGGGATGGATCTCCAGGTGGGGCAGTCTCTGGATGGCCTTTCCTTCAGTCTCTGCTCCACTCTTTGTCCCCATATTTCCTTTAGACAGGAGCCATTCGGGGTTAAAAATTTGGAGATGAGTGGATGGCCCCATTCCCCAACTGAGGGCCTTGCCTATCCTCTGGATATGGTCTCTACATGTTCTCCCTCCCCTTTGTTGGGCATTTCTGCTAATCTTAATTGAAACTTTTAAGACAAGTTTCCCTTCAGCTATGAAGCATTTTCTGTATTTCAAGGTCCAAATCACTTATCTCCTGGGAGAAAATTTTTTTATACTAGATAAAACTGAACAGAAATCAAAACCAAATGAACAGTTGAACTTAACCCACTTCAGCCATAAAATGAAGTAAGAAGCCTTATTTCTAGTTTAACACATTGTAATATGGACAGGGACATATGTGAAATATCCCTCCGGACAGAAAGGATAGAACTACACACGACAATAAGTATTTAATTCAGCTCTTCAAGAAATAGAATGTCTTAACAAAGCCTACAAAGCCATGGCAGCACACTTGACTATGGTTGCCAGGTAAAATACAGGATTACCCAGTTGCATTTGAACTTAAGTATGTAGCAATTACTTTAACAGGACTGTGTTTCCCATACTGCACGGAACATGCACAAAAAGTCATTCATCATGTCTCTGGCATTCACACTGGTTATGGATGTCCCGTACTTTCACATGATTGCAGGTGGAAAGACGGCAATGTCCCCCAATCTCTGGGAGTTAAGAGGTTGTTAACATGCTTGATGTGCCATACTGGGGCAGAATGACATCACCCCGAGTCTTAGGTTTATCTTTCATCTAGTTCAGAGAAATGTCTATAACCAAAATAATTCCCTAAAACATGAGGCCATGTCTCCAGCAATCTGATTTTCTTCATCATCAGCTCCTGCTTATCAATTTTTGCGGTATCCTAGGCAGTCAGTATTCCAAAGTGTAGACATGTGACTCTGTGTGCCAGGAAGCAAGCCAGTCACCCAAATATTAAGGCAATATCCAAAAAGCAAGTGGCAATGGTGAAACGCAGGGTGGAATCCAGGCAGTTTGAGCTGCAGACTGGTGCTAAGTCTTATGTTTCATTAGATGGTTTTTTCTGTTTGCTTTGTTTCTGTCTTCTTTTTTCCAGCTTTATCCATGGATTTAAGTAAACTATTCTGAACTATTCTATTATTTTACCATTCTACTCTGAGCATTCTACAAACACTTAGAAACATTTGCCACATACCACTGATTTCCTTTAAAATTATATAAACTATTTCAAAAATATTTGACTAGATCTGGTTTTGTTGGTTTGGATTTATAATTTTGAGACATAATCTTGCTATGTTGTATGATCTGACTTCAAACTATGAACCTCCTGCCTCAGTTCACCAAGTGCTAGGATTATAGGTGTCTGCAGCTACAGCTGGATTAAATCTGTCCTTGCTACTCTATTAGACATAAAATATAATAAATGATGATTTTTTTAATGCAGCTAGTTCTACAACTAAAATTATTATTAGCATGGAGCTGGGAGAAACTCACAAGCTTCCACCCCCAACTGAGGTGCTACTGACAATTCTTATGGGGCAAGTCCCAGGTCTATACCCATGCGTATTTAGGCAGCACAAATTTGACTCAATTCCATCTCACACCAGTCAGGATGGCTAAGATCAAAAACACAGGAGACAGCAGTTGTTGGCGAGGATGTGGAGAAAGAGGAACACTCCTCCACTGCTGGTGGAATTGCAGGCTGGTACAACCACTCTGGAAAGCAGTCTGGCGGCTCCTCAGAAAACTGGGCATGACACTTCCGGAGGATCCGGCTATACCACTCCTGGGCATATACCCAGAGACTTTACCTGCATGCAATAAGGACACATGCTCCACTATATTCATAGTAGCCTTATTTATAATAGCCAGAAGCTGGAAAGAACCCAGATGTCCCTCAACGGAGGAATGGATTCAGAAGATGTGGTATATTTACACAATGGAATACTACTCTGCAATTAAAAACAATGAATTCACGAAATTCCTAGGCAAATGGTCAGAACTTGAAAATATCATCCTTAGTGAGGTAACCCAATCACAAAAGATCACACATGGTATGAAGTCACTGATAAGGGGATATTGACCCAGAATCTCAGAATACCCTAGACACAATCAGCATATCAATAGATTTCTAAAAAGATGGAAGGAGAGACCCCTGGTCCTGGAAAGACTGGATGTAGGGGAACGCCAGGACAGAGTAATGAGAGGGGGTTGAACGGAGAAAAGAGGGAGGGAAGGGGGCTTATGGGACTTTCGGGGAGGGAGGAAACGGGAAAGGGGAAGTGATTTGGAATGTAAATTAAAAAAATAAAATTAAATTAAATTAAAAAAAAAAAAAAACAAAAATAGGAGCAGGGCAGTCCCTCAGCAATCGGCGCCAGGGGAAATCCTGGTCATCCGGGGGGGGGGGGCAGAAATAGCCTTGCAGGTTCACAGGAGGTCCAACCAACAGCCAGTGACAGCAGGACCAACTAACACCAGAGATAACCAGATGGCAAAAGGCAAACTTAGGAATGTTACTAACAGAAATCAAGGCAATATGGTACCATCCGAATCCAACACTCCGACAGCAGCAAGTCCTGGATACCCCATCATACCCGAAAGGCAAGATCTGGATTTAAAATCACTGCTCATGATGCTATTAGAGGATTTCAAGAAGGACACAAATAAATCTCATAAAGAACTACAGGAGAATATGAATCAACGGGTGGAAACCCTTACAAAGGAAACACAAAAATTGCTTAAAGAAATGCAGGAGAATATGGATCAACAGATGGAAGCCCATAAGGAGGAAACACAAAAATCACTTAAAAAAATACAAGAGAACTTGGGTAAACAGGCAGAAATCCTGAAAGGAAATGCAAAAATATCTTAAAGAAATACAAGAAAATACAAACAAAAAAGTGAAGGATCTGAGCAAATCCATCCAGGATCTAAAAAAGGAAGTAGAAACAACTAAGAAATCACAAAGGGAGACAACTTTGGAGATAGAAAACCTTAGGAAGAAATCAGGAGTCATAGATGCAAACATCAACAATAGAATACAAGAGATGGAAGAAAGAATCTCAGGTGCTGAAGATACCATGGAAAGCATCAACTCAATAGTCAAGAAAATGCTGGCTCAGCTGGAGGTCAACATGCAGAAGAATGCAAACTGACCCATCCTTATCTCCTTGCACTAAGCTCAATTCTAAGTGGATCAAAGATCTCCACATAAAACCAGACACACTGAAATTAATAGAAAAGAAACTAGGGAAGAACCTTGAACATATGGGCACAGGGGAGAATTTCCTGAACAGAACTCCAATAGCTTATGCTCTAAGATCAAGAATAGACAAATGGGACCTCATTAAATTACAAAGTTTTTGCAAGGCAAAAGACACTGTCAAAAAGACAAAGCGGCAACCAACTAACTGGGAAATGATCTTTACCAACCTTACATCCAACAGAGGGCTAATATCCAAGATATACAAAGAACTCAAGAAGTTAAACTCCAGAGAGGCAAGTAACCCTATTAAAAAATGGGGTACAGAGCTAAACAAACAGTTCTCACCTGAAGAATATCTAATGGCTGAGAAGCACCTAAAGAGATGTTCATCATCCTTAGTCATTAGGGAAATGCAAATCAAAACAACCTTGAGATTCCATCTCACACCAGTCAGGATGACTAAGATCAAAAACACAGGAGACAGCAGTTGTTGGCAAGGATGTGGAGAAAGAGGAACACTCCTCCACTGCTGGTGGAATTGCAGGCTGGTACAACCACTCTGGAAAGCAGTCTGGCGGTTCCTCAGAAAACTGGGCATGACACTCCTGGAGGATCCGGCTATACCACTCCTGGGCATATACCCAGAGACTTTACCTGCATGCAATAAGGCCACATGCTCCACTATGTTCATAGCAGCCTTATTTATAATAGCCAGAAGCTGGAAAGAACCCAGATGTCCCTCAACGGAGGAATGGATTCAGAAGATGTGGTATATCTACACAATGGAATACTACTCTGCAATTAAAAACAATGAATTCACGAAATTCCTAGGCAAATGGTCAGAACTTGAAAATATCATCCTTAGTGAGGTAACCCAATCACAAAAGAACACACATGGTATGCAGTCACTGATAAGGGGATATTGACCCAGAATCTCGGAATACCCTAGACACAATCGGCATATCAATAGATTTCTAAAAAGATGGAAGGAGAGACCCCTGGTCCTGGAAAGACTGGATGTAGGGGAACGCCAGGACAGAGTAACGAGAGGGGGTTGAATGGAGAAAAGAGGGAGGGAAGGGGGCTTATGGGACTTTCGGGGAGGGAGGAAACGGGAAAGGGGAAGTGATTTGGAATGTTAATTAAAAAAAAATAAAAAAAAAAGAAAATGCAAAATGCAAAAAAAAAAAAACAAAAAACAACAAAAAAAAAAACGTGTAACCCAAAACATCCAGAACACAATGAGAAGACCAAACCTAAGGATTATAGGTATAGATGAGAGTGAAGATTTGCAACTTAAAGGGCCAGTAAATATCTTCAACAAAATTATGGAGGAATACTTCCCTAACCTAAAGAGAGAGATGCCGATGAACATACAAGAAGCCTACAGAACTCCAAACAGACTGGACCAGAACAGAAATACCTCCCGTCACATAATAATCAAAACACCAAATGTTCTAAACAAAGAAAGAATATTAAAAGCAGTAAGAGAAAAAGGCCAAGTAACATATAAAGGAAGACCTATCCGAATCACATCAGACTTCTCACCAGAGACTATGAAAGCCAGAAGATCCTGGGCAGATCTCATGCAGACACTAAGACAGCAGAAATGCCAACCTAGACTACTATACCCAGCAAAACTCTCAATCACCATAGATGGAGAGACCAAGATATTACATGATAAAACCAAATTTACACACTATCTTTCCACAAACCCAGCCCTGCAAAGGATAATAGGTAGAAATCACCAATACAAGGAGAGAAACTACACCCTGGAAAAAACAAGATAGTAACCTTCTTTCATAAAACACAAAAGTAGATAACCACTCAAACATAAAGGTAACGTCAAGAATAGCAGGTGGCAATAATCACTATTCCGTAATCTCTCTTAATATCAATGGGCTCAATTCCCCAATAAAAAGACATAGACTAACAGACTGGATACTTAAACAGGACCCAGCATTTTGCTTCGTGCAGGAAACTCACCTCAGTGTCAAAGACAAACAGTACCTCAGAGTAAAAGGCTGGAAAACAATCTTACAAACAAATGGTCCCAGGAAATGAGCCAGAGTAGCCATTCTAATATCAGATAAAATTGACTTTCAACCTAAAGTCATCAAAAAGACACAGAAGGACACTACATACTGGTCAAAGGAAAAATCCAACAAGAAGAACTCTCAATTCTCAACATCTATGCTCCAAATGCAAGGACACCCTCATTCGTAAAAGAAACTTTACTAAAGCTCAAAGCACACAATGCACCTCACACAATAATAGTGGGTGACTTCAACACCCCGCTCTCTGAAATGGATCATTCAGGAAAACAGAAACTAAACAGGGACAAAGTGAAACTAACTGAATCCTTGGACCAAATGGAACTAACAGATATATGTAGAACATTTCATCCTAAAGCAAAAGAATACACCTTCTTCTCAGCACCTTCTCTAAAATCGACCATATAATCGGTCACAAAACAGACCTCAACAGATATAAGGAGATCGAACTAATCCCATGCCTCCTATCAGATCACTATGGAATAAGGGTGGCCTTCAATAGCAACAAAAACAACAGAAAGCCCACATACACATGGAAGCTGAACAATGCTCTACTCACTGATAACTTGGTCAAGGAGAAAATAAAGAAATCAAAGACTTTTTAAAATTTAATGAAAATGAAGGCACAACATACCCTAATTTATGGGACACAATGAAAGTGGTGCTAAGAGGAAAATTCATAGCCCTGAGTGCTGCCAAAAAGAAACGGGAGACAGCATACACTAGCAGCTTAATGGCACACCTGAAAGTCCTGGAACAGAAAGAAGCAAATACACCAAAGAGGAGTAGAAGGCAGGAAATCATCAAACTCAGGGCTGAAATCAATCAAGTAGAAACAAATAAAACCATACAAAGAATCAACAAAACTAGGAGTTGGTTCTTTGAGAAAATCAACAAGATAGATAAGCCCTTAGGCCGACTAGCCAGAGGGCACAGAGACAGTATCCAAATTAATAAAATCAGAAACGAAAAGGGAGAGATAACAACAGAAACTGAGGAAATTCAAAAAATCATCAGATCCTACTACAAAAACCTGTATTCAACACAACTAGAAAATCTTGAGGAAATGGACAATTTCCTTGACAGATACCAAATACCAAAATTAAATCAGGATCAAATAGACCATCTAAACCGTCCTATAACCCCTGAAGAAATAGAAGTTGTCATTGGAAGTCTTCCAACCAAAAAAAGCACAGGTCCAGATGGTTTTAGTGCAGAATTCTATCAGACCTTCAAAGAAGACCTAACACCAATACTCTTCAAACAATTCCACAAAATAGAAACAGAAGGAACACTACCCAACTCATTCTATGAAGCCACAATTAAGCTCATACAGAAATCACACAAAAATCCGACAAAGAAAGAGAAGCGAGAGGGGGTTGAATGGGGAAAAGAGGGAGGGAAGGGGGCTTATGGGACTTTCGGGGAGGGAGGAAACGGGAAAGGGGAAATGATTTTGAATGTAAATAAAAAAAACTTAAAAAATAAAATAAAATTTAAAAAACAAAAATAAAACAAAACAAAAAAGAAAGAGAATCTCAGGCCAATTTCTCTTACGAATATCGATGCAAAAATACTCAATAAAATTCTTGCCAACCGAATCCAAGAACACATCAAAATGATCATTCACCACAATCAAGTAGGATTCATCCCAGGGATGCAAGGATGGTTCAATATATGGAAGTCCTTCAATGTAATCCACTATATAAACAATCTCAAAGAAAAGAAACCACATAGTCATTTCACTAGTTGCGGAGATAGCATTTGACAATATTCAGCATCCTTTCATATTAAAGGTCTTGGAAAAATCAGGAATTCGAGGCCCATATCTAAACATACTAAAAGCCATTTACAGCAAACCGGTAGCCAACATCAATCTAAATGGAGAGAAACTTGAAGCAATCCCACTAAAATCAGGGACAAGACAAGGCTGACCTCTCTTTCCATATCTTTTCAATATAGTACTTGAAGTTCTAGCTAGAGCAATTAGACAACAAAAAGAGGTCAAAGGGATACAAATTGGAAAGGAAAAAGTCAAACTATCACTATTTGCAGACGATATGATAGTATACTTAGGCTACCCAAACAACTCCACCAGAGAACTCCTACAGCTGATAAACGACTTCAGCATAGTGGCCGGATATAAAATCAACCAAGCAAGTCAGTAGCCTTCCTCTACTCAAAGGATAAGCAGGCTGAGAAAGAAATAAGAGAAGTGATACCCTTCACGATAGCCACAAACCATGTAAAGTATCTTGGTGTGACTCTAACCAAACAAGTGAAAGATCTGTATGACAAGAACTTCAAGTCTCTGAAGAAAGAAATTGAAGAAGACCTCAGAAGATGGAAAAATCTGCCATGCTCATGGATTGGCAGAATTAAAACAGTCAAAATAACCATCTTGCCAAAAGCCATATACAGAATCAATGCAATCTCCATCAAAATCTCAACTCAATTCTTCATAGAGTTAGAAAGAGCAATTCAAAAATTCATCTAGAATAACAGAAAACCCAGAATAGCTAAAACTATTCTCAAGAGTAAAAGAACCTCTGGGGGAATCAGTATCCCGGACCTCAAGCTGTACTACAGAGCAATAGTGTTAAAACTGCATGGTATTGGTACAGTGACAGGCATGTAGAACAATGGAACAGAATTGAAGACCCAGAAATGAATCCACACTCCTATGGTCACTTGATCTTTGACAAAGGAGCTAAAACCATCCAGTGGAAAAAAGATAGCCTTTTCAACAAATGGTGCTGGCTCAGCAGAAGAATGCAAATTGACCCATTCTTATCTCCTTGCACTAAGCTCAATTCCAAGTGGATCAAGGACCTCCACATAAAACCAGACACACTGAAACTAATAGAAAAGAAACTAGGGAAGAACCTTGAACATATGGGCACAGGGGAGAATTTCCTGAACAGAACTCCAATAGCTTATGCTCTAAGATCAAGAATTGACAAATGGGACCTCATTAAATTACAAAGTTTTTGCAAGGCAAAAGACACTGTCAAAAAGACAAAGCGGCAACCAACTAACTGGGAAATGATCTTTACCAACCCTACATCTGACAGAGGGCTAATATCCAATACATACAAAGAACTCAAGAAGTTAAACTCCAGAGAGGCAAGTAACCCTATTAAAAAATGGGGTACAGAGCTAAACAAAGAGTTCTCACCTGAAGAATATCTAATGGCTGAGAAGCACATAAAGAGATGTTCATCATCCTTAGTCATTAGGGAAATGCAAATCAAAACAAACCCTGAGATTCCATCTCACACCAGTCAGAATGGCTAAGATCAAGAACACAGGAGACAGCAGTTGTTGGCGAGGATGTGGAGAAAGAGGAACACTCCTCCACTGCTGGTGGGATTGCAAGCTGGTACAACCACTCTGGAAAGCAGTCTGGCGGTTCCTCAGAAAATTGGGCATGACACTCCCGGAGGATCCGGCTATATGATTCCTGGGCATATACCCAGAGGCTTTACCTCCATGCAATAAGGACACATGCTCCACTATGTTCATAACAGCCTTATTTATAATAGCCAGAAGCTGGAAAGAACCCAGATGTCCCTCAACGGAGGAATGGATTCAGAAGATGTGGTATATTTACACAATGGAATACTACTCTGCAATTAAAAACAATGAATTCACGAAATTCCTAGACAAATGGTCAGAACTGGAAAATATCATCCTTAGTGAGGTAACCCAATCACAAAAGAACACACATGGTATGCAGTCACTGATAAGAGGATATTAACCCAGAATCTCAGAATACCCTAGACACAATTCGCATATCAATAGATTTCCAAGAAGATGGAAGGAGAGACCCCTGGTCCTGGAAAGACTGGATGTAGGGGAATGCCAGGACAGAGAAGTGAGAGGGGGTTGAATGGGGAAAAGAGGGAGGGAAGGGTGCTTATGGGACTTTCGGGGAGGGAGGAAACGGGAAAGGGGAAATGATTTTGAATGTAAATAAAAAAAACTTAGAAAATAAAATAAAATTAAAAAAAAAGAAACAAACAATGAACAAAAAAAAGATAAAAAAAAAAAAAAACACGTACACACAAAAGGAGCATGAAAGAACTACAGGGCACCAGGACAACACTAAATCTTCAAATTATAGGCAAAGATAAAGGACAAGAAGCCCAGATCAATAGCATGGACCAGATCTTCAATAGAATCACTGAAGAAAGGTTTTCCACATTAAGGTCATACTCATAAAGGTGCAAGAAACACACAGAATATCAAACAGGCAGGAACAGACAAGACACTTCTAGTGACATAGTTAAAACATTAAGAATATAGAACTAAGAGTGTACTTTATTCTAATCGAGGAAGCAATTAACCAAGAAGACATTATAATCCTAACTATGTCTGCACCAAATTCTTTTATACCCAAAGCATACTATTGAACTGAAAGACACAGATTCTTATATTTTTAGTTGTGAGCCTAGTCTTTAACAGCTGAACCATTTCTCCAGCTCAACACAAATTAATTCTAACTCAGTAAAAGTAAGCAATTTTAATATTTTTCTTTTTCCAATAGGTCAGCTGGACAAAAATTAATCAGAGAAACATTAGAATTAAGTGACATCATACATCAAATGGACTTAACATAATATTCCATTCAAACACACACACACACACACACACACACACACACACACATTCTATTCAGTAATCTGTGAAAGATTCCCTAAAATAGACCACATCCTAGGACAAAATCAAATATTAACAATTTTAGAAAAACTCAAATATTTCTGTGTATCCTATCTGACCACAATGCAATAAAACTTGAAATCAACAGCAAATGAATCTCTAGGAATTACATGACTCATTGCTCCAGGCTTCTATATTAGAAAATAAGATGACAAATAAATTTCCAAATGATGCAAATAACAATTTAGAAAGCAAAACCAAGTCCAAGTCAATAGAGAGAAAGAAATAATAAAACTCCAAGCTAAAATTAATAAAATAGAACAAAGAAAACAATACAAAAATCAATAAATCTAAGATCTGGCTCCTTGAGAAGATAAACAGGATTGACGAACTCTGGGTTGAGCTAACCAAAAGAAAGAGAAGGTCCAAGTTAACAGACTCTGAAATGAACAAGGAAACATTACAAATAAATACAAGTAAATTCAAGATGCTGTAAGGGAAGTCTTTTAAAAACCTATACTCCATTAAGTTGGAAAATTAAAGAATGTACAAATTTCTTGATTCATCAAAATGACCAGTATTAGCCCCAAAAGAAATCAACAACCCAAACCAGTCACAAATGAGAAGATTGAAACAGCAATAAAAAGCCTCGGACTAAAGAAGTCCCCACCCCAGATGGGTTCGCAGCTGAATTCAACCAGAATTTCAAAGATGTGCAACCAAAACTTTTAAAATTTAATGGATAGATAGACAGACAGACAGACAGACAGATAGATAGATAGATAGACAGACAGATAGAGAGAGAGAGAGAGAGAAGAGAGAGAGAGCATTCCCAAAGTTCTTCTATAAAGCCAGTATCATTCTAATATCAAAGCCAAATAAAGACACAAGAAAAGAAAAAAAAAACTACAGGCCATATACACAGGACATATACACAAAATTCTCAATATAAAATGTTTACAACCCAGATACAGGCTCATATCAAAATGACCATGATTAAGGTGTCTTTATCACCTTAATCATGAAAGGCAATCAAGAAAGGCAATGATTGTTCAACATACATAAGCCAATAAATATAATAAATATTAAACTTGCTCAGATAAAAAGAATCACATGATCATATCAATAAATTCATAAAAGCCTTAGACAATCCATGGAAATGCAATCTATTCTCCAGGGCCTCCAACATTTTCTTTTCATTCTGTTAATCTGCATTCTATTTTTTTTCATTTTCTTGAACATTTTTCTTAACATTTAATCCGTTTTTATTTCCCAGACAGATCGTTTCTACTTGCTTCCTTTTACTTGAGGACATTAGGCAGGTGTGATTTAAAATTCACTTTCTGTTTCACAGTATTTTGTTTTTCTCTGCTTAAACTGCCATGTGTGGAAGAGAATTCCTGGAAAGAAGCTGTGTCTGCAAAGTTGGGTTGATCGGAACCACAGTGATGTGGACAGATGGAATGTTGCAGATCCAGTTTAATTAATTACCTTATCTTGGACTAATCTTTATCTCCCTGAATAACCAGTCCTTGCCCATCTCTATGTCAGAACTAACATCCTATGTCTAATAGATAAAAATCTTCTGCAATCTATTGACTTAGCTGATCACTAAGTTCCATTAACACAGAAGCTATGAAGGTCATCAGATAGCATCTGAGGCATATAGAAGAGAGGCTCCCATCTTGCTGTCTGTAACTACCTCTCTGATGTTTTATTAATGTGTTTTTAATTGCTTTGATTTTTGACTTTATTGTTCTGCCACTATGAAACATCATCAAACTGCTTCCACATGTGGACATGGAACTTGAGTAACTTAGGTCCATGTTTCTCAGGTCTTAATAACTAAAACTTGGCTCCAGAATAAACACGTTCTTATTCCTTTGAGGTGAGAGCCACAGTTTGCATTGCTACATGACTTCATTCTTTCTGATATATAATCTTTTCCTGAAATATTGCATTTCTATTCTTAATAAGGCTGTCATTCTTTGTTTACAAACTACATGATTCTGTCTTCCTGGAGACCTCTCAACACTTACCTACTTCTCAGGGTATTCAACTGTTACATAGTCTCGTTTTGAATAGCTTCAGATACTAATGAGACTCAGAGAAGTGGCAAGTGAGTGAAGCTGATTTAAGTTTCTATGTGCATTTTCTTGGTTGAAAGTCTTACTTCTGTGTGTTCAAATCCAATCATCTGCTTGGTTTACCTGCTGTTTCAGCTACATGGCCTGTGGCATCTAGCCTTACTGGTAAATGCTTCTATCTGTTCATAAAGTGGGTGATTTTTTTATTGCACACCCAAATATGCTAACCTTCAAAGGAAGGGTTCTGCTCACATACTTCCTATTGGCTACAACTAAGATTCTTGCACTGACCCCTGAAAGTCTGTATCTGTAGTGCTAATACTGACTTAAAGGGACATGCTTCATGGCTTCCCATACCACTCCCTGAACCCTTAAATATATTTATAAATATCTTTAGGTAATCTTTTAATGTTCTTCCTAGAATTATGAACCACATTTTTTAAAGAGTTATGAGTTGATCATTTGTGATTCCCTCTAATATAACACAATCAGAACACACTCCACATTCTTCTAGGGTGCTGACATGTGGCTGGTTTCCATCTATAGTTTCAACATGGTTCAAGTTTCCCGCCATCCCGATACCTGTGTTAGAACGTAGGCATCACTGATAGTGACTAAACAGATTTTCATTTTTTATTGCATATTTTATTTATTTACATTTCAAATGTTATCCCCTTTCCCGATTTCTCCCCCAAAGAAACTCCCTATCCCATGCCCCCTCCTCCTGCTTCTATGAAGGTGTGCCTACACCCACCCACCCACTCCTGCCTCCCCACCCTCGCAGTCCCCTACACTGGGGCATTGGCCTTCAGAGGACCAAGGGCCTCTTCTTCCATTGATGCTGGACAAGACCATCCTCTGCTACATATGTAGCTGGAGTCATGGGTCCCTCCATGTGTACTCCTTAGTTAGTAGTTTAGACCCTGGGAACTCTGGTTGGTTTATATTGTTGTTCTTTCTATGGGGTTGCAAACCCCTTCTCTCCTTCAGTCTTTTCTCCAACTCCTCCATTGGGGGCCCAGTGATCAGTCCAATGGTTGGCTGCAAGCATCCACCTCTGTATATGTCAGGCTCTGGCAGAGCCTCTCAAGAGACAGTTATATCAGGCTCCTGTCAGCATGCATTTCTTGGCATCCACAATAGTGTCTGCCTTTGGTGACTGTATATGGGATAGATCCCCAGGTAGGACAGACTCTGGATGATCTTTCCTTCAGTCTCTGCTCCACACTTTGTATTTCCTCCTGTATTTTATTACCCCTTCTAAGAAGAACTGAAGCACCCACACTTTGGTCTTCCTTCTTCTTAAGCTCCATGTGGTCTGTGAATTGTATCTTGGGTATTCTGAGCTTTTGGGTTAATATCCACTTATCAGTGAGTGCATGCCATGTGTGTTCTTTGTGATTGGGTTACCTCACTCAGGATATTTCTAGGTCCATCCATTTGCCTAAAAATTTCATGAATTCATTGTTTTTAATAGCTGAGTAGTACTTCATTGTATAAATGTACCACATTTTCTGTATCCATTCCTCTGTTGAAGGACATCTGGGTTAATTCCAGCTTCTGGACATTATAAATAAAACTGTTATGAACATAGTGAAGCATGGGTCCTTGTTATATGTTGGAGTATCTTTTGGGTATATGCCCAGGAGTTGTATAGCTGGGTCCTCAGACAATACTATGTCCAATTTTCTGAGGAACCACCAGACTAATTTCCAGAGTGGTTGTACCAGCTTGCAATCTCACCAACAATGAAGGAGTGTTCCTTTCTCTACATCCTCGCTAGCATCTGCTATCAACTGAGGTTTTGATTTTAGCCATTCTGACTGGTGTAAGATGGAATCTCAGGGTTGTTTTGTTTTGCATTTCCCTGATGACTACAGATATTGAACATTTCTTTAGGTGCTTCTCGACCATTCAAGTTTCCTCAGTTGAGAATTCTTTGTTTAGCACTGTAATCCATTTTTGATAGGGTTATTTTCTCTAGAGTCTAACTTCTTGAGTTCTTTGTATATATTGGATATTAGCCCTCTATTGGATGTAGGGTTTGTATTGATCTCTTCCCAAGTTGTTGACTGCCATTTTGTCCTATTGACAGTGTCCTTTGCCTTATAGAAGCTTTGCAATTTTATAAGGTCCTATTTGTCTATTTTTAATCTTAGAGCATAAGCCATGGTGTTCTGTTCAGGAAAATTTCCCCTGTGTCCATGTGTTCAAGGCTCTTCCCCATTTTCTCTTCTATTAGATTCAGTGTATCTGGTTTTATGTGGAGGTTCTTGATCCACCTGGACTTGAGCTTTGTACAAGGAGATAAGAATGGATCAATACGCATTCTTCTACATGCTGATCACCAGTTGAACAAGCACCATCTGTTGAAAATGTTGTCAGTTGCTGTCCTCACCAGAAGTCAAGCAATGGAGCCACCTAATGCTAGAATATGACCTCAAACCATGAGCTAAACAACCAGTTTAGAGTTAGAATTCCTAGCTATCTCATGACAGTGTAGAATAAAGGACTATTATTACCAAGCTATCTAATTCCAGACCTCAGGACTACTGCAGTATTGTATTGCCATGCTCCAAAGGAAGGCAGGCCTCTTGAAGCAAGATGATACAAGTTATCTGAATCTCCAAAGCTAATCAAATGGCAGTCCCTCGTGCTTCATTACTGCCAGAATTAACAATGAGTTGCTACCATTTCCAGTTTTGCATAAGTTAACTCTCTGGGATGAAGTTTGGTCAGTTTACATATAATAAAATCACTATGTAAAATTCTTTCCTCCATCTGCTAGAAAATCATAAAACAACAAATGTACAGTCTTACCTGTAAATTGCATTGAAGCCAGGTATCAGGTATATGAACTATAGACCTGTTGAAATTTGGCTATCTGACTTGAAATCAGGAAAGTCAAAGCATAAACTGAATTGGAGAATACAATGGAAAAAGCCCACAAATGCCAGTTGCTGAAAAAAAGGCAAAGGGCTGTCACTGTGGTTTTAAGATGAAAGGGCAGGCCTTCTAGAAAGTACATAAACACGTAATACAAATGTTCCAAAAGGGAGAAGCTTATTATTTTTAACACCGGTTTTAATTTGCAATTTATCTTTGTTTTTCTAGGTACC
Organism: Tokudaia tokunoshimensis; assembly: GCA_036184795.1. Lineage (NCBI taxonomy): Eukaryota > Metazoa > Chordata > Mammalia > Rodentia > Muridae > Tokudaia > Tokudaia tokunoshimensis. The sequence continues at coordinate 51,406,411 of BTHU01000011.1, read as the reverse complement.
CATCATCGTACCTTTTTATGCCCCACACCAATCAGCACACATTTGCCTGCAAACACAGAGGCAAATTGGTTCTTCTGATGTTATGTTTTTCCATTCAAAGAAATGTGTCTAACAAAACAAATAGCCAGTCTGAATGATATGTTAAGGCACTGTTCTAGTACCCAGACCATCAAGCATTACATCAACAGCAACATTCAGCACTTGGCTGACCTTTGAGGCATCTTTGTCTCCAGACTTTAGGAAATGAAGTTTCTTCCACACAATAAAATGATGTCTGACACAGTATAAGAGCTGCTCTGTGCTCAGAGGGCAAGGATAAATCCTAGCAAAACAGCTGTAAAGTGTTGGAGATAAACACTGTGAAAACTTAACATATCTTGTGATAAATTATAACAAAGTCTAAAGCCCCATAGCATATGTCAAAACAAAGCTAATTCCATGAGTACTATGTAGATATGAGTTCAGTTGGGATTTTCTCTTGCTAGAGCTTTATAAAAACTTTTAAATGTATATATTTTGGGGACACTTTATATAGCTCTACACATATACAATGTGTACTAAAGAATTAGAATGTTAAATTCCCATTTTTCAACCATTCATCATTGGTGTGCATGTGTGTGTTGTAAAACTGTATTCCTTAGGGACATTTTAGAATCTTGAATGGGACTTCTATTTTGTGTCCCAGCGTTTTTATTCCTTTTCCATCCTGGCAGGTGACCCTTATTCCTTTATGAGGAAGACAATTCTAGGGAATCAAAACTACTTCTTTGTCGGGTAGGGATCAGTCCATCAAACACAATTAGCTATATTACATATAGAGTTTGGATGTGGCTCTGATGAGGAGCAGCTTATATACCCTAGCATGTATAATAGCTAAATCGTTACGGGGGAGGGGATAAAAAACCTTTGAGAAACTGAATAACTGCCTATAAGGAAGACAGATTTGTATCTTAGAGACTGTCGTTTTTATTAAAGTTTCATAACATCAAAAAAGAGGTAATTTCACCTATACCTTTGATAGAAAATTAACATCCAGAATATACAAAGAACTCAAAAAGAAATAATGTAAAACATTAACCTTTCAAAACCTGGGCCTGGAATCTGAATAGGGAGTTCTCAAAAGACAAAAAAAAAATGTCTAAGAAGTATTTAAAAAAAATGTTCTCTGTCCCTAGCAATTAGGGAAATGCACATCAAAACAATTTTGAGATTTCATCTTATCCCAGTAGAATAGCAAATATCAGCAAATACCCAACAACAAATGTTGAAGGACATGAGGGGAAATGTGAGGAAAAGGAACATGCATATAACAATAATTTATTAAAAGAAGCCATGAATTTCAAAAAGAACAAGGAGCTACATGGGCAGGTTTGAAGGGAGTAAAAGAAAAGGAGAAATGATATGATTGTGTTATAATCTCAAAAAAAATAAACGGATTTTAAAAGATACAGTAAAACACAAGGAGGCAATTTAGCCCTCAAACATGGTCACAGGGCAAACATTTATTGAACATCTTCTATGTGCCAGGCCCTGGGTACATAGTACGCCAGTCACAAAGTTTCTGCTTTATATCTTCAGGAGCCTTGTCTAAAAAGCAAGAACAACAAATAAACATGACAATATAATGTTGGGACCAAGGAATAGTCGAAAAGGAAATAAATATGGTTCAAGTCATACACAATGACAGACCAGGACCGAGTCCACTTGTATATGAGAGGCCTCCCCAAGGATGTGATAGTTGAGCAAAGATTTAAGCACAGCATCATCTCCTATCAAGTTTCTGTGATTTCTATGGCCTGTGGGCAGGTGCAATCAGAACATCTTACATTAAAGATATCTGAACACATTCAAAAGCTTAACTGCATGCTGTTCTCAGTAGCATTCTGACAGCCTATGCTTTCCACTATCATCCTACCCTGGATGTGAACCACCCCTTTATCCAGTGCATCCACACTGCACATACCACCAGCTGGGAGCCCCTCAGCCACCCTCATGATGGTCTGATTGTCATAATTATGACTGCGCTTGTATTTAAGTAACCTTTATTTCACTTGATAATGACCTCCAAATGGCAAAGGTAATATTGCTGGCAATGTTATATAACATATTATTATAAATGTTATATTTTATCATCAATTATTATTAATCTTTGCTATAGCCAAAGTAATGCTTAAATTACTGTAAATATTAGTGTGTAAAATCACATATATGAGAAATGTAGTGCATACAAAATTGGATACACTCTTGACTTGAGCTCTAGTCCTGGAGTGTAGGAAATTTCCCCTGAAGAAGAAGAGGACTTCCAGGATGTAACACTTGGTCTAGCCAAAACAGTGACAAATAAAAGGAAGGGCCAATATAAAAGTAAAAATACATGTGCAAATGAGCTTGGCATGTCCCAGAAATAAGAATACTATGTGTAGTTATAAACAAGGAAAGGATAAAACCATAGACGAAAGGGGAGGCAGAGACCAGATAATGCTGGCCCTCTAATTACATCAATGTAGAAATATAAGCATCTAGAGGAGTCCTGAGCCAGGTTGGGGACATAAAGACATTGCTGCCACTGAGGGATGCCATGTAAATCTGAGAGGCAGGAAAGAAGAAGCAGGGACTACTGGTTGGCCATGGCCAGGGTTGAAGTTATAACTTGTAGTAACTTGAGTGAGGAAGCTAAGATAGCACTAACTGTCCTTTCTCTTACACATTTCGTTTGAATTGTCTATTAAGTAACTAAATTGGAAAGAACTGGGTCTGTAAGTCTGGTGGTCAGATCGCAAACAGAACTGAGAGGACCTGGTCAGAAAGAAATAGCTCAGAGAAAAGAGCACACAGGATTGCTTAAAGTTATGGGACGATCTGAGATCACAGAAAGATAACTGTGTTGTTGTACCCACATCATGAAACCCCGAAAGAGACAACTAGGAACCACAACTCCAAGTACATGAGTCTTTATTCAAACTTGAGTTCAGACTGAAACCTTCCAGGCTTAGCAGGATAGGAGAACAGACCCAAAGCCTAGAGGAAAGGGGTTTACAAAGGGAAAAACCTGCAAGCAGGAATTTCCAAGCCTTGGTGTTATATGATTGGGTAAAGGGGTTAGAGAATGTTGACCTTTAAATTAGCTGGTTCACAGCATCTGGTCAAACCACAAGGAGGGACCATACATCTAAAAGGAACACACTGACCTGGGAATGACTTATGTTTTCTTAGCCCACTCTGTTGTTATCAGCTAACTGCAGCTGCTGTGTCTATTTTGCAACTGACAGGGACATTTCCTGGTTTTTCTCAGAACTCAAGGGTGGGGACCATGCCTCTCCGAGGGCAAATTAACTTAAAATGGAGTCTGAAATACAAAATGGAGTTTGTTCTGCTACTTTAGTCTCTTCAGTACAGAGAGGGCAGAAGTAGAAGAGAGAAGCAGGAGGAGGAGGGGAACAGAGACAGAGAGACAGAGAGACCAAGGCTTGTGTATATTAGAAAAAGGCAAAGCCAAGAAAAGTGGCCCAAGCTGGACATGTGGCACCCATGAAGTCATGGAAGGAACCCACTTTAAGCAGCACTTCCATCAGTGATGATATTTGCAGACTGAACAAGGTGCCATGGAGTGTGCTGCCCTGCCTTAAGTATGCTGGTGTCAGTATGGGTACACTGCTACTCCACAGATCTCCCAAACTTACTCGTGCCCCATGATTCGTAAGTCCCTGGTTCCCCTTTAACTCAACCACTGACTGACAAATTCTGATTCTCTCTTAGATTCTGTAGATTTGGGATCGTTTCAATCCTCTAACAGATGGACCCATGTGATAACTGTCTCTCTGTGGTCACCTTACTTTCCTACCCACAAGGTCCTCACGTTTCATCCCTTTTGTAGTCTGTGGTTAATTTTCTTCTTGTCTTTTTTTTTTCCTAAGATGACTGGAATATAACTTTCAGTGTCTCCCTGTTTCGACTACTTCCGACTTCTTTCAAATGATACTAAATAGTGATTTAAACATTAATTAAACATTAATCCAAGTACCCAAGTATCCAGATACCTCTAACTTTACTTTTAATAGGTGTGAAGAAGTCATCCTGCTGTGCCATCATCCAATGGAATAGAGATAAAAATAAAGAGCTGTACACAACGGCAAGCAACGAATGAGACTCAACATGGCTCAAACCTTCCAAAATGTCTTCATTAAATGACACACCACACTATCTGAGCAATGCATGTGTTTTTAACATTGTCATTTACTAGTGTAAACAAAACACGTTAAAAAAATAAAAGTTCTTGGAGTAAAAATATAACATTTCAAAGTATATTTTAATTAAATTTTAATCAATTTTGGTAACTTTGACTTAGATTTATAACTGTTGAAATCACCTTCAAGTGATGTAATTCATAGCACTGAAATTTGAAGACATAGAAGACAATACTTGCATCTAAAGGAAACTGAAATCTCCAGCATAATTGGGACAAATATGCGTTTTCCCGTGCGGAAATCATGGTAATACATCCTACACATCTTGTTCCAGGGGCTAGACTGGTGAGTTTGCTTTGATACTTTCCCTACCACTCATCCTCCCCAAAGTTCCAGCTCTTGCCTGGGGTCCACATTCTGTGCCCAAATGAAGTCTGGAAAGCCCCGCTTGTGTTTATGCCATCCACTTCCTACAAGCTCCTTGCTCTTCACATTCAACCTTTCAGCCAGGCCCCAGTCTAGTTTGAATAGCCCTGCTTGTCCCAACCACAATGTCCAGGCTCCTATCAAGACACATCCCATTTGCACTACATCCAACCTTTCAACCCAGCCAGGTCTGGGACATCTTGCTCCAGGGTCTAACCTGGTAAATCAACCTGATCTTCATTTTCACTCACCCTCTTCAATGCCCAAGTCTAGCCTTGAATCCCCATACAGTGCCCCAACATCATATAGATAGACAGCTTTCTTTGTGTCACACATAAGCTACAGATTCTTTACGGGCCACAACCACAGTCTCAGCCCAGTCAGGTCCTGCACATATTGAGCCATGGTCCAGCTGGTTAAGACCACACAATCCTCCATCCTCAGTGCATCATACCCTAGCACCATATCCACCTCCAAATTTCAAGATGGAACCAGAACAGACATCCTGGCCACCATTTGAACCTCTAGTATCCACTTAATTTCATTCCACCTAAGTTATATTCAACCTTCAGATCTAACCAAGCCCAAATATACTGTGTCCTGCCTCAGTCTGCTGTGTTCATAACAGACACAGAACTAACAAAAGAAGTCTACAGTTCTAGATATCATTGCAAAAACAATATAAAAGTTCAAGGTGGTATATCAAACCCTCCCCTCAAAATCTACCAGTGCAACAAAGATGTTCTCCAATCAGAATGATGTAGATCATTGTTACTGAACCTGTGGATAGTGACCATTGGAAAACATATTCCTGATGGTCCTAGCCATACATTTATTTTTGTTGCTACTTCATAAATGTAATTTTGCTACAGAGCAGTGTCCCGGTTCTTAAGATCATCAGAAACAAATGTTTTTCCAGTGATTGCTAGAGAAGTTGAGAACCATTTATCTAGATAAACTCCAGGACACAGGAAATATCATAAATGTCAAAGAATTGAAAGAGTTTAAAGAACACAAACACACAGCCCAATAAACTTTAAAGAGAATAAGTACCTATTTGATATCCCCTCAGCCGAAAAACACAACCATAAGGCTGACTGACAAGTAAGGAAGGCACTGAATTGAAAGCTGAATAAGGAGAAATACTGAAGAGAACCCAAAATGAAATGATGGATTAGAAAACTCAACAATCCAACTATAAAGCTCAAGATAAAGCCTTAAAGTAGAATGAACCAAAAGACAGAACATGAGGACTCAAAGATAAAGGAGAGCAATTAGATCTTTTAACCAAAGTTATTAAAAACTTGAAAAACAAAACACAAGAAAGCAATATGCAGGATATATGTGTCATCATTAAAAGACAGGACCTTTGAATTATAGGAATAGGTGAGAGAGAAGAATCCCAGGCCAAAGAAAACATAAAATGTTATGCATCCCTAGCAACCCACAGAAACTTCTGTAAAATAGACCACATTCTGGGACTCCAAACAAATCTTAGCAAATTCTTGAGGATTAAAATGACTCTGTAGCTTATCTGACCATAATGCAATAAAACTTAAAATCAGCAGCAAACAAATATCCAAAAAGTACACAAACTTATTACTGAAAATGACTGGGTCAAGAAAAAAGAAATAAAGAAATTAAATAAAATGAAAATATAACCCCAGAAACATGTAGGACATGTTAAAAGAAGTTCTTTGAGGAAAATTTATAGCTACAAGCTCCTACATTAAAAAATAATAGCAGATATAAATCTCTTAATTATAGAACTCAAAAATTTGAAAAATAACAAGAACAAAGCAAATTCAAATCCAGTAGTCAATAACTGAAATCAGAACTAAAATTAACAAAATAGAAACAAAGAAAAGAATGCAAAGAATCAACAAATCTAAGAACTGGTAGTTTTACAGGATAAACAGGATCAACAAATTGATTCAACTAACTAAAAGAAAGAGAGGACCCAATCTCAATAAAATACTTGCAACCACAATACAGACATACATTAGGACGATTATACACCATAACCGAGTTGGCTTTATTTCTAAGATAGCCAGATGTCTCAACATGCACAAGTCACATCAATAAATATAATAAACCAGTTAGATAGACTTAAAGACAAATTTCACCTGATCATTTCAATAGATGCAGAAAAGTGTTGACAAAATTCAACATTCATGATAAAGGCCTAGAGAGAGCAGAACTAGAAGGAATGGAGCTCAGGAAGACATTAAAGCCTACACACAACAAACCCACAGCCAGCATCCTCCTAAATAGAGAAATCTTTGAAGCAATCACACTAAAATAAGAAATGCAACAGAGCTGCCCACTGTCTTCATTTATTTTCAGTATGGTGCTCAAAACACTCATGGGAAAAATAAAGTAAGAGAAGGAAAATTAAAAATACAAATAGAAAAAGAAGTTAAACTAACTCTATTTGCAAGCTGAGATGGTATTACTAATGACTAATAAGAAATCCTAAAAAAAAAAAAAGAAAGAAAAAGAAAAGAAAAGAAGTCTACCAGAAAAGAAATGATCAACAATTCCAGCAAAATAGCTGGATGCAAAGTGAACTTACAAAAGCCACTAACATTTCTGTACACCCACTACAACATATGGAGAAAGAGATCCTGGACATACTCCCATTTATGGTAGCCTCAGAGAAAATACCTAACTAGAACAAAGTCTAACCATGAAGGTGAAAGACCTCTACAATGAAAACCTGAAATGCCACATCCAACCTCTCCACTGAGCCAGCTCCTGCACATGGTTCTTCTGTAGGGTTTGGCCTGATAAGTGGATCCTCCTGCCTCATAAAGGAAATTCCTCTCCCTGACATGACACTAGTATAGAAAACCACAGCCAATAAGAACGCAGAGAACAAGTGAGTGTGTGATGCCAAGTCCCAACTATTTAATTGACAACAGGACTCCTGTCCCTAGGGCTCAGGGAACCTCAAGGGACACAGGGCAGGGGGCAGGGGGGTGGTTAAGAGCCAGAGAAATAGAATGTATGCTGTGATGTGGTATTTCCTAAAAATGTCCAGGAAGCTACACCAATGAAACCACAACAATATGGCTGCCTGAACAAGACTTGAACAAAGATGGCATGTTAATGTACAAGAGGAAATCTCATGGAGCCCTACCCCTAGACAAAGAAGTATAGACAGCTAAGGAATACCCTAAATGGGAGAAAACAGTCTTCCCCAGCAAAGAGTCTCCGAATTGATTATCTAATACCAAGTATCAATCAACCTTGAAATCCTAAACATACAGCTAACATCATACAGGCTGAGCAGATTGCCTTTATTTACTTAGGAATGCACACACACACACACACACACACACACACACACACACTAATTTGTAACAACAATTAAAGGAAAAGAGACCAAAAATCATCAATTGAGAGAATAAAGTGGGGGATGCATGGAAGCTTGAAAGAAAAAGAAAGGGGAAAATAGAATAATTATGTAAAAAATGAAGAGTCATGGTAACACAAGTAACTGGTAAAGTTAACAAGAATACAAAACAGACAACGGTGGGGTTAAATGTGTAGTGAGCATGCTCAGTGTTCGGGATCAGTAAATTCAGACAATGAGAAAATAAATCAAGTGTTAAAACAAAATTCCTCAAATATTAATTTTTAGATATTACTAGATTAAAAGCTTGACTAATTATCAGAGATAAATCACAGAAAAATAAAATGTGTAGAAAAATGGATATCAACACAAATTATCTAAAAGAGAACTAAATTTTATTTCAAAGCATCTAATATTATTTTATACGAAGTGGAGTGTGAGTCAATAGTTATTTTAATCTCAACTTCAAACTTAAGCTCCAAAGTTTCGAAAGTATATCAGAACTAGAAAGAAGAACCCCATATTTTTAAGGCATCTTTAAAAATGACAGTGGCTCTGGATCTTATTTTAAATCCCTAAGAGAATAACCTTAAAAGGGTAAAGTTCATCTATTGAAGCCAAGTCACACAAATCACAAATGACTGTGTAGCCAACAGACTGGCTTTGGGGGTCAAGGTCACCCCTCGTCATTTGCGGCTGAGAAAGGAAGGAAGGGGTTCAGAGGTGTGGGGCAGGCAGCAGGGCACTGTGGTTCACTGTCTACTCGCTGGAGCCAGACTGTGGGGCTCAGCTTTCAGATATTCCATTTATAAACAGTTCAATCTTAGACAAAATATCTGTAATGGGTAAACAAGCCCAGAACTAACAGTATCTGGTACATAGCAAATCAATCAGATGGTGTATGCTACAGATATCAGAGAGCCCAGATATAATTTGAGTTAAAAGCCACAATTTATATGAAAATACAACAGTATGGAAACATGAGGGGATATGTTCACTGTACAACATATATTTGTATGGTTTTTTAGTTTTACCCAGGAGGAAATTTTCTAATGGTTAAGAATAGTAACGTGTGGGGTATGGGAAATCTTCAATGGTTCTAAAAATAACATTGAGTCCATATCTTACCTCACCTGCTCTGTTGTAAGGTTCCTGCGGTCACAATCTGTTCTTATCGATCTGTTTGTTGTTCATCTTAGACTCGAGCACAGACCTAAGGCTAAAAGGGTGTCTAAAGGATGGAACTGAACTGATTTAAAGGAAAAATGGAAGGCATTTTGAGATAACAGAATATAAAGAAGTTCAGGACTCAGTGTACCTTTTAAGTTTTGAAAGTCTTTGATTCAAAGAATGCCCTACCATATACTTTATAAAAAGAAAGAAAATCAAAAGGAGGAAATGGAAGAAAATAGGAATTAGAGGCTGGGTTGTTTGCTTGTTTGTTTTGTTGCTGTTGTTTTAAAATGTGAGACACTGGTGGTATATTTATAAGCAAATGTCCAGCTTGTGGTTGGAAAGTGGCTTTGAGCTTGGAAGGGGAGACTATGAATGACTGTTTTGGACTTACCTACCTAGAGGTGTGAGCTGAGCTACAAGAGCAGAGGAAGTGACCAAAAACATGTAGGAATAAACAGGGAGAAAAGAGAGGTCAGAGCAGGATCTAGGGGGAACAGAGTGCTGGGAGAACTTTGTGGAGTCAGATGTGGAGGAGACCAGGCAGACTTCAGGTGGTGGAGAGGTTCATGGCAGCAAACCTGATATGACAGGCAGGACTTCTTTAACCAGCCATCCCATCTATCTCAGCCTTCCTCAAGAGCAGTTCCAGAAAATATCATGGCTGACAGACATGGCTGCTTTCTTAGTTCTTTGGCGAGCTTTATTAAGAATAACATTTTCTCCTTGTGCCATTAAGTTCTGAAAGAAATCAGCACTGACATTCAAAGAGTATATATTCATTCCATACATTTAATTAGAGCTAACCTGAAAACTAACATTTTTTTTGCAAAGTAATACCAACATTTTATCTCAGACAGAACTCTTCCCTAAGCAGGGATTTGCTTTGGTTAAGGTTTATTTCGCTAAGCCGTTGTGTCGTGTCACTAACTGCAGATTCTTAGTAATTTAATTTGGGCCTGACTAAAACTTTCTTCTGAAGGAGTGGCACAGTAACTAGATGTTAACTGTTGTGCCTCAGGTGGGGAGGAAGGAGTCCAAGGAGAATGAACCTTCCAAAATGCAAGGGCTAAGAGCTCAAAGGCAGTTACCAGCCCCACAAACACAAGCATGGTGTGCTTTAGTCTGCATGTAGAAGCCTGGGGAGGGGACATCAAACTGAGAGGGGGAATTAACTACGAATGAGAAAGAAAAAGGGAGGAAGAGGGGAGGTAGAGGTGAAAATGCTAAAAACATTTTATGATTGTATGGAGGTATCATAATAAAAATCCCCTTATATAATGAATAAAATATAATTATAAAATTTAAACAATTCAAAAGCAAACAGAAAAAATGGTATTTTTTTTATTGTGAGGCTCTGAGTAACTGCTGTTTAATAGGCTCTGTGAAGAATTTGAACAAGCAGTTTCTGAGGCAAGCAGAGAACTTCCTGAGGTGTGAAAGACAGTGGGACTGGGCATCCTGGAGACTTGCCTTGCTTAGGAGAGGTACTTCATGAACAGCTTTCCATTTAACACTAATTTTCTTGGATTTCTTAAAAGTTTAAACTCCTCTTATTAAAATGTGAGTTTTATTTTGTAACTGACTCCACGGAGCTTCCAGGTGCTCTGATACCTAGCATTCACCAAGGTTCTTGCAGATACTTTTACCAGTAAATGGGAGTAGCTACTGGTGTTGTCGACAGGAAGATGCTGGAGAAGGGAGTTGTATCATCTTTACTTAGCTCACTGGAGGCATGTTTTCATGACAGGACCCTTCTTCCTTCTTCTGAAGCTGTAACAAATCATCCTAAATATTGATTCCATCGTGCCACCAGACTGTTGATAGTCAGGTTTGATCTTTCTGCCTTCTACACCACGGGTTCCACAGAAGGGAAGCACAAATAACCCTGGAATGGACTTCTTGATAAGGAGCAGGAGCTGTTTCCATATGTCCCTATATTCAGAACAAACATGTGATTTGAAAACAACTTGGTGCTTTGTATTGAGTTAATGTTCGTTAGAAGAATATTTTGGTTTGATAATACTTACGGTTTTTTCTGGTCTTAATTCATCTTTTATTTGTCACATAATCCTGTGTGATGGGAAATTTATCTCCATTTAACAAATAATAAAAGTAAGGCCCTCACTCATTCAGAAACCTTCTGTAGGTCTAGAGATGAGTCAGGATAAATTGTGATAATGACAAGAATAAATTGACTTACAACAGTATATAAGAAAAGTATTAGAGTTTGGATACACTGGGATATGTAACACACTATATCCGCTGGGGGATGAGGTCCCTTATGCACAAATGAGGATAGATAAAGATAGTAAATATGGGTACAAATAAGAATAACTGGATTGGGGAGATGGATATGCAGGAAAGAGTGCTTGCTAGGGAAGCGTGATGAACTAAGTTTGGAACTCTAGCACTCATTTTTAAAGCTGGGTGTTACTGCTCCTGCTGTAATCTCAGAGATGGTACATGCAAAGACTGGAGGAGACTGGAGGATTGCCCTGTTAGCCTAGTCAGTCAATGGTCCAGGTTCAGACAAAGACTGTCTTATGCTAGTGAGGTAGAAAGCAGTATAGGAAGGTACCTGGCATACTCCTCTGACTTTCATCCGTTTCCCAACATACATGCATATCATACATTCATACACACACACACACACACACACACACACACACACACTTATGCATACACACACATACTCACACACACACTTGCTCACACACACATACACACATGAATGAATGAATGAACGAACAAACAAGGGTAGCTTACAATATTTACAGATGAAAGCGCCAATATCTAAACTTCAACAAGTCTCTGATAAGCACTTTAAATATACACAGAGACTAGTGAACACGAGATCAGATTTCTAAGAGAAAGTATCTCCAAAGCATAATGCCAACAGCATCACTGGTATCCTGGCATCACTTAAACCTGCTTCCAGTCCATTCGTCCACGCAATACAGGCTAGGAACACTTACACTCAAGCACAGTTTAGCTTTGATTCCAATAAAATCCACCAAAGAGGGAAAGGATTTCTCAGTGCTGGGAGGCTAGAGGCTAATCAGAGAGCCCAAGGAACATTTGTTACCCAGGCAGGAATAATTAATGGCTTAGCTACAATACCTCATTTATTTAGAGAGCCATGTCTCTGACACTGCTTTCCTTGGCCCTTCGCAAGGTCTATCACCAAACCATAGACTGCCTAGGCATTAATTATTTTCAGCAGTCAAAACACAAGCAAATTAAGCCCAAAGATAACCACTCCAAAAAGTGGCCGACTAGGCATGTGCTTTCCAGACAGGTTGCTTTCTTATTTTCTAGGAAAGCATCAGTACTCAAGAGAAATGGCCCAAAAATACTAACAGGAAAATGATTGCCATCAATAGAATGGTCTAAAAAGAATCAACATACACAAACACACACACACGTGTGCACATATACACATGAATAAAGGCAAGCGCACAAACACACACAAGCATACAAACATACGCACATGGGCATATGTATATATACACACATGTGACCATACACACATGTGTACACACACACGTGTGCATACACAGTGATTGTCATCAGAGATTCTAAGAGTGATTAATGATCTTGGAATGCCAATAGAACAACCCAAAATTCAGTATTTCTCAGACAGATAAAATAACATAATCATGAGAAAACAACAAAATATTACAAATACAGGACATTCTAGCTCAAAAGAGGGCTTCTACAAGTTAAAAAAAAAATCCAAGAGCAAAAAGGAAAGATAGGTAAAAACATGAGACTTCGAAGGACAGAAAACAGCACACACATACACACACAAAAAAATGATTCACTGAATTCTGAATGAGAATTCCAGCAAGGAAAACACAATGAAAAAAATCAAACTAATGATTCCTTTTAAATGTTCAGAAAATTAACAGTATATATTTTCAGGTTGAGAAATCCTCTGAGCTTCCCCAGTGTAAATGGAAAGAGAAACCCTAAGGATGTCTTCCCCAGAGACAGTTTTCCTTTACTAGAAGATTTCACAGAAGTTTACTCTTTCAAATGAGGCTCTAGCCAGGGAAGAATTAGAATGGCCCCGGGCTACTCAATGCAACTCTAGACCACAGAATAATGATTTACATGTTTCCAAGAAAAATTATTCCTTACTTAAGTTTCTCTAAGAAACAGAAGCTACTAAGCAATGTGCTAGCTCAGGGCACGGATGCAGAAACACCAGTGCAAGGGGAGCCCCAAACCAGAGCTGTGTGACAAGCATAATGGTGACCCAGGCCTGACTGGAAAATTCCAAATACAGAGATGCCAAGATAAGTGGAAGAGGATGAAATGCATAAGGTGAAAAACTCGGAGAGAGGAAGTCAGCACAGCAAAGGGCATGGCCTCTGAACATTCAATGTGGACTATCACATTTCTAGCAGAGAATTTTTTGGGGGAATGGATGTGTAGTAAATGCCTGAAAGTTAAACTAAAGTGCATTCATTTAAATTAAAATATGTAAGGGAGTAATTAATAGCGTATTCAGTGGTCTGACTCAGGAATGCCACAGTCCCAACACAGGAACTGTATAGACCTATGTAAGCTTTCCACATGAGAGAAAATAATTATATATGTATGATCTAAAGAAGCAAATGAGGGAATTAAATTTCATTCCTTACATTGGAACTTTCAAAAAGAATCCAATATTCTTTAGAACCAATTATTTCCCAATCTAGACAAATAGCAAAGAGACTGCTAAACAAACTCTATCTAAACTGAGTAGAAAGAAATATAGAAAACCACAAGCCAGGAACTCCAGTTTCCACAAGGAACCCCATGGAAACTTTGGACTTACAAAATCATAGCCATATACTACTCAATTAAAATAAAACTTCATGCTTAAGAAAGGCTTTCAGATTACTTAATCTATAAACTATATTGTGACTTGAATTTTGGAATTTGATTATTTTTCTTAACCTTTCATGTAGTCTTTTGTTTATTTCATCTTACATGGTTTGGGTTTAGGGTAAGACTAGAGGTAGCCATTTCTATTTCAGAGAGTAAATTTTCCATTGATTGTGTCTATCCTGTCTTCAATAGACCTTGGGTCCTATAACTGTTCATAACCCTACCCCAACAGCTCTAATGTTTATGCTTATCCCTATGTAAAGTTTTTTTAGTACACCATGATTTTTTTTAAACACAGCATCTGTATGTCTAGTGTCTGGCCCAATGTCCACTAACAAAATAGAAGGTAATCAGTATATGTTCATCATCTTAAAGAGGAAGGTGTGGAAGAAAAAGACAAAAACAGAAGAAAGGGGGAAATATGGGAGGAGAAAGGGAGGGAAGAGGAAAGAGGGAAGGAAAATAAAGATAATAGTGGTCCAGGAGAAGAGAGATTTTTAAGCAATTATCTGAACTCTCACTATTCCTTAGGAAAAGATAGCATGTCTGCTAATTCCAAACTTTAGTCCAGTAGAGTCCAGAAGGAGACAGAAAGCCAGGAGAAAGCAGTCAGTGAACTGAGAAAGGACCGGGAGATTCACAGTTAGAGAAGGACCTGTGGTTAGAAAGTTCACAAAGCAGGCCATGATCTGTGCTGACAGTGGGATGTCAGGCTGGGGAGGACAGAGGAGGATCACCCAATGACTTGGCTTGCTAAGATAGATGGGATCCTTGACAAGAACCATTTATTTTCTGGGAGAGATAGACAGAGACGCTTCACTGGGGTGAAATGTGTGACATGGCACTAACTGAGAGAGAAGTTAGAGGCTGAGGAAAGAAAGTGCTCACAAGGGCAGGGTGAGCAGGGAGAGATGGGCATAAGAAGTGCTGGGGCAGTTACATACCAAGAGTAGTGATGTAGAGCACATGGAGGATTGCTGATGGAAGAGAAAGCAGCAAGATGAGCTCTGGAAAGGCTGATGGGAGCAAGCTGCCCCGGCTTAGAGAGCAACGATTCCCTTTTATAAAGGGAGAAGGCCCATTCTGAGATATCAGAGGGAGATGGTGGAAAAATTGGTGTTCGGAAGATGAAGCACTCAGCTGATTGCAACAATTTTTCTTTGAAATGTGCAGGTTTTATTCAGGCAGTGAAAGAAAACATTTTTCTTCTAAAAGTGATAAAATTGAGTTGTATTGTCAGAGAAGAAAATCCTCATTCTTTTAGGATAAGATATATATTTGTTGGGGGGAAATATCTCACTATGGTGCCAAGCTGTACTACATCTCTCTCGGGAATGCTAAAAGATGTTCTGTGTGGGTAAAGAAAGAAATACATAATTTCATTTTAGGACAGAAATACTACCTAAGAAACCATTGCAACATTTGCTCTCAAGACAACAAAACCAAACACAACACTTCAAGGTATTTCTCAGGGCAGTTAATGGTGGACAGTTTAAGAGTGCCAAAATATAAATAATCATATATATCAGGTGAATTTTATTTTCTTTAATTCTTACAAGCATGTGAGTTAGTACGCACCTTTAAAACATGAGAAAATGTGGTTGGCAAGATTGTTCCACCGGTAAAGGTCCCTGCTGTCAGATCTGAAGAGTACTGTTCCATCCCCAGAGCCCAGTGGGAGAGAACTGATACCTATATTTGTCCTCTGACCCCTACACATGTACCACAGGACACACACACACACACACACACACACACACACACATGCAAATACATACATAAATAATGATATAAGATTTTTTAATGAGAACATATATTTAAAAGATTAATTCAATTCATGTGGTACAGCCTCTCAATAGTTGGAAGGAGGGCATGGGGAACTGTCCAATTCCTAAATCCATTTTTGTGGAAGTCTATGTATTTCATTTCTATGACTTCAGGAAAACTCTAATTAAAAAAAAACTCACTTTAGCTACTGCTTCAAATTTGAAGAGAGTCAGACATTTGAAACTTCATTTTTTAGCTTTCTCATAATCAATTATCCATAACTCCACCCAGACAAATGCATGCTAAATTCCTCCATCTCTCTAAAAATACACACCAATGAACTCTGTTCAGGCTCACTTACCAAGGGTTGTGTATTGGTACTGTTGGGGTTTGGTCTTGTGTACTTTATATTCAGATGCTGATTTCTATGCCCGGACATTTGCCTAGAGTCTAGACGATGGCATGGTCAAGCATCTCTGGTCTCAACATTATGTAGAATTGTTTTCCATCATCTCTGATTGGTCAATAGAGAGCCGATTCAGCCTATGCCTGGGCAGAGAAGATAGGAAGACTGCGCTTCCTATTCCTGCTTAGTGTCTCAGGGAGAGAGAGTAGAGAAGGACCACAAGGAAAGATGAGAAGGAGTGGCCATTAGTCAGGAGGTCCAGGAGAGTTGTGAGGAGCAGGTTGCTAAGGGATTTGCCGTGAAAACACACATGGGGCAGAACCAAGCCAGGGTAAGACTCAAACTACAAGTAACACAGGGGGCCTGTGGCTGGGAAGTAAATAGCTTAGAGTGTTAGGATAGATGAATATCTGTTCAGCCATAGTGGTTCTTGTTAATAAACTTAATAGGTATCTGTGTCAATTATTTGGGAGCTAGAACAGGAACAGATAAGGCTCTCAGCCTTAAATTATAGCCTACAGGTTATTCTTTTCTCATTACTATGACTGAATGCCTGACCAAAAGTAACTTCAGGAAGAAAAGATTTATGTTGGCTTATGGTTGAAGAAGCAGAGACTATCACGGTGTGAAGGAAGGCAAGGTGAGTCCCTGGCAACAGAAACATGCGAGTTCGTGGCAACAGGAACATGTGCATGGGATGCTCACAACTCTGCCAGGCAGAGGAAGGGGAATTTTGATACTTATCTGGCTTCATTATTCTCTTTTCATTTATTCAGTACATGCCCTAAGACTATGGGATGGTAATCACTCAAGTTTGAGAAGGTCTTTCTCATCACAGTTAATATTCCCCAGAAAGGGCAGAAGGACATCACAGAAACGCCAAGAGCTATGTTTTCCAGGTGATTCTAAATCCATTCAAGTCGACAGTGAAGAATACCCATCATACGTCCAGGAAATCATGCCACTTTAAAACCAAAATATTCTACCCACGGTCTCCAAAAATCTCAGAGCCATCTCAAGTGGTAAAATGCAATTAGTCCACCTGAGAGCCACACAAGTCTCAACAGTTCTAAGCCTACAGCTTTAAGCTTTGCTCAAAAACCCAAAGTCTAGATTCTCTCCTGGGAGGTGAAGCAACCTTTTAACTTCAATCTACTACAAATTCAAAGCACAAGAAACACATTTCCAATATATGATGGCTCAGAGTCACCATTCTCATGCTAAAGGAGAAAAGTTGGGGTACACAGGGAAAGATTGGGTCAAAGCAAGACTGACATTCACTAGGGGAAACTATAAATCCTTTCGTTTCATGTCTGGTATC
This sequence comes from Tokudaia tokunoshimensis, assembly GCA_036184795.1. Taxonomy (NCBI): domain Eukaryota; kingdom Metazoa; phylum Chordata; class Mammalia; order Rodentia; family Muridae; genus Tokudaia; species Tokudaia tokunoshimensis. Next base: position 51,388,895 of record BTHU01000011.1, on the reverse strand, counting down.
TGTAGCTCCTTGTGGAATCAACTGGGCTCCTCTTGGAGTCCATTTCCTCTGGTTCTGCCACCTTCAGCACATATACTCTCCCTGTTGGACTGGCTGCACTCAGTGTGTGCAGGTTTCCTCCATGAGTGTCTATAGATAGCTCTGGGATACCATGGAAACTCCAGCCTTATATCCACAACTTTATGCAGTGGCCCCTTAGAGTTTCTGTGATGGGAATCTGGCCCTGTTGTGCATTGCCTGGCCCCAGGATCCTTCTGAAACTTCAGAACAAGCATTTTGCTGGTCTATAAAGCTAGGACTATGTGAAAAATATTGCCAAGTTTTGTAGCAATCTAAGGGTACATTCTGACACCCTTTTACCACAGTGTAGAGCTTTGGTGGATGTGCCTGAGAAAACAACTCCCTAAATGGTTGCTTTCCAATGAAAAACCACTTTGTGAGCATGAGCATTAACTATCAACTCGACAAGAATCTGGAATCAATTATGAGGCACCTCCAGTTTCACCAAGAAGGGACCATTTAACCTCTGAGGACAACTGTGAGAGACGTACTATTGAACATAGGTTTGCCTTCCTCACATAATACATCTGAGTTGAGGTTTCCTCTCCCTCTGCTCATCCCAGTTCCTCCCTACTTCCCCTGCCATCCCAATCCACTCCCTTTCCATCTCTCATTAGAAAAGGGCTTCTAAGGGATAATAAAACATAACAATACAAAACAAAACCTAACTCAAGTAGGACAAAACACACACACACACACACACACACACACAAGAAAAAAAAAGCCCAAGAAAAGGCACAAGAGACAGGTATAATCACAGAGACCAACTCATTCACACATTCAGGAATTCCATGAAGAACACTAAACTGGAAGACATAATATATATATATACAAAACACTTGTGGTACCAATAGAAAGAAAAATTATATAAATAAAGTAGCAAAAAATAATAGGAAAATTTTAAAAAAAGAAAAGAAAGAGTCCTGACACACCATGATGAAGCAAGGAACCTCCAACGATGCCACAGAGTTCATTTTCAGCTGGCATCTACCACTGGGCATACAGCTTACCCTTGAGAGTACTTTGTTTCCCTAGTCAGAGTCTCCTGAAGAAAACTAAATTTCATTTGCAAGTGGTCATCAAGCATAGGTTGCTTCTCAGTTATAAGGTATAAGACCATGTATCCATTCTCTCCACTCTCAGACCCTGTCTGATGCAGACCATTGCAGCTTCTGTGCCTCCCTCAGGCTCTGTGAGCTCATATGTATACCAATCATATTGATGTAGAGAGTCTTGTTTCATTGGTATCCTCCACCATCACCAGCCCTGGATCTTTCTGCCTTCTCTTCTTCAGGGTTCCTGAGCCCTTGTGGGACTTGATGTAGCTATCCCATTATGACTGAGCGTTCCAAGGTTTCTCACTCTCTACATAATGTCTAACTGTGGGTCTCTGTGTTTGTTCCCATCTACTGCAGGAGGAAGTATCTCTGATGACAGCTGAGTAAGGCATTAATTTATGATTATAGTAAAATGTCACTAAGAGTCATTTTATTTCTATGTTTTTTGGTTTTGTTGTTGTTTGTTTGTTCATGTTTTGTTTTGTTTAATACGATAGCATTTGGTTTTTGCCCTAGGTCCCTGGGTTATCCAGTCTCAGGTTCTTCATCATCTAACCAGTGTTGGGCATGGGCTCTATCTAGTGGCATAGGTTCTTCAGGCAAATCAAAAATTGGTTGGTTATACTCACAGACTTTGTGCCACCATTGCACGAGCACATCTTGCAGGCAGGACACCACTGTAGATAGAAGAGTTTGATGGGTGTTTGCATTTTTCTTTGGTATGGGACAAAGTGTCTTCATGTACCAAAGACGCTAGTGTGTGAGGGACTTTCTAAAGTAGGTTAGCTGAAAAGATTAGGCTCACACTAAAAGTAGACAACTTCTTCCTTGGGCTTGGGTCCTGGAGTGTATAAAGAGAAGAAACCTAGCTAGGTCAAGTATTCCTCATTCTGCTTCTTGACTATAGATACATTGTGACCAGATGCACTGTACTCAAAGCTGTGAGCCACCCTAAGGCCCTTCTCCCTTAAGTTGCTTCTGTTCCTTTGTCATTACAGCAAGAAGAGCAGTAACTAAGGACAGGAAAATCTGTCAGCAGCTTTTCTCAGTTCAGATTGTCTTTTCAAATGAATTTGCGTTTTGCAAGCTAGAGTTTTCAATGGGTAAGGTTTTGCCCCTGAAGCGACTTCCTTTCTTATTTCAGAGCAAGTGGAAGATTCCCTAACTGCTAATCTCTTTAGCATTACAAATGTTTTCTCTGTATTCTCCAGTTGGAAACTTTAAACTTGATCAGAACTAGAAAAATCTTCAGAGCCACAGACTTCATTGATGTCTGTATTAAAATAGTACTTTCTGCTCAAGGTAGCTGACATAGCAGGTGCACATCAAGTGCTTAGTCAGGATTTTTTTAACTTTTTCCTTCATAGCATGTTATACACATTAAGAAAACTATAATCATAGAAATGATTTCCAATGTAAGTCTTTGCAAATAATCTGCTACTAATATGGCACGTACCAGTTGAAGATAGATCAATGTGAGTCCCATGCTAGTCTAGGCTGCACTGAAAGACCTTACATAAAAAATAAATGCATAAACAAACATCACAACTACAATAACAAATAACCTATTATCCAAGTACTTAGTAAAGTTGTCCCCCTCACTGATATCTTACTGCAGTCTAAGTGTCTGTGAGATGTTGTGACCTCTATTTCATAGTCTCCATTTCTTATAACTTCTTGAAAATAATGAAGAACACATAGTTCAGTGGAAAGGATTTTCACATATTTCATAATAAATACAATAACCACAATAGATTTTAAGGTTGTCTGAGACACATGCAACTATTCTGAAAGATCTGTCTCCTTGACACATGCTTCCTGATGGTCCAAAGTCTGCTCAACTCTGAGCTAGTGGTCAGAGGACTAAGTGGTGGTATGTTGATATAACATTTCTTATCTAAGTGTCACAAATTAGTATTTAGATACTATAGTGAAAATGATTATTTGCTATGTATGAAGTTGTTAAGCCACTTCCTAACATAACAAGGCAATATCACAAGAACTGACTAGAAAGTGTCCTGAAACAATATGAAAAACAAAGTCTCAGAAACTAAACATCAAAATGTCAGGTACAGGGACCAGGACATTAGGTGGAATGATGACAGCTGTTGGGATGTGTTTAATAGTGAATGACAAGCAAAACCTAGATTGATTAAGGGAGTGGAAAATGACAATGTCTTTCCTAATAAGCCAGGCTTATTACTGTATAAAATATGGATAAGTTTTAGAGACAGGCTAAATGACAAAATTATTTGTTCTTCTGATGAGAGAGAGCATCAACTTCAAACTTCCATTAAAAAACAAAAAACAAAAAAAAAAAAACAGATGTTATCCCAATGATATGCCAACAATCTCCAGTTGTCAGAACTTGGTCCAAGAAGAGTCCTGTGAAGGGAATTCTGAGTACATGTGAGAAGACTCCACAAAAACAAAACAAGAGTCTGTGACCTCAGTTTCTTGAAAAACACAAAATTGTTCTTGGAATGTGCTTTTGTACCCTCTCAGGTACAAAAGATAGCAGTGAGTTCACTTCAGATTATTTGATACAACTGGTTATCATGTGTTTATATGTCTCTCTTAAAAAAAACATGGTTTTAACACATGAAACTTTTCCTTGTGATGGTATGCATCTTGAACTCATGCAAACTTTACTTGTGTGACCTTTCATAACCTTCAGAGTATTAATTATCTGATGCTCTGAATAAAGTTGGCTATTGCATGAGACTTTAGCCCCATTCTTGCTTAGGTTTCATTATCCCAGGTTGGTTCACTGCCTTTAAAGCAGTAAACAGTCAGTGGAAAAATGTAACCTTCTATGGGGCTATCATTAACATGGAGATCTCTATATGTGAGTTAAAGACTCAAAGACCCAAACCTGTCCTTTGTGTGTCCTACTTGAGGAAGTCATAGGATGAATATAAGCATGCCCCTCAGTCCTTCATTGCAGAACAACTCAAGCACCCTTCAACTGCCTTAATTGATGCAGAAGGAACCAGAAAACCTAACAATAAAACTGCTTGCAAACAGGCAAGAAAAAAATAATTACACAATGAATCCAAGTGGCATTGGCCTTGTATCAGCAGTGGGTGTTGGAAGCCAGTGAAGTAGGGTCTTCAAGTAAACAAATGCCTGTCTGTATTATGTTCATGAAAGAAAACTATGAGCAAATAAAGATTTATAGAAATCTAATTAATGCAAAAAGTATATCAGAACTCTAAGCAGAAGCCCTGATGTTTTAAATTGCTATATAAACTATCTCCTGAAAAACTGTAAATTCAAAACAATCCTTAAGAAAAAAAATAGCACATGGATTATTTACAGAGCTTGACAAGCTATTTCTAAAATACATGTGGAAGTGAAAATAGGCAAAACAAAAAAGGAGGGGACATGCCTGAGTAATTTGTTAAATAAACCTTCATGTCACATCACTTTAGGAAAGTTATATACTCGTTAAATATCAAAACACTCTATAAATTTATACCAAGTAAAATGTCATCCTGGCACCAGAATAAGTTTATAAAGCTGCAGAATAAGCATGAGTGTCATATGAAAATGCCAGTCCAGTCCAGGACAAAGGTGATCCTCAAAATAAAAAGGCAAATTAATATTTAAATATTATAGTGAAAATGATTATTTGCTATGCATGAAGTTAATAAGCCATTTTCTAACATAACAAGGCATCAGAATGAGTAAGAAAGGTAAGTGTTGTTCACAGAACGAAGTAAGTCTTCACAATATCGTGGTAGGAACTGGTCTCCTGCTTAACGCAGGAAGTCTGCAAAACATGTACAAGACAGGGATTTAGCCTCATGAAAACTTAGATTTTTCTCTGTATCAAAAAATATTTTGAAAAATAAAGACAACCAGTAATATTTTAACACACAAAAAGATAACCAAGAGAGACCATCCTGTGCCAGCAACATGGAACTCTTTCCCAATAAAGACATCCATCAGCTACAAATACCTAACACTGGAAACTTCTTTCTGTTCTTCTGTTCTTCCCAATACTTATATTGTTTTTGGAGATAAGAAAACTACTCATACCATACCTATGAAATTGTTGTTGGACTCCATGTTACCCCTAGGACACAAGCATAACCAAAGACTGAGATTAAATACGTTTCTGCTCTTTTTAAAATAAAAATCAGGACTGGCAAGATATCTCAGTAGTTACAGATATCTCCTACCAAGTCTGACGACATAAGTTTCTTCCCTTGAACCTACATGCTGGAAAGAAAGAAAAACTGACACCCAGAAATTGTCTCATGACAACAGCACACATATATACATGCATGTACACACACAAAAATACAACTAAAGTCTTAAAATGTGTGTGTGTGTGTGTGTGTGTGTGTGTGTGTGTGTGTGTGGAGAGAGAGAGAGAGAGAGAGAGAGAGAGAGAGAGAGAGAGAGAGAGAGAGAGAGAGAGACTGGATAAAAACTCTCCCATTTTGAAGATGAGATGTGAGACACAGAAACAAAGTGTCTTACCAATAGCAACCTGTCACCACCTGACCCACACCTCCTGAGCCCACATGGGGAATCAAAGGTTCTACCCCGAAGCCTTTAAATCTACAAGCAAAGCCAAAAGGAAACATAACTTCTGCAAATCAAACTAGCTTCCTCAAGTATGGTTCCCCTCAGCATCAAGCATTTACACTTCCACTGGCTCCAACACCAACTTGGGGTTTAAGATGTGATTTGTTTCTCCGTGGCTAGTTCTAAAGGAAGACAGTGGCACTAGAGCCTCTTATTATAAAACAAAAAGTTGCCTGCCATTTTACCTGATCATTGTAGGGGTATAAAATCAAGCATAATTAGTAAGGAGGTGGGTGAGGCATCAAATGACCCTCCATTTAGGTAGGCACAAACCTAAATGCTATCTTGGCCCAAAATTAGAACCATAGAGAAATAAAATATTTGCTCATTAATTTTGCAGAGACCATCAAAATGAAGTACCTTAACTATCTTAGAGTTACTCTTGCTGCCACAAAACACCATGGCCAAAAGCAACTTGGGGAGGAGAGGGTTTATTTGGCTTACATTTTCATATCACAGTCCATCACTGAAGAAAGTCAGGATAAACATAAGTAAGGCAGGGACCAGGAGGCAGGAACTGATGCAGAGGCCATGGAGGAGTGCTGCTTACCGACCACCCCCCCTTTTTTGTAGAACCCAGGATCACTAGTTCAGAAATGGCCCCACCAACAATGGGACCATCCCTACCCTATCAATCACTCATTAAGAAATGCCCTACACACTTACCTACAGCCCAATCTTATTGAGGCATTATCTTAGAGGCTCCCCTCCTCTCAGATGACTTCAGCTTGTATCAAGTTGACATAAAACTGGACAGCATCCATACCAACACAGTATATAGAATAGTGGTTTTCATACATTGAAATCACCTTGAGAGTTCTGTAGAAATACTGACTTCTGGGAATTTAATTCAGTTGGTCTATTGGTCAACATGGAAATAGGGACTTTTTTAAAGCTTTTGTTGACTCTAATATAGTCAAAATTGAGAACCACTGCCTTAGAAGTCACAATGTAAATTCCTTGATGTGTTTCAGAGGTTCTCAGTGATGGGTTGTATAAACCAAACAACAGGGAGAAAACAAAGGAGTATACCTTCAAGGGCAGTGGACTATATGTAAATATCGTGAGCAGCATAAGAGGATCCAACAAGGTCTAGAGATGATGATAAAAATATCATAGCCTATGTAAAAGACAATAATGCACATATGAAAATAAGAGACGATAACGCACCCAGAATCTGCAGTCCATATTTGAAACAGGCAGGAAGAAGAAAAGGGGAAAAGAGTGAGAAGGGGAGAGGAGAGGCGAGAAGGAGGAAGAGGAAGAAGAGGAAGCAACAGTAACAACTGCACCAGTGTCCATGGACTGCCTATAGCATTGGGTTGGGCCTTTGATCCCTGGCCTCTTATTACATCCCTAACTCTCCGGCAGAGGCAGGCGTTATCAGGTAGCTACTGTACTCTCTATTCCACAATGAGGAAGCTGGCTCAGAGACATAATATAACTTCATCAAGGTTACCCAGGACCCATGCTTGTACTAAAGTTCATATCTGTCCAATCCTCACACTATTTTGTCCAGATTATTAATGGAATTACTAAAAACAGACTTAAAATCCATCAATGTGGCAACTACTTCTTCCCATGAGATGGGCACTCACCCTTATCATGTGCTTACACATGGCTCATTGCCAACCTCTCAGTGTCTGGAGGAGGCCAGGAAAATCATGCCAGTTTGATTACTGAGACCATACAGTTTCACATTGAGCCCAGAATCACCATTTTAAGAGAGTTAATTCGACTATAGAAAAATATACTAGATTTTCTTCATGCTCTGTAAGGATGTTAGGCTTATGAATTCGCTTCCCTTGATCACACCATGGATGTTGACATTTTACCTTGCCATTAGATTTGGCTTCTTAACCACACTTAGATAAGTGACATATCCCCAAGACTGTTTTCCCTCTGGGACAAAGCCGCAAACAGTGTTCTTCCTTGCCCTGAAGTTGTCCATACATCTTGGCTAGGTGAAAACAGTTTTGTCAACCTGAACATGAAGGTTGTTTCTGTCACTCAGTAGCTTTGGATTTGTGTGACTTTGATCTAATCCTTTCGTACCAGAAGCTTCTAAGAGCTGCTCTAGAGCTTTCTACCAATACATATTTTATAAGTCCTTATGGTTTCCTGGCTTATAATCACATTCTTGAAATTAATTTGATGTCCAAGCCCCTTTGGTCATCATCCATCTTATTTGTAAATGTCACTTCTCAGCAGTTCTTTTCTCTGGGAACTATAAATATAAATCCCATTCTTGGTATGCTCTCCTCTTTGGTGAGTCACAGCTTATTCTGACCTTCTCTTCCTCTTATCTCTTTCTGCAAACCATGAACCTACAATCTGAGCCATCCTGTTCCGTGCCTGTTCTGTCTGATTTGCCTGTACAGTATTGGTTCAGCTCTTGGCTGGGTACCACAGGAGGAAGTGTTTGGGGGCCCTTTCATTCTTATTCTTCTTCAGAGAAATAGAAGCAATTTAACTGCCTTAGCCATGAATCAAAGTCACTTTCACCTGCTTGGGGCCTTTGATTCACCAACTAGCTGAACGTTCCCAAATTTACTCCCCAGCCATCTAATTTCTTTGTCAGACGGAATGTCTGCTGTGCCTTTCAATACGTGACAGACACACAATTGCAAGAGGAACAGAGAGAGAGGGAAAAAGGACGGAGTTCATGCCTCCTCCCATGACTCTGTCTGATCATTTGGCACTCAGAAAAAGGCTCCAGGTTTCGGGCTTGCAACGTCCCTGAGCCTAGAGCAAGAAATAACTGGCCAAAGAGATAATTTGTACTCTAGAAGAAATGCCAGGCATCAAGCCCAGGAAAAATGTCATCATGTAAATCATTGAATCCACAGGGAAAAGGAATAGGCTAGGGTGCGAAATAGGGTCCAGAGCAGAATTCACCTTTTACTAGCCTGGCAAGACAGTTTGAGGAAGACGTCAACTCCATCCAAGTTTTGACCTTGTTGGTTTTGAGTTGGTTTAACCTTCCACATCCCACACCCTGTTAATCCAAATAACACTATCAACGTATGTCCATTGCTCTGTGGAAGAAGATACAGATCCCAGAAAGCATCCATCTTTAAGAGTAAAAAAGAAAAGAAAAAGATACACATCAAATAAGCAAAAATTAGGGGAAATGATCAGAAGCATGAGAGTCAACGGAAGACACTGCTAAGGTCAGCATTTGTACAGCATCAAATAGGGAAGGACTCTCGGACTTCTCTATGCCACCAAACAATGGCAATGTTCTTGCTTCTGCTGGGGTTGCTGAATGAGGCTATGGGAAGAGGAAACACAGATTCAAGGGCACTACATTCATGTACGCAAATTCTCAAACTAATGAGCACAACTCATCTTATAAAGCAAACAAAATACTCCAAGTTTTCCATGCAGGAGGTGTTGTGCTGGAGGAAAGAGCTAAGCTTCACCCTAATTGTTAGAACCTGCGGCTGCCACAGCGTCAGAGCCTGAGCACTTTCAGAAGTCACCAGAGATTAATCACTGAGAAAATTAAGGGCACGAAAAGCTTTCTCTCAGGAAAAAAAAGGCTATCCATTGGGACAGCTACCATGCTAAATGTGAACCAGTGTAAAGTATATGACAATTACCTTTGCTACCAGCAAATGCCGACTTACACCGTGTTAGGTATAGTTGATAATAGAATATTCTGTGGGCAGAGAGCAGCATATAAGCACAGAGAAATTCTTTTAACTGTGATTGAAGTGAGCATTTCAGTTTAGAACTCCATTCACATCTAATAGAGAAGCAGGATGAACTCTGAAGTCATTCATTGCTCATTGATCCAAAACAAAAATCATTATTGGACGGTTCTCCTGGAGACAGAATGATATGTTGCTTTGACTGGTCTCCATAAATTTTATGTGCAGATATATCAAGTTGCTTAAAAGTCAGAGGACCTCCCAAAACTACTTGTTTTCACTCTTGGGACAGGTAGTCGTAGAGGCTTTTGTTTCTGTCTCCTTAGATATACCCTTCATTTCTGTTGATCACGGAGTATGGCTCATAACATCACATGGCTGAAACCATGAGAGGATTGGAGGTTGTTACATTATGAAAGCAAGACTTCACTTTTTGTCACAAGTGTCCATTTTCTTCATTAGATTGAAGTTTTCCCCTCTTGGTTCCCCTGAGACTCAACTACTTAGGCCATCCATAAGAGATTTTAAGTCTGTTTTTGTAATTATTGTATTAACAAGGGACCACAAAGGAGTGCTTAGTGATTTCTTTATTGTCCCAGGTGGCTATTAACCAAAGATGCTTTCAAGTACAATATGTTTAAGTGAATATATTTTATGTCTATATTATGCATGTGTATATATTTTATACCTAAATAGCATATTACCAAATTGAAAAGATCTCCAGGTCTATGGTACTGATTACTGGTTATGGCAGCAATGAACAGAGGGACAGACAAAGTAAGCTAAATAAAGGTCTGCTGTTACTTTCACTTTCAGTTCTCCATTGAAAAATTCCACATGCCTTTACACGGCTTCTCTCAATGGCAGCACACTGCAGTACCGCAGAAGGTATAGTAGGATGTTGAGATTAATACAGTGGACTGGGCTAATTGGGGTTTTTATTTCTTTTGTATTTTTCACTTGGAAATGGGAGTGTTTATTGATTTCTCCAAGTTTATCACAAGCATGGGCTCACATATCCACTACCATAGGCAAAACACGAAAAAGCTGCATCCAAAAGGACCACTTTTGTTATTCTTTTATACTCAGACCCAAATAACTCCTACTCATTCTCAAAACTGACCCATTCTTCATTTTGGTGACTTATTAGTGCTATATAATAAAATCATGTAATATGTAACCTTTAGGGTTGAGCCTTTCAATTGAATGTGAATTCCTTGAGATTGACCCAAATTGTTGGGTATATCAAGAATTGTTCCATTGCATTTCTCTAGGGAAAATGCCCAAGAGTACAGCTACTAGGTCCACAATAATTAAATGTCTGGTTTTAGAAGAAACTGCCCAGCTGATTTTCTACTTTACTCTCCTACTTTCAATGTCCTAGCAAGCTGGTGTCTCATGTTCTTGCCAGCACTTGATGCTTTCAGTCATTTCCTAACTGCTGATACTCATGCAGAGATATCCTACTCATTATAATGTGCATTCCCTGAGGACCTTTTGACAGTGTGTATATTTTTCTTTTTTCATTTTCCTTTTGACAGTGTGTATATTTTCTTTTTTTTATTAGATATATTCTTTATTTACATTTCAAATGTTGTCCCCTTTCCTGGTTCCCCCCTCCCCCGAAAATCCCATAAGCCATCTCCCCTTCCCCAATCAACCCTCCCCTATTTCCTTGTCCTGGTATTCCTCTACACTACAGCATCAAGTCTTTCCAGGAACAAGGGCCTCTCCTCCCTTTGGTGTCTAACAAGACCATCCTCTGCTGCCTATGTGTCTGGAGCCATGGGTAACTCCATGTGTACTCTTTGGTTGATGGTTTTGTCCCTGGGAGCTCTGGGGGTACTGGGTGACTCATATTGTTGTTCCTCCTGTGGTGCTGCAAATCCCTTCAGCTCCTTGGCTCCTTTCTCTAGCTCCTCCATTGGGAACACTGTGCTCAGTTCAATGGCTGCCTGAGAGCGATCCCCTCTATATTTCTCATGCACTAGCAGAGCCTCCCATGTGACAGCTATATCCGGCTCCAGTCAGCAAGCACTTGTGGGCATCATTAATACTGTCTGGGTTTTGTAACTGTATATGGGATGAATCCTTGGGTGGGGTAGTCTCTGGATGGTCTTTCCCTCAGACTCTGCTCCACCCTTTATCTCTGTATCTCCTTCTGTGGGTATTTTGTTCCCCTTTCTACAAAGGACCAAAGTATCTATACTTTGTTCTTCCTCCTTCTTGGGCGTCATTTGATTTGTAAACTTTGTCTTGGGTATTCCAAGCTTCTGGGCTAATATCCACTTGTCAGTGAGTGCATGTCACATGTGTTCTTTTGTGATTGGGTTCCCTCACTCAGGATGATATTTTCCAGTTCCATCCATTTTCTAAGAATTTCATGAATTCATTGTTTTTAATGGCTGAATAGTACTCCATTGTGTAGATATACCACATTTTCTGTATCCATTTCTCCGTTGAGGGATATCTGGGTTCTTTCCAGCTTCTGGCCATTATAAATAGGGATGCTATGAACATAGTGGAGCATGTGTCCTTATTACATGCTGGAGAATCCTCTGAGTGTATGCCCAGGAGTGGTATAGCAGGGTCCTCTGGTAGTAGTATGCCGTTTTCTGAGGAATCGCCAAATTGATTTCCAGGTTGGTTGTACCAGCTTGGAATCCCACCAGCAGTGGAGGAGTGCTCCTCTTTTGCCACAACCTCTCCAGCACCTGCTATCTCCTGAGTTTTGATTTCAGCCATTCTGACCGGTGTGAGGTAAAATCTCAGGGTTGTTTTGATTTGTATTTCCCTGATGACTAAGGATGTTGAACATTTCTTTAGGTGCTTCTCAGCCATTAGATATTCCTCAGGTGAAAATTCTTTGTTTAGCTCTGTACCCCATTTTTAATAGGGTTATTTGGTTCTCTGGAGTCTAATTTCTTGATTTCTTTGTATATATTGGATATTGGCCCTCTGTCGGATGTAGGGTTGGTAAAGATCTTTTCCCAATTTGTTGGTTGCTGTTTTGTCCTATTGACAATGTCCTTTGCCTTACAGAAACTTTGTAATTTTTTTGAGGTCCCATTTGTCAATTCTTGATCTTAGGGCATAGGCTATTGGTATTCTGTTCAGGAAATTTTCCTTTGTGCCCATGTGTTCAAGGCTCTTTCCCAGTTTCTTTTCTATTAGTTTCAGTGTGTCTGGTTTTATGTGGAAGTCCTGATCCACTCGGACTTGAGCTTAGTATATTCTCTTTAATGAACTTTTTGCTCATTGCCTTAGTTTATGTCTCTGCTCATGTGATAAAACATTGGCCAAAAACAACTTGGAGAGTGTCTTAGTCACTGTTTTATTGCTATGAAGAGACACTGTGACCAAGGCAACTCTTATAAAAGAAAGAGTTTTAATTGGAGGTTTGCTTGCAGTTACAAAGTGTTAGTCTTTATCATCATAGTGAGAAGCATGGCAGCGGGTGCGGTGGGGCAGGCAGGTGCTGAAGCTGGAGAAGTAGCAAAGCAACATCCTGATCCACAGCAGAGAGAGAGAGAGAGAGAGAGAGAGAGAGAGAGAGAGAGAGAGAGAGAGAGAGAGAGAGAGAGAGAGACTAGGCTTCTGAAACCTTAAAGCTCTCCCCTAGAGACACACTTTCAACAAGGCCACACATGCCATACCTCTTAATTCTTATAATCCTTCCAAATAGTTCCACTCTCTGGGGACCAATCATTCAGATATATGAGCCTGTGGTGGCTATTCTTATTCAAACTTCCATAGAGAAGAAGGGGTCAATTTCATTTTACACTTCCAGACAACAAGGCAGGAACCTGGAGGCAGAGACTTGTAGTGGAATGTGGCTACCTGGCAACTTGTTCTCTGCAACTTTGTTCAGCCTGCTTTCAAATACAATTAATATAAATTGCATAGGTCTTACATATCCTGATTAGTGTTAACTACCATATACACCTTTCAATCAAGGTCTACATCATTCCCAAAGTTCTCCTGTTACACTTTCCAACCGGTTCCTGCCTTCACTTTTCCTTACTACTTTCCAATTCCCATCAGTGTAGATAGACTTGAGATTATTTTACTATTCTTGGATCTCATTCTTTGCCATGTTCATAAATAGAATCCACATAGAATATATGAGTCAGATCTACTTTTGTTTAACATAATTATTTTGAGATCCCATCTACCAAAGAGTTAGTGTGTTTCACCAATTTGTTCTTTCTTGTTGCTGGACAGTATTCAATTGTATGAAGATATTATATGTCACCTATTTCCCCATAGGAGGTCACTTCAGTTGCTTCTAATTTGGAGTCACTACAAATAAAGCTACTAGAAGAATTCTCACGAGAGCCTTGTTATAAGCATATATATTTCTTCTCTTGAGTGAACACCTACAATTAGAATTGCCAGGTTCACAGATTGTCTTTTACATGTGTTAATATCTCTATTTTCATCACTCTTTGGTCTTTTATAATAATTGTTCTAGCATGTATATAACAGTTTTAATTTTCATTCCTTAGTAATTATGTTATGATTTTCTGTGTTTAAGGAAAAATCTAGTTGTCTGCCACTCTATGACGCACCCAGGTATTTTTCCCAAATTTTAACTGGACAGATCACCCTTTTCAATTTTGAAATAGTTTATTATAGAATCTTTCTTCATATAAGCCCTTTCTAAGATATATATTGCAAAAACATTTGGAGTTTTTCTATTCTGTTTCATAATCAAGCCTATAAAGTTTTTGTTGTTGTTGTTGTTGTTGTTTTAGGAGAGGTGTTTCTATTGTTGTTGCTGTTGTTATGTGTGTTCCAAGCTTACCGGTCTTTCTCCTCCTCTTGTTCTTTTCCCTTGGAATGTTGGGATTTTCTCTGTGGGAAGTACCTGTCTAGGATGATCATTTCCATGAGGTGAAACTGGTGCATTGTGGGAGCCCATGACTACTCAAAGAATTTCTGCTCCTTAACTGCTTTTGATATCAGGTCCCTGCAGGACCATAGCCTGTGATGGGTTGAGCAAAGGATTTCTGAAGGTGAATTTACCTACAGTTCAATCCACAGGAACATTCCTGCTGTATGTGAAGAGAGCTTTATCAGAGTCATGTATGGGAGGGCTAGCCAGGAGCAATTCTCCACTGATAGCGTTGTCTTTTTAAGATGGAAAAATTTTTTTTAACTGCACTGAATTCTTTGGTTTTATCCAGTAATTTCTGCCTACCATAGAGTTGCAAAGATATTCCTCTAAACTTTTTTCCTGAAATGTAATTATTAGATATCTAGACAGCCACATTTAGGCCTACCTTAAGTTATTTTTAAGCACCAAGCAAAAGAAACTGTGTTTGTTTGGTTTTTTTCTCCCATGAGGGTGTCTGGTTGCTCCAACATTTATTGAACTTGTTTCCCCCACTGAATTAACGTATTAAATATTACTCCATAACCTCTTATAACCTTGGTTAATAGTTGTCTGCATACTTGTGGGTCTACATCTGAGCTTCCTGTTTGGATCCATTCATGAATCTGTCTGTCCTTGGTCTAGCCGTCCACAACCTGGCTTATCATAACTGTCCAGGAAGTTGTGAAATCAGCTGGTGCAAGCATTTCAGTGTTGCTTTTTCACAAGTCTTTGTCACTCGCACTCCTTCCTAAGTACGCAATTGTGTTATCTCAACTACAGTTTTTTTCCAACTCCTACATGTTTTGTATTTTATCTTCTTCTCTCCAATATGATGCTAAACTACAGATGTTTTTCTCTTGTGTTCAGTCTTAGAATCAAATTATAGTAATTAGATGTAATGTTAGTTCTAGAGTTTGGAGTTGTAGTATTTACAAGGAGCCCTTGTGAGATGGCAGGAATTTCCCGATGCCTCGGACACTCGGGCGCTTTGAGTTTTATCAGGTGCTTTCTATGTACTGATCGAGATGATTCTATTACTTTCTCTTTTTCCCTTTAATGCAGTACTTACACTGATTCACTTTTTAATGGAAAACACAACCTCGCTTTCCTGGAACCAGTCCCACTTGATCATGATTTACTACCCTTTTAAAACATTAGTAGATTTAATTCAGTATTATTTTGTTAAAGATTTTTATGTCTGTTGTCATAAAGGACATCATTTTCTTGTTTTGCTTTGATTTTGACAGATTTTAACATCCAAACTGTGCTTGTCCTTAAATGGGGAACTATCCCCTTCCTGTGTAATTTTCCCATCAAGTATGTCCTCAGGAATAGTTTGGTCTGGGGTTTTTCATTATAGAATACTTATTAATCACATATTCCATTTACTTAATGATAAAAAAATATCCTTTTTTACTATTTTTCCCAGTTCTATCAAATCATTTTTAAAGATTTTTTTCCTTCTTGTCTACATTGAAATATTCATTGTTAAAACATCTTTTAAAGTCCTCTCTTGTGGGTTGCATTAGAATCTGTAGTAATGGTAGTAATGTCCCTCCATTCTTGGTGTTCTAATCTTTCTCTCTTCATCTTTTGAGAGATCTATCATTAATCTCCAAGTGTCCAGCTTTTACATTTCCAGAATTTTTCTCAATTATTCACCACTTTTCTATTTTTCCAATTTCTCCTCTATTTGGTTCATTTTTTGTTTTTGTTTTTGTTTTGTTTTGTTTTTTAGCTTTATTTGGTTTTAAGTTTTCATGTCCTTACACTTTCTAAAGTAGGAGTTTGGGCCCATTTTGGAGCCTCTGTTGCAGCATAAATATGTAAAGCTGTAAGTGACCTTTGAAGCATTCCAGTTGCTGCATCAGAAAGTGTTAGTGTCTTACCATAGGTATAGTCTGTATTTGAATGGCATCCTCTAGTGAAATCTTAGCATTTGCAAGTTCACAGGTTCCACTCCAGCTCTTGACTTGTGTTCCTCTGACCTTACTCTGCACTTACATATGATGTAAGCCCTGGCTTACATTCCTTTCTTGCTCCTTTAAACTTCATTCTTTAAAAAATTACCATGATATATAAAATGAATTTAAGGAAGCAGTTTCTGTATATCACCCAGGCAGGTTTAGCTTTTCTAGCTCCTCTTTTCATCCTGCAGATCTTGGTTCCATTTCAGTCTTTGTATGTCATTTGTATGCCTTTGTATTTCTCACAATTCAGTTCCTTCAGAGTTCTCACAGATCCCAATGTTATTTTCACCGAAGACAATATTCCAATCTGGTTGGTGATGGTAGTATTTGATTGGCTGGTTTTAGGGAATAAAAGTTGTGATATTTTTTCTTCTTCTGTCTCCATTTCTTCCTGGAGAGAGGCCAGTAGCAATTTTTCATCTGTATTCCAAGTCTCCCTAGGACTGCTCTAAAGTTCTGCCCTGTGATTCTGGTTTTCTGAAGTTTGTCTACGATGCACTGTGCTACTTTCTTTGTACCATTCTGCAATGCTGGTCACGTTATGAACTGCGTTGGAGTCCAGCCTCCAGTTCCCATTCCTTAGCCCACATTTGAACTACTCATATGGCTCAGTGGAAATGGGTTTCAAAGACTGCTAGTGAAGGGTAGTAATTCAGAGAGGGAGTGGTGATTTAACCAGCAGAGTGGCGGGGGTTCAGGGACAGAGGTGGTAGTCCAGCTATTAAAGAGGCAGGGCAGCTAAGAAAGGAAGTTTTAGTTGAGGGAAGAAATGGTAGCTAAGGGAGGAAATAGTAGTTAAGGGAAGGAAATGCCAGTTAATGGGGAAATGGTAGTTAAGAGCGAAAATGGTAATAAGGGAGGGAGTAGTAGTTCAAAGAGGAGTATAGTTAAGAGAGAGAGTGGTAGTTAAGAGAGAGAGTAGTAGTTCAAGGAGGAGTGTAGTTAAGAAAGAGTGGTAGTTAAGGGAGGGAGTGGGTAGTTAAAGAAGGAAGTGGTAGTTAAGGAAGGAAAGGGTAGTCAAGGAGTGACTGGTAGTTCCATCTCATTCAAAATATCAGCTGTATCTTGATTCTAATGCATCAAGGCAACCAACATAAAGTCATCACAACATAGTTAAAGCTCGTTTAGGCTTCCTTATTCTGGAAATGGCAGACTCTCTCTCCTTCCCTCAGTCTCAGTGAGGAGTGGGAGGCACTGTGGATCATTCCCCCACATGACTAGTTTATCACTTTCTGGAGTTGGATGTAAGTCCTGGCACTCTGGAAGCTGAGGCAAGTAAACTCAGAGTTCAAGAACAATCTAAGCTCATATAATTAAACTCTCAACAAACAAACAAAGTCTGGGGCTGGAGCTAGGCACTTGTTACTCTTCCACAGAATAGAAGTTCAGTCCTCAGCACCAAAGTTGGGCAGTTCATAATGGCCTGTAACTACAGGTCCAGGAAAATTCAGCCTCTCTGGCCTCCACATACATGAGCATGGATGCACAGGTATCCACATACATGAGCATGGATCCATAGGTACCCACATACATGTGGAGAGATCCAGACATAATTTTTTTAAAAAATTCCTCTACATATAAGATAAAATGTGAGCAAATTCATGTCCCCACCATTGTGACACATGTATTGAAAATTGCCATCTCTAACCCTAGTTAGAGTCTTCACTGACAAACCATACAGCATGAGCCAGGAGGATGAGCCTTGCAGCTGTACCACCTGCCTGAACATCCTGGCTCCCCTGCTATTGAAAGGGGTGACCTCTGATGATGTGCTGCACTGTGCTCCCACTTCCTCCTGGTGACTCACAGCCGTTACTCATGTTTAAACATGCAGGACTTTCAGAAATGGTTCTGGCACCCCTGAGCAATCAATAAACCCTGTGATTTTGTTAATGATGATGTATCTGCCTCCCGTGTCCCTTGCCACCTTCAGACACAGACTTAGGTGGGAAAGATGACAGGCAGTTAGTCGCCTGCCGAAGGGGCAAGCCTGAAAGCCTTGAGCAGCTCAGTGTGAGTACCTGTGCTGCAAGAGAAGCTGGTTTCACTCACTTCTTTGGCCATCCTTGGAGGCCGCTCTCCACCTTCACAGACAATGGAGTAAGCAAGCAAGCAATGGAAGGCTTCCAGAGGCTGGTCCCCACCCCCACAGGCCCACCTCTCATTGTTCCTGAGAGTAGAATGAAGGAACTAAGGATCAGACACTCTGCACACCTGTGAATGAGGTCACAGAAAAGCTTAGCACTGGTCTGAGTTAGATCGTGTGTTATCAGCTTTGGCAAAATAGCCAGTTGTAAGGATAAGAAGTTATCTCAGATTATACTCGGAGGCTGTGGGTTTCAGATACCTGGCAATGACTGAAACTTTTTTGTGAAGCATTTATTTCTTTCCTTTTTGCTACACCACTGAGGTGCTTCTATAGTAGCTCTGGGCAAAATGAAGCACAGAAGAGCAAGGACATAAGTCTAACAGAGACAACAGTAATAAGAACTGGAGACTTTCTTCAAGATGTCGGCTGCTGGGTTAACCCCATAGTCCTTTCAACCCTTTTGTCTGCTACACAGTGAGACTCCATAAGTGCTTGTTATTCATTTACTCAATACATCAGGATCCTGAAGCAACCCCACCAGGTCTAGGCAAGGACTTCAGGTTGGACATGCTGAGCAGATGAAATTACACCTTTCCAGCAGCTTCTGTGTGTGGTATAAGCCCAGTGTATCTCATAAGGACCTAAGATTTTTATGTATGCATTGAACAGTCAGACTTGGAGACACCCATGTTGTTGATACTTTATTACTGGAGAATCTTTGTAAACTTACTGTGGGAATATCTTAGTGTTGTTCCATTTCACCATTTGATAAGCCATGTTGGGTGAGGTGATCACATTAATTTGTAAGAAATGTGGAAGCCACTCCTCCACTGCTGGTGGAATTGCAAGCTGGTACAACCACTCTGGAAAGCAGTCTGGCGGTTCCTCAGAAAACTGGGCATGACACTCCCGGAGGATCCGGCTATACCACTCCTGGGCATATACCCAGAGGCTTTACCTGCATGCAATAAGGACACATGCTCCACTATGTTCATAGCAGCCTTATTTATAATAGCCGGAAGCTGGAAAGAACCCAGATGTCCTCAATGGAGGAATGGATTCAGAAGATGTGGTATATTTACACAATGGAATACTACTCTGCAATTAAAAACAATGAATTCACGAAATTCCTAGGCAAATGGTCAGAACTTGAAAATATCACCCTTAGTGAGGTAACCCAATCACAAAAGAACACACATGGTATGCAGTCATTGATAAGGGGATATTAACCCAGAATCTCGGAATACCCTAGACACAATTCGCATATCAATAGATTTCCAAGAAGATGGAAGGAGAGACCCCTGGTCCTGGAAAGACTGGAGGATGTAGGGGAATGCCAGGACAGAGAAGCTAGAGGGGGTTGAATGGGGAAAAGAGGGAGGGAAGGGGGCTTATGGGACTTTCGGGGAGGGAGGAAACGGGAAAGGGGAAATGATTTTGAATGTAAATAAAAAAAACTTAGAAAATAAAATTAAAAAAAAAAGAAAGAAACGTGGAAGCCTATTTTCTAGTCTCAGCTATGTATCAGGTCAAGGTACTAATTAATATTAATTTCTGACTTGAGAGACAAACTATGGTCAGGACACAGGGGCAGGCGTAGGAAACAGATCAAAGTTTCAGAAACACATACTGTAGACTGTCCTGAGAAACAGCTGATGTCTCCTAAATACAGGGTGGCATAGGGAGGGGCTTTGTCTTGAGCATTTGTGATGATAATCATTAGG
Organism: Tokudaia tokunoshimensis; assembly: GCA_036184795.1. NCBI lineage: Eukaryota > Metazoa > Chordata > Mammalia > Rodentia > Muridae > Tokudaia > Tokudaia tokunoshimensis. The sequence goes on along the minus strand of BTHU01000011.1, from coordinate 51,368,860 downwards.
TTAAAAAAATAGGTGGTAAGGAGGGGCTGGAGAGATGGTGTGCCGGGTAAGTGCACTGGGTTTAATTCCCAGAACCCACATGGCAATTCACAACTGTCTATAACTCCAGTTTCAGACCTTCTGCCAGCCTCACACAGACATACAAGTCATACAAGCAAAAGAAAAAAAAGTACATAAAATAGAGATGAATTTAAAAAAAGAAGAAAATCAACTGAGCTATCTTCTAAGTAACTGCACCATTATACACCTGACCAGCAGCAAAAATAGGTGGTGGCACTGAGGGACATTGCCTAGAATCACTGCTTTTCAAACGAGTGTTAAATATTAGGGCAAGTCTGACCCACTTAAACTGCAGATTTTCTTCAGTTTGGAGAAAACAGCTGAAGCAATTTCTCCCAACTGGACACAATTTTCCTCACAAGAGTGGACTTACTCATGGATCTTTCTACATGACCAGTGGAGCAAAGGCTTATTCCTGCCAGGGCAAGGCTTGTCCCTTATGCAGTTCTATCTCTAATGGATGAGGTAAATCTGGCTGCTTCTAGAGTTAATGTTAATCCCACCAGGCAAGAATAAGACCATTACCATAATTTTTTTAGCCAAATTTGAAGCAAGCTTTATTAAATATTGGCCAGGACAGTAGATTCTGTCCAGGTCCATACCCAAGATTCCCAAACAATGCCCAATTAAGTCATCCAATGGTTTGGGTAAAACCCAAAAGGCTATATGCTACCTACCTTTGTCCAAGAGGGGGGCAAACATACAATCCTGAAGTACTTTTCGCCTATATACCTCCTGCCTATGTGTGATCAAGTACATCCTGTACAATTATTTATAGAAGTGAAAACACGTGGCTTGTTATTTTACCTGAACAGCAGTTCCCAGCATCCCAGGAAGTTATCTGCCCTTGGGCAAGTGGGGCTTACAGGTTTGAGGCATTTTGTTTAATGGATCTCTTAATCAGAGTAATTAAAACTTCAAACTTTTGCCCCTCACACTATCTCAAGCCCACTGACTTCTGAGTTACATCTGCGACTGTTCCTTTAGATCCTGTAGGTTTAGAACCCACATGTTGAAAAGAAACCTGTGTATGATGACCCCAGCTTTCATTTCACCTCTCTCTCATGTATGTTCACATGTGTGTGCATGTACGTGTATGTGTGTGTGTGTGTGTGTGTGTGTGTAAAGCACTCGGCTCAGAAGGAAATTATCAAGAGTGTGTTTGCCACCTCCGCCTTGCTGAGATGTCTCTCCTTGTTTTTGTTGCTGAACTGTGTACTGAGATGTATTTTCATCTGGCCTGAAAACTTCCTGTCTCATCTCCTCCCTCAGTTCCCCAGAGGAATGTGTGGCTTGGGATGTGCCGTCACAGTGCCGTTCCACATGGGTCCAGGGATCGGATTCTGATTGGCGGGCTTGCCTGGCTCTGCTGCTTTTATCCTCAGGACCATGTCCCCAGCCCTCCAATTTTCTTCATTCTAGTTTCTACTTAGTCTGAGCTTACAATTGCATCCTATATTGTTTCAAAAGTCTTGCTTTCATCTCTTTATTCCCTTTTATATCTCTGTCTAGAGTAGTCTAGGACATCCCTCTGTTTAGCTACTACGCATTTGGTTTGGTTTGGTTTTCATCCCTCAAGACTAGTGCAATAGCTTGTCCAAGCAAGATAAGCTATTTTACTTCAGGGACAGTCTTTGTTTACAAGCATATGCTCAGTGCTTCAGCTTATTCCTGAAAAGTATTAAATCCTAGGAATATTGAGAGTAACTGAAAGATGGGTGTTAGGAAACCAAGTACTTAGGAAGGACTCAGTCCATAGTTTTATGACTCATATATTTGCCTTCAAGGTAACAAGGGGTTGATGTATGTTATTCAATAGTAAAAATTAGTTACTCTCTCTTTTTAAAAGTTTGCTGTGTATGTGTGTGTGGTGTGTTTGTATGTGTGTGTGTGGCATATGTATCTGTATGTGGTATGTGTTGTATGGTGTGTATGCATATGTATGTGTGGTGTATGTCTAGTTTGTGTATATATGCATGTGTTTTTTGTGCATGAGTTTGTGTGGTCTGTGGTATACGTATGTGTGTATTTGTGTGGTGCATGTTTTGTGTTTCTATGTATATATGTGTGTGGCATGTGTGTGTGTGGTGCATTGTGGTATGTACTTATGTGTAGTGTGTGTATATGTGAGTGGTGTATGGTTCATGTGTTTCTGAATGTGTGTGATATATGCATATATGTGTTGTATGTGTTGGACATATGTGTGATATGTGGTAGGTGTGTATGTGTGTGGTATGTGTTTGTCTATACATGTGATGTATAAGTGTGCAGTGTGTGTGTGTGTGTGTGTCTGTGTGTGTGCGTCTGTGTGGTATGTGTGTGGGTGTTCCTTCAACCATAAATTTCTTGAGTCAGGACAGAATTCAGATTACATTAGTTATTGTAGAAAATGCATTCACTGATGGCTAAATGAATACATAACTTGTTAAGAGACTAAAACTTTGAAGTCTCGTTAAGCTTGTTTCTTATTTGGTACTATACTAGACCTGAGCATCTCCCTTCTCTACACACTGCCTAGGTCAACACTGGACTCGGTCCTAATGTCCTTGGTGAGATGAATACACTTTGCCTCTCCAATTTAAAAACAACTGCCACTTGGTAGGTACTAAACTTCTTAAAATGTTATCTGTAAACACCTAAGTTAATGACTAGCTAATTCTATAAAGAAGAAGGGAGGAAAGATAAATAACTTTGGAAGCTGGCTAAAGAAGAAACACTGACTTTCAAACAGAGAAGAAAACGAGGTAAATAATAAAGTCGCACTTCTTTTTCTTTAATTTGAGCTGATAAGTTTGGAAATATACATGATTGAGGGTGGGAGAGCATCAGCGTGTCAAGCTGTGAGTGATAAGCAATCATCCAACAGATGGCTCTAGACAGATGCATGCTGTAAATATCTAATGCTTTATATACCTCTAGAAAAGTACCCATAAAACATTTGGATGACAATGAAAGTCATCGATGGTATGGGATGACCAATCTAAGAACAACTACTGTCAAACTCAACTGCCATGAACAGAAGTCTGAAGGAGAAAGCTGTGTTTGAATCTTACTCTCATTAGGAGTCGCCTGTTTCACTTCTCCTCCCCAGGATCACAAGGACTGTGATGAGTTTGAATCATTCCCCAGACCTTGTGTATATCAGAACTACAATGATGCAAGAAAATGCAGACTCCTGTATGAACATTCACAGTCCTAAAGCAGGGATGTGTTTGGGATCTCTGTTGGAATCCTGACAAGACTAGAATGTAAAAGTTTGAAAATTAGCAAAGTTCACTGTTATCTTCTTTAGTCTATGGCAAAGGGGATTCCCATCTTGGGATCACATCCCTAGAAGGTTTTCAAAGTCATCTATTTCTCTGACTTTAAATAAAACACAAAGAAACATATTTTCTGTACAGTGGCGAGGGAAGTATATAAAATTATTTGTTACACAGAAAGGGAGAAATGGTACAGAAGAATGAAGCAGATAAAATGAGGAGAGGGATGGATTTCTGGTCAGTTCAAAATGTCATTGACTTATTGACATGAACAAGATGATGCTCGCTGTGCAGTAACACACAAAGAGCTTATGTTATCCAAACCAATCCTCTCACTGTTGATATGAGATATCTGGACCAGGGCTGGCTTCCATGGAGGTACAAACTGAGTCAGAAGTCAAAACATAAGGAATAAGTCATATTCAAATGATCTATAGATATGTCCTGTGTTGAAGAACATGACAAAAGACCATCAACATGAGTGCTGAATGAACTAAAACATGTAGCTCAAGACATCCCAGCAGAAATGACATGTTCCCAGTACTTCACCAGTGCAGCCACGTGCCTGCTCTCTCTCTTTCTCTCTTGCTTGTGTTCTAAAGGACTTGTCCCTGGAACAACACTGCCTGCTTGCTATCAGACAATAACATGGTAGCCCATCAGTCAGATGACAATTCCAGTTGAGAACTCTGGTATATTTTCAAATTATGATCTAGCCAGGTTTCAATGACAAAGCCAAAACCTCAAAAAATTTGCCTGAAGATTCAGGAAGAACCACTGCTCTTCAGACCATGTTGAAGGTCAAAGAAACTGGATTCTGAGGGCAGCAGTATTGCAGCAGCAGCAACAACAGTGTGGTTGAATTCTCGAGTATGTTAAAGCTTTTCTTTTCAACCTTCTTAGATGTGGCCTATTGCTGAAAGATGAAGGCTATATTTTAAAAAATATTGTCATCTTTCCACCTTAATATAATCAGGAAAACCCCTTATAGGGAGGTATGCTCAGAGGTTTGTCTCATAGTCAATTTCAGATCCAGTCAAGTTGACAACCAAGATGAAGCCACACAGTACTGGTCTAATAAAAACTATTTCTACACAGTTGAATCAAATTAAGAAAGCATCCCTCGAACCACTTGTCACCATTGTGAGAAAGTGAGTAAAAAGTACCAAAGAAATGACCTCATGTAGGTCAATCCATGGCTCTCCCTTTACTCTCATTTTAAATTTTGAAATGGCAAGCTATCCTATGAAAAATACAGATTTCATAGAGCTCTCAGAGAGAGGTCTCCTGGCAGCCTTGCAATATTTGTCTCTTTGTTTTCAAATACTAATCCCCCATGGAAACCTGGAATACACCGTTTGGTTAGACTGCCTAGCTAGAAAGTCTCCTGTCTCCATCCCCTGTGGTCTGGAACTGCGAGTGCATGGGAACATTTTTATGTGGGCCCTGGGAATCTGAACTCAGGTCCTTATGCTTCCTAAACTATCTCCTCAGCCCTTGAAACCTATTCTCAATCCTTCTTATTCCTTATTTATAAATCAAAACTAGAAAGCCTTACTTTAATACTAAAACAAAGACTAACTTTAGGCAGAAGTTGACCACCTGGCAGGAAGTGAATTATATCCTTTAAACATCACATGGTGAAATCCTAGCCTCTAATACATCAGAACGTGATTGTACTTGAGATGAGTTTCTTTTAAATAGCAAGAAAAAAATCCTAGTAATTTATTAATGTGCATAAATGCAGGAGTCATGTAAAATATGAAACTCAAAGGGTCAGATAATAAAACTTAAGCACTTTACTCATAGGGTAAATAGAGAAACAAGGACCCTTAAGGACTCAACTGACTTAAAGACGGGTCACTGAATGGAATCTAATCCATGTAACTGGTGTCCTTATAGGAAGAAATGAGGTAAAAGCAGACACAGAGGGAAGGTAGTGTGTCTTAGTGTTCTATTGCTGTGAAGACACCGTGACCAAGACAATCCTTATAAAAACAAAGGCTTTAATTGGGGCTGACTTACAGTTTCAGAGGTCTAATTCACTATCATCCTGGTAGGGAGCATGGCAGCATGCAGTCAAACATGGTGCTGGAAAAGTAGCCAAGAGTTCTACATCCGAATTCACAGACAACAGGAAGAGACAGAGAGAGCCACTGGATCAGGCTTGGGCTTTTGAAATCTTAAAACACACTCCCAGTAGCACATTCCCCCTTACATGGCCAAAACTCATAATCCTTATCAAATAATGCCACTCTTTGATGCTAAGCATTCAAATTAATGAGCCTATGGGTATCATTCTTAAGCAAGGTACCACTGTGTCAGAAGGACAAGTCTAGGACAAAGTTTCTAGAAGAAACAAATCCGTTAATACTTTAGTCTCAAGTTTAACCTCTAATTCCCTGGAAAGGATATGGGGGAAGGTAGAGAAGAAGGGAAGAAGAAGTGTGGGATACTCTTGATGAGTGCTATGCACTTATATGGTACCACACTGAATATGAATATGAATATTACTGCTGAATTTTAATGTAATTTGTAGCAAGAACTATGTTTTCTTTTCTATGCACTGCAAACAGCTCTCTTTATATTTAGAGAACCTCAAATCATTTGAATCGAATGCATCCCTGTTTATGTAAGGTATTCCCCAACCTCACCTTTGGGTGGACATCGAGTAACCATCACCCAAAATTCTGCATCTCCAGTCCTCTTTAATATTCCTTTCATGTATAGATATTTCATGTTCAAGCAGCAATGATCCAGGCTGAAGGTCAGAATGCATACAACCTTTGGGTAGGGTCTCATTCATTTCCCCAGACAATGCCTAAAAATATCTCCAAACTATTTGTAGTAAAGCTGTTTTACCTTCAAGTATCCCTGTGAGTTGAATTTTTACCTCTTCACTTATAATCCTCTCAGGTGCCCCTCAGGAGCCATCAGTGGGAAGACAGTAACTTTTAACCTGATCAATAGCCTATATATATGACAATTATAAAATTCATTATTCCAGGTTTAACTTTGAGAAGCCTACACCCTTTGTCTTAGTATGTCTTTTGGGCCCCTTTTCTACTAGTCCACAAGCTTCATCCTATATTTAAATATCTTTAATAAATCTCTAACTCTGTCACATAAACTGGATAGTCCTGAAACCCTTTGCATCACAGAGCCACTCAGCCTGAAGCCACAAATCCTAGTTTGTCCTAAGTGGATGCTTCAGGATCACCTTGGGTTGCTGAGGGTGACAGTGGGTAACTGTGCTGCCTTTATCTACACCCCTTAAAGGCTGTCAGTGAGAGCCTCAAGCAAAATAGCAGTCATGGAAATAGGGATGAGGACAGTGGAGGTAAACTACTGTTATGGAGTCCTCTTGGATCCAACATCACTCAAACACCAGGTTAATGCAAATAACAAAAATGTATTATTTTCAACCACTATTGATAGATGAGGGCCGTGGGAGAGACTCAGGAGCTGAACTGCAACTCTGAAGGGAAGTTGTTCAGCATAGTTAAAGAATGAAACCATAAGGTGAGGGGGAACAGGGTGGGCTGTAGCATTGTCCAATCATATTTTGACATAAGGGATTGAATGAGGGGGTTTCTACCAATCAGGAAAGGAACTGGTTCCTCATCTTGAGAACATGAACTCAGTGTGACTCTGTCAGCAATATGGAGAAGGTGTTCCTGAGATGGCTGGACTCAGACAACTGTCTCCTTACAAGTTGTCCCTAAGATGGCTGGACTCAGACAACTGTCTCCTTACAATAGAAGCTGTTCAGCTATTGGGTAATCCCTAGCTCCCCTATGACTTAGGACTTTGAACTTTGTCTCCCCTGTGATTAAATGGAGTCTGAAACAAAATGGCAGTACTTAGGACAAGTTGCTAGTGCTTGATCCTAACACTACAGATGAGAAAAGAAGGGAGAATAAATCAGGTTCAATAGCAAATTGGAACAGAAGTGCTAGTGAGTGAAGAAAGAAAAAAAAAGGCCAAAATGTAAGCCTGGCTGATTTGTCACCAGTCCTGATGGTAAACACTGTTTCTATTTTTCCACTTTAAATACCTAATTAAACTGTCACTTAAAAAATATGGAGCAACCATTTTCTGTTGTTGGATGTCTTCTTATTAAATGATTGGCTTTTGCAGAGATGTGAATATTATTTAGAGGACCCCTCTTTCCCCCTCAGAATGGTTTCTCGTTCAGTGAAATGTTAAATTACTCACAAAAACTTACTAATTAAACTGGCTGTAACTGCCACTCTTAAAATGTGATGGCCAATGTAATTGGCCCAAAAGCAACTGCTAATGCCCCATTCATAAAGGAAAGGCAAATTAATTTTATAGCTTCCTTTTCAAATCCACAGTGCCTTTCCCTCCCTTCTGCTCCCCATCTGTCAGGCCCAGCCTGCGCTGCTTCTTTCTCTGCCACTGTGCAGCTCTCTTTCCTGGGTCCAGAATTAATGGTGGCCTTGGCAGAAAGGGCACTCACAGTCGCACAGAAAACAGCTGGGGTTTTGAGACAATCGCCCACGACCCTAAGGAAGATGCAAAAACTTAAATGTGTTTGATTCACCACCAGTATTAAGAAAAAAAAGGGGGGGCATTCATTTACTATTTTCCTATTTAAAGCATTGAAGTCATTTAAGCCTTTGGAACAATCCCTTCCTGTTATTGGATATCTGGTTACTCTGATTTGGTTTGGCAGAACTATCAAAGTAGAGACAGTGCCACTTAATAATGATCTCTCACTCAATCAAAGTCATAAATCATGATTGTATCACTACTCATCTCCTCCTTTATCTTCATTTTCCTCTGTCAAAGGCACACATGGACATGTATGTGCAACAGGTATACATATGCACTCCAAGCTATCACCATGGTTGATCATAAACACCTTGCTACGAATCCCCATAGCACCCTTACCTTCAATCAAAACTTTTCTTTTCATCTGACTTTGTAACACTATCATAACTTCAGTACATCTGCTTAGGTCCCATGCCTTTAAACCCTTCTGATAAGTTCCTTAAAAGCTGGCTCTTGCACTTAATACTTTTGGACATTGATTGTAGTCACTTCAAGCATTCCTTACCATCTGCTGAGGCTGCCAGACTCTAACCAGCAGGTTAGACATTTTCAAATGTCAAAGCCAATACGAGTAGAACAAACCTATAGGAAGTAGCTCATCTCCACATAAACCCAGTTTTCTCATTGTAAGATGTGTTTCTATGGGGTTCACAAAGGAGACCTACAGAGTCCACATGAGCTTTTATACCAACTCCTCCTGGAATTCAGACACAGTAGCTTTCACTAACAGAAGGGAGGCGACTCCACAAACTCACAATCTAATATTCCCTCCAAACAGCCACAAGATATGATTATGAACATAGAAAAATTATGAAAATTAAATACAGTAGTAACAATTCTGAGTGGTCAGCAATTCTAAAACCCATGAATAATCCACATATCTCCAGCATGCAATGAGAAATGTGACAGACTACACCCAATGGAAGTAGAAACAACTCAAATATCCCATTGAGAAATTATGGAGACACAATCTATCTCTTTTATATTAACTCTGAAGTCATAGTTCTCTAGTCTTGACTCTAGATATCAATGTAAAACCTCCTGGGTGCAAAGAAAATTCTCAACACTAGTTGTCACAAAGTGTCCCTATGCAACTTAGATATCCATTTTGCTTAATCTTCACAATAAATGTCAACCCTGGCTGTTTCCTCCTTGAGAAGAAGGAGATATCAGCATGATAGATTCTAAAAACCCCAACATACTGGCCAGTTTTCAGTCAAATATGGCAAGAGAAATTCAGATTAGGCAGGATGGGACTTTGTAAAGGACAGAATCATGTCACTGACAGAGTTCCTACAGACTCCTATTTCCTTGCTGCATAGCCAGTCACAGTATAGACTGCCACAAAGCAATTAAACTGAGGACGTTAGCTAGTAAACCCCACTGGTCTCAATGCTTGGCTTACACCAGGTCTCGAGGAGGGTATAGAGGAGCCCTGTCACAACTGCATGTGTACCTATGTACTCAGACACCCCCACAACATGTGCTCCTCAGCCACAGCCAGCGGTAGCTCACATCTGCAATCTCTTTCGTGGGTTTGGCAGGGCCTAAGGCACTTGCCTACATTAAAAACTGCAGTGACTAAATTAATGCTTAGGTTTAAATACTGGCTCTCCTCCAATCCGTGCGGTCCAGTGCAAGCTCCATGACAATAAAATGAGACCAGCAAAGTATGATATTTTTAAAAGATCAAAAACAGTATGTGAAATTACCTGGCTGGCTCTCCATGCATGTAAAATCAAAGGTATCAAATAGCTTCCCGACATCAGTACAAGAGAAAGGGCTTACTATAAAAGATGCAACTAGAATGAGCAAACCTACAGAGCCAGCCAAGGTCTGTTCCTTTACAGCATCACCCATGCCCTGCTTCTTCTAACTGAAAGTCCAATACAACAATGCGGAACACACTAAGTGAATGGAAGTTGACCTTAAATGAATGTAAACACCTGGCCTCCTTCCACAAAAGATGTACCCTGGGGGTTATTACTTATTTCCCTGTTCTCATCACTCAGCACCATGCTCCTCCTCCAGTTCATATGTAATTTTGCCTTAAATCCTACACACTATCAGTCAATCATATACAATGGCATGCTGTGTAACTACAGAGATACCTTCTAAGAAATGCATCATTTGGTGAGTTCATCATGGTGGATTTAAAGCAGGATGGCTGTGATAACATCAATAGACAGTACTTGATGGGAAGTCATATATTCAGTTCATCAGTACATGGTACATGACTTCATTCAGTACAGAACTAGGGGAAAGAACAATAAGAATTATGAAATTCTGAATTTATATTCCTTTTCATTGAACTCTAAAAATTAGCCAGAGCCGGGCGGTGGTGGCGCACGCCTTTAATCCCAGCACTTGGGAGGCAGAGGCAGGAGGATTTCTGAGTTCGAGGCCAGCCTGGTCTACAAAGTGAGTTCCAGGACAGCCAAGGCTACACAGAGAAACCCTGTCTCGAAAAACAAAAAAAAAAAAATTAGCCAGAAGCTTCCAGCCCACCTGTCAGTATTCTGTGGGCATCCAGGCTACAAAATGGGTAGGAGGTTTGCAGGGATGAATTCCATGCCCACTCAAGATATCTTCATAAATATTTCATGTCATATGACCATGGAAGATAATAATTTCAATGTATCTAGCATCCAAACACTAGGAATTCTCATTACCTTTAAACCTTTCAGATCAGTATCAGATGCCCATTTACTGAAATTGCAATTACTAAATGCATACCTAGGTTTGGATGCTGGCTCTTCTATTCTCCAGCTCCATGAATGTGGTATAAATTTCTCATCAAAAAAATGTGGCCAGTGCAATATGGCTCTTTAAAAAAGTGTGTGTGTGTGTGTGTGTGTGTGTGTGTGCACGTGTGTGCATGTACGTGTGTGTATGTGTGTGTGTCCCACACATGGGCCTCATTGCACTTATTAACTTGAAATGAAAATTATTAGATAGCCTACCATCAAAATGTGACAGTAACTAAGAGTCTATGCCACAGAGCAATCAGGCAGAGTCTGCAGTATATCTTCATCAGCAAAGGCTATGTGCTAATTGTGTGCCAGCCTAAGAAGAGGTCACACCCAGCTTGGGGTATACACTCAATAAATAGCACATCTTCTAACAAGACCTGTGTTAAATTCTTTGTATCACTTATCTCATAAAATCTCAAGGTGATTCCTTGGCATGGTTTTGTTATTATCATGCCCATTTCACAAAGGAGAAGATTGAGGCATAAAAAATTAAGTAACTTAACCTAAGTTTATACTAGTAAGTGGTGGAATCAAAATGCACACTGAGATGAACTTGCATCTAGCACCTGGGACTATGCTTGGGACTATTCTCTCTCTCCTCCATAGGAAGGCAGCTGTGGAAAGTGGAATAGTCTTGTGATTTCATTCTCAAGCATAGCTTGAGCTATTAAAAGTATGTGCAATTCTCTTTAAGAGTAGAATGGGAATTTAAAAATTCTGTCCCTCTTAGACATAATATAAATATTTCTAGGACAAAAGGCAAAACCTCTCTTACCTGGGAGACAAAAGTCATTAATCCAAAATGCTTAATTATTTAGAAAGACTGAAGAATGCGTAAGAAAAGGAGACAAGATAATTACGAGGCGTGACATGACTACAGAATAGTCCCTGAAGGAATCAATGCTCTTCAAAGAAGACTAAAATTCAGCATAAGGACTTTTTAAGCCAAGAGATTAACAAAGGAAGGAGAGTCTAGTCCCCAGAGCTCACTTCTGTTTAAAAAAACACATTAAGAAGAGCAAGAGAGACAGGCTGGAAGGAGATCCAGAGGGAGAACAAACCATGATGAAATATCTCACAGCAAGTCAAACCATCCCAAGGTTGTTGTGTTGAGCACATAGAGGGCCAGGGTGTGACGGAGCCACTTTCTGCCTCCTCACATGGGAGACGGAGCCATTCTTATAATATGGCTTCCCAGATGGTGCTCAGGAAATCTGGCTCTCAGCTGTGACTCTCTAACCAATCAGTAATGAACTAGTGGGCAGGGAGCAGGACATTTTTGCCTCGGTGGCCTTGGTGGTTCTAATAGGGATGATCTGGATCACAAGAAAGAAGGCCATTGGGCTATTTTTCTGTCGCTGTGATGAAAAACCATGACCAAAAGCAACTTACAGCAGAATTCATTTTGGGTTGTGATTCTTCTAGAAGGGGAGTCCATAATGTAAGGAAGGCACGGCAGCAGACTCTCAGCTCAAGAGATTGGCTGATCATTTCTTTCATCCACACATAGGAAGCAGAGAGAGCAGCAGTAAGGGAGGTGAGGCCATAAACTTTCAAAGCCCTCCTCTGGTGAACACTTTCTCCATCAAGGCTATGCCTCCTTAAGGTCTCATAGCCTTGCCAAATGCTACCACTTACTGGGGACCACGTGTTTAAGTACATGAGTCTACAGAGAGACATACCTCATTCAGTCCACCACAGCCATCTTGCTACAGTCATCAAACTGAGCCTGTCCCTTTAAACCAGTCAGAGGAAACTGGCAAACTGCAGAAATCGTGAGGAAGATGACCTTCTCCTGGCTTCTGCCTGGAATTAATTCGTAGCCTGTAAGACTATAAATCAATTTTAAATGGGTTATGAATAGTCAGATTGGAAGGGGAAATCAAATGTTCTCGTATGAGAGTTTACTCTATTTTTGATCAAAGGGCAGACATCAAAAATAGGAAGGAAGAAAAAACCCTGGAGGCGAAAAAGAAAAAAAAATTCACTTGCCAAAAATACTATTCTGGTGGAAAAATGTCATTCATATGTCTCACTCTTTGTATCCTCTTATTCAAAGTCTAGGCTGGACCTTGCAGTATTTTCCACATCTGACCTCGAAGCCTTAGGCCTGGGACCTACATTCTCAGTTATGGGGACAAATCACTGGCTGGACTCAACAGATTAGCTCCCAGTGTTAGCCCTACCACAAGACCCCAAAGCATGGCAGACATACAGACAAGCTTCAGTCCCACGTCCAGGAAGGACTTACTGGCCCACTATCAGCTCTATCAGCTCCAGATGTGGAGCTGATTCCATGTTATACTGAGATTAAGATACATAATGTCCACAAGTCCTCAGAGTCCTTATAGGATATGCCATTTATCTACCCCTCTAAGCCCTTGAATGACACCAACCCTAACCTTCACAACATCACTTGGCATTCTCTCCTGCATGTAAAGGAGCCCTTGCTTCAAGCATCCTTGGGGGTTTTTCTTAATCGCTAACCATAACCAGGCCAAATCTTTTATAAGCAGTTCTGGGTATCCCCCTCTCTGAGGTAGCAATTATAATAGCTCTAGTACCGTATTTAATGACTTTTTGCCTCATCTGTCTACTACAGAGGAATTCTTATTGAATTCATCATTTATCCCAGCACCTATGTCATACTGATGGGTGTATATAATTCATTTAATAAGCACTGAATTAATCAATAAATGGAAGCATTAGTAGTTTCTAGACAAAATCTGGGAGGCTATTGGGGAGACAGTTGTCAGCTTTATGTTGATCTCTTGCTCTCCTAAGCCTCATCTCTAGTCTGAATCTTTGTGAACCTCTAAAGTTATGTTACACAGTAACATAGTGATGCTAAGGATGAGTGTTTTGGGAGATTTTAGGTCATGACAATGTGAACAATGTAGAGATGAGTGACTTGTATAAAGAGAGAACAATTCCATTCAAGACACAGTAAGAACATGCCCAATTTCAAGGCAGGAATCAAGACCTAACCAAGACTTGATCATATTAACACCTTAACCTTTGAACTTTAGCCTCTAAAATTACAAGAAATAAATGCCTGTTGTTTCAACAAACAAGTGCATGGTGTTTGTAATGGCAGCCAGGGCTGATTTAGACACTCTGAGCACTTAAAACTAAACTTCCGTGTTCCCTTTGTGGATTGCTGATGGCATGTAATTAGTTCTGGCCAATATATTACAAATGGATAAAGTGCTTTAACTGTCAGTGGGAGACCAAGTGTTCTGTTCCATCTCCTGACTTCTGTGTTAAGTCTGGAACTGAATGCTAAAAATGAGCTTTCTATGCCAGCTTCTGTCCCCAAGGGAGGGCAGCAGCAGTGAGCATGCCTCCTAGCCAGCCAGCAATGAATCTGGAGCATGAGAGAGGACCAAGCCACAACTCTCTGAGCAAATAGGGTTAAAGGGTTGATTTTATTAGCAGCATAAGACAGACTTATAAATGAGGTAGAAACTGGTACTAGGAAGATGGTTCCTCATGTTACACAATGGTGACATAGTAGATGAAATTACTTGCTTTAGGGGATGGATACCTTCAAGTTTCAACTTGGTTGGATTAATAAATACCTAGAGCATCAATAGGGCATACTTCTGGGTGTGTTTGTGAAGGTGCTTAACAGAGAGGCTTAACAGAGGAGGGAAGAAACAGGCCTTACATGGGAGGCTCTACCCACTGAAGTCCTGGACTGAAGAAAATGGAGAAAAGGAGAAAGTCAGTCAGTATTACTCTCTGTTTCATGATTGCAAATGCATCATAAGCAGCTGCTACAGGCTCCTACTGCCAAGGGACTACCCATTACCATGACTCCTCCACCATGATGCACTTTATCCTCCAAACTGTGAGCCAGAATCAACCCTTCCTTAGGTCCTTTCTATCCAATGTTTTGTTACAGTAACAAATTAAGTAACATCTCTGTGAACGTTTGATGTATCACTAATATGCTCCATGTTGAGAGTCAGAACAGTAGTTTTACCTGTCATTGGCCTTGCTTGGCAAAGTAAACACATTTCTTAGGGTTTTCATACTAATGACTACGCAGTGGGAAAGCTGATCACAGTACTTTATTGTCTTGTGGTGTCTTAGTTAGGGTTTTACTGGTATAAACCCTAATAAAGCAACTCTTATAAGGACAAGATTTAATTGGAGCTGGCACACAGGTTCAGAGGATCCTTTATCAGTCAAGGCAATAATGGCAGCATCCAGGCAGATGTGGTGCTGGAGAAGGAACTGAGAGTTCTACCTCTTGTTCCAAAGGCAAACAGGAAAAGACTGGCATCCTCAGACAGTAGGAAGCTCTCAAAGACCACCCCCACAATGACACACTTCCTCCAACAAGGCCACACCTCCTCCAGCAAGGCCACACCTCCAAATAGTGTTATTCCCTGGGCCAAGCATATTCAAACCACCATACATGGCTAGAGAGAGAATCTGGGCATCCTGAGGGCAGTCTGAAAGCCTGATCCTAAATTCTCTGCTTCCCCCCATGGTCCACTGGCTACCTTGGATGATCTTTGGTTAGTTACACACATCTCTATCTATACATTCACATTCATGTGACATTTTCATGAGTTCTGTGTTGACTGTTCCATGTATGAATTTACTCTTTTTAAAAGACAACAAACGATCTTTGCTCCAGTGACCAGGTAGTTGGGACCGCCAGGCTCAGAGACAGACAGGCATAATATCGCTTCTGTTTCAGGCAGCTTGTGTGTAACCTGCTCCCAGGTGCTGGGCTGATCTGCAGTAACCAGCGCGCCAGTTCCGCGGTGGGACCTTCTGCCTGGTGGCGGGACCCCGCGCAGGGAGGGAGCCCGCCAGCTTCCCTTCCGCGACCTCTGTTCCCGCGGACTGCGCTGGAGAGACCGGTACCCAGGCTCTCCCCCCGATATAACATCACTTGGGACACGGCCTGTTGGGGCTTCCGTCTGTGCCCGAGGGCGGGTTGGCGTTGTGGTCGTCTAGGTGCCAGATCGGCGGGCCATCGTGACCACAGGGTGAGCGGCGCCACGGAGAGTGCCCTCCGCCATCTTTGCTCCAGTGACCAGGTAGTTGGGACCACCAGGCTCAGAGACAGACAGGCATAATATCGCTTCGGTTTCAGGCAGCTTGTGTGTAACCTGCTCCCAGGTGCTGGGCTGATCTGCAGTAACCAGCGCGCCAGTTCCGCGGTGGGACCTTCTGCCTGGTGGCGGGACCCCGCGCAGGGAGGGAGCCTGCCAGCTTCCCTTCCGCGACCTCTGTTCCCGCGGACTGCGCTGGAGAGACCTGTACCCAGGCTCTCCCCCCAATATAACATCACTTGGGACACGGCCTGTTGGGGCTTCCTTCTGTGCCCGAGGGCGGGTTGGCGCTGTGGTCCTCTGGGTGCCAGATCGGCGGGCCATCGTGACCACAGGGTGAGCAGCGCCACGGAGAGTGCCCTCCGCCATCTTTGCTCCAGTGACCAGGTAGTTGGGACCACCAGGCTCAGAGACAGACAGGCATAATATCGCTTCGGGTTCAGGCAGCTTGTGTGTAACCTGCTCCCAGGTGCTGGGCTGATCTGCAGTGACCAGCGCGCCAGATCTGCTGTGGGACTTCTGCCTGGCAGAGGGTCGCCCCCTCCCCCCCCCAGGAGAGATCACACACCCCTGCACAGGGCAGGAGCCTGCCAGCCTCCCTTTGGCGACCTCTGCTCCAGGAATCCACTAGGCTGAGCCTTTAGATGTGCAAGGCCTCCCCAATATAAGATCACTTGGGGCAAAGCACATTAGGGCTCCAAAGTCACTCAGGAGCAGGCAGGCCCCAGAAATCGGTGCCAGGGGAATCCTGGTAATCCAGGGGGGGCAGAAATAGCTTTGCAAGCTCACAGGAGGTCCAACCAACAGCCAGTGGCAGCAGGACCAACTAACACCAGAGGTATCCAGATGGCAAAAGGCAAACGTAGGAATGTTACTAACAGTAATCAAAGTAATGTGGGACCATCCGAACCCAACTCTCCAACAGCAGCAAGTCCTGGATACCCCACCACACCCGAAAGACAAGATCTGGATTTAAAATCACTTCTCATGATGCTATTAGAGGATCACAAGAAGGACACAAATAAATCTCATAAAGAGTTACAGGAGACCATGAATCAACGGTTAGAAGCCCTTACAAAGGAAACACAAAAATCGCTTAGAGAAATGCGGGAGAACATGGATCAAAAGATGGAGGCGCACAAGGAGACAACACAAAAATCGCTTAACGAGATGAATCAACGGGTAGATGCACTCACAAAGGAATCACAAAATTTGCATAAAGAAATGCAGAAGAATATGGGTCAACAGACGGATGCCCATAAGGAGGCAACACAAAAATTGCTTAAAGAAATGAATCAACGGTTAGATGCCCTTACAAAGGAAACACGAGAACTGCTTAAAGAAATGCAGGAGACGATGGATCAACAGATGGAATCCCATGAGGAGGAAACACAAAAATCGCTCAGAGAAATGCAGGAGAACGTGGGTCATCAGGAAGAAATCCTGAAAGAGGCAATGCAAAAATACCTTAAAGAAATACAGGAAAATACAAACAAACAAGTGAAGGATCTCAGCAAATCCATCCAGGAACTAAAAAAGGAAGTAGAAACAACTAAGAAATCACAAAGGGAGACAACTTTGGAGATAGAAAACCTTGGGAAGAAATCAGGAGTCATAGATGCAAACATCAACAATAGAATACAAGAGATGGAAGAAAGAATCTCAGGTGCTGAAGATTCCATAGAAAGCATCGACTCAACAGTCAAAGAAAATGCAAAATGCAAAAAACGCGTAACCCAAAACATCCAGGAAATCCAGGACACAATGAGAAGACCAAACCTAAGGATTATAGGTATAGATGAGAGTGAAGATTTGCAACTTAAAGGGCCAGTAAACATCTTCAACAAAATTATGGAGGAAAACTTCCCTAACTTAAAGAGAGAGATGCCGATGAACATACAAGAAGCCTACAGAACTCCAAACAGACTGGACCAGAACAGAAATACCTCCCGTCACATAATAATCAAAACACCGAATGTTCTAAACAAAGAAAGAATACTAAATGCAGTAAGAGAAAAGGGCCAAGTAACATACAAAGGAAGACCTATCCGAATCACATCAGACTTCTCACCAGAGACTATGAAAGCCAGAAGATCCTGGGCAGATCTCATGCAGACACTAAGACAGCACAAATGCCAGCCTAGACTACTATACCCAGCAAAACTCTCAATCACCATAGATGGAGAGACCAAGATATTCCATGATAAAACCAAATTTTCACAATATCTTTCCACAAATCCAGCCCTGCAACGGATAATAGGTGGAAACCTCCAATACAGGGAGAGAAACAACACCCTGGAAAAAATGAGATAATAACCTTCTTGAATCAAACCCAAAAGTAGATAACCACTCAAACATAAAGATAGCGTCAAGAATGGCAGATGGCAATAATCACTATGCGTTAATCTCTCTTAATATCAATGGTCTCAACTCCCCAATTAAAAGACATAGACTAGCAGACTGGATACGTAAACAGGACCCAGCTTTTTGCTGCATGCAGGAAACGCACCTCAGTGTCAAAGACAAACACTACCTCAGAGTAAAAGGCTGGAAAACAATTTTACAAGCAAATGGCCCCAAGAAACGAGGTGGAGTAGCCATCCTAATATCAGATAAAATTGATTTTCAACCCAAAGTCATCAAAAAAGACACAGAAGGACACTACATACTGATCAAGGGAAAAATCCACCATCAAGAACTCTCAATCCTGAATATCTATGCTCCAAATGCAAGGGCACCCTCATTCGTAAAAGAAACTTTACTAAAACTCAAAGCACACATCGCACCGCACACAATAATAGTGGGTGACTTCAACACCCCGCTCTCTGAAATGGATCGTTCAGGAAAGCAGAAACTAAACAGGGACACAGTGAATCTAATTGAAGCCTTGGACCAAATGGAACTAACTGATATATAT
Organism: Tokudaia tokunoshimensis; assembly: GCA_036184795.1. NCBI lineage: Eukaryota > Metazoa > Chordata > Mammalia > Rodentia > Muridae > Tokudaia > Tokudaia tokunoshimensis. Next base: position 51,350,217 of record BTHU01000011.1, on the reverse strand, counting down.
AGAACATTTCATCCTAGAGCTAAAGAATACACCTTCTTCTCAGCTCCTCATGGTACCTTCTCCAAAATTGACCATATAATTGGTCACAAATCAGACCTCAACAGATACAAGAAGATAGAAATAATCCCATGCCTCCTATCAGATCACTATGGAATAAGGGTGGTCTTCAATGGCAACAAAAACAAAAGAAAACCCACGTACACATGGAGGCTGAACAATGCTCTACTCAATGATAACTTGGTCAAGGTGGAAATAAAGAAAGAAATCAAAGACTTTTTGAAAGTTAATGAAAATGAAGGCACAACATACCCTAACTTATGGGACACAATGAAAGCAGTGCTAAGAGGAAAATTCATAGCCCTGAGTGCCGCCAAAAAGAAACGGGAGACAGCATACACTAACAGCTTAATGGCACACCTGAAAGCCCTGGAACAAAAAGAAGCAAATACACCAAAGAGGAGTAGAAGGCAGGAAATCATCAAACTCAGGGCTGAAATCAATCAAGTAGAAACAAATAAAACCATACAAAGAATCAACAAAACGAGGAGTTGGTTCTTTGAGAAAATCAACAAGATAGATAAGCCCTTAGCCAGACTAACCAGAGGGCACAGAGATAGTATCCAAATTAATAAAATCAGAAACGAAAAGGGAGAGATAACAACAGAAACTGAGGAAATTCAAAAAATCATCAGATCCTACTACAAAAACCTGTATTCAACACAACTAGAAAATCTTGAGGAAATGGACAATTTCCTTGACAGATACCAAGTACCAAAATTAAATCAGGATCAAATAGACCATCTAAACCGTCCTATAACCCCTGAAGAAATAGAAGTTGTCATTGGAAGTCTTCCAACCAAAAAAAGCACAGGTCCAGATGGTTTTAGTGCAGAATTCTATCAGACCTTCAAAGAAGACCTAACACCAATACTCTTCAAACTGTTCCACAAAATAGAAACAGAAGGAACACTACCCAACTCGTTCTATGAAGCCACAATTACACTAATACCAAAAGCACACAAAGATCCGACAAAGAAAGAGAATCTCAGGCCAATCTCTCTTATGAATATCGATGCAAAAATACTCAATAAAATTCTTGCCAACCGAATCCAAGAACACATCAAAACGATCATTCACCACGATCAAGTAGGCTTCATCCCAGGGATGCAGGGATGGTTCAATATAAGGAAATCCATCAATGTAATCCACTACATAAACAATCTCAAAGAAAAAAACCACATGGTCATCTCATTAGATGCTGAGAAAGCATTTGACAAAATTCAGCATCCTTTCATGCTAAAGGTCTTGGAAAGATCAGGAATTCAAGGCCCATATCTAAACATAGTAAAAGCAATTTACAGCAAACCAGTAGCCAGCATCAATCTAAACGGAGAGAAACTTGAAGCAATCCCACTAAAATCAGGGACTAGACAAGGCTGCCCTCTCTCTCCATATCTTTTCAATATAGTACTTGAAGTTCTAGCTAGAGCAATTAGACAAGAAAAAGAGGTCAAAGGGATACAAATTGGAAAGGAAGAAGTCAAACTATCACTATTTGCAGACGATATGATAGTATACATAAGCGACCCAAAGAACTCCACCAGAGAACTCCTACAGCTGATAAACGACTTCAGCAAAGTGGCCGGATATAAAATCAACTCAAGCAAGTCAGAAGCCTTCCTATACTCAAAGGATAAGCAGGCTGAGAAAGAAGTAAGAGAAATAATACCCTTTACGATAGCCACAAACCATATTAAGTATCTTGGCGTGACTCTAACCAAACAAGTGAAAGATCTGTATGACAAGAACTTCAAGTCTCTGAAGAAAGAAATTGAAGAAGACCTCGGAAGATGGAAAAATCTGCCATGCTCATGGATTGGCAGGATTAATATAGTAAAAATGAGCATCTTACCAAAAGTAATACACAGATTCAATGCAATCCCCATCAAAATCCCAACTCAATTCTTCATAGAGTTAGAAAGAGCAATTCAAAAATTCATCTGGAATAACAGAAAACCCAGAATAGCTAAAACTATTCTCAAGAGTAAAAGAACCTCTGGGGGAATCAGTATCCCGGACCTCAAGCTGTATTACAGAGCAATAGTGTTAAAAACCGCATGGTATTGGTACAGTGACAGACATGTAGATCAATGGAACAGAATTGAAGACCCAGAAATGAATCCACACTCCTATGGTCACTTGATCTTTGACAAAGGAGCTAAAACCATCCAGTGGAAAAAAGATAGCCTTTTCAACAAATGGTGCTGGCTCAGCTGGAGGTCAACATGCAGAAGAATGCAAATTGACCCATCCTTATCTCCTTGCACTAAGCTCAATTCTAAGTGGATCAAAGATCTCCACATAAAACCAGACACACTGAAACTAATAGAAGGGAAACTAGGGAAGAACCTTGAACATATGGGCACAGGGGAGAATTTCCTGAACAGAACTCCAATAGCTTATACTCTAAGATCAAGAATAGACAAATGGGACCTCATTAAATTACAAAGTTTTTGCAAGGCAAAAGACACTGTCAAAAAGACAAAGCGGCAACCAACTAACTGGGAAATGATCTTTACCAACCTTACATCCGACAGAGGGCTAATATCCAAGATATACAAAGAACTCAAGAAGTTAAACTCCAGAGAGGCAAGTAACCCTATTAAAAAATGGGGTACAGAGCTAAACAAAGAGTTCTCACCTGAAGAATATCTAATGGCTGAGAAGCACCTAAAGAGATGTTCATCATCCTTAGTCATTAGGGAAATGCAAATCAAAACAACCCTGAGATTCCATCTCACACCAGTCAGGATGGCTAAGATCAAAAACACAGGAGACAGCAGTTGTTGGCAAGGATGTGGAGAAAGAGGAACACTCCTCCACTGCTGGTGGAATTGCAGGCTGGTACAACCACTCTGGAAAGCAGTCTGGCGGCTCCTCAGAAAACTGGGCATGACACTTCCGGAGGATCCGGCTATACCACTCCTGGGCATATACCCAGAGACTTTACCTGCATGCAATAAGGACACATGCTCCACTATATTCATAGCAGCCTTATTTATAATAGCCAGAAGCTGGAAAGAACCCAGATGTCCCTCAACGGAGGAATGGATTCAGAAGATGTGGTATATTTACACAATGGAATACTACTCTGCAATTAAAAACAATGAATTCACGAAATTCCTAGGCAAATGGTCAGAACTTGAAAATATCATCCTTAGTGAGGTAACCCAATCACAAAAGATCACACATGGTATGAAGTCACTGATAAGGGGATATTGACCCAGAATCTCAGAATACCCTAGACACAATCAGCATATCAATAGATTTCTAAAAAGATGGAAGGAGAGACCCCTGGTCCTGGAAAGACTGGATGTAGGGGAACGCCAGGACAGAGTAATGAGAGGGGGTTGAACGGAGAAAAGAGGGAGGGAAGGGGGCTTATGGGACTTTCGGGGAGGGAGGAAACGGGAAAGGGGAAGTGATTTGGAATGTAAATTAAAAAAAAAAATAAAAATAAAAGACAACAAACATATTAAGTTTGAACCCATCCTAATGACTTCATTTTCAATTACCCCTACAAAGTTCTATTTCTAAATAAGGTCATATCCTGACCTACCAGTGGTTAAGATTTCAATATATTTTGAAGGGAGGGCAAGATTCAATCCATGACACTAAGTATTACAGGAAAGATAAAATAGAAGAAGTTAGCTATATTGAAAGCTAAAGGAAAATGAAAGGAGACTAGATAGAAGGCTCAATGGCTTAAAACACTGTTGGCCCTTGCAGAGGACTTGAGTCTGGTTCCTAGTACCCAAGCCAAATGGCTCACACTGCCTGTAACTCCAGATCCAAGGGATCCATCAGCCTTTTCTGGCCTTCACAGATATTTTCATGCATCTGTGAACATGTGCACACACACACACACACACGTGTGTGTGTGTGTGCTTGCACAAAAGTTTAAAAAAAACCTAAAAAATTTAGCAAGGAATAAAGAGCTCACAGATGTGAGATAGCAGTAGCAGCTGCTGCTCACACTTTAGGAACAGAGGAAGGGTAAGAAATGCCATGAGTAAGAAGTGCTACTTAAAGTTGTACACTGCAGGAAAATGGAAACGATCTGCCTCATTCACAGTTAGAAATCATTGCATACATTTGGAAGGCATTCAGAAATCCGTGCCAGAAAAATATGGCTATGCAAAAATTAGACGAAATAAATGGTTCTTCCACTGGAGTCTGCTAGACCCAGAGTTTCACAGTTAATCTAGGGGAGAAGAGGATAGGAGCGAGGGAGCAGAGCCGTATTGCAAACCTAGTAAGAACATCTATAAAAACACTGTAGGTATTGATACTGGTACATATTTACCAGACATTATAAAGGAGCTAGACTGACTCAGAAGTAGGAGTAATAAATCTAGAAGTAAGGCATGAGCTTACAAGGCTGCTCAGAGGACACCAGGATATATTGTCCAATTTCTTCTCACTGTGTCATCCGAAGAGGAGAGTTAGAAAAACAGGAACCTCACAGAAGGTAAAGGAAAGGACACAGTGGGATCCCTAGTCAGGAAGTTCACTTAGTAAGAGCCTGCAACTCCAAATGCACATTGGGTCTAAGGTGCAGACCATCCCATCCTGACCTCTGGGACCTAGAGCATGGTGGCCTGACTACATGGAGCCTTCAGGTTGTGTAAGCATTGTTCCTATTAGCTAGAAGGACATGCCAAATATTCAACGAACATATGAGCAGAATGTAGTACTTACTAGAGCTAATGGCTGATATCCAGTTGTCCATTTCTTCTGGATAATTAAAAAGCTGAATTTCTTGGCTCCCCATTCTGGAGACAGGGCATGCTACCAGTGAGCATGAGCGTGGTCATTTTCAGATGACAGCACTGAATTGATGATGCAGAACACTGCAGAGTTCTCTCTCCATTCTTCTCTTTTGCTGATCTTATGATCCTGGGACAATCTAAATGGTACTCATGAGCTGGAGTCCTCTTGTTGGAATAATACAGAATAATATCCCCAAATCAACACAGAATGAGCATGTAGCTTAGATTAAAAAAAATTAACAGCATAATTTATTCCCAGAGATTTCACTCTTACCATTTGTGGTGGTTTGAATGATAATACCCCCAATATGCTCAGATATTTGGCTATTAGGATCTGTGGCCTTGTTAATGGCGGCAGATCATGGGGTGGGAGTGGGCCTTTAGAGTTTACAGCTTGGCCTTCTTCCAATATTCCCTGTCTTGTATTTGTGGGTAAAGGTGTGCTCTCTCAGCTGTGTTTCAGTTTCTTACTGCCATGTCTTCCCTGTCACTGTGAACTCTAACCCGCTGAAGCCACAATATGTCCTTTCTTCCTTAGGCTGCTCTTGGTCTGAGTGCTTTTTCCCATCAACAAAAAAAAAAATGTAACTGATAACCCAGAGTTGAAAATATACAGTCACACAAAGTTGGGACTTTCGTTATTATTAAAAATTAGAAGCAACCAGAATAGTTTCAATGGGTGAATGCATGGAGAAAAAAAAGTGAGACATGCAGACAACTGCAGGACTCAGCAGCAAAACCAAGGCAACAAAAGTGCAGGTGAGGAACTTGGATGCTTGATGTGACACAAAAAGAGCAATTCCTGTGTGCTGGCAACTAGGTTGCAGTCTAGAAATGGTAAGACACATTAAGAAAGACTGGCAATTTCCATGTGCTGGATAGAGAAAGTGAAGAGTACATGGAACACAGGGGACTTTGGGATTGGTGGAACTTTTTGGCATAAGGTTGTCATGATGGGTACATGGCATAGTTTATCCAGCCAAACCCATAGAATGGGTAGCACGAAAGATTAAACCTAATACAATCTATAGTTTCCACTAATATTAAGGTACCAATATTGGATCCTCACAAGAAGTTGAGAGTTGTTTATTGCTGAAATAGAACACACTCTGTAATAATTGATATGGCATAAATAACTCATCCTGTTGAGATAATAATCTCATAACAAAGAGAGACACTTAGGACTTAATTTGGAAATGAAAATTTCGCATAGAGCCATATGTAAATATTTGGATCTTACTCCAAGATTCTATGGGACTGCAGTGAGATCTTTAAGAGACAGGACCTGGTGGGAGGAAGTTGAACGATGGGGAGTGTGCCTTTGAAGACAACGCTGGTACGCAAACTTTTCTGCTATTTTTTACCTCCTAGCTACCAGGAAAGCAGCACATCATATTGCATACCATAGTATATATAATTTTAATATTTCCTAATTACACATCAATAAAGCTGGAAAATAAAGGTAGAACTAAACCCAATCATTAAAATATCATGAAATATGAGTTTAATTAGCCCCAACAAATCATAATTTGTGTTCATATGAATTATGATGAATCAATTCAGCCCTCAAATTTTGAATGAGTCTGGGTCACAGGAATCCAGACGTTCTAAAATGTTGGTGAGAAACACAAACGTTCACACTTCACCTTAGGTCTACTGACTTGGAATCTCCTTAGAATCATTTATTTTGTTTATTCTTTGACAACTTCATAATGCATAAAAGGAATTTCGGTCACTTCCCCTCCACATTGTCCTCATGTCCCTTTCCTTCTCACTGAATCCCCGTCTCCCAATGCTGACTCAGAATTCTTAAAAATTAAAACTCAGAACCTCAAGTTTGCCATGCATCCAGGCTCAGAATCACGGAATGGAGATCTTGAAAACATATAACAAACCTTCACTTAAGATGCTGGCTACTTCAGATTTTTAATGAACACATAGCATGTCACTCTGTAACATAGAATCCCTGCTCAGAATCACAAAACTGATCTAGCTCTGTAGTCCTTCTAACCCTGGAGCCAGGATGAGTTGTGTGACCACAGTATAATAAACAGGCACAGGCTAGAGCTGAGCAAGAGAAAGAAAACAATTAAAAACAGAAATCATAAATGAACTCTCACTTTTCTGCTGCAAAATCTTCCGTACGAAACAGATGGTGCCCACCTGAGGCGATGCACCCTCGGAGTTAAGAAACTGATGGAGAAAACGTAAGCGATTCTAAGAACTTTAAGTGGTTCTTTGGAGGAGAACCCAGCAGTGCTGCAAAGGTAAAGAGACACAGGATGTAACACAAGGAATCCAGGTGCAGCCGCTCATCCGCTTGTTCCTGAGGGCAGACGTTACTATTTGGCATCTCAGTGAATGATCTCATTCCATGAGTGTACATCTCTGGTTTTCTAAGTGACTCATTCAGTTGAAGGTGAATAGGCACGACATGTTCCATAGTCAGACAGACCATGAATAGCCACAGCCACTCTTACAAACGGAGAACAGGTGACATAAAACACCAATAATACGGAGGTTCATACATTTATTACAAAACCATCCAGAGGTGCGAATAGGCTGAATGTCATTGAGATTTACTCCATTTATGCTGACCTTTCTCTCTTATTACATTTAAATTTATCCACATCTCTATTTAATAGTTCTCTGAGAAATGTGCATTAATAGTTTTATTTTTCAAGGTAAGTTTTCTGAGAACAGAGATCATCTTTAAACAAGATTACAGATGCGAAAACATTTGATGACTTTTAAAACAAGATAATAACCTCTGGGATCTGCCCTGTCATTTTTATCATATTACACAACAGAAGAGGGAAGGGGGCTAGGGAAGCTACACTTAATGAACAAATGAGTTTTCCTCAAAAGACCATCTGAATATTAAAGCTAATTTCATACTTATTAAATCAAATCCATAAACTAAGCATTAGCTTCAACTTTAATTAGACTTTCCATTTGTGATCACCAAGAAAAATTATGAAAAGTTATAGAAATGCAATTATTTAAGTGTCAAAAAGGAAAGATTCAGGTGTCATGTGCCAATGAACAGGTGGACTGACTTCTAAGCTAATTTCCTGGTGTTACTAGTTTTATTGCCCTCAGGGAAATGTCAGTTCTTTTTAAAGATTTTAGATTTCTTAAGAGAGAGAAAGAGAGAGAGAGAGAGTGTGTCAGAAGAGTATGTCATGTTGATTCCTGGAGTTGAAGTCTCAGGCCTGATGTGGATGCTAAGAACTGAACTTGCATCCTCTGAAAGAGTAGCAATTGCTATTAATCACTGAGCCATTGCTCCAGCTTCCAAAGCCAACTCTTCCAAACCACAGAAAGTATAAAATAGCATCCCCATGACAATAATCTCCATGCCTGAAAATGTACCCAGTAAGTAAACATTTCCTGGCTGGTGACTAGCAGTGAGATCAGTAGCATGTCCCCGTCAGATCCAGTCCTGCATTTGAAGACACACCCATTACAGGAAGCGCCTATTCCTGTACCACAAAGGCAAGACTCTTTCTTCAACAGGAAGGCCCTTCTAGCAATAAATAGCCTTACACATCAAACTATTGGAATGAAACTGAAAATACAAAAAGCAGCCTCACCTCAGGTAGAAGTGATGGATAGCAGAGACATGTGAGAAAGAGGCAGGACTCTAGATCTTGAAGGTAGAAATGGGTGATAGAAGGTCTTCCATAAGGGTGTTTGAACGAAGCCTCAGGTACAAAGAGAATCAATGAGCATGCAGTTTAGTAGCCAAAAGGAAGGACTGAGTGTGGGGGACAGGACCTCTCGACTGCTTGTCTTGCAGTATATGCTTGCTAAGTATTTGGCTTTGGTTCCAAATGTTACTTTTCTAGTACATAGAATTAGAGAGCTCAAGTTTCTGCAAAACTTTGTATAAATGGTCCCTCTGTCCTACGGCAGCAAAATGTTCAGGAAGGAACTACTGATGTTGCTCAGGAGGGTCACTGAATTGAACAGATATTACCCTGTGGAAAGTGATGGGAAGGAGGTTTTCCACTAGAATTCTTTTCTTCAGTAAGCTTGCATTGCTTCTCTGCAGATGGCCTCTTCTGACGTAATGCTCCCTAGGACGTGCTGCCACCCAAGACACATGTTCAAGTTGAAAATATTGAACCAGAGGGGCAAACTTTAGAATGCATGTCTAATTCTGTATTGCAGTCTGGTGGCTTCTCATCCCAGAGAGTGTGAGCCGCCTGCTCTCTCTGCTGGAAGCATTCAATGTGAAGCTGCAAGCAGCTGCCCACAATTCATTCGTCTTTTGTTTCTCCATCTATTCTGTACACAGCTTGACCCCTTTTAAATAGCTTAAGTAAAAGCCGGAGATAGACAAGTGCTTGTGGTCAAATATAATTCTCAGAGAACAAATAATGTTTCCTTTGCCACCACTATCCTGAAAAAAGAAGCTGAGAAAGTAATTCATCAGCAAAGACTAAGTATTAGCCAAAGAGCACTTTCTCACGTGACCTCTTCAATTTGTCCTATTAAAATAAAATTTTCTAGTTTAAAATATTTAGCAGAAGGTGAGGGAGGGGTCCTAGATATAAAATGCTTACCAACTTTAATAAAAGTAGGCATGCCAACTAAATCTGAGCTGTAATCTGAATGATCAAAAAGGAACCAGTCATCTTAGGTACCAAGGGCAAAGCACTTCCAAAAACAGCAGCACAGGTCTGCAGGAAGGGTGCAGTTGGCATCCTTTATGGAAGGTAGGATGGAAACCTGGGCAAAGAGACCCACAGAAGATGAAACCAAAGGAAGACAGGTCTAACTCAAGAAAGCCACAAAGGACTTGACAAGGAGGCTTCATTCTAAGAGAAATGCAGAGCCACTGGAGAATTTGAAGTATGAGAATTATTTAATGTGGTAGTTATATTTAAATGGTCCAGGTACTATATGGACAATGGCATAGCAGGCCTGCATGTGGTAGTAGGAAATAAGACCTTGTCACAGTTTCACAGGCAGAAAATGAAGGTGGCTTGGGCAGTGGAAGTGGCTATCAGAGAGTCAAGATTTGAACCGACGTTCGAAGATCCTGTGACCAGGATGTGTTGATGACTCAGAAAATGTAAGGGGAAAGAGGAAATGAGAAGGAGTCCTAGGTTTTCAGTGCTGCCACAAGATGGGTCTGGCTGGTTTTGTGTGTCAACTTGACACAGGCTGGAGTTATCACAGAGAAAGGAGCTTCAGGTGAGGAAGTGCCTCCATGAGATCCAACTGTGGGGCATTTTCTCAATTAGTGATCAAGCGGGGAGGGCCCTTTGTGGGTGGTACCCTCCCTGGGCTGGTATTCTTGGGTTCTATAAGAGAGCAGGCTGAGCAAGCCAGGGGAAGCAAGCCAGTAAGGAACATCCCTCTGCTTCAGCTCCTGCTTCCTGACCTGCTTGAGTTCCAGTCCTGACTTCCTTTAGTGATGAACAGCAGTGTGGAAAGTGTAAGCTAAATAAACCCTTTCCTCCCCAACTTGCTTCTTGGTCATGATATTTATGCAGGAATAGAAACCCTGACTAAGACAATGTAGATGCTTGAAAATGTGAACTGAAATTGGCAAGGTAAGTTCTCTTAACATTTGATTTACAATTATGTACATAACGGACAAAAATACAGAGGATACTTGAGTTAATTCGAATGTGCATGAAACAAATTGGGCTGATTTCAGTCAGCCCAGTGCCTTAAAAGTTTCAGACTGGCAGATATATTTTTGCAATCTATTAATTCAGCAGACCACTGGCTTGCAACTACTCCAAAGCTAAGAATGTCATCTGTAGTATCTCAAGTCTATAGACTAGTCCCTCTCACCTCATCTTACTGTACTGGCCTCTCTGGTATACCCACCAAAGTATTTTAAACTTGCCTTGATTTATGACTTTCTTTGTTCTGTAAAACAATAAACCTTCATGAAACTGCTTCCACATCAAAACATGGAATTTGGGTATCTAAACCTGTGTTCTCAGGCTATTATTGTTCAAAATGGTTCCAGAATACAAAATTTTATGTATTCTTTAAGATGAGAACTGTGGTTTTTGCATCAAAACAAAAAATTTTCTTAAATATTGGCAGATCCTGTTGGCTTTGTTTATAGAAAACCCAAACTCCAAATATGCTTTTCTCAAGGTGGAGGAGGAGCCAAATAATGTTAAAATTGCCATAAATAAATAGCATATCTATTAGAAAGAAGTTTACATTTAGGTATGATTATTTTTTATTATTCTTTTTTCTATTTATAGTGTTTGGAAATTGACATGACCTCACTAAAAATATTTAAAAATAAAAATAAAGGAAGCACAAGTAGCAAACCTTGACAACTATTTTTACATTGTTGTATCTTTTTATATAATGTATATTTAAATCAGCATAGCTTGTATATAACAACTTAGCCATGTACTATAAACATTTATGTTATCACAAAGCTATCATAACCCTAACTTTAGTAATCACTTAACATTCTAATGTTAAATATATAAAAATAACATAAAAAGTTTCCTGTAGTCTGTAGGTTATACCTAGCCTATATAAGCTTTGAATTATGAGAGTGACTCCCACCAAGCACATCACCTCTTCTTTATTTAGACTTCTTCCCTCTTAGAAAAGGGGTCACATTGCTTGATTATAACATACTGAAATGTATCATGCAAGTTAGTAATACGCACCGCTTTTATTCCAAACTGTTCCCATGCCCTCTCATCAGAACCTCTCTCTAGGATAACTGTGAACTCTGCAGGATCCCTGAATGAAAGGGCTAACTAATGACTTACTAAGGATCTCTGAGATCTGTTTTGATAATAAGACAGAGTCCCATAGGGTCAGAACCATTGATTCTGTTGTTATGACATTGTTGATGATATTTATATTAATTTCAACATCTCATTTAATTTGAATCACTGGGATTTGTGCTTTTTTGATAATTCTCGATTCAGAAAAAGCTAAAAATGCCTCAGGAAGCTGGGCACATTCTGCCTGAATTTCCTCTCTGCATGTTGGTGCCATATATTTCCCTGGATACAATGACAGGAAGATTCTTCTTTGCCACATCACTTCTTGCCTCCACTTGAGTCTGTGGTATAGATAGCCTCCGTTTTTTTCTATCAGGAACGAGGAAAGAGGACCTACAAACATTTGATTCATTAATGATACCCAGTGTGTGTGTGTGTGTGTGTGTGTGTGTGTGTGTGTGTGTATAATATATATATATATACACATTATGTGTATACATATATGTATATTATATATGTATATGTGTATGTGTGTATAAGATTTGTCTATATATTTGTATGTGTATACATGTGTGTGGGGTGTGTGTGTGTGTGTGTGTGTGTGTGTGTGTGTGTGTGATGGCTTTCAAAGAAATCAGAATTTTTTTTAATAGCACTGTTACGACTGCTGAAAAATCTGGCAATTTAACTTGATAAGCTCTCTCTCTCTCTCTCTCTCTCTCTCTCAAATAAATACTTGAAGACATCCAATTTTGACAGAAGTAATTGTTCTTTGAACGTATATGCAGATGGAGACTTTCCGCTGAACATGGTTTTCCAGAATGTGGCTCAGTCAGAGAAGTCCATCCATTGTGTAGGGCTGTTCTGCTCACATAACTGTTACAATATACACTCTAGATGCAGAGCTCACCCAGCTCAGTGCTAGAATTCTTCCCACTGCTCATCCTCTTCCCTTGTAATATACCAATTAGTTTTAAGAATCATTCTTTAAAAAGCAAAACAGCATGACAGAAATAATTAAGTCATTTAAAGAGTCAGTGAGCTCAGTTGAAAATAACTAGGAAATTGATCCTCAGAAAATACATGTCGAAGAAACTCAAGGTGCCATGCGATGGCTATTCTAGAATATATTCCTCCATGAAAATTATTGTCACTGTACTGAATAAAGTAGTGGCATGCTTCGTGAGAACAAAGTGCTTCCTTGGTACCTTCATTGCTTTACTGCATTCCTGCACCTCATCTTCAGTGAGAAGATAGACTAGACCTGATTCTAAGATCTCTCTGCTTTGTCTAAGTTCAGAAATTGTATGCTCTTGTAAAGAAGCTCAAGGTGTCTACCTACTCCAGGCCAATAGATGGTTCTTTCAGCATCAACTCCACTGTAGTAACACTGAAGACTAAGCTATCCAATGCTTTTGGATATCCAAGCTACTTTCAATAAGACAATGACATCCTACTAACAACAAAATATAAACACTGGGAAAATGGACATAATATCCTATAGACTTCTCAGATTCGTGTGATCTTGAGACTACTAGCATCATGAAAAGACATAATGGTATTTAAACAGTTTACTGAAAAAGGTGTGCAGGATAGATTAAGCTGTCATGATTGTGGATTAGCATCTTACACAGAGAGAAAGCATAGGAAATGTAGCTGCTCTAAAGAAGGGAAAATCAGAACAGAAGAGGCAGAGAACAGGATATAGATGTCACGTCTGTATATCTGTGATTCTAACAATCTGACAATATGCAACCTGTTTTCCTGTCTTTTCTCACATTGTCTGGAATAATTGCCTAGTTTTATCTATGGTGCAGGAAACTCCAACCTATTGCCTGAACTACACTTAATAACAGTTATTAGGCAAAAAACAACATAGATCATTAGAATAAGCTACCTGTAGAATTTTTGGATCTCATAGTCCCTACAGTGGCCTAATAAAATAGTGACAGGGTCACCTGTGTCACTACATTTGCCATTATTGGCCCCTAATTCCTTAAGCCAGGAAATGGGAGAAGTGACCATTAGATCAGGACAAGCTATGTGACTACGAAGGAAGAAAAATAACTCTAGTATCTAAGGAGATGGGGTCAGCTTCTTTTACAACAGTGTGACTCTGTGCCTGACCAAAAGAAATTTCTGGGAGAAAATGCTCATCTGGGGTCATGGCTTCAGACATCTCAGGCCATTATGTTGGAGAAGTCGTGGCACATTATCTTCATCCATAGTGGTGACAGTGTGCAACAGAGATATTCATCTTGGAGGGAATCAGGACACAGAGAAAGCTAGACTAGATCCAGGGAAAAGTATAACAGTCAAAGGCCACCTATAGAAACCCATTTCTGGCCACCAGGACCCACCTCCTAAAGGCTCCTCAGCTTTTAAAACAGCACATAATGTGTTCAAAACATAGGTTGTGGGGAACTTTTCAGATTCCAAACATTATCTAGATGTTCAGAGAAATACATCTCTTTTCCCCAAGATTTGGTCCCAGAGCTTAGTAAAATGGTCACATGTCCTCCCTGAGTCAATTGGCTGCTATAAAGTGACTCACTACTGAATTTATCATCCTTATACAGATGTGATACCAACAAGGCCATCTGTGAGTCATTTTGTTGGCTTGAGAATATTGTCAACAGTTCCTAGTGTGGTTCTGCCTCGCCCCATATACAGCCCCACAGGGACTAACAATCTTCCATAACAGTGACTCACTCATATGTGTTTTGTGAGGTCTGAGCAATGTGGGTTACACTATGTATAGCAATTGAGTCTGTCTGACATTACGCACAAGGCTTAAACAAACCCACACATATCATAACTAAAGTGAAATTTATCAAGGAATACTCAACTGGAGCATCATTGCATTTAGTCATAGATGTACATGTGAAGGACAGCATGATGTAGAATATCTAGCTCTAGATGAAGATTGGTGTTTGACCCACTCACTATCTACTGCAACTGTTAGAACTGACATCAATCCTTTCTATACTAAAGGAACCAGGTAAATGAGGATATCCCATCAGTATTACACGGACTCCTGGTACCATATTAAAGCCCAGAGATATAATAATCATGAACCCTTCCTTAAACTTAGCATTATAGAGACAATGAGAGAGAAACCTTGATATCAGCAGGCTAATAGCAACTTGAATGGGATAATAAAAGACAGTAGACAGGCATTAAACTGCTTTATAACTGACTGTGGAAGATTGCATATGGCTAATTTCACCCCATGTTATATTTACATTAATACTATCAGTCACAATTATCTACCTTGTTCTGGAAAAGAATCTAAACAACTATCTGAGGTAAGCCTTACTAGACCTCTCTAGACATAACTCAGCAGATTGGGTCAAGGATGCATGTGCACTGTCAATAGGACAAAACAGCAACCAACAGATTGAGAAAAGATCTTTACCAATTCTACTTCTGATAGAGGGCTAATATCCAATATATACAGGGAACTCAAGAAGTTAGACTCCAGAGAAACAAAGAACCCTATTAAAAAATGGAGTACAGAGCTAAACAAAGAAGTCTCAACTGAGGAATATCAAATGGCTGAGAAGCACCTAAAGAAATGTTCAACTTCCTTAGTCATCAGGGAAATGCAGATCAAAACAACCCTGAGAATCCACCTCACACCAGTCAGAATGACTAAGATTAAAAATTCAGGTGACAGCAGATATTGGCAAGGATGTGGAGAAAGGGCAGCACTCCTCCATTTTTGGTGGGATTGCAAGTTGGTTCAGTCACTCTGGAAATCAGTTTGGAGGTTCCTCAGAAAATTGGACATAGTATTGCCTGATGACCCAGCTATACCACTCCTGGACATATATACCCAGAAGATGCTCCAACATGTAATAAGGACACATGCTTCACTATGTTCATATCAGCTTTATTTATAATATCCAGAAGCTGGAAAGAACCCAGATGTCCCTCAGCAGAGGAATGAATACAGAAAATGTGGTACATTTACACAATGGAGTATTACTCAGCTATTAAAAACAATGAATTCATGAAATTCTTTGACAAATGGATGGAACTAGAAAATATCATCCCAAGTGAGGTAACCCAGTCACAAAAGAACATACATGAGCCCAGAAGCTCAGACTACCCAAGATACAATTCACAGACTACATGAAGCTCAAGAAGAAGGAAGACCAAAGTGGATACTTCAGTCCTTCTTAGAAGGGGGAACAAAATACTCATTGGAGGAGATACAGAGAGGAAGTGTGGAGCAGAGACTGAAGGAAAGACCATCCAGAGACTGCCCCATCTGGAGATCCATCCCATATATAGTCACCAAGCCCATCCACTCTTGTGGATGCCAAGAAGTATATGCTGACAGGAGCCTGGTATAGCTGTCTCCTGAGAGGTTCTGTCAGAGCCTGACAAATACAGAGGGGGATGTTCACAGCTAACCATTGGACTGAGCACAGGGTCCCCACTGGAGTAGCTAGAGAAAGGACTGAGGTTGCCAACCCCATAGGAGGAACAACAATATCAACCAACCAGACCCACACACACACAAGCTCCCAGGGACTAACCCACCAACCAAGGAGTACACATGGAGGGACCCATGGCTGTAGTCTCATATGTAGCAGAGAATGGCCTTGTCGGGCATCAATAGGAGAAGAAGCCCTTGGTCCTGTGAAGGCTCAGTGCCCCGGTGTAGGATAATGCCAGGGCAGGAGGCATGAATGGGTGGGTTGGTAGGGAAGCACCCTCATAGAAGCAGGGGGAGGGGATGGATAGAGGGCTGGGGTGGGAAGGACTTGGAAAGGGGATAACATTTGAAATATAAATAAAATATCCAATTTTAAAAAAGAATACATGTGCACGTGGCTAAGACTAATACTGAAGACTGGCTTCATCACAGTGAACATAATCTTACTGACAACATTCTTAAGTATTACACAAAACAAATTGAATTAATGGGTCCTAACCCCTGTGTTATATCATTGGAGCTATAATATCAGCATATGATATTGGCAACATGAAATATGGGTTTAGTTAAGACTGTAGTAAAATGGGCAGTCTATTGAGAGAATGTGTCCACTATGAGTCTTGTGTATTCCTGAACATCCTTGCTGGGTGTGTCAAAGTTTAGCTTCCCTTTATTGTTAAACAGCTTCCTTAGCTGTTCACAGGAAAATAAAACTCAAGGCAACTTCAAAGCCATTGCACTGTGACTGCTGCCTCCCAGGGTGGAAGAAGAGCTGGCTTAGTTCCTATTTCTATGTGAACAGTTGAACTCTCTGCCCTGTGTTCTTTTTCTATTGTACAACCTAGTACATACTGGGCCCAATGCATTGCTTCTAAGGATTGAGGACCAGAAATAACTAATGATATCTTCAATGTTCTTATTATTTGTTGTGTTGCAAATAACAAATTCTCTCACTCATAGTTGTTGAAGGCTTACTACTTACTGTCCATTACCAGCCAACTATTCTTTAATAATAAAGAAATCATTAAACAACATGTATTTATAATAAAACAAGTAAAGAGTGCTAAACAGAGTGTAAGATTCACTGAAGAAAATATGGTGTAAGCAGTAAGTTTAAACTAATTATAGAAAATTAGTGAGGCTCTGCCAGTGTATGACAAATATACAAAGAGGGACACTCTCAGCCAACCATTGAACTGAGCACAGGGTCCCCAATGGAGGAGCTAGAGAAAGGACCCAAGGAACTGAAGGGGTTTGCAGCGCCATAGGAGGAACAACAATTTGAACCACCCAGTACCCCCAAGAGCTCCCAGGGACTAAACCATCAACCAAAGAGTACACATGGAGGGACCCATGGCTCCAGATGCATATGCAGCAGAGGATGGCATTGTTGGACATCAAAGGGAGGAGAAGCCCTTGGTCCTGAGAAGGCTAAATGCCCCAGTATAGGTGAATGCCAGAAAAGGAAAGCAGGAGTGGGTGGATTGGTGAGCAGGGGGAGGGGGGATGGGCTAGGGGATTTTCAGATGGGAGGGGGGGAACCAGGAAAGGGGACAACATTTGAAATGTAAATAAAGAATATATCTAATAAAAAATGCCTTAAAAAAAGGAAAGAAAATTAGTGAGGGAAAATAAATACCATCTAGTCATGTCTTAAAACATGTTCTTGAGACAGGGCATAGCAAGTGGAAACACAGATACACCCAAGTTTATCAAAACCAAATTTTAGAAAAAAATTATGTAAAACACCTATAATTGTCATTGGTAGTATCTGAAATTATCCCTGGTATATCATGTATTCCAGAAGCCTTGGTCCTCCCTAAAGTAGCATTCAGAGGTGGTGCAGTAGTTTGAATGTAATTGGTGCCCAGAGGCCCATAGGGAGTGATACTATTAGGAAGTGTGGTCTTGTTGAAGTAGGTGTGGCCTTGCTGAAGGAACTTTGTCACTGTGGAGGCAAACTTTGAGGTCTCCTATACTCAAGCTATGCCCAGTGTGACACATAGTCTCCTTTTGCTGCCCACAGATTAAGATGTAGAACTCTCAGCTCCTTCTCCAGCACCAAGTCTGCCTGCATGCTGCCTTGCTTCCCATCATGCTGATAATGAATTGAACCTCTGAAACTATAAGCCAGCTCCAATTAAATGTTTTCCTTTATAAGTGTTGCCACAATTGTAGTGTCTCTTCACAGCAATAAAACCCCAACTAAGGCAGGTGGCAACTTAGGATATAATAGGATGGTGAGTATTCTTCACGGATTTATTTATTGATATCCTCACCCACTAGTGCATTCACAATTAAATAATGTTATTGAGAGGTGATGAAAAGAAGGAGCTACCCTGAGTTGAAGGAAAAGTGTCATGGAGGTATGCGCAGGAAGAGTATAGATTATCCCCAAACCTTCCCTGTCTCTCTGCTTCCCAACCACAATAAGGTGATGCTCCTGTCTTGCCAAAGGTCGAGAGAAATGAGCTAGCCAATCACAGACTGAAACCACAAGCCAAATTAAATCTTTCCTCCTTTAAGTTGATTTTTGTCAGGCATTTTGTTACAATGATGGAATACTAACTTAGTAATGAATGAGGATGATTTATAAATACATCTTAACAAATGTCATAATAAACTGATGCTTAAAGAGAAAACCAGGTTCCTGGTAGACATCTTGACGAATTTGTTCTCATAAGAGCTTGAGTAATATATAAAGACATGTGTTAATTCATAAAATGAATGTTCAGGTATTGGACCAACAATGACAAAAAAATGTAGGTGGGTTGTAGTAGAAGCAAATATTATAAAAATGGAAGGAGGGATATTGCAGACAGGTTTATGTGGGGATTTTGATAGGAAGATAGAGAGAGGAAGAAGTAGGGGGAGGGTCAACCAAACCTAATGATATATGAAAAAGTCACATAGAAACATGGTGAGTAGTATGCTAACCAAAATACAGTATATTTTTTAAAGTTTGAATGAGAGTATCCTTTTTGGGTGGATAAAGTTGCTTCTGGAAGCTGTAGGTTGTTAAATAAAAATCCCAGTCCTGGTTGTTATCTATCTCCCTACAAGCTGTTGATCAGAAAAGTCCCCGAAGCTCCTAAAATAATACAGGCAATTGCTACAGCTGTTGATTGTCAGCAAAACTAGATGGTGAGACCCTATTGCTGAAGATGCCTAGTGGTTTTTTTTACAGGACAAAGAGAAAGCAAGCTCACTGGATGCTTCCTCCATACTGGCTAGCCCTCATTATTTCAGAAGGTGCTATGCAGGCTTTTGGGAGAGAATTATCATAGACAGTCTTACTCAGCTATGAACCATGTGTACACCAATCTGAAGAAGCACACAAAATGAATTCACTGGTACACTAGTGTGTCAAGTCTATTATGAGAGTGGTCAACTGCTTTCTGGTTGGATTATGCCCACTCCACAAGAAGGAATTACAATCTGCTCCTGTAAACCAAGACAGAAACCTTTGCCTGGTAATGTTACAGGCCTTCATGGGGAAACTACTGCTGTTGTTTTCTTAAGTGAATGTGGTGTCCCTGTTAAATTGCCTTCTACAAAATTTTTATGCCCAGAGAATAGCTCTGCTATCAGCTTTGATCCAAGAAGGTTTTTTTTGCCATAATCCATGCATCAATGACTACAGAGACTCATAAGTAGTCAAAGTAAAGATAATAAATGACTTTTAAATACAGATTTAGGTGGGACATATTTACCAGGCTTTTCAAGGCTGAGGAAACTCTGCATAAGAAGAAACAGAAAGAACAGGAGAGACAGAGAAATGAGGAGTTGTATGAAATGTTGACTTCTGAGTATGGCATGGCTGTTGACATCATGAACTCAGAACATCTTTTATTATCTACACACAATCTCCTATTGATTTGGTCTGTCACACTTTGTCAAGGAAAGGGAAGAGGCTCATGGGGCCTTACCCCTCCCTGAGAGTTTATACACAGGGTATGGATAACAGGAGAGGGAGAGAAAATTTCTTCAGTTGTGTAGCCACAAGCAAGATGCTCATACTCCTATAAGCAACTCCAATGAAGCTTGTAGCTTATAGGGTAACAAAAAAAAATAATGAAAGAACTGGGAAGCGGAAAGGGGTTAGCAGGGGTCTGAAGGACAAAGGAAGGGTAGTTGGGTTAAATATGATCAAAATATCTCATGTACATGTATGAAAAATGTCACAATGAAAGCCATTATGTATAATTCATACATGGTAATAGAAACACTAAAATAAAAGAAAATGTTCTTTAATTTATAAGAAAGTAACATGTGGGAAAAAAACCATACTGCCTCATTACACTAAAAATCCTGAAGCTTAGAAGAATGGTGTGCAGGTGTATATTTAATGACCAGTTTTACAGAAGAGCAAGCAGATTTGTAGCATTTAGTGATGCCCAGGGGTAAATATTAATGCTAGATCCAGTCTTCAGCTGCCATCAAAACCTTGCTGGTCATGAAGGTGGGCAAAGTTATGTACAATGAGCTCTTGTGAATGCATACAAAAGAGCTGCAGCTCATCACTGATTTAAGGGAGGGTATAGTTTGGACATGACTGGCTTCCCCAGGGGATCAAGTGCTAGAAGTTCATTCCTTGGTGTAACAGCAGTAGAATATCAAGGGGTGGTAACCAATGCAAAATGACTGCATATACTGTCCACAAAAGAAATTAATGTAGTTCTTTTGGAGCCCTGGTTAGTTCTAAAAGAGTGGTTACATAAGAAAATGACTTACTGCTTCTTTGGCTTCCTGTATAGTACATAATCAGTTGACTTGCATGTATTCACACCATGAATACTGTCCCTATCCACTAGGAGACATAGCAAGGGGGCTCTCGCTAGAGGCCAAATACACAAGGCTGATACACATACCCCTCCCTGAGAGTGAGACTTCCAACTGAAAGACTAAGTGCTAAATAGATCTTTCTTTATATACCACCTGGACTTGGGTATTAGTTATAGCAAAAAAAGTTGATGCAACCAATACAACAGTAATGGACAATGCATCATATGAGTTTTATCATAAAAATAGTTATAATAAACATTTACTGCCAATGGAGGCAGCTCACCTTAGTGGCAAAAAGTCAGGCTTTGGTACCAGAATTATATTTGAGTACAGGCGTTTTTACCATTTACTACTGTTACTTTTTCTCTTTTTTTTTTTTAGGACTGAGCAGACAGATACAGCCAGGTATGCAGAGATTTTAAAATGGGTCATTTATTGATTCTCAGTGTACATGGTTCTTTTTTGCATATATACACAAACACTTAAATATGAACACTGAAATTCAGGAGAATCCAATGGGCAGGTAGTTTTAGGAAGCTAGGGATACAGAAGAAAAAGCCAGTCACCAGATTTTACAAATGGTCATCTGATCCATGATCATGACTTGATTGATGTCTCTTCCCAAACATCCTGTGGTCCACAAGGTCTTCCTTTGGGACTCTGAACCAATCAATAGCCATTCTTGTCATTAAGATGGGTTCTACCCTCTCCACTTTGGCCTATCTGTGAGCGTCCAAGATCAGTAAGCTGAAGAGTTCACAAAATGATTACTTCATAGAAAACACTGGCTGAAGGGGTTTCCAAATCTGCCAAGTCACATGCCTAGGTCAACACTGAGCAAGAGGCTAAGGTCGCCTGCCAGCACTGCTCTCTCACCATACAGAAGGCTGTATCATCAGTAGGGGAGGCTGATAACTTCCCCTCACTCACTTCCTTCTTTCCTTCAGCATATGGTTTGTTGTCCCTTCAGAGTCTCGGGTTCTTGATGACTTTTTTCTTTTCTTTTCTTTTCTTTTCTTTTCTTTTCTTTTCTTTTCTTTTCTTTTCTTTCCTTTTCTTTTCTTTTCTTTTTTTTTTTTTTTTGTTTGTTTTGTTTGTTTCTCATTTTGTAAGGTTCCATTTTTTTATTGGATATTTTCTTTATTTACATTTCAAATGTTATCCCCTTTCCTGGTTTCCCCTCCAAAAACACCCTATCCCACCCCCCTCTCCCTGCTCATCAACCCACCCACTCCTGCTTCCCTGTCCTGGCATTCCCCTATAGTGGGGCATCGAGCCTTCTCAGGACCAAGGGCCTCTCCTCCCTTTGAAGTACTTTGTATCTCTTACATTTCCATCCCGGTGGGTACAAAGGAGTAAAAAGAATATTCACCCTCCACTGTTGTCCTAAGAACAGAGAGAAGAAACTATATCCTTCTAGAACCACTTAATCTGTGCAGTTGAATATCAAGTCAGTCAAAGAGTTATCAAGTTATCAAAAGAGAAATATAAAGTCTATAAAGTTTAGAGTTAGAGTAATCCACCAGCACACTGAATTGGGGGTGAGGGGGAGGTGTGCTCTGCAAACCAGGGGAGCCCTGAGCCACCCTAATATACCAGCAGTGTTCTTCCCAACTTCTCCTGAGGCAGCACCTTCACTCCACCTTTTGACCATCAAGCTTTTTCATGGGTTAGTGATGATTGGCATTGTCACCTTCCAGGACAATACCTGCCAATCAGCAAGATGAAATTTAAGTTGGGGACTGAATGGGAGTTTTCTCCAGATCTACTGTATACAAATTTCAACACAGTCTGAATCAGCCCTTCTTCAGTGGGTTTATGTAGCCAAGAGGGCACAGAACATGCTACCTCAACAAGACAGAAATCAGGAGGTGTAATAGCAGTCACCAAGAAGTACTTGAGTTGTATGAAGAAGAGAGAGTTCCCCAACAGAATGGACAAAATAGACAAAAATAAATAGCCCATGCTAACATTTCAGTGTCCTTGCCTGTGTTGTTCTATTAGCTAGGACCAGAGCAGAGAGGTGAGAGATCTAGAGAGCTGATGCCCAAGAAACAGCACTCCTGCAAATCCCATGCTCAATCAGTTTGATATCTGCCTCCAAGTCAGCAGTGACTGAAAAAAGGCTGGTGGTGGATGCAGGCACATCACATCACGGAGGGGTGAGTCACGGAGCAGTTGTGCTCCTCGGTCAATTCTTTTTTTTTTTTCTAAGTTTTTTTATTTACATTCCAAATCATTTCCCCTTTCCCATTTCCTCCCTCTCCGAAAGTCCCATAAGCCCCCTTCCCTCCCTCTGTTTCCCATTCAACCCACTCTCGCTTCTCTGTCCTGGCATTCCCCTACATCCAGTCTTTCCAGGACCAGGGGTCTCTCCTTCCATCTTCTTGGAAATCTATTGATATGCGAATTGTGTCTAGGGTATTCCGAGATTCTGGGTTAATATCCCCTTATCAGTGACAGCATACCATGTGTGTTCTTTTGTGATTGGGTTACCTCACTAAGGATGATATTTTCCAGTTCTGACCATTTGCCTAGGAATTTCGTGAATTCTTAAAGGCACAGGAAGGTAAATTAAAGTTTCATATGGGTGAGCATGATGACTTTAAACTTTAAATCTCCTGATCAAAGAACAAAGAATGTGTATGGCCAAGAGTTTTTCATTTAAGGAAAGGTGTGTGTATGTGTGCGCATGTGCACATACACGTGTGTGTGCGTGCATGCGTGCATGCGTGCTCAAGAGTGTGTGCCCGCCCATGCAAATGTTATACTGCTTCTAGTTTAATGTTAACTCACAGTTCTGATGGTTTATTTGAAGACAGATTTTATTCAGCACTTAGACATAGATATAAATTTGACTGAATTTCCTTAGTTTAACTGTTACTACAAATTTAATAAGCTGAGTCTTGCCCATATCAAGTATCACTGATAGTTAACATTTACACTACAATAATTATGAAGCCTATATCTCTTATGTAAAGCCAGTTACCATTTTTTTTACCAATGTGAAGATCTTTTGTTTCTCATGATCTAGATTCGGACCCATTGCTATTACTCCTATTTGGAGAATTCTCAGAGTTTTGTTAATCTTAACCAAACCCAAACTTAAAACAAATCTCAGACAAGTTAAGCCCACAGATTCTGAGCTCTTGGCTAAGAGACCTTGGGGTGAGATGTGGACTGTGATTTTGTTGCTTGAAGTAAATCAAACAGGTGACATTGGGAATTGTGAACTGTCTTCCTTTATACATTCATGGTTTTAAGTTTCAGGTTTCTTTAATTTTTATTTTTGAAAATTTTATATACAAAGGCTAAATCCACATTACTTCTGTTCTTCTGTCTTCCCTCCCAAGCTCCATGCTTTCTGAAGAAGACTGGGTCCTAATCTCTAATCTACTGTCCTGTCACTATGATAAATGAGTCTAGTCTACTGACATTTTGCAGTGTATGTTTCTTAGCAGATGCTTTGTTTAGTTATTGGAGCCAGCTAGACTTCAATGTCTGTCAATAGGGAGCCTGCCTAGGAGATTAATTCATTTCATTGCAAACAAATCTCTTGAGATCACTATCATGGCCAACAGATTTCATTAATGTCTGTTTCCAATTTACTAGCTCATTTTATACGATAGCCAATACTTATTGGTATCTTCTACTCTTCACAGAGTCCCTACTTTATACAAGATTCCCCTCCTACTTACACAAAAGTATATACCTTATTTAAAAAAAATCATTTTAAATGTATTCAAATGCTACATGCAGTGATATACTTTTTGTAAAAATAATGTGATATTATTATCCAAGTACACTTAAGCTTATTAAGTATGCTTATGATAATAACTGCCCCTTACATACAATATCAGCCTCTCTTCTGCTATTATGGATTCATAGCCTTTTCTGTGGATATATTTCAAAATGTCTTATCAACATTTGGTACCTAAAAGAAGCCAGATTGGCTTCACTGGCTCATCTTTTTTTGCCCCTTTTAAATCATTCTGGCTTCTAGCAATAGTTTAAACCACAATTTAAAATTAAAATTTAAAATCTCCACCATAAGGCAAGCAAGCAAATACCAACCCCTGACCTGTGAGATCTATGCCCTGTTATATAGGGAATAAATTTGGAGATCAAACAAAAATTGGTTCCTAAGAGTTTGCTAGGTAAAGGATGAGTGAGGGGCAAAAGGCAGAAAATTGCTGCTGGATATTTTAACCACATCTGAACTAGAAAGCCATGCATTTAAAACTAGAACTTTCACCTACTTGTTAGAATTTACAATTTCCTATATTTTGTTCCCGTTTTTCTATAAATACATTTAACAAACAACTAGGGTTTTCTCCTATAGTGACAATAAGGTACCAGTCATTCGGAAAAGAGACCTTCAAATGAGAACAAACATTGAGGACTCCACATAACTTATACAGCCAAGGAATAGTTATAGATGGCAAACTGAAAATAGTGTTAGGATAATTTCCATTTAAAAATCAAAATATATCTCAGAAGTAAAGAGAATCTGGAACTAGGACATGGTTTGTGATTTTGGGAAAGAAAAATTTCTGTAATTGTGGAGCATCAAAGTGTGTGACCTGGTGTGGAAACTGACACATTCACTTCTTAGGAAAACTACACAGACTAGCTGTTTGGAGGATCTGCTGCTAAGAAAGGCAGCAAATAGTGCTCATACAAGAGGTGTCTCATAGATCAGTCCTACCAGAAAGGAATGCCCACGTACTCATGAATTCTAATAATAACTATTATGAAACCAGATGTTGGATAAAACAAGTCCCATTAAAGACTCACTGCTACTTTCAATATCTATTTTTTTTAATTTTTAAATATTTGTTTATATTGCATGTGTCTATAGAAATACACATGCCAAGGCACATATGAGGCGATCAGAGGAAAATCATGGAATAAGTTCTCTCCTTCCATCATATGAGTACCAGGAACTGCAATCAGGTCATCTTGCTTGATGGCAAGCACCTTTTTCCCACTGAGCTATGTCACCAGCCTAAATATATTTATTTTTGAGTAAAATAGTATTTTACATAGGGAAGATGAAGATAAAGGCAGCTTAACTTTCAAATCTCCTTAATTCTTGCCATTTTTTTTTAAAGGCAGATAGACAACTAGAAGAACAAGCTAAAACAGACTATCAACATCCTCATCCACGTTTGGTGACAAGTTCATACACCCCAGAAGGTGGATGAAGCTCTAGTGGCTACAACACGTACAGCATCTATGAAACACAGTGAAGCACAAAGCATGCAGTAGTTCTAAGACTTCTAAAAGAATCAGGAATGTACTGGAAATCTCACAGGGGCGATGTGACAAAGAACCCATACCGGGTGGGGATTTGCATAGTTACTGTGGAGCAAATGCTGAAGAGCCCTAAGGAATCTGTGCTCTCAGGACCCTGGAGACTCTATAGCTTCTTTCCTGGATGAAGTCTGACCCTAGGGGCAAAATGCCAGTAAAGAAATTCAAACTGACAGGACAAGGACAACATGTAAAATAAAAAATGAGAAAGGCCACATAAATTTGGGATTATTAGGAATGACAACAGAGCAGAAAAAAAATCATAGAAAGTAAAACATCATATTTTTTTTAATTTAATTTTATTTTATTTTTTTAATTTACATTCCAAATCACTTCCCCTTTCCCGTTTCCTCCCTCCCCGAAAGTCCCATAAGCCCCCTTCCCTCCCTCTTTTCTCCGTTCAACCCCCTCTCATTACTCTGTCCTGGCGTTCCCCTACATCCAGTCTTTCCAGGACCAGGGGTCTCTCCTTCCATCTTTTTAGAAATCTATTGATATGCTGATTGTGTCTAGGGTATTCTGAGATTCTGGGTCAATATCCCCTTATCAGTGACTTCATACCATGTGTGATCTTTTGTGATTGGGTTACCTCACTAAGGATAATATTTTCAAGTTCTGACCATTTGCCTAGGAATTTCGTGAATTCATTGTTTTTAATTACTCAATAAAATTCTTGCCAACCGAATCCAAGAACACATCAAAACGATCATTCACCACGATCAAGTAGGCTTCATCCCAGGGATGCAGGGATGGTTCAATATAAGGAAATCCATCAATGTAATCCACTACATAAACAATCTCAAAGAAAAAAACCACATGGTCATCTCATTAGATGCTGAGAAAGCATTTGACAAAATTCAGCATCCTTTCATGCTAAAGGTCTTGGAAAGATCAGGAATTCAAGGCCCATATCTAAACATAGTAAAAGCAATTTACAGCAAACCAGTAGCCAGCATCAATCTAAACGGAGAGAAACTTGAAGCAATCCCACTAAAATCAGGGACTAGACAAGGCTGCCCTCTCTCTCCATATCTTTTCAATATAGTACTTGAAGTTCTAGCTAGAGCAATTAGACAAGAAAAAGAGGTCAAAGGGATACAAATTGGAAAGGAAGAAGTCAAACTATCACTATTTACAGACGATATGATAGTATACATAAGCGACCCAAAGAACTCCACCAGAGAACTCCTACAGCTGATAAACGACTTCAGCAAAGTGGCCGGATATAAAATCAACTCAAGCAAGTCAGAAGCCTTCCTATACTCAAAGGATAAGCAGGCTGAGAAAGAAGTAAGAGAAATAATACCCTTTACGATAGCCACAAACCATATTAAGTATCTTGGCGTGACGCTAACCAAACAAGTGAAAGATCTGTATGACAAGAACTTCAAGTCTCTGAAGAAAGAAATTGAAGAAGACCTCGGAAGATGGAAAAATCTGCCATGCTCATGGATTGGCAGGATTAATATAGTAAAAATGAGCATCTTACCAAAAGTAATACACAGATTCAATGCAATCCCCATCAAAATCCCAACTCAATTCTTCATAGAGTTAGAAAGAGCAATTCAAAAATTCATCTGGAATAACAGAAAACCCAGAATAGCTAAAACTATTCTCAAGAGTAAAAGAACCTCTGGGGGAATCAGTATCCCGGACCTCAAGCTGTACTACAGAGCAATAGTGTTAAAAACTGCATGGTATTGGTACAGTAACAGACATGTAGATCAATGGAACAGAATTGAAGACCCAGAAATGAATCCACACTCCTATGGTCACTTGATCTTTGACAAAGGAGCTAAAACCATCCAGTGGAAAAAAGATAGCCTTTTCAACAAATGGTGCTGGCTCAGCTGGAGGTCAACATGCAGAAGAATGCAAATTGACCCATCCTTATCTCCTTGCACTAAGCTCAATTCTAAGTGGATCAAAGATCTCCACATAAAACCAGACACACTGAAACTAATAGAAGGGAAACTAGGGAAGAACCTTGAACATATGGGCACAGGGGAGAATTTCCTGAACAGAACTCCAATAGCTTATACTCTAAGATCAAGAATAGATAAATGGGACCTCATTAAATTACAAAGTTTTTGCAAGGCAAAAGACACCGTCAAAAAGACAAAGCGGCAACCAACTAACTGGGAAATGATCTTTACCAACCTTACATCCGACAGAGGGCTAATATCCAAGATATACAAAGAACTCAAGAAGTTAAACTCCAGAGAGGCAAGTAACCCTATTAAAAAATGGGGTACAGAGCTACACAAAGAGTTCTCACCTGAAGAATATCTAATGGCTGAGAAGCACCTAAAGAGATGTTCATCATCCTTAGTCATTAGGGAAATGCAAATCAAAACAACCCTGAGATTCCATCTCACACCAGTCAGGATGGCTAAGATCAAAAACACAGGAGACAGCAGTTGTTGGCGAGGATGTGGAGAAAGAGGAACACTCCTCCACTGCTGGTGGAATTGCAGACTGGTACAACCACTCTGGAAAGCAGTCTGGCGGCTCCTCAGAAAACTGGGCATGACACTTCCGGAGGATCCGGCTATACCACTCCTGGGCATATACCCAGAGACTTTACCTGCATGCAATAAGGACACATGCTCCACTATATTCATAGCAGCCTTATTTATAATAGCCAGAAGCTGGAAAGAACCCAGATGTCCCTCAACGGAGGAATGGATTCAGAAGATGTGGTATATTTACACAATGGAATACTACTCTGCAATTAAAAACATCATATTTTTAATGCTAAATGAAACAGTAGAATTGGGTTATGAAGCAGACTCATCTTAATCCCCTCCTCATTAAGAACAGTCTTAAATAGAAATACAGATAAGAAATAAGTCAACCTCCCACCAAGTTAATGTTTCTAAAAGAGAAAAAAAAAAGAGCAATCTGCCTAATCATTGGGGTGAAGGTCAACGTGACCAGAGATTGAGTTTGAGCATTTGTCCAGTGATCTGGGGAACATGGAAGATGCTGGGCTGACAGACTCTGAGACCACAGAAACAATTCTGTTAGCTTCATACAGTGGTTCGCAC
This sequence comes from Tokudaia tokunoshimensis, assembly GCA_036184795.1. Lineage (NCBI taxonomy): Eukaryota > Metazoa > Chordata > Mammalia > Rodentia > Muridae > Tokudaia > Tokudaia tokunoshimensis. Next base: position 51,321,059 of record BTHU01000011.1, on the reverse strand, counting down.
AGTCACAAAAGTTAACATTTATTCTGGCATTTGAAGTCAGGGCTAGAAAGATCAGAACTACTTTCCCCATTTTAGAATGGGAGCTTGTAGAACGCAAGGCTTCTTTGTGATCAAATTGTTTGAATTGCTAGAAAGTGCGTGCCAGAACGCCATGCTCAAAAAATATATATATATATATATACATATATATAATACATATATATATATGAACTATTTTGAAATGAGTTAGACATGTTATAAAGATAAGAAATAAGACATGAAAGTGCAACATCAATCAGAACAAGAACTCAGAAATGAGTGTGAAGTGGTGTGTTGAGGCTGGTCTACAAAGCTAGGCCCCGTTCAAAGGAATGTTCTTCCTATACACAATCTGTCGCCGGACCATAGGGGAGGGGGCAATCAGCTCTAGAGAAAATTCCACTGACTAATGTCCTTACTATCTAAATTGCTTGACAAGAAGTCATTCTTTTAATCTAGTATGTATACACACAAATTTAAGTCAAATGGAACCTCATTATCCTTGATGCATAGTACTAAAATTCTAGAAGCCTTTCATTAAAGGGGAGGTTAGAAACTACAGATAACGTCTAGGACTACTGTAGCCAGCAAAAACTAAAAATCAAAATCAATGTAGCAAGAAAAACTTTCTCCCTATAAAACTAAAATTAAGTAGTATCTGTTTACTGATCCAGATCTACAGAAGGCACTAGAAGGAAAACTTTAGCTTAAAGATGTTACAAAACAAAACAAAACAAAGACTCAATAATTCTAGAACTCTTAAAAAAGAGAGAGCTAAGAACTGACACCATAACAACAAGGCAATAGGAATCCATCAACAAACACCGTTCGTTCATTATTAGTCTCAAGAATTTCATCCGTTTCTTTTAGGTTTCCCAGTTGAGTAGAACACAGATTTTTAAAGTATGTCCTTATGATACTCTGAATTTCTTTTGTAACTTACCCCTTTTTATCTCTAACGTTATTAATTTGAATCATTCTCTCTGTCTCTTTGTTGCTTTGGCTAAGAATTTATCAATCATATTGGGTTTTTTTTTTAAGAGATTCAAGTCTTCATTTCATTTGTTCCTTGTATTTGTTTGTTTCTATTTTATTGATTCCAGGCCTAAGTTTGATTATTTCTTGCCATTGACTCCTCTTAGTTATTATTTCTTCCTATTATTTTAGAGTCGTGAGATAACCCTAAAAACTCTATCAGAAAACTTCTCCAAATGATAAATACTTGCAGCTATAAAATTAACATTCAAAAATCAGTTTATTTTTACATACAAATGAAAATAATTGAGAAAGAAATCAGGGAATCATTACATTTCAGAATAGCTTCAAAAATATACATCCTGGAACAACTCTAAACAAGCTACTGACAAACTTGTATCATAAAAACTTTAAGACTGAAGAAAAAAACTGAAGATGACAGCAGAAGGTGGAAAGCTTTCCCATGCTCATGAATCAGTAGGATTAATATAACAAAAATGCCCATGCTGCCAAAAGCTATCTACAGATTCACCATAATGCCCGAAAAAAAAATCTAAAAACAATTCTTCACAGAAATTGAAAAAAACAATCGTCAACTTCATATTGAAACACAAAAATGTCAGGATAGCTAAAATAGTCTTGAGTTCTAAATACTGATGATGATGATGATGATGATGATGATGATGATAATAATAATAATAATAATAATAATAATAATAATAATAATGTTGGAGGTTCCCTAGGACCACTATTCTTGATCTCAAATTGTACAGAGCTTAACAAGTTTTTAAAAAGCACAGTAATAGCATATAAGTAGAAACGTCAATCATCTGAATCAAACGGAATGCCCAGATATAAGTCCACACATCTATAGACACCTGACTTCGGACAAAGAAGTCAAAAAATACATACTGTAGAAAACACCCTCAACAAGTGTTGCTGGTCATGTTGGATGGCTACATGTAGAAAAATACAAATAGATTCATATTTATCACCCCACAGAAAACTCCAAATGGATCAAGAACCTCAGTGTAAGACTAAATAGTCTGAATCTGATATGAGAGAAAGTAGGGGATAAGCTTGAACTCATTGATCCAGAAAAAGATTCCTGAACAGGACACTAAAAGCACAGGCATTAAGATCAACAATTAATAAGCAGAACCTCATAAAGCTGAAAAGTTTCTGCCCTACACCATCATTTGGACAAAACAGCAGACTACAGAATGTAAAGATCTTTGCCAATTATTCACCCAACAGAGGTTAATATCTAAAATACATAAAGAATGAAAAAAGCTGCACTTCAAGAAAACCAACAACTCATTTTAAAATGGTGGGTACAAAACTAAGCAGAAAGTTCTCAAAAGGTAAAACACAAATGGTTGTGACACACTTAAAGGAATGTTTTAACATTCTTACTTTTCAGGGAAATGCATACCAAAACTACTTATACTTATATTTCATCCTATACCAGTCAGTATGGCCAAGATCAATAAAATAGGTGACAGCTTATACAGGCGAGATACATTATGGGAAACACACTCATCCTTTGTGGTGGAAATGTAAACTTATATGGCCACCCTGGAAATCAGTGTAATGGCTCCTCAGGAAGCTAGGTCTCAATCCCATAAAATCCAGCCATACCACGCTTGGGCGTAGATCCAAAGGACTCTACACCCTACCGTGGAGGCACTTGCTCAGCTCATCTGCATTCATGACTGCACTATTCATAATAGTCAGAAATTGGAAACAGCCTAGCTGCCCATCATGGATAATGGATATGCCCATAGTGGATAATGAAAATGTCTTAAGTGGAATATTATTCAGCTGTTAAGAAAATAAAATTTGCAGTTAAATTGATGGATCTAGGGGGAAAAAAGCCATCCCTAGTATGGTAAATCAAACACAAAATGATGGATATTATATGGTTTCTCTTGTATGTTCATGTCAGCTTTTAAGCTTTCAAATATGTGCTACAATATGAACAACAGCACAGGTTAAATGCCTAGAAAGGGGCCAAAGGGGAGGAGAAACTCTTGCAAGGAAACAGAAATAGAATATAGTGTTATGGGGAGGGTGTTTGGAGAAAAGGGTAAAAAGTTGAATACCTGTTTGGAGAAAGGGTAAAAAGGTAAATATGAGGAGGGACAACTCACACTAAAAGCCGTTTGAAAAAGTCACCAAATAATAAGGGAGAGAATGTCTCAACTAGATTTCTTTTGCTGTGAAGTAAAATTTCCAGGGCAGGAATGGGTGCATCTTGTTGAGTCACTGGCCCACAGGGCCTCATGAAAATTCCCAAACATCACAGGCTATTGCAAAGTCTATTACCACGGCTATTAGATACTCTTCACAACCTGGTGGTAAGGCCTATGATAAAAACAACACTATCAATATCACCCAGATACAAATCCTGAGACATAAAACACTAACCTGCCTACAAGATATACTTGTGTAGTCCTGACAAAAATGTTATGGAAGTACATAATCACTCCATGAAATGGATCCCATACCTGACACTGCTGAAGTATCCAAGAGCCTAAGACTAGATAGGTCATGGACTTAGGGGAAACCTAAAACTACCTTCCTGATAAAGGAACTTAGCAATACAATGACTCCTAATGACTTGCGGCTACACCCACAAATCAGTGCCAGGCTCACCCCGCAAAAGAAAGCATCTTCTTACAGTATCATTGTAACCCACAACTGGACAGCATGCAGAACATAGAAGAGGTGAAGTGTTCAGTCCTACATGGGATGTCTTCATCAATTCCCCGCTCCCCAGGGATCAGGGGTTGATGCAAAGAGGAGGCAGGAAGATTGTTAGAAATGATGAATGTTTTCAAGGAGAGAGTGTCTCCCAGGCACAACAGGACTGATTCACTTGTGAACTCACAGAGACTGTGGAAATACACTTGAGACCTGCACAAGTTCAAGCTGGATGGGGGTCTCAGGGCTGAGAGGGGAAATTTTTCACAGTTCCTACCCCACAAAGCTATCAATAATTACTAACTGCTGGCAAAGGGGAAATCAGTTTTCTCCAAATGAATGCATGGCCCACACTCGAGGGCTGGCTCACTCCATGCCTAGGAGTAGCTGTCCGACACAAAATGAACTCAGTGGTGTTTGCATTGCTCTGTTGTTTGATTTTGATTGTTCTTATCATTGTTGCTGTTGTTGTTGCTCTTATTGGTCTTTTGCTTGTTTGTTCTGACTTTCATCTTTGGGGTATGTTTCTTGCTTCGTAAGAAGTTTTGTTTCATTTTTGCTTCTTTTTTTGGAGGATTTGTTTGGTTTTGTTTTGTTTTTGAGAGAAAAAGAACATAAAGTTGGGTGGGTAGGGATGTAGGGAGGATCTGAGAGAAGCTGTGAAGGGCAAAATGATTAAAATATATCGTATGAATGTTTTAAAATAAAAATAAATAAATGTGTCCTAAAGAAAGGCCTATTTCTGAAATGGAAGTTCTTAGTAATATCTCAGAATTTAAACTCCATCTTGGTGACATAATGCACATTTTAAAGTAGACTATGCATCAGGACACTTCAGCACCAAAGATATGTCTAACAGCAGCACTCAAATATATGGAATAGGAGCTTCACTCCTACAACGGACCCTAAAAGGGACTGTTAACTCTGGCCGTGCTCAGGGCACCAGGTGCCTCTGGGAAGACTTAAAGACCCCACCTCTCTCCTGTTCTGTCTCTTTCGGAAGGATTATATTAATGAGAAAATTTAAATCATTCACGAAGGGAAATACATCACAAAATGCAAGACAGTTCTGAGTCACTGTGCATTACAAGTCTCTTTGACTCTAAAATTTAATGTCCCTTTTAGGCGTTCATAACAGGCTCTGTCACTTTTCAATTTAAAAACCAGTTCTTAATTTTTTCCAGTTCTTCATTTGTTTCATTCTTAATTCAGTGTCTCTTCTATTTTGCTGTATGAGATCTAAGATCTAGATCTCTGTCTAGCTTTTCTCTATTTTTAAAAACCAATATATTTTACAACATGAATGAAAAATGAATGATTGGCATAAATGTAGAAAACTGAACCCAACAGTCATTGCTGGTTCAGTCTGGGATCCTCAACTCTTCTTAGAATATTGTCAAATAGCAGTGATTTTCTTCCTTTTAATAATTGTACTAAGTAAGCACATACCTTGAAAAGTCCAGTCTCTGAGAGACTATCAGGGACTATGTCTTTGTCAAGATAGTCAACTCTCTTGACCATAGGTGTGGATCCTGTGGCCATAGTATTTGTGTTCTGATCAACTGATGAGTTCATAATTCTCTACCACCAACTGAGTATCCAAAATTCATTCTGAAATTCTGACAGAAGTTCCTGGAGTTAACAAATACACAAATTAAGTGTTCTGTCACTCAAGAAACTCATTGCTTTAGACATCACTTGCAAAGGGTGACCAGACTACTCACAGGTTGCTCAGCAAGCTACAAATGTAACATCTTCCCATCAGAGAAGAGAGAAGGAGTCGACAGGACTCAAGAAGGTGACTCGTTTAATATTACTTTTTTATTATAAAGGACAACTTAGAGAGATGCACAGGGCAAGGCATGGAAGAAAACACAACTTCCCAAGTATTGCCACTCTCACTTCAACATGTAAACCTCCTTGGAAGCTTCTCCTACTTGTGCTTTCACTCCATGGTATGTGGAGTTATCACTACATGAGCAAGATTACTTGCAATCACTGATCACTGAGGATAGAACTCAATACCTATCTACTCTCACCTCCATGGAGGTTAAAGTGTTGAACTTTGAACTCCAAGCTTCTAATCAAGCACCTTCAAGTAGAGAAATTTCAGTTTAAGACAGAAGCCACCTAAAACTCTACCAGAGAAATCATCTTATCAGTGTAAACTCAATATGTATTAAAAGAGTATATTATGAACAACAAAAGTTATTCTACAACAAAAGACATTATGCCTTAAGTGGGTCAAAGTCCATGTCAACTGACAATATATTTCAACCTGTGCTCTTAAGCATTAATAATGCCTAAGATTATACATAGCTTCTTAATATTGCTCACTGGAGCCCCACTATATACTACTGGATTCTCAATGTGTCCTTTTTAAGTACAGTTTTGCTGGAAGATCCTCAAAGAAATGCTACATCATTTTCCATATCTCCCATCATATCAGAAAACTATATAAACTAGATTTATAAATTCTGACTATGTGTTGCTTTTCAAAATCATTTTCTCTATCTTTGGATACCCTTCTCTTTAGGATACCCAGAAGGCTGCCCACAAACTTGACATGACATGCTTTTCAGATAGGAAAAATAAATATCTACTATATGCTATGCATTATACCCACAATTAATTAATTAACACACAAAACTATGTAAGATATGTACATAGGGAAGGTCATGACTGAGAGACTAGAAAAGAAATGAGTCTCCAATGAAAGCCTAGTCCAGAAAGAACTCTCAAGAGAAATCTTAGCTTAGGACAGAAGCCAAATTCAGCCTCTACCTAAGACCCTTTCTTCTTCACTAAAAAGTGGCTCTCACTACTTCCTATGATAGAACCTGACAAAATATTTATTATTTTTCTTTATCCTGTAACCATAAAGAAAAGCCTTGCAATTGGTCACTGGCTAAGCAATGGCCTGACAAGGTCTAGGCCTGAAAGTCAAATGAGACTCCTCTGGAGAAGATACAGTTTCTTTAAAAGACCTAGGTAGCCCTATTAGAACACAGATTTTGGGAAGGGTGTCATAATTACACATTCACATGATTAATAAAATGTGTGAAAACAGCAGTAATCAAATATGTTTGTTACACCAAACTAAGAGAGATAATTCAAAGTTCCCTTCAAGGTCCAGCTCTGTGACACCCAGGCTGCCTAAGGCTAGCTATCATTGACTACCCAACTTGGGTCCAAAGAAGGGTTTACCATTCTCAGAGTCTGTTTCATGAGCCAGGCCTTTCTAGACATCAGCCAAAACAAAAGCTAAACAAGAGACCCAAATTTCTTTCCCACTTTACAAGACATAGACTCCAAGCTTACTAAACTAGGAGGAGCCCTCGAAGACAAAGAAGGAAGACAAAGAATTGGGTATGCAAAGCAAAGGACCGGATAGGTGGCAGCTGCCACAGCTGGTTCCATTTCCATGCTGGAGCATCCTCAGATACCTCTCTCTGTGATACAGCCCAAAGTTCCATATCCTAGGTGAGGAGACCAAGGCCAAAGAAGGGCCTCTCCCCTACTCCACAGGGACCCTGTTTATGATCTATCTGTATCCAACAAAGACATTGTCATAACTGTCAAACCCCCTCACCCATCAGCTAACATGTGCCCACTTTGCAAAAGAAACACTACAAGCAAGAATTTTTTAAATGGAAATGTTAGCTCATTACCAAAAGTCCCAAGGACACTCTACCCATGGGGCTCTATGGTTACCTGAGACTCTATTCCTGGTTTATGAAGATTCCATGAAGAATGGAGTCATGCCCAGCACAGAGGGAAGCCAGGAAATCTGTTCAGGCTCCTGTATTCCCTGTCTCTATGGAAGAACGCCAGGTTACTTTAGAAGTTTAGGAACTATAATTCAATATTTAATCCATACAGAGGTCACTTACTCTGCTTTAATCAGTTTGCCTGAACTTACCTTTTGGTTCTTGAGTCTCCTTGTTGGGTGTCAGGATTGACAGGTGATGCTACAAAGTTGCTTCACATCCCTCTAGTATATGCCTTACAAAAACATATCTATACCTCCATTCCTGTATTACCTAGATGTCTGACTCCACTTGTAGAGAAAGATAACTCACCAGAAATAATTCCTAACGTTACTGTTCAAACCACAAGCTCAACATTCCTATTAGCACTCCTTAATTCCCACAAACATGTATGCTAGAGTCTAGGATAAGCCCTTCTTCTAGCCAACAAATTTCCCCTGAAATCTGGTATTCCCTCTCCCTGTATGGTCACTGTCTTAAAGCCCTATAAAAATGCTCTCAAAACTACCAGCTCCTTTCTCAGGTACTCCAAATATTTTATGAGCTTCACTTATCCCTTGGGTGAGTTCTTTGTGAGATGAAAGGTGGATTATTATCTAACCACAAAAAGAAAGGGGGACCAAGGCAAGCTATGGTTTATGAAATGTCTCTGGACCCTCTGAGGCCTTTTCAGTCTAACTAGGAAAAGTGTTTACAAAGATAATGGATGGGAAGATGTGAGGGAAATCTGCCAGTCCCCCCAGTGGCAAGTCTCCTCATCTTAGGGTGGACCAGAGGAATGGAGGAGTTTGGTGTACCCCTCTGGATTTACATGGCAGACTATTGAACAGGATCAAGAAATTGACTACTGAATTTGGGGAAGTCCTTTGCCTATAAATAACGACTGGACCAAAATCTTCAGGAGTTATATTCTGCATGGCATCCATAATAAGGAAGGGCAAAAAGAACCAGTCAGATGTTAACAAGGCCCTTTACTAAATTAATCCAGGGAATATAAGAGGCCTGCCTAACACTCTTCTTGGGGGCATTCTTGAGGTCTTGTGTCACTCCCTGAGTGTCAAGCCTGAGGCACATCTCAGGGCTTCTGAGATCCTTTACTGAAAACCATTCTCTCAGGTAACTCTTTGACTAGACTCTGCCCAGTCTGTCACATGTCTAGGACTAACCATCAAAATCATCAATGCTTATCAAGTTCATTATAGCCTTAAAACAGATTCCTCCTCACCCAAGCAAAATAGCTTGCCCCTGAAAGTTGGGTCTGACACAAAGTTCTCCCTTGACTGGGCTTACCAAGTTCTCCTAACAACTCCCACCACAGTTAAGCATCAGTGCTTTGTCCCTGAGCCTACTCGCCCCATGTTTACTCACTCCTCTACCAGTACAACTCATTCCTCTACCAGTACAACTCATTCCTCTACCAGTACAACTCATTCCTCTACCAGTACAAGCTTCACAAGTCTACCATACTGTCTTAGTCGGTGCTATATTGCCGTGAAAGACAGCGTGATCACAGCAACTCATCCAAAGGAAAACATTTAATTGAGGCTTGCTTACAGTTTCAGAGGTTTAATTTCTTAGCGTGGCAGGAAGCATGAAGGCCCAGGCAGACATGCTACATACAGATCCACAGGCAGCAGGAAGAGATAGCCTCTGGGCCTGGCTTGAGCTTTTGAAACCTCAAAGTCCACTCCCATGTGACACATTTCCTCTAACGAGGCCACACCTCCGAATTCCTTCAATAGTGCCACTCCCTAAGCATTAAATATATGAACCTATGGGGCCCTTTCTTATTCAAACCACCTCACACATTTGTTAAGCCTGTGGGTGACCTCTGCTTGATGCTCAAAAAAGACTTCCTGGTTTCCACGACTCAGACACAGAGACCCAACTTTAGGTTTGCCCTATTAGATTAATGTACTCATAATCCTTCCCTCTTAGTGTCTACCTACCATTTGAGATCTCTAGCTCCAAACTTCAAGACTCATTTCTCCAGGGTGATTCATGGATGCTCCAGTGTGTATTTGTAGAGACTAAATGATAAATTATCTGTGACAGTAATAAACCACTCATTTTACAACTAATTTTGCTTATTTGCTATCAATTCTTTCTCTCCTGTTCTCCATTCTTTTTCTCCCTTCTGCCTACCAGTTCCTACAAAGGGAAAATAATGGACAAGCACATTTTTTTTTCAATGACAGCTTCAGAAAACAGTGTGGAGGGAGGTTCATTGGAAATATGAACAAGAGCTTCAGAAAACAGCCTCTTTCAGCTCACAACGGATGCGAGATCTTAGGGGGTCACACATCCTCCAAGGCTTTGCACAGGAAGAACCATACTTCACAGTACAATATGAAGTTACCAATTCCACTTGAAATGGAGACAATACGTATCTTCCAAGTTTTTTTTTTCTTTTTCTTGCAATTTCTGAGAACACTGTTTCTTTGTGTTTCTATGAAGCAAAGAAATTAAATCACCAGAATGCAGCTAGGCCTTGAATGTTCCCCCAGGTCAATTCTCCAAACACATTTGTTTCTACACTCACAGAGTCTTTAATAAGACGTGCTTCTAATTGATTTGTGTGGCCTAGGGACAATGTGAAAGAGAATGCTTCTGTTTACCCTGGACTAATAGCAGCAGCCTTTCCTATGATAAATAGCCAATATTCTGTCCCTGTGCCCACGTGAGTGAGTTAGAAATGTCAGCCTTCCATTATTAATGCAGCCTCTTTCTCCATCATCTTCCTGGACGGCCCCTAAAGAGGACGGAGCACCTTCAAGCATGTTTATGCATCCAGGCTGGATAACGAGCCAGGTAGCTTTTCCTCCTGAGTCCTGTCAAAAATGCCACACTGAAAAAGATATAGGTGATAAAGTGTTAGTTAAAGGAGTATTGTCACATAAGAACTAAGCAAAATACTAATCAGCAGAAAACGTGTAAAACTACAACAGCCTTTAGAAAGTAAACCCATGGTGCTTAAATGCCAAGTAGGGTGGAATTGGAAGGGGCATCACAATGCTTGGTCTAAGAAACTGGTAATCCTCCGGTGTTCTTGGCCCTGCTGCATTTCCCACAGCAAGTCTTTGCCAATTCCCTGCTATCTTTCCACATCCCTGCTCCTTCACTGCCTTAAACAGAGGTTGACAAACTATTCTCCACAGGCCAGTCACCTGTTTTCCAAAACAAATGCTCCTTCATTTATGTACTGCCAACACCTGCTTTCAAACTAAAACAGGAGAGTTGAGGAATTTCATCAGACACCATAAAACCCACAATTGTAAAATATTTACTATCTGGATCTTCATGGGAAAAAAGCCAGCCTGTGATTTATATTTTAAGCCAAAGTTTCTAATCGTAGGCAAGATATCGTAAACATGCTTCCTGCTGTTGCCACTATACAATTTAATTAGAAAACATGGACAGAATGTATGTGGAAACTCTTGGATGATTCTGGAAAATGAATAATGGCAGAAAAATTAGGAATAAACACTCCAACTCTCTCTCTCTCTCTCTCTCTCTCTCTCTCTCTCTCTCTCTCTCTCTCTCTCTCTCTCTCTTTCTCTCTCTTTTCCACTTTGTATCCCAGCCTGGTTTCAAACTCCCAGGGATCCTCCTGCATCGCCCTCCTGGATACAGGGGTTAAAGTGCCAGGCTGATTTTACTGTTTTCTCCCCTCTATTAGAACTCCTATTATTTAACTGTACACATGGTTACTGCTGCAGAAACCCAGAGCAGAGCAGGGTGTCAAAGCCTTGTGTTTCTAGTCAAGGGGGAAATAAAGAGACACAAGGAAATTGTAAGGAACTGAATAGTTTGTAGAGAGAAACTTGTAAAAGCTACCTCCACATTGTTACTAAATTTTGGGCTTGATCCAAGCAAGTGAACAAGATCTTAATTAGAACTTAAAAGATTTTGGAAGTAAACTGCTCTTTCCTATTAAAATTAACTCAAAATTAGTAAAGATTTACAATCAATTCAAGACTTAAGGCACACAAATCTTTGATTCCTACAGGAAAATTAGAATGGAAGTTCTGTGATATTAACATAGAAAGTAAGTTCCATTATATCAACAAACATAAAATGGAAGTTCCATGATATTAACATAGAATAAAAGTTCCATATTAACTTAGAAAGGAAATTCCATATTAACAAACAGAATGGAAGTTCCATGATATTAACAAACATGGAATGGAAGTTCCATGATTTTCACACAGAATGGAAGTTCCATGATATTAACAAACATGAAATGAAAGTTCCACGATATTCACACAGAATGGAAGTTCCATGATATTAACAAACATGGAATGGAAGTTCCATGATATTAACACAGAATGGAAGCTCCATGATATTAGCAATGATTGCATGATTGTGGCATCAAAAACTACGTAGGTCAAACTGAAAAATTTCTAAAAAACAAAAGAAAAATAATGAATAGAGTGAAAAGCAATACAACAAATGGGTAAAGCATTTGTAAACTATACATCTTATAAAAGGTTAATAGTCCATTTAAAAGGGGTTGATAGTTAAAGTACCAAAGAAACTCCTACAACCCCAAAACAAAAAGATTAATAACCCTACTTTTAAATGGGCCAAAAACTTGAATAGGCACTACTCTAATGAAGTCATTCAAAAAATGTAATAGTATATTCATTGAGGAAATGTGAATTAAGATCACAATGGGGTCAATAGCATAGACCATATCTCTAGCAAGAAGAAAATGTCACCAAATAGATACAGGAGGCTTATAGAACCTCAACGAGGCAAGCCAAAATATATACCACACAAGCACATCATAGTTAGAAACACTAAATAAGCAGAACAAAGAAAAACGACTGAAAGCTGAAATGGAAAAAAAAACATAAATTATACATTAAAATGAAAATTTCATAAATAACATCTGATTTCTCAATGAAAACTCAGAAATCCAGAAGAACCTGGAGCAATACACTCCACATTCTAAAAGGCTACAACTACCAACTTAGACTGCTGTACACAGTCTGACCAATACAGATGCGAATGCACACAGCCAACCACCAGACTGAGCATGGGGTCCCCAAGGGAGGAGTTAGGGGAAGGACTGAAGGAGCTGAAGGAGTTTGCAACCCCATAGGAAGAGCAACAGTATCAACCAACCAGACCCCCCCCAAAAAAAACTCCCAGGGACTAAACCACCAACCAAAAAGTATACATGGAGGGACCTATGGTTCCAGCCACATAAGTAGCAGAGGATGGCCTTGTCAGGCATCAATGGGAGGAGAGGTCATTGATCCTGTGGAAGCTCAATGACCCAGTATAGGGGAATGCTAGGGCAGTGAGGCAGGAGTGGATGGATGAGTGGAGGAGCACCCTCATAGAGGCAGGGGGAGGTAGGGTTAGGGATTTGTGGAGGGGAAACTGATAAGGGAGATAACATTTGAAATGTAAATAAATAAAATAACCAATTTAAAAAAAAAACCTTAACAAAATCCTAGAAGCAATACTCAAACTGAAGATAAGAGTAAGCATAGCCAAGGGACTCTAGAAATAAAACATGTGAAGCCATAATTTAATGAAAATAAACCACAACTAAGAACACAAGTCAGCAAAAACTACAACTGCAATCTTTCATTATTATAAATGGCCTCAATGCTCCAATCAGAATTCCTAGGCTAGCTGAATGGATTTAGAAACAAAGCCATCCATCTGCTGTCTACCAGGAGCTAATCTTAGCTTTAGGGAATAGTTACCACCTTAAAGTGAAAGGATGGAAAGAAGTGTTCCAAGAAAATGGGATGATAAAGGAAGCAGGCATTGCCTTCTTACTGCCTGACTAAATAGACTTAGATTAAACCTAATCAGAAGAGACAAAAAATACTACATTCTAATCAAGGGAGCCATTAATAAGGAAAATATCCCAATACTGAACACAGGGGCACCACATTCCTGTTCACCTAATTTCATGAAAAAAAGCTTTCTAACAGAATTAAAGACTTAGATGGACACAAATCCAATAATTGTAGGTGATTTCAACAACCAGCTTTCTCCAATTGACAGATCATCTAGACAAAAGAAATAAGCAGAAACCTTAGAACTAAGTAACATCTTACATCAGATGGACCTAATAAATACATGTAGAATAGCTTATCCTAGCACCAAAGAATACACAATCAACTCAGGAACACATGGAAGCTTCTCTAAAACAGACCATATTCTGGATCATGAAACAATCCTTTATCAATACAGTAAATAGAGATCATCCCAGAAAGCCCAAACTGGACACAATGCAGAAATCAATGGATTGTAAGGAGCCTGGCCCCCAATAGATACCCCTACATCACAGCTTTTTTGTCTATGTCTCAGGGAACATCAGGGAAAGGTCAGGACATCTACTGTGAAAACGTCCTCCAAAAAGTGGCTACATAAACAAGACCAGAACAATAACAATGTCAACAAATTTCTATGGTGTCTCATCATTAAACAAAGAAATTAGGCACCATTCAGAACTTGAAATCCACCACAGGGACATCAGCACCTGAAACAATCAAAACAAAGAACCAGTCCACCTGCAAAAATGGGAACAAAACTAAGTACTATGGCTGGGAAAGCCTCTGAGTAAAATGTCTCTAAATGCACTAACTTTGATTTTTGGATTTTGTAGTTTTGCCTCTTATTAACTGGAATTTGCCGACGGGAATATGACTTTTGTCCATAAAAGGCAAAGAATTATAAGGCTCAGAACTGCATGATTTGGAAAACTTCTGCATGCAGTTGCTGCCAGCAGTAAAGATTTCTATTTGGGTTTGAAAGTGTCCATGTGGCAATCTCTAGTTTGCTTATCTCACAAGAAGTCAACATAAATCCAGAATCAAGACATCTACCTAACAAAAAACAGTATCAGATATTAGCACCTAGAATTCTAATCATCCCAAACCCAGATGCAGACACTAGCATAAAAGCATAATCAATACCGACCAGGACAATGTGCCTCCACTAGAGCCCAGCAACCCTACTATAGTAGACTCTGACAAATACAACATAGCTGGAGCACCAAACAGGGATCTCAAAATAGCCTGCATGAGAATGGTACGGTCCTTAAAGAGTAAACTACTAAATCCTTCATCTACGAAATAAGGTGTTTGTGGAAACCCAAAAAGCAGTGGAAAGAAATGAATACCTGTTCAATTCCTAAAAGTGGAAATAGAATCGATGATTCAAACCCAGACTGAGGTAAATCTTGAACTGGAACCTCATAGGCAAACATCACCAACAGACTACAATAAATAGAAGAGAGAATCTCAGGTATTTAAGACATGACAGAAATGGAGACCTCTGAAAAAGAAAAATATATTAAATCTAATAATGTCCAGGCATACAACATCCTAAGTGAGGTAGGTAACCCAGACCCAGAAAGTTAAATATGGTAATTATTTGCTCATGTGTGGATATTAGCTGTTAAGTGAATTATAAGCAAGTCACAATCCATAGAACCACAGGGGTTAGATATAGAGTAAGGGGCTAGAGGGGACAGATAGATCTCCCTGGGAATGGGATAGTTATGGATAGGGGCAGGGAGGATCAGTTGGGATGAAGAAGAGAAGAGGATAATAAAGGAGAGAATATGGGAGAGAAAGTTAAAACTGAGGGCTAATTTAGGCATAGAATGGAAACAATACATTAGAAATTTCTTAAAATATATACATAGATGAAGGTGATCTTAATGAAATGGCCAAATAATATGAGAGACAGAACCTCAACCGGACATCTCTTTTCAGCAAATGAAGCTTCCAGTATTGGAAACAGGTTGTATCTTAGCCAAAAGGGTCCCACGGGAACTCCACAGACAAGCCAGGTTGCTGCTTTCCATAAACTGACAGCAGGACCCGATTGGTAAAGATAATAACTACACAATTCATTGACTGTGGAGAGCTGGGACCTACCTAGAACTTTTACTCTTACTGGTTATTGTTCTTGGCTCTGAAAGGTACACTGCATGCAAACAAAGGAGAAACATAAACACCATATCATCTTCAAGACAATAATGGCAGAAAATTCGTGGGAGTAACCAAGCAATAGCTGAGTCACTTAAGGCCTACTCCACAAAATGTAATAATTCATATCCAACACTGTTTGTGTGATCATGAACTTGAGACTAGATAGCAAAGGGTAAAATAAAAGACCACTGTCCTACGAAAGTCATGTAGCAATAAAATATCTCCCAATGATATTCTGCTGTATTCATAGATCAGTGACTTGCTCAGTCATCATCAGAGAAGCTTCCTCCTGCAGCAGATGGGAACAAATACAGAGACCCACAGCCAGACAATAAGCAGGATGTGAAACACCTTGGAACACTCTACCCTAAATACAATGTCTCTATCAAATCCCTCCCCTCCTGGATCAGGGAACCCTGTGAAAGAGGAGGAAGAAAGATTATAATAGCCAGAAGGTATGGAGGACACCAAGGCAACAAGGCATTCTGACCAATGCAGGTCTGAACTCAGAGACTGAGGAGTCATGCACAGGGCCTGCATGGGCCTGCACCAGATGGGGCCCTAGAGCTGAAAGGAGAAGTGGACAACACCCCCAACTCTAATGCAGAAAGAAAAATCTCAAACTGACAACCACTTGCAAATGAAAGTTTAGTTTTCTCCAAGAAGAATCTCACTGGGGAAACTACTCTTAAGTGCACACCACATGCCCAGCAGTCAACGGCCAACAGAAAGACAAACTCAATGGGACCTTTCAGGGTTCCTTGTCTCATTGGGTCATGTCAGAGCTATTTTTTTAATACATATTTTTTTATTTTTGCCTTTTTTTTAATCCTACAGGTCCTTGTGTATATATTATGGATTCCAGTTTTGTGTTTTTATGGGATTCCTGAATCTGAGAATGAATGGGCCTTTTTATCTTTATCTATTTCTTGTGCCTTTTCTTGGACTCTTCTTCCTGTTTGTGTATTTTGTCCCATAACAAACTGTTTGGTTTTGTTTTATATATTATTATATTATATTGTATTTCTTATATTGTATTATTATCATTTACAAACCTGCTTGTTTTCTAATGAGAGGTAAAAAGCTGTGGATATGGATAGAAGGGGATGTAAAGAGGAGCTGGGAGATGCAGAGGGAAAGGAGATGGAGGACAAAACACATGAAACGAAAAACATCTATTTTCAGTAAAAGAAAAAAGTTAACCTCACCACTAAAAAATTACTCACCGAAGGAATTGGAATCAGGGGTTGCTGATGAGATTAAAGACCAGGATGACCTACAAGGACTTTTGCTGTTATGAGAAAGTAAACTACCATTTGTAACCCCTCTTCAACGAGAAGGGACAGAAGTCTTCCAAACAGAGAAGCAGAATGCATAAGAAGAACAAAATAGAAATCGAATTTACACCTGAAAGAAGTCTCTCAGTTTGGACTGTGGTATCCAATCACCATGGGTTGCATACCTTAAAGAAGAGATGGCTGTTTCTTTTAGCTCCATAAATAAAGATATCCACAACCAGGGAACTAATGGGCAGGCACAAAGCCTGACAAGACAGAATTTCACCTCAGTGTCAACATACTTAGCGGTCTATTCCCACAGCAACTGAGAAACTCCTGGTCTTTGAATGGCAAATAATTTGGGATAAGTCTGAGACACCTAAAGCTTCCTGGGCTGTGGATCACTGCCTTTCCATTATATCTACACAAGGAGGAGAGTGACGTTCACTTCCTTCATCTTTTCCTCTTACTCATAAGGGCTCAGGACCTAATGACACACCAAGGTCCTATTTGCAAATGTCACCACCTTGAAGCTTTCTCTTCAGCACATGAACTCTCAGGTGACAGAAACCATCAGTCCATAGCAAGTGTAATAACGAAAATGAAAAAAAATTCAAGACAAAGTGCTCATGGTTGGAGTTCTTTAAGAGGTGCCAAGACAGAACTTTTATACACAGTGACTAAAACAGTATAATTTATAATTTCTGAGCTTTAGATTAAACAAACATTTTCTAGTACTCCATTACTATCCTTTAAAATTACCTCAAAGACATATTTATTAACCACAAAAAAAATATTCTTTGCACAGTTTGGTTATGTTCTGGGCTTGTCTGCTTGCTTTCTTTAAGCAAAGTGAGTATCACCAAAGTCAGCCCACCACCATAGACAAATACTGTGCACTGGGGCAGTATGTGCCAATCAGAAGACGTTGATCAAAGACAATGAGTTGTGTTGAGAGGGTACAAGCACTCACCGAAAGAGTTAGTATGCCTAACTAAAGCAATATTTTAACACTTATGACTTCTGTTAATTGTAAGAAAAGGAAACAAGGGAAAGATCCTTGGAAAACCTTGGAAGTAAATGGGATATAAATCTGTTCTGGAAGTTACTGACTAAAAACAAAGAATACAAAGTTAAATGGACATCATGACTCCTCTTCTAAGTAGTTCAAAGCCTAGTTAATGTTGCAAATCTTTAAAATCAAACATATATCCACTAATCCATACAGAAAGAAGAGTAGATTTAAAAATGGATGATTAGAAAGCCCCTAAGTGAAATAACTGATTCAGGTACCAAATGACAACAGCTCATTTGACAAGATAGTAATGGGGAGGTTTAGAGAGGAGAGATTTAATTTTTCAGTATCCCAAGGACTAAAACAATAGCATCAGAATAAAATTAATTATCCCACATTAATGTTCATATCCAAGACACACAGAATACACACATGCGTGTGCACGCGCGTGTGCTTCAGTATGTTAAAATGTCATTTAAAATAGGGGAGGAAGACAATAAAGATAAAAGAATCTTAGGAAATACAAACACAGAATCAGGGTGAAAGAATTGCTTGGTTTGTGACTTGAAAGATAAAGAGAGACGGGAGACAATTCTTTGAGATAATGGTATTAGGTATTATTAAATAATTATCTGTCATTTGTTGAGTATTATGATGTCTTTGTAGTCACAGAAAAAGCAACATCACTTTTAGAGATCCACAATGGCATATGAAAGTAAAAAAAAAAAATGACATGGTGCCTCAGAGTTTTTAACACGTCCAAACTTATAAATATGAGAAAATCCTGATGTTGAGTATATAAAGCTGATTTTAAATTTCTATATTCCTGTGTCACTCATAATACAGGCTAACATGTAGTCCAGCCTAATACTTTAGTCTATAATATGTAAAATTTATAGATTATATCAGTGTCACAAATACACTAATTTTTAAATATTCCAATATAAATGTCATGAAAATATTACATAATCTGTCAGCAAAATTCCAAATGAAATTATGTAAAAGAAATGAGAAAAAGGATTTGAGCTTGTTTATAATTTCTCTCAAACACATAATTGCCTTTTTAATGTGACTATTATGAGAAGGATCACTTTTTAAGCATATTATCTAAATGGTTAAAATATGTCTACTGCACAGGCTGGATAGATAGCTTAGCAGTGAAGAGCACAGGGCGCTCTTGCGGGGAATCCATCTTTGTTTTCACCCACATGGTGTCTCATAACCATCTCTAACTCTAGTTCCAAGGATGCAACGCCCTCTGCAAGTCACCAGGCATGCACGTGGTGCGCAAGCAAACAGCAGACAGAACACCCATATGCATAATTCTCTTTAACGTCACTTATATTTATAGTCTTAAATGCCAATGTTTATTAAAAGGTACAGCTATCACATATCTTAAAATCAAACCTCAGTCCTTCACTGCTAATGGGGAAAAGTAAGGGGGAGGGAGAAGGGCATCAGTTTCTTAACCCCCTCCTATCCAGAAATTGGCCTTTCTACTATGTTCAACTGCTTCATATCACATTCTATTCCTCTTACAGTTTAGTCTTGGCTAGAGTACAGGATCTTTCTCCCTCCTCTCCAAGAAAAACTGAGACAAGACTAAGAAATTTGCCCAACAGTCACATTTAAAACTTGGGGAACAAGAAGAAAATGCACAGAGAGTATCATCCCAGAGGCCAGAACCACCAGCAGCAGCTGCAGCAGCAGCATCTGTCAGGAATCAAACACAAACTTGAGGTCACCAACTCCAACATTACTGAGTCAGTACAGGGCCCAGAACCAACACTTTAATTGCTAAATAAATTTTAAATCCTAAACTTGAGACTCTTCAGATTCTAATTTATTTGGTTTATGGATATCATTCCCAAATTTGGTAAGATATTAGGATTATGAAAGGAAGTGGAAAAGAAAGAAAACAACTAGATGTAATTTGTATTTGTTTTTATAAAAAATTTCAGATAATATATTTTAAGCATGTTTCTCCTCCCCCAAGTCCTCCCAGATTTTCCCCACCTCACCTCCCATCCAATTTTATGGTTTTTCTTTCTCTTTCTCTCTCTCTGACTCTATAAAAATTGCAGAAATGAAAATCAAAATGGGGGGGAAATACAATAAGACAAAATATATCAAAACCAAACAAAATGTTTACAAGAAATACCATTGAGTTCATTTTGTTTTGGCCAACTAATCTGTCATGGGACCCAGTTACACTCTCTTGGGGAATACTGGTTTTTCTTTTGCCCACAGGTATCATCAACCAATAGCTTCTAGGTTAAGGTGGGATCCCATGTCTTCTTCCCACTCTCAATGATGGAATTCCATCTGACTTGAACAATGTCTGTAGCTCTTGACTGCTGCTACAGTCTCTGACTGTTAAAGAATCCTGTGGGGTCTGGAAGACACTTAAAGTTAGCCATCACCTGTGTCTCTTACAATCCTCTGCATGGGCATTTGATGAAAGCATCCCATTTAGGAACCCAAGGGATCTCTCTGCGCATTGTCTCTGTGGGTCTCTGTGTTAACTCCAATCTACTTCAAGAAGAAGTTTCTCTGATGTGGATTTGACTGATATGGGCACTGATCTATCTCATTAGGAGTCATTTTGCTTCTACATCCCTTTAGCAGAATTATGATATTAGGTTTTCCCTAAGGCACATGATCTATCTAGTCTCTCTGGTTCTTGGATACTTTAGCAGTATCAAGTATGGGCTCTATCTCATGGAGTGAGTGTTAAGTCCCATAACCTTTGTGACACTATTGCACTGGCATATATTATAGGTCCATTGCTGCTATAGGTCCTAGAGTTTGTAGCTGGGTTGATGAGGACCTTTCTCCTCTGGTAGCAAGCAGAGTGTCTTCCAGTAATATGAATTCTCGTCACTAGAAGGGAAGTTTCTAGTTAGGCATGAGCTTAACTTCTCTGTGCTCTGTGATATAAATAAGGCCCCCAGCAAGAAGGCCCTACCATCAAGTTGTGGAGAGCAACTAATAACAATAGACTGCGATGTTTCAGAGGTGCCATGGGACCCCTTTGTCCAGTGATTCAATGAGATGTAACCCATTCCTGCAACTGGATGTTTTACTTGATGGCTTTAAAAAAAATTCAAACAAATTCCATATCCCATAAATATCTAAGTGAATTAGTAGCTTTTAAACTTCCCAGATATTCCAATGTGTAGTCTCACATACTGGTCCGTGATCCAGGTAGCTGGATTTTATAAGAACTCCTCTGATAATGTTTAGCTCCAGCCTGAGAACCAATGTTCAGTACGGGTTACATGCAAGATTCCTCACATTTATCTTCAGTTAATGACTTTCTAGCCCACCGCATGTCTGTTTCCAGACAGTATGAATTGCCGCCCCTCCGAACACACTAGGAATTCTCACAAATATGCCTTGAAGTAATAAAAACCAAGAAAAGAAGAAGAGAGGGAACATTTCTTATTCAGTGTATACCTTCCACCATCTTGTTTCCAGTTTAATAATCCTTCTCTCCTGCAGTCGGCGTTTATTAGGATTATCCCTGGCCTCCTACCCATAGAGAGTGACGTCACTAAAGAACTCAATATGCAGTCATCCCAAAATCTATCATAATGCAGTTACTTTGATATCTGAACATTAGATACCAACTTAAGAAACTGACAAAAACAAAAACCATTTCATTCTCTCTACAGACAGCAAAATAATGCAAGTGTCTATGTACCCAATAGCAGAGAATTAGCTAATTATGTGTATATATAGTTCACACTTATGAACTGTGCAGTGGTTTATGATGGACTGATTAAACATATATGGTTATGGAACACTTTGGAAATTAAGTTCTGAGCTCTTTGAGGGCCTTGAGTTTGGAAGAAGAAATTGATTGCTAACTAATATCATCATCTCCTAATAGAGAGAGAAATAGAATTAAGAAATGTTTAGATTTGGTGGCCAGAGGGTAGAGCTCTTTGGGAAAAATGAGGAGCCTTTAGAAGGTGGCACCTCCCTGGAAGAAGTGGGTCACTGAATGTTGACCTTAAGTCTCTGTAGATCAATACCACTTCCTGTTCATTCTCTGACATGATTGTCATGTAACCAGTTGGCTTCCCATTCTTACTGCCATGCCTTCCCTGTCATACTGCATTATTTCCCCTTATCTTAATTAGGGTTATTATTGATGTGATGAAATATCATGACCAAAGCAACTTGGAAAGGAAAGGGTTTATTCAGCATATGTTCCACATCACATTTCATCATCAAAGAACGGCAGGACAGGAACTCAAGGAGGAAAGTAACCTATATGCAGGAGCAGATGCAGAGGCCATAGAGGGGTGCTGCTTACTGGCTTGTTCCCCATGGCTTGCTCAGTCTGTTTTCTTATAGAAAGCAGGACTACCAACCCAGGGATGGCACCACCCGCAATGGGCTTGGCCCTTTCCCATCAATCACTAATTAAGAATATGCCTTACAGCCAGATCTTATGGAGGCATTTTCTCAATTGAGGTTCCCTCCTTTCAGATAACTCTCACTTCCATCTAGTTGACATAAAACTATCCACCACACCTCTTAAAGTGTAAGCCAAAGTAAATGTTTTCTCTACTTACAAAAAGAGAATTATGGTCAGGATTTTAAACCTGCATTTGCACCCAGATCCTCCACTTATTAACTGCAACAATTTTAACAGGTATTTACTCTATTTCAGCTTTTAGAATCTTATGTATAAAACATTCATGGTAACAATAGCTATCCGGAAGGACTTTGAGAGGATGTGTGTATGTGGTATATTGACAAAGTAGTTGCTTAGAGTTAGATGTGTGATCAACATAGGTAGTCACCACCATTTCTTTCAGAATACCACGCCCTGTCATTCATGCTTCTAAGAGTTTGGTCTTACCACTTTGCCTTACTGAGATGCCTTTAAGTCCTGTCAACCTGATTTGTTCATTCATCTAGCAATTGTTAAATACCTTTTATGCACTGGTCCTTTCTTAGGCATAAGGACAGAATAATAAACAAAAAAGATAATTCCCTCAAGGAAATATAACTCACTGATAAATGCCTTAATGGACAGGTATAGAATGAAATTTAAAAACAAGAGAGATATCTAATTTTGGAGAGGTAATATCAAATAGGAAATGCATATTCACTAGTCAGGTGACCTTGGACAGGTAATTTCAGCATCTGTGCTTCTGTGGTACCTAGCACATAGTGTTGTCCAGAAAATTAAATGCTTTGAAATCAAGATGGTATATGGGTCCTGGAAAGGACATGAGAGATCTCTAACCTAGCAAAAACTCTTTAGGGTTATTGTCTACAAAGATCCTCCTACTCTCATTGTTGGGCAATAATGAGGCAGTCAGGCAGAAGGAATAGCTCAGAAAGCTGATACTCCACTTGTATTGGGCTATATACACATTCCTTTTCTAACAATACACTTGGCAGCCCAAGGTCTTCATCTACATATGTTACACGCATGCACACACACACACACACACACACACACACACACACACCACTAATAATACAATGGGGTAACAGTCTCCCAGAATCACCATCACAAACCCTCCTTTCATAGACGGTATCTATTCAAAATATTCCTGGATACCAGGGTACTGGAATGAGAGACTAGTTTGGGGTACATGTATAATAAGTCTACCTATGGTCTCCAAGTGAACTTCTAGGGAGAATTTGCCTATGCATAATTGGAAGTGTATATGATTAAAATCAAATGCATGATGGGAAGTAGTAGAAAAAAGATTATACAATCTAAGCCTGTTAATCAAAATGCAGAATGACACAAATTATTCCCTCAGTTACCAACCCCTCTTTCTTCAAAATTCCATGACAAGAAAGCCCCAAACAATAACCAGGACCCCTGAATACTCTCGGATACCCATTGCTGAATAGCGATATATCTGACCTGCGTGTCCTCTGTTTCTAATGAAGCATCCTTGCCATTTTGCAGTGTGTGTGGCCTTCTTTTTCGATTTTTTGAGTATGATGCCAGAAACCTGCACACATTCCATTTAGATAGTGACCACAGGTAATGCCAGTAGATTATGTGTTGAACGAATGAACAAAATGTTCACATGCTGCAAGACAGATATCAGACTTGCCACGGTTTAATTCAGCTTAACATGACAGCATTTATTTCCCATGAACCCTAATATCTTCATTTGACTTCCATATAGTAACTGATATTGTATTTTCCCAGCATGTTCTTGAAAAGCTTCAAAAGGAAACCATTTTAGCCAATAAAATAGACATGATTTTTAAATAGCCTTTCTAAGCAAGGTCTTGTTTGCTCATTAATCTAGTCTCTTTCCATATCAAACCATATCATATTTTAATTATGAAACCGTAGCAATGCTTACTTTATTTCATGTGTGGATATTATTATAATATCCACTTTATAGAAGAACACTTCACAGGCTAGTATGTCTATACCCACGGCTATCAATTAGCATAAGCTGGAACTCCCTAAGACACAGGCTCCAAGTTCAACTCTCTTTTCATTTTCTTTCATTAAGAAAATGGCTTACATTTAAGTCTTATGGAGGCATTTTCTCAATTGAGATTCCCGCCTTTCAGAAAACTTTAGTTTGTGTCAAGGTAACATAAAACTATCTAGTACATTAGCCTCTTGTCAACTTCACGCACAAACACATCGCTGTTAAGCCATTTTCTATTTCTTGTTCATCCCCAAGATCATGCATTAATAACATCACAATATAAAATATTTTAAAAGCTTAAAATCTCTCAGTCCTTACAAATTTAAACATTCTAAAAATTCAATCACTTTAAAAATCAAAAGTTTCTCTTAAAACCTAAAATCTCTTTAAAAATTAAGTCTCTCAGCTGGGTGCTCCTGTAAAATAAAAAATAAGCTAAAGACTTCTTGACTCTCAAGAGGGAAACATCAGGGCACAGTCACAATCAGATCAAAGCAATATTTCAGTATCTAGGATTTACTCGCGATCTTCTGAGCTCCTCCTAAGGGCTTGGGTCACTTCCCCAGCTCCGCCCTCTGCTGCCCACACAGCTTGTCTTCTGGGCTCAGGCTCCACTTCTACGGCTGCTGTGATTATGGTCATTCCATGGCACTTGCATCTCCAAAACTGCTGGTGTCTCCCCTGCAAATGGGCTACATTTTCACCAATAGCCTCTCCTGGGCTTTCTTCATGGTACCAAGATCCAACCAACATAAGATACAACCTCGGTCACCTCTGGAACACAGCTTCTTTGTGCTGCCTCTCAGGAAACACATCCCAGAAGCTTTCTCCTCAATGATACTGGTTTCTTCTTAATCACAGCTGACCCGTCAGCTCCAACCAACCAACATCAATTGTCCCAACAAAACAAAGGTTTTACTTTAGCGTTTCTAGTCTCTTGTTAGTCACAGCCAATTCTTCAGCCCCAGCTGACCAGGCACCACAGATTCTCCACACAAATGACCTGGTAGAGTCTTTGCTCCCTCTGCAACTTCAGAAGCCAGGAAGCCACCATTGTCACAGCTCATCATGCTCATCTCCCAAGCTCCTACAGAGCAGCTTAGCAAGCATTGAACATCCCATGGCTTTTCTAGCCCAAACTCCCAAAGTTCTTCCACAATCCTCCCAAAAACAACATAGTCAGGTCTGTTACAGCAACACCCCACTATCCTGGTACCACCTCGTCTTAGTTGGGGGTCACTATTGCTAATACAAAGCATCAAGACCCCAAAACAACTTCGGGAAGAAAAGCTTTATTCAGCTTATATATCACAGTTCATCAGGACAAGAAATATATGCCAGGAACTAGGAAAAGTCCTCAACAAATGTTATCTTACTTAATTTTAACACTAAAGCCTAAAAAGACTCAATAATAGAGTTAAATTTCTGCTACATAGGTAGATAACTTTAAAGCTCATGTTTTCAGCCTTTTAGCCCGTTAACTTTCTGTTACTAGAGCAAAACAATTGAAATGATCAACTTAAAAAGAAAAGGGGTTTATTTTGGCTCACAATTTGGAAGCATCAATCTTTAACTGATTAGTTTTATTGATGTGGGATTTGGAGAAGCTCAGAAACTAGTGTCAGGGGACCATTATAAAGGAAGTCCATTCAGCTCACAATCACTGAAGAAAAAGAAAGAAGGCCAGGTCTGGTGTTCTGACATTCATTTCAAGGGCACACCCTCAATGACCAGAAGACATCACACTAGGTTCCTCCTCTTAAGTATCCCACCACCTTCCAAAAGCATGGCAGAGGTTAGATCAAGCCTTCTTGTTAGCCTTTTGGGGATGCTTTTCTAAGCCACAGGCAGTCCACCTGTGCTGCTAGTTATGGATAGAGCAACATCTGAGATTTCCCCGTGCTGCTCTCTCTTGCCTTGGAGCTACATTTACACACATGCTAGGCTTCTTCTTTGACCCTGCATTTTACGTCTCTTCCCTTCAGAGGGTTTTCTCTTCTGATGGGTCCCCAGGCTGTCTCTCAAATTCTTTGTGTTGGGTCTGTCGGTTCTTATCTTAAAAACATTGTTTTCTATCATGAATCTGGCCAAGGATGAGTAGGATACAATCTAGGCAGATCTGATTTAGGCAAAAATAAAGTTCCAATCTCATTGCCAAACAAAGAAACTAGAACACCCAGAAATCAGCTTGACCTCAAGTTATGATGACTCCTGGAATGTTGCTTCCAAGACAAATGGAACTTGTGAGACTCACCATCAGCATTAAAGCTGTGAGTAGTATGCCATGATGACTAATATTTAAATATTCCAGATACAAAGTCAGATGATGGGATAATATGTAAGTCACCATATTGGCAACATCTTAAAGACTCTTTGTGAATCTCCATGTAACCCAAGTTCAACTGGTTGGCACTCATATCTTGGTTGAATCACGGTTCCTAGCACTTTAGCCCAGCGAAGATGTAATCTCCCAAAGAGAAACCTATTGTCGAATGTGGTAGTTTGACTGAGAAATACACACACACACAGGCTTTGAACATTGTAGTCTTGTCCTAATACCTCTTTCTTCTCTCAGCTGCCTCTTCCTGCCATTGGCTGCTATGCATCCCTACCAGGATGAACTCTTATGCCTCTGCAACCAAAATCAACTCCTTCTTGTATAAGTTGCCTTATTAATAGTATTTTATCACACCAGACATGGGAGCTCATAGAAAACAACCATAGGAAACACCGGTATGGATGTGAGCATTCAGAAACTTTATCAAAGCTGCCTTTTGTAGAGTGCACCCGTAATTCTAGCACTGGGGTGTCAGAGGTAGAAGGACTGAAAGTCTGAGCTACTGAGAAAGACATAGCACCCCTAAAAATACTAATTAATTGGGCCATCTCAGCATAAACACAGCCAGAAATAAGAAAATTGAGCTTCATGTGTGCTGTCCCCTCATTATTAGAGTTACAATTTAGACATTAGACATTAAAAGCTGTCTCAGGCCCATAAAACATCTGTGTCTCTGGCAAGGAGACAAACAGTATGTGAAAGAGTTCTTTAACGATGTCAAGAGTTTCCTTTAGGCTTTATGAAAGAGAAAGGTACTATGCTGACAGGAACTGTGTCTATAGAATATGGAAGGACACAGGAGTGCACTTGTAAAGTCCCATCATAAGCACTCAGAAAAGTAGAGGGAGGATCTGGCTGTCCTCAGTAAGCCTTGCAAGATGAATGCAGTCTTAAGAGAGCCAGAGATGCAGGAGAATTACTCAGTATTGCCAATTCTAGCAACAAAAGCCCTCGAGACCTACCTACAGTCAGAGGATATGAGGCTCCATTGTAAGCAAAGCCCTAAGAATCTAAGTCAAAAAGGAAGTTTGGGGTGGGAGGGACACACAGTAGATGTTGCACAGTCCTTCCTTAAACCATCCCCTTTCCTCCTATTCTCATACAAGGTATGTGTTAAGACACAGTCATTGTCTGGGAGCCCAGTGGTTCAGTGTGCAGGGGAACAGCTGAACTCCTTTGGATAAATCAAGAATTGTAGAAAGATTGGGGACAGAGTGGGTGGATGAGAAAGACAGAGAACAGAATTCTACAGGAAACTGGTTAGCTGGAGCCATGCTCTGCACGATGTGGTTCTCTCTCGTTCAGTCTTCCCTCTCTCCTAAAAAATATGCCCACAGGAAACATGGGATTAAGGGTTATTCTGGGGGCTGGGGGAGGTTGGTGTGAGGAAGTGACAAAGACAGCCAGCGCTTTGCTGAAAGACAGCAGCAGGAAGCAGAACATGTAGGGCCAACACATCACACTTCCAGAAGTGAGTTGACAGCAAAAGTGGGGGCCACATACTATGTTCCCCACCCTCTTTCCTGCCTCCTAACACAGGCTCGGTTGTGAAATATGCCTCCTTACTCCCCACTCCCACACACACACACCAGATTTTTTTCAGCCAGCCTTAAGAAAGGGCCCAGACTCGGCCCTGTGGGTCCTGATTCCTCTCCTCGGAGATTACTCCAAGCTTTCTAGCCCTCCATGGCTTTAAACTCCTTATCTCCAACAATCTGTCTCTCTCCTTTTCTACCTCCATTGAAGGCCTTTCAGTATGCAGCTAACTTCAAGCACCTGCGTAGGATGGCAGGGACATTAACAGAGGGGCCTTCGAAAAAAACCAACTCACAAAGAAAACCAAAGGGTCTCTAGAGGAGAGTAATTTCTTCAAAGACATCAGAGCTATTTACTTACCCACCAACTGCTGGGTAACAATTATATCCAACACATAGAGTCTTTAAATGGCTTTTGGCATGACTTTTTACCCTTGACTACTAGTCTTGTCTTTTAAGAGTTTTTTTTAATGAGATAATATGAGCAGGCATGGTTAAAAAGAATGATAGTAGATCTCACTGTGTGAGCCTTGTCTAGGTTTGACCTCATGGTAATCTTCCTGTGTCCACCTTCTGCATGCTAAGATTACAGATATGTAACACTACACTCAGCTTCTTGGGAATTTGTGTGCTCTATGCTCTGCTGCATGTGATCCTTCTGTCTCAATTAGCTGCTGGTCTGATTCAGTATGAACGTCCCGAAATGTCTATACTCAGCTTCCTGTGGCTTTAGGGAGGGTAGCTAGAAAGCTGAGTGCGGTTGGGACTCTCAGTTTCTCTATTTAGTCTAAGAGGCTTTCTCTCCAAGGTCCTCCCAGTAGAACTATTAGACACTACATGGTTAAGCTCGGGCTCCAAGAAAATGAACTACAATGGTTCTCAACCTGTGGATCGCGATCCCCCCAAAAAAGACCATCTGAAAACACAGATATTTACATTCGATTCATAAAAGTATCAAAATTACACTTATGAAGTAACAACGAAAATAATTTTATGGCTGGGGGTGTCACTATGACATGAGGAACTGTCTTAAAGAGTCTGTGGCTTCAGGAAGGTTGAGAACCACTGATTATCAGAGACAATCAGCAGGAGCTGCAGCCCCCTAGTGGCCAGACCCAGAACTGGCTTAGCATCCCTCCTCAGACTACATCTGATCAATCCAGTTTCAGCGAGATCGTTTTAATCAGTCATGGAAATAAATTTATTCTCAAGGACAATTACTTGCTTTTGAGAAGAAAGATAAACATGTACATACTATCCCAGATCCTGGCCGCACAAATCGGTTTTCAGGAAGAGAGGGATTGCAATGGAAAACGGACATAGAAAGTCAGCATGTTGAGAGGAAAAAGAAAGCTCGATTTTAAGGCACGGTTTAACACACTGGGTGGGTTGTCTTGTTACTGCTCCATGCCGAGTTTGGGAGCAATCTGGGCTCTGAGTTTCCATTCTGCATTGCAGTAGCTAATGAATTCTTCCTCACAGCCATGGAAAGGCTGATAACACTCTCACTTCACATGACCACCACAGCCCTTCACACATAGAAGGTCTCCCAAACCCCAAGGTCTCCAGGGGAAGATTCTGGAACCCTCATAATTCTGTGGGTAGAAAACAGAAACGGAGAATATATCTCTCTACTTCTGTTCTGTGGATGCTCTCTTTCTTCAGAGAAAAGGTGCCAAGGCTTAGAACCATGTGACCATGGTGATCTCTTGTGGAGAAGGAAAAGGGAAGTTAGTCCTTATGTGTGTATGTTCGTGCCGCGGCTGGTGGATGCATCCCAACACGACCATCCAATGTTGGGGATAAAGAATTCCTATTTCCCTTTAGTTTCATGAGAAAATGTCAGGGTGGGTTGCTAAGATGAACACCAGTACACTCAGCCGGTAGACATAGCCTGAGTGTATAGTCAGTCCCGCAGACCCAATTATTTTGCATACATTCAAACAGTTAGATGGAAATGTGAGCTCCAGAAGACAGCAAGCATGACTGTGTTGCCTTTTACTGGATGTGGGCAGATACAGCAATCCGAGGGAGAAAAAGTCAGAAGGTTTGGATGCAACCAACATATTTCTTTACTAATCTCCATTTGTGGGCTATCCGCTCCCACTCCATGCAGGCATGAAAATCCATCAGAAAGCCCAACGTTTTCCTTACTAGCATTGTGTTACATTGTAGCTCCTTTAACTCTCATCATTTTGGTAGCTGTGTGTTAGAAAATCTTGTCAGGACCCTCCAGGCACAGTTAATAGATGCTCAAAGCCAAGCAAAGAGAAGTGGCCCAGACAATTAGCAAATTCAAGGAGAAATGTTTGTCGAGAATAAACAGACGAAGAATCTGAACGCTGTTCTCTGTCTCGGCGCGGCAGTCTTCTGTCTTTGTTTCTCTTCGGTATTTGCCCCATTCTTTCTTACTTGGTGCTTCCACATCAGTTCTAAACAAAAGAGTTCTTCTAGCATTTAGCATCTACGTTTAAAATTTCACACGACTCCCCAGTCTGTCTTCTTACATTCCTATGTGCACAGCTGAACCAGACACGATCATGACAGAGACAGGGCTCTCTCCCTTAGCCTGCGCAGGTTCTGGGCTCGCCTTACAGATGTTCAGTAAAAGCAGGTTCATTAGAATGCCTAGACTCAAAGAGAGCAGATCCTTCACTGAGGCCATGTGTGCTAAGCCGGAGAAGCAACGCATGCGCACGTTACACAGCACGTCCTGTGTTGGGAAAAGGCTAGAAGCTCCGCTTTCAAGGAGGTGGTAGGAAAAATACTTTCGAAAACCCTGACAGTTTAAAGTGGAATGTTTTTATGTCGTTCTAATCTTTTTGTTGTTTTCTTCCATTCTCGTTGGTAACTTAATTTATCACTTTATCCACGTGGCTAGTTATCTCTTCTTCGCCTCAGTATTTCCATGCCCCTGTCAATGTGTCAATCCATCAGTTAACACACATCTGAAGCACTCAGTCCCCGCCCCCAGCCACTGCCTGACTTCCCCATCATTCTTGACAGCAAGCTTCTATTTCCTCGCTGACTCTTCTTTTCTTCTGGGCATTCTATTCTAAACCCACCCCAATCAGACTTCCAGCCCTGTTTCTCTCAAAATCTTCCATCAACAAGGTCATGGAATAAGCTCTATTTTGCATATTTTTATGAGTAACTCACTCTCTTCTCCTTGTTCCTGCTAAACAACGCTTGGCACATTCCAGCCCTCTTGGAGAATTCTGGCCTCTTGGATTGCTCAATGCTTTTTTTTTTAACTAGACTTCTTCCCAACCTCACTATCTACATTACCTGATGTCTTCATTTTAACCAGTTTAAATATCAGAGCATCCTAGGGTTCCATCTTCTTTTCTTCACCCCTTATTGCTCCTTAGACAACTTCCGTTCATCGCTCTGCTCTGACAACCATCTAGTGCTGTACTCCAGCCTCAGCCCCACTTCCCTTTTGCAAGCTCATGCGTCTAATCATTTACTTAATATCCCCATTTAAATGTCTTAAAAACCACCCGACTTTGCATGACCAAAATGGAATTTAATAATCGAAATATTTAAAAGTAAAAATGCTTCTCCACAGTCTTTCATAACTCAATAAATAACAATTCTAATTGTTTCCATCAAAAAAAAAACTTCAGATGTGTCATCAACTCATTCTTCTCATGGCTGGAGGTGGAGTCTGGAGTGTTCCCCATGGGTGTTTAAGATTGTCACCCTATGGCACTATGGGAAGGTAACAGAACTGTTCAGAGGTGACCTAATGGAAGGAAACTGTGTAATTAGGGGATTTTTTTTCAAGGGGATATTGGAACCCTGCCTGTTTGTCTTTTCCTTCTGGCCACCCTTGGAGAACAGCTCTTTTCTACCCATTCCTTCTGCTCTGATCTACTGTGCTCTCACAGGCACAAGCAACCACAGACCAAATGACAGAAACCAAGACAAAAGGAACTTTTCTTCGTTCGAACTTAGTTCAAAGAAAGCTGAACTAAGGTATTTCCACACCATACTCTGGCCCTACTGGGGTCTATATTCAGAATATATTTCCACAGTCAGCAGATTAAGTCTCCCACTTCCTGGTACTTTCTTATGCTAGAGCAAAAACAAACAAACAAAAACAAAAAGAACAAAAACAAAACCTAGCACATACAGTGAGTTGTATCTCACTATTTCTCCTTTTTAAGCAATGTTAAAGATATTTCAAAGAACACAAAAGCCTTCCCCTACAATTTTGGAACTATGCAGAATGCCTTTTATGACTTTGATTCTCACAATAACACTGTAAGAAAAACAAGCCTGATTTCTTAATTACCCCTAGACTAAAGCCAAATGACTCACAAAGTAAATGACTTTTTTTTCCATACCTGGTAAGCAGAAGAAATTGAATTGACCCCAGGTTTGCTCAACTCTAAATTGGTCATTGTTCTTGCTGCCGTGTCAAAATGATGACAAAATCAACTTTAGAAAATAATTTATTTCCGTCCACAGTTTGAGGGTACCGTCCATCATGGCAGGGGAGGCCTGGCAACAGGCGAGGGAGACAGGTGATCATATCGTGCCGGCAGTCAGGGTGCAGAGCGAGGCTTTCTCCTTTTTATTCGGTCAGGGACCCAAGACCATGGAATGACTGTTCATATTCAGGGTAAGTCTTTCCTCCCCAGATATTTCCAGTCCACAGAAAGTACTTTTGCTTCTTCAGTCTGTTTTCCAGGAAGGGGACAAACCACTCTGCTCAATCCTCTTGCCATTTAGCGAAGCTGCGGGCCCTCTGTAATCTGCAGGTCCTCGGATTCTCCGACCTCATCCACCATGTGCCTTCCCCTACTCCCAGTCTAGGTACCTAGGCTGTCGGCTGTTCCTTGTGTATCCCAAATTTCCCATAAACACCTTTGCATTTCCTTTTGACTCTGCCTGGAAGAGCCTTACTGCAATTCTCAGAGGCTCCTTGCCATCTGTATTAGTTGCTCAGAAAAGCCCTTCTCAAGCATCCTCCATTCTCCAATCCCTCACCACCTATCGCTCTCTATCCTCTTCTTCCTGCCAGTTGCCTCACTAAGAGCTCAACATCATTTTGCCAAATCTTGGCAATTACTTTACATATGTGTTTATGAGTTATCTTCCAAATGGGATGGAAATGCACAGAAAATACTTAACTGCATGCAGCTCACTTCTGTCTGCCCAGCACCTAGAGTCTGGATAATGGGAAGCCCCGAATAAATTGTTAATGAGCAAGGGAATGCCAGAGGCAGTTTAAGAGAAACTAGTTGAGGAGGGGGAATATAAAAAGCCTGTCAGAGTAACTAGAAATGCAAACAGGTTTCAGAAAATAACGCTTCGTTCAATCTGAGAGTTTTTATCAGAGACAGAACATCTCTAACCTAATTATGTTCACAGGAATCTGATTTTTTTTTTAAGTACCGTTAAAAGGCACAGCAAACACTGGGAATGTCAGACTTCCTGACAAGAAAATGACAGTTGAAAGTTTGTCAGGAATATGTAATGAACATCTTATGACCGAGTTGACTACGATTAATAAATTGTACCTCAAATTACCATGCAAGCAGTGCATATGGAATTTAAATGCTTTCAGTTATCTTTATAAATTCATGTTACTTCTCCTCTTCTTACTTATTATGAAAGGTTATTGCTCTCCATTATTTATAATTTAAAATTTTGTCATAAACTTCTGAGAGGCATTCATTCTATTTCCCCAGCTCTGTTCATATTTAATCTGTTCATTCATGTGGTGTTCAAACTACCTGAATATTGTAGAAATAAATCTTTGGCATCTTTGTTTTACAAATGAATCTGAACTAGGAAATATTTCTTAGACACTGTGAGAGTCTATATAATAAACCATCAACTAGAAGCCCTGCTAGGCAATCTCCCTCTCTAAGGCTCTGTTTCTCCCATGCCAACTGACTTGGTAAACAGCCACAGCCCAGATGACTTCCCTGTAGACAAACCATTGCACCACGCACCCTGCACAGGTTCCTCAGTCTCTGCCCTCCATTCAGAAATGGTCCTCACTAACCTCCAAGGAAACCACTATACTTTCAGAAATACAGAATAGAGATGTACTTTCTCCTATACCCTCTACGTGTGTGTGTGTGTGTGTGTGTGTGTGTGTGTGTGTGTGTGTGTATGCATGTATACATATGCATACACAGAATGTGATAACTCTGGAAGATGATAAGAAAGCAAAAATTTCTGGTTGAATCGTTTAACTTAAGGAACAACACAGTGGTGATTTTTTGGCCTCATATATCCCCAAATGTGTACCTCAGAAGACAACAATTGGGAAATCCAAAGAAGAACAGACCAACACACACACACACATACACACACACACACACACACACACACACACACACACACACCACACAAGCTGCTTCTTCCTAACAAAGGGACCAGTAAAGGCACAGACTAGGTGTGATGGTCAGTATTTGCCACTTAACTGGATCCAGTACCACCTAAAAGTCCAGGTTCCAGGAGCCCCTGTGATGATGGTCTTGGTTAGGATTACTCAGTTGGGAAGACACACCCTAAGCGAGGGCGGCACCTTTCCTTGAGCCTGGGTCCAGGACTTTATAAAAAGGAGAAAGCTAGCCTTCACTGCTCTTCTGTCTGACTGTGAATTGTATGACTAGCTGCTTCAAGCTTCTACAGCCTTGAATTCTCTGCCATGACAGAGCACACCCTGGAGCTATGGAAAAGAGGGCGCTCTTTCTCCTTTAAGCTGTGTTGGTCAGTTATTTTATCACAGCAATAAGAAAAGTAATTAAGACACTATAAAAACAAAAATCTTAACAACTACTCTTTTCCAGCCAAATACCAGTGAGTAAGCCCACCACAACCTAATCCCTCACCATAAGCAAACTCTGCTCAAAATCTACCACAGGAAAACAGAAAAACTGTGAAACCATCTATTATTTGAGGTCTAGGTAGAGTTATGAAAATGCTTAAACGTGGTGCCAAAATCATGATGTATAAATTTTTGAATGGTGGATCCCATCAAAATTACAAACTTTTGTTCTATAAATGAATCTTATGTAAAATATAAAGAGAAATACTACCATGGAGGGGGGAATATTTGTAATCTGAAGACAAACCACCATCTAGAATATAAGTAAGCAATAATCAAAACTCAGTACTTTTAATAAAATCAAATTTTAAAATGGGCAAAATACATAAAGACAATTCTGTTAACATAATATAGAGCAGTGTGTAAACATGGAAGAGGTGGTCAGTACCACTAAGTAGTAGGGAACTGGAAATTAATAGCATGAAGAGATGCCATTGCAATCCTGTCTAGCTAAAATAAAAAGCAGAAACAGCAACCAAGTGCTGGAGAAATGTGGAGAAGCCACATCTCTTAGCTAGTACTAGCAGGACTGAAAATTATACAGCTGCTATTCACAGAGCTGGAGGCTTCGCTCAGCCATTTTGTCTCTGGGCATTAATCCCAGAGAAGTAAAAATTAACATTCATGCAAATGTCTTTGTATTGATATTTATAGATCTCTTATTTGTGTAATCAAAATGGTGGAAGCAACCTATATTGCTTCACTAAGTAAAAAAAAAAAAACCAATAATAATTAAATCCTGTAGCACAGTTATGCTCCTGAATATAATCCAGTTATTTTAAAAACCTGTTGATATATATAAGAAAAATGAAACATGGTAAAGCTCCAGAGACTCATGTTGAGTGACAAAGCCATGTCCTGCTGCTGTATAGCTTCTGTCTCTGCCACAACTAAGTACCTCCACCCATGCTTATACAAACTAGCATAACTCAGGGATCAAAAGGAAATCATGTAGAGTTGGTCTATTCAGTAAGAAAAAAAGGGTCCTGAGGAAGAAGACCAGAAAAGCATGGGTACTGGGGTAAGAGGCGATACTGGGGTAAGGAGAGGGAGGCATCAATGTAACAGCAATGCATTGTGTTCATGTATTAACTTGTCACAAAGAAAAAAAAGAACCTAAGAGTGCTCTAAATATAAATATATATCTTTTTAAAAAATATATAGGGCATATCACAGGACAATTTCATTTTGGTTTTAGTTCTCTCAAAACTCTAAGGCTCATATAGCAGGAGTAAAAAGTGTGCAAAAATATTTACATTAATAATTACTGATCATAATACATCTCAGATTAATGTGAA
The DNA here is from genome assembly GCA_036184795.1 of Tokudaia tokunoshimensis. Taxonomy (NCBI): domain Eukaryota; kingdom Metazoa; phylum Chordata; class Mammalia; order Rodentia; family Muridae; genus Tokudaia; species Tokudaia tokunoshimensis. The sequence continues at coordinate 51,284,873 of BTHU01000011.1, read as the reverse complement.
TACTTTTCCTCTTGCATTAGGTCAACCCATGTTCAGTGGAAAAGAGATCTATGGAAATTTTTTTGGTAGTTGAGTCATCCATCTTAGATCTCTGTAACTTTCTTTGTATTAGTTTTTGTTCAATACTTAGGAAGAAAAAGGGTATGTGCATATTAAGAGGACATTGTTTTTCAAGGGATGCCATGAGTTGTGATAAATTTCCATACCTGGGCTATGTGAACCAGCCTGAAACCTGGTTCCTTGGTTTGAGCAGGGACTCAAGTATATCCTTGTTTTCTCAAATACAAAAGATGATGGTAATATCTTCTTACAAAACAAAAATCATTTTATTTAAAATAAGTACCCTCAAATGTAACTTAAAATATAATTTCTGTCATTTTACCTTAAATATAATAATTTCTACTGATTTCCTATAGACTTCTGCTCAGTAAGAGTCATGAGGTTTTGTGTAGTCTATGGGCTGACGGCAGCCGTAGCTCCCTCTCTACCCTGCAGGTCTGTGTGTCTATGGCGGTTTTGTAGATGGGCCCCTTGGAGAAAGAGCAGGAGTGCTTGGGTGTTATGGAGTAGACAGGGTAAGCACAAGAGTAACAGCTCCTCATAGACAAGCGCTGAGTGCCAAGACAGTAGTTGCTGACTGTAGTGACTGGATATTAAGAGATGGAGTGGGCTGTGTGCACAAGTCTGGCCTCATTCATGTGAAGTGAAGTACAGAGTCTAAGAAAAGTAACTCCCAGCTCTCAGCATGATGTCGAAGATATTCTCAGAATACTTTTCCTTTCAGGCAAGTGTCAGGAATTGAGTCTATAGGCAACGAACACACTGAAAATCCACCAGGTTTAAGTATTAGAGACGTTGTGCTCTGTACCATCAGAATACAAGTGTCTTCTGAATGGTAGCATGCCAACTCAACAGCATTACATTATAAGAACTAGGCAGAGAGCTTGATCATTCCTTGACAGAGAAAGATGACTGGATCCAGAAACATTGTCTTCTGGCAACTTGGCATATTTAACTGGGTAAAATAAAAGATCCTTTTCCCCGACATTTTCTATGAACAAAACAAGCTTCCAACTTGCTTCTCCTCACATGGAAAGAGGATAGGGGTGGAAAGGACAATTAGCCAGGCCCGCGCGCTACCTAGAACGCCATACTTCCTTCAAAGCTGCTTTGTTCTAGAAGCACCATCATAATCAAAACCGCCATTGCTCCATTTATTGATGGTCCTTCACCTGTCAGATATGAAACCTAGAACTTTCTGGATGCCACATTTTATCGTGGCAACAACCTACAAGGTATTGCTATCCTATTTCATAAAAGAGTAAACTGAGACTTAGAATAGTTTGGTCAGCTTAATTTTTCAAAGTAAACTCTAAAACTTCTCATTAAAAAATACTAAAACAAATGCCCGACTTGTGCCTGGAAAATGGATAAGATGATGGTAAGCTCTAAGAAGCCAACACCAGAAGGCACACAAGCTTAGCTCTTTCGTTGTTGTGTTTTATGGTCGGTCAGTCAATTAGTCAATTTGTTGGTTGGTTGGTTGGTTGGTTGGTTGGTTGGTTGGTTGAGTAGTGGTTTGGTTTTGGTTTTTTGAGACTTGGTTTTTCTGTGTAACCCTGGCTATCCTAGACTTGCATTGTAGACCAGGCTGGTCTCGAACTCACAAAGATCTGCCTCCTTCTGCTTCCCAAGTACTGGAATTAAAAGAGGATCGCCACCATGCCTGGCAGGTGAGATTTTCCTATGCATGATGAGATACATGAAAAATCAAACCAATAACTTAAAAGGGCAGAGGGTCCTTCTGGGCTCGAATGCTTCAGCCCACCTACTGGTTTCTTAGCTTAAGATCCAACGTAAGGCAGAAACATCATGGAGACTGCTCCACAATTAATTGTGACTGGGAAACAGAAAGAGACTAGGGCCAAGATAAACCCTTCAAAAGCATATCCTCCATGACCTGCTTCCTACTACTAGGCCCTCCCTCCTAATACCTCTGTGACATCAATGAGGTAAGTATTGCTAAGTCAGAGCCCCATGATCCAGTAAGCTTTCAGTAGTACCATGAGCTAGGCACCAAGCCTCCAAACAGGAACCTTTGGGGATATTTTATGTCCAAATTCTGAAGTCTCTGGACTGTTTGATTCCCATTTATTGAGAGGATGGGTTACATCTACAATGAAAATTGAATTCCTTGATCTGATTAGATACCTGCTGTGTAAAAACATGGAGTTCCTTGAGAGCTGAACACACAGAAGGGATGAAGCAGACACTAGATAGGACTAAACCTGCTTAAAATATACTAATTTTAGAAATGAAAGGTAAAATAGAAAATTCAGAAAGTATCAAAAAATAATGTTGTTTGTCATAACTCTAAACGAGATGCCTCCAGCAAATCCCTCCCCTTGGAGCTCAGAGAGTCCCACGGAAGAGATAAAAAGAGTATAAGAACCAGAGGATATCAGGAGAACAAGGCCCTCTGAATCAACTGAGCAAAGCTCATATGAACTCACAGAGACTGAAGCAGCAAGTTAAGGGTGTGCACAGGTCTATACTAGATCTCTGCATACTCATTGTAGCTTTCAGCTTAGTATTTTTTTTATGGGACCCCTGAGTGTGTGAACAAGTGAGTCTCTGACTCTAGTACCTTCTTTTGGGGTTATTTTCCTTCTGTGAGTTCACCTTGTCCAACTTGGAGGTTCTGTTTTGTGGTTGTTTTATCTTACTCTATTTTAATTTGTCTAAAAAATAAATTTTAAAAAGAGATAATGTGTTTGTGTGATTAATCATAAAATGCCATTGAGTAGTGAATATACATGTTTATAAACTCATCTGCACATAAATTACAGAAAAGATATTTAAATAATGTTATATTGTTCTGTCATAAAATATCAGTGATTGTTGACTTCCACTGCATACGTCTGTGTATCTGCGTGTGTCTGTGTGTATGTGTCTCTGTGTGTGTCTGTATGTGACATAATTAAAACCTAAAGCAAGGGGCTGGAGAGATGGCTCAGCAGTTAAGGGCACTGACTGTTCTTCCAGAGGTCCTGAGTTCAATTCCCACAGATGGCTCCACAATTACAGATGTCTCACAACCATCTGTAATGGGATCTGATGCCCCCTTCTGCTGTGTGTCTGAAGACAGTTACAGAGTACTCATATAAATAAGAATAAATAAATCTTTAAAAAAAACTAAAGCAAATTTAAAACAACAGTAACAACACACAGTGGTTATTAGCCAATTAAAATTTTTTATACCAAGACATAATAAAATGTAAAGGTGCATAGCTAAATAAAAGATGACATAATAGGAAAAGATGAGCAGAAGTGAGCAGTGAGATCAAGTACAAGCACTGGGCAAGATGCAAACTTGAGTACATCTCTTTACATTCCCAAAGGCATGTGTGTCACAGATTCCGCCTCTGTCATACATAGCTGTCACTAGCACTGTGCGGTGTGAAAGTGAAACACGTGGCTCAGTTACCATCCATGCGTCACCCCCTCCTTGACTCTAAACCACGATAGGAACGTGTTTCACGCAGAGCCAACTGCTCTATCCTTAATTCTGTGAGGGCACATAAGAATGTATTATCCATAGGAGAACACTACAATGAAATGTCCATAGCACTTTCAGAATTAGGAAGGTTCAGAGAGTTTTTAGTTTAGAGAGTTTATGCTTTTCTGGGTGGACAAGCAATGGTGGGTGGCAATGAGTTACCAGACTGCTATGCATCTTCTGCCACCAATCCATAATGCACAATGGGACATCTCAAGGGAGCTTGGCTATGCTGCCATAGTTAACAATGTGGAGCTGTGCCCTTTCCTCGGTGGGATGCCACCAACCTGTGTGTCACTAGAGTGGATGATGATCAAATTCCAGCAGCCAGATTCAAGTGTGGTGGGGAGAAGAGAACTCCTATCAATTATTGAAGGGTTTCAAGGTGAATGGGACTCAGCAAGAACAAGTTTCCATTCACAAGCATCCTATTATTAGATGCCGCAGGAGGAACTGGAACATTAACATCCACAACACAGTGACCAAGAATTTAGTAGGCTGAAGTTTCTGCCATGACTCCTCGTTTCTCCTCCAGGCTGCAGAAGAAACAAGAGTCACAGAAGATCTCGAGGGAAATGAAAGTTGAAATCTGAGACAGACCTTTATGTTTGAGTCAAAAGATCATAGACTGCAGGAAAAATATCACAAGTACATCCCTGAAAAGTGAAGCACAGTGATCCTTGCAGCATGCTCCCAGCACTGCCTATGGGCTGCATGATGGCTTCTCCAGTCGTGTCTAGGCCACTTTCACTGGCTTGTTTTGAGTTTTAGAATACCCTGGTTTGTATACAATGGCTATAATTTCTTATTATAGAGGAAAATGTATCTGGTAATAAAATAAAAACAGCAAGCAGAGTAGAAGAGAAAAGAGTATGTGGATAAATAAAATTGTTTTATACTCCGCAATCTTTCTTTATAGCCTTTGGCTGCGGGGGTCAATAGCGAATGAGTGTAGAAGCCATGGATTATGATCACCCTCAAAATAGGTGATAACAAAATTCGGAGACAGTTATACAATCATGAAAGATGACTATATTACAGGAGAGTCTTCTAAACATAAAAAAAAAGCCACAGCAAGGATCTTACAGATTTCTACTAAGTCTCTAAAAATTCAAATTTCTTGGCATTCTGCAAAAAAGTAATCACTTGCCAAAATGGTGTCTGCTCTGTATCTAAGAAATAGCAGAGGAGATCTGTTTATATGTTAACCCCACATGCTACTTCCTGGGAGGAAAAACCAGAAGCAGAGGGTTCCTGATTTACTCTAGAGTGACCTTGATGAAAAGAAATACAAAGAATTACAAGATGATAGACAATTATTTTAATCAGGGCTCAGTAATTATTTTTCTGTTAAAAAAAAAAAAGCTTACTAGCACAGGATTGCTGTCACTGCTGCCATAATACTATGACTCTTTTTCTGTAGAAACATGAACACACATCTACTAACCCCAGATAAGGAATCAGTGGTAGACCAAAGGAGAATACCCCCAAAGACAGACTTGGTTACTTGTGGGAATATGGGTGAGGCGTTACTTAAACTAACGGAAATGACTCAAAAGTTTTATATAAAAGCCCACCCTAGCATGAAACCTGGGAATCTGGTATATGCTACACAGTCTGCAGGCAGCTTAATAGTTGGGAGAATGTCCTTTCCAGGCTATTGAGCTGGTGTCTGTTTTCTCCAGACAGATGTGCTGGTCTGGCAACATATTCCAGAGCCCTTCTCACTTATATGTGCTTGAGGAAGAAGGATGTCTAGTATACCTGGTCAGTTTCAGGGACTTCCTGAAGTTAAACAAGTTTCCTTGTGGAGTGGAATGTTTCACCTCCCTTTAGAACATCCTGTGTTTCAATAAGCATCCCTCCAAGTTGGGGGCTTTTATCTTGGAGGAAATTTCCACATAAGGTGTGATAACTCAATTATGCCACTGTAGCAAGAAATAAATCATGGGTAATATGTAAGTGAGTACATATAGCTCAGCCCTAATAAAACATCACAAGGGAAACAGAAAGCAAGTAGTGGTCTGCAGGTCATCGTGTGCAGACCCCTGCTATAGAGAATACACATTGATCCTAGTCATAGGAAGGTATTTGCTCTCAAGAGAATATTGAAAGCTGCACAACCACTCTTAAGTGTCTGATCTCAGTACTTTAAAGCCCACTTCACATTGAATAATGTGTCTGCTGGAACCCAGGACTCTCATTGTTTGTGGGACACTGCCTTCTTTACATTTTGAAAGATGCTACTTCTTGATGTTTGAATGCAGATCTCATTTATTTTCATATGCTTTAGAACTACAATATCAAAACCTTAAGACAAATGAAAGGAAGTCTTGATACAAAGTGTAACTCTTAAGGAAAGAACAACTAGTCTACCAGACTAATTTAAGCATGATTCATTCCAACATAATAACACTTCTAATGTAAAACATATAAACAGGAACATTATGTTTCTGTCTTCTTTCAGAGGTACCATTACAAAAAAAGACCATGAGTTAGAAAGAAAGGCAATCTTCATTTTCAACATTGCTATACAGGACCTGCCTGTATAAAGAGCTCCAAGATCAGAGGAGGTCAGAGGGACAAAGCTGAGAACATCCTTGTCATTGCTGATCTCAGATGAAGCTGTCAGCATCCATCTCTTCCCCAAGGCCACAGACTGAGAAAAGGAAGGCTGACATCCCCTTTTGGGTAACAGGATGGAAGAGGACTGAGGAAGGCATGAGCTTTCTTATCCCATTTGAAAGAGAAAGGGCTCTGAAAGGTTATCAATAAGTCGTGGTGAGTGTCGACGGGCAGCAACCGTGTTTGCATTGATCACAGCCATTCAGCATCAGGGTCTGCTGGCTGGGGAGACTGAAGCCATGGGCACAGGTTGGGAGTGGGATAGAGGGAGAGCAAGTGGAAGGCAAGAAGGAAGAGAGGACAGAAAAAGCAAAAGAAGAGGAAGAGGACAGAGGTAAGAGGAAGAGATGAGAGGAAAGGGGAGAGAGAAAAAAGGATGGAAGAGGGGAAGAATAGAAAGGAAAGGGATGAAGAGGAAGACAGAGGAGTAAGAGAGGGGAAGAGGGGAGATAAAGGGATGGAGAGAAGGAGAGAAAGGAGGGGAGGGAAGAAAAAGGGAGAAGTAGGGGGAGGCAGTGAGAGGGGGAGATGGGGGAGCAATGAGGGATAACGAGATGGGAGGGCAGAAATGGGGAGAGATGAGGAAGAGACAGGGAAGGGGGAGGGACAGGGATATGGAAGGAAGAGGGAGGGGAAGAGAGGAGAAAGAATAAATATAGACAAATAAGGAACTTGTCTAAAACACACTGGATAGGACCATGCTCTGATCTTGTGGAAAAATTCTGTAAGTAATAGGAAGAAAACACAATTTAAAAAAAAAAAAAGGTTGAATACCAAGAAAAATTTTATCTTCTCAAAAACAATTTCATGGAGATTAGAATTTTGATCAAACATTATGATGAGACCATCAAGACCTTCATGAAGCAATCTCCCATGCAAACAAGGGCTGCAAGCTTGAATCTAAATCTAGGATTGTAGAGGGATCTCAGAGGGAGACCTAGACTCAACTATCATCTCCCAAGAATAAGGGACAGTCATGGAAGCAATTGTGAAGAGAGACAGGACCAGTCACTCGTGTGTCCAAAGACTGAGGAGGCAAGAGGCTTTTCTCAGCCGTGAAGGGTAACATGAACAGGTTGGCATTTAACTCATCACAAGATAGTAATCAAATAAGTCAGCATAAAGAACAGCCTCTGCCTATCTGCCTATCTCAGGTTCAAGACCTGAGAGTCCCGGATTCCAGTAGACAAATTATTCAATGGGAAGTGGGTTTTAAAGTACTGAGATCAGTCCACAATTACAGGTTCCAGTACTATGTTTCCTTTCCCCCCATTCCCCTGCCTTGGGAGGCATCCCCTGCTAAGACATTAAAAGTGAAGAGTCCTGAGGATTTGGAGAATCTGACACGCCTACAGACTGCAAAGCTAGGTGTGACCAGCAGGGGCCCCTGGCATGCAAAGGGAAAGCCACTAAAGTGAAAATAGCTGACAGATAATCTGGGTCACTTTTTTTAGTGTGTTTTTTTTATTGAATATATTCTTCATTTACATTTCAAAGTTTATACCCCTTCCGTGTTTCCCCCCTCCCCGAAAGCCCCCAACCCATCCTCCCACCCCCTGCCTCCAAGAATATGCTCCTCCACCCAACCCACCCTCCACAACCCCCACTCAATTTCCCCACACTGGGGCCTCTATTGAGCCTTCACAGGACCAAGGACCTCTCCTCCCACTGATGCCCAACAAGGCATTCCTCTGCCACTCTTTTGGCTGGAACCACCTGTACACTTTGGTTGATGGCTTAGTCCCTGGGAGCCCTGGGGCATCTGGGTGTCCGACATCGTCATTCTTCCCATGGGGCTGCAAACCCCTTCAGCTTCTCCAGTCTGCCCTCCACTCCTCCATTGTGAACCAACTTAGCTGACTATCAATAAATGTCTGAAGAAGGTACAGAGCATATAGGCATGCAAGATGAAATTTTATGCAGACAAAAAAAACTGAAATAATAATAGTCACAAGAAAACAGATATAATTGGAAATCAATATGTTAAATGAAATAAGCCAGATTCAGAGATAAATATTGTATGCTGTCTCTTGCCTGGGTATAAAATGATGCATGTGTGTATATATGTTTGTGTGATGTAGAGATTCACGGACACATGAAAGGGACTGTGAGAATGGAGAAAGTGGTTAAGTAGAAAGGGCAGTGGAGTACTTTTGCTATAAAAGCAGATGGGCAAAAGGCCAGGGGGAAGGAGAAGGAGAGGGGAGAAATGAGGATACATATGAATAAAGTGCTCTTATGGAACCATTACTCTGTGTGTTCACCTAAAAACTTAACAGGAAAAAAAGAAAAAGAGGCTGTTCACTAAGATGAACTCCCAATAAAACGAAATGTAGTGCCTAAACTAACAGACACAATGATCACTATAGAAAAATACAAGAGAGAGAGAGAGAGAGAGAGAGAGAGAGAGAGAGAGAGAGAGAGAGAGAGAGAGAGAGAGAAATGTGACGCTTTCAAGATATGAGAACCCTAAGGGCAAGGGCTATCTTTGACTCTCTTGCCTGCCTTTGGGACCCTTTTCCTCATACTGAGTTGCCTTGTCCAGGGCTAGTTTTTTGTTTGTTTGTTTGTTTGTTTGTTTTGTTTTTTATTAGATATTTGCTTTATTTACATTTCAAATGGTATCCCCTTTCCTCAATACCCCTCCAAAAACCCCCTATCCCATCCCCCCTCCCCCTGCTTACCAACCCCCCCTCCCACTTTCCTCACCTGTCATTCCCCAACACTGGGGCATCGAGCCTTCACAGGACCAATGGTCTCTCCTCTCACTGATGACTGAAAAGGCCATCCTCTGCTACATGTGTAGCTGGAGCCATGGGTCTCTCCATGTGTACTCTTCGGTTGGTGGCTTAGTCCCTGGAAGCTCTGGGGGTACTGATTGGTACATATTATTGTTCCTCCTATGGGGCTGCAAACCTCTTCAGCTCCTTGGGTCCTTTCTCTAGCTCCTCCATTGGGGACCCTATGCTCATCTATTGACTGACTGTGAGCCATGGGTATTTTGATCCACCTTCCAATAAGAATCAAAGTATCCGCACTTTGGTCTTCCTTCTTCTTGAGCTTCATTATGGTCTGTGAATTGTATCTTGGTATTCCAAGTTTTTGGGCTAATATCCACTTATCAGTGAGTGCATACCATGTGTGTTCTTTTGTGATTGGGTTACCTCACTCAAGATGATATTTTCTAGTTCCATCCATTTGTCTAAGAATTTCATGAATTCGTTGTTTTTAATAGCTGAGTAGTACTCCATTATGTAAATGTACCACATTTTCTGTATTCATTCCTCTGTTGAGGGATATCTGGGTTCTTTCCAGCTTCTGGCTGTTATAAATAAGGCTGCTATGAACATAGTGGAGCATGTGTCCTTATTGCATGTTAGAGCATCTTCTGGGTATATGCCCAGGAGTGGTATAGCTGGGTCCAATTTTCTGAGGAACTGCCAAACTGATTCCCAGAGTGGTTTTACCAGCTTGCAATCCCACCAGCAATGGAGGAGTGTTCCTCTTTCTCTACAATTTCTCCAGCATTTGCTGTGCCCTCAGTTTTTGATCTTAGCCATTCTGACTGGTGTGAGGTGGAATCTCAGGGTTGTTTTGATTTGCATTCCCTGATGATTAATTATCCAAAGATTAACAACAATAAAACATTTTGGGTTGGCAAGATGGGCCTTCAGGTAAAGGTACTTGTTAGCAAGACTGATGACCATGAGTTCAAGTCCCAGGACCCATATGATGGAAGAATAAAACCGTACAAACTCTGTGTGTGTGTGTGTGTGTGAGAGAGAGAGAGAGAGAGAGAGAGAGAGAGAGAAAGAGAGAGAGAGAGAGTATGACAGTGTGTGTGACAGTGTGTGTGACTGTGTGTGTGACAGTATATGTGTGTGTGTGTTTGTGTGTGTGACAGTGAGGGGGACAGTGTGGGGGAGACAGTGTGTGTGTGACAATGTGTATGTGTAAGACAGTGAATGTGTGTATGTGACAGTATGTGTGTGTGACAGTGTGGGGGGACAGTGTGGGGGAGAGGACAGTGTGTGTGTGACAATGTATGTGTGTGAGACAGTGTATGTGTGTATGTGACAGCATGTGTGTGTGACAGTGTATGTGTGTGTGACAGTGTATGTGTGTGACAGTGTGTGTGAGAGATAGTGTGTGTGTGACAGTATGTGTGTGACTGTGTGTATGTGATAGAATGTGTGTGTGACAATGTGTGTGTGTGTGTGTTAACTTTGATTTTATAATTAAACTGCGCCATAGATCAAATGGATTTGACAGACATCTACTAGCCTAGAAGTCCATGGAATTTTCTCTAATGCAGATTAAATTACAGCCATAAATGAAGCTTTAACAAACACAAAAGGATGGCAATAATTTCTTCTCCCATATCAAATCAGACTGCAATAAAACTGTACAAATGTGTGAAGTTTGAGCAATACACTCTAGAATGATCAGTGTGTCAAAGAATTTTGGCAGGAAGTTCAAAGAGTTATAAACTAATGAAAACAAAAGCATAATCAATCAGAATACTTAGTTATGACAAAGGCACTTCATGGTCAAAATTCAGAGCTATGAATGCCTATGTTAAAAAGCAAGGTGGGTCTCCAGAGATGAGTCAGGGACTAAAAGCGCATGTTGCTCTTCCGGAAGATCTAAGTTCTCTTTCCAGCACCCACATGGTAGCTCACAACTGTAACTCTAGTCTCAGGGGATCTGATGCCCTCTTCTCCCCTCCAAGGGCAACAGCCATATATATATATTTATGAATTTATGTGTGTGTATAATTCATCCCCCTGGCTATCTTTCTTTGTGTTGGAACATTCTATGCACCCTACCAGAGGAGAAAAATAAGCACTAATCTTATCCAGCTTTGAACCCTGAGAGCTACATTAACAACTGCCCTGATAATACATGCTTGTTGTTGCCATAGTAGCACAAATATCACAGGAGTAAGCAGCTATTTTCTGATTGGATTTATATTTCTGATTGGATACACACACACACGCACACACACACACACACACACACACACATATACATATGTGTGTGTGTGTGTATATATATATATATATATCCATGTATATCCATGTAAGCAAAACACGTATAGGCATAAAATGAAATAGATCTAAAAATATTAAAAGCATAAGGGTAACACTAAACCATATGGAAAGCTACTATTGTAAAAGCTTTCTAAAATGTATACCTACACTTATTTAAAATATTTAAAGGGTGTTACCAAACAATGGGGTAGCAATGACCATACGAGGCAGCACAGGCTGATAAAGAGGAGGCTCAGTGACAGGAATGGCTTCCTCTTTTGAAGTTGTTAGCCTGTTAGTCCCATAGGGCCTTCCAACAATACAGGCATTGCCACTGTTCTTACTTACCTTCTAGAACCTGACAGTAACACCCTATTGCTACAAAGATCACATTCTTGAACTATATGACATGAAGAAATTAAATGGGTATTACCCTGAAGATGCATCCCCCTGGCTATCTTTCTTTGTGTTGGAATGTTCTATGCACCCTACCAGAGGAGAAAAATAAGTGCCAATCTTATCCAGCTTTGAACCCTGAGAGCTACATTAACAACTACCCTGATAATACCTGCTTGTTGTTGCCATAGTAGCACAAATATCACAGGAGTAAGTAGCCATTTTCTGATTGGATTTACATCTTGCTCCACAGGTTGAAACCCATACCTGGTATAGATACTTGAACCACGAACCTAGACAGGTGATACACCCTATAGCAGAACCTATTACTATTACTCTGCTAAGTGAACACAGTGTTGAACCAACTTCAATTAGTATATCTGCCAGCCCTCATCAAGGAAATTTCTTTTTGCAGTAGATAAGGGCAAAGGTCTAGGAGGAGATGGGTGAGGGGTGAATATGATCCGAATCCATTGTTTGAAATTCTCCTAGAATAAAAAAAAATGAAAAAAATAAAAGTATCTTGGGTTAGATTGACTTAGCCATTCTAAAATGTATGCATATATCGAAAACATTATGTATCTGTCACTAATATGAATAATTTAAAAGTCAATCAATTAATTAGAAGCTAGGGAAGACAACTCTTTGCAGTGTTACAGTCCCTTGTTCCGATTCTGAAATCACATCTCTGTTCATCTCATGGTTTGGCTATTCATCATAACCATGCTCAAGTTAGTACAGAATGATAGTGGCCACAAGGAGAGCCAACTCCAGGCAGGGGGAAAGGGACTGAACTGATCTGACCAAGGTGAGGTTTTACAACTCTGGAAAAGAGTTTGGAGAAGGACTCGTGATTGCTGTGGGAAGTATATGGAAAATATAACCCATGATAAACTGATAGGAAAACAGAATTTTTATAAACAATGAAATAATAGTATTTTGAGTGACTCAGCAGGGATATAATTTTAATGTGATAAAGATCATTGATTTTAATTTCAAAATAAATTGAGAGAACACTAATAAACAAAGATGTAACTTAAGCCCTAAAAAAAGACAAGAACAAGCCAAACTCAAGATGAGTTGATGGAAATAAATAATAAAGAGCACAATACAAATTAATGAAACAATTACAAGAATGAAGAATCAGCAAAAGTTGGTGCTTAGAAAAGATAAGAAAGATCAACAAACCTGGGAATGGGGAGAAGAGGAGATAGAGAGAAGCAAGAGGAATAAATAATTCTAAGGACATTTAAAAAGTCATAGGGACATCTTATGCTAACTGAAAATCATATACAATAAGAACATGTATGCATATACACAAATTTTCCCTGAAGTTACACCACTTGTATATGATAAGGTCCCCCAAACCCCATAGACTGCTTAGCAAAACCCCCACTGCCAGGCATAGGAAGCCTCCTTTCAAATTGTTGGTCAGCAGAGTACAAGAGGCCCAAAAATGATGTAAGTTATCGCTGTCACAGGTAAGACCTTAGTGCTGAAGGCATCACACGCTTCAGAATTGGAGGAATCAATCTTGATATGATCTGCCTTGGAAGTGTTCTCGCTGAGAATAGCTCACATAGTGAGGAATAGCTTACATAGTGAGGAATAGCTTACATAGTGAGGAATAGCTCACAGCCTCAGAAGGACCTATGCATATTCCAGCAGTCAGGAGTCCTATCCAGCTGTAAAGTCTGAGAATCACAACAATAACTAGAGCAACAAGATATTCTGAAAGATGAAATAGTGGCATTTAAACCCTGGGGATAACTAATGGCCACTTAGTGAGACTTAATGCCTTCTCACTAGGAAAGAATTCATATCTGGAACTGTAAGCTTAACCAGCTACCCATGACTGGTGAGGCCATGGAGCCTAGAGGAGAGTCCACTACTGCCACTGTCCTAAACCAGAATCAGTTGCTAATTCCACTCTAAATACTTTTCTTTATATCCACAGCTAAGTATAGCTCTTGCCTCTCAAGGAAGCTTCTTTATGCAATAGAAAGAAACCATTATATATGTCACAAGTAGTCAAACTACAGAGAACTAACCAAATGGGGTCCATCCCCTATCAATGCACATTTACATCACAACCTCTATACCAACTGATTGCAGCAGGATGGTATCCTCTGACAAATGATAATGTGAACTGGAAGGCTCAAGGGACGTTGAAGGGTGAGGTTTTGGTGTATATTATAAAAGTACATTGCATAAAATTCTCAAAGAATTGATAAAAAATATATTTAAACCAACAAACCATTGGCCAATCTAACCAAAAGTCAGAAAAAACACAAATTAATAAAATTGGAGATGAAAAAAGAAAGAGAGAGATATTTCTAGTGGTGCCAATGAAATTCAGGGAATCAATAGAAAATACACTAGAAAATAAATGTTCTAAAAACAGACGGAAAACCTAGCAGAAATAATAAACTCCAAGTGATATGTGACCTACCAAAATTAAATCAAGGGGACAGAAACAACTTAAATAGATATATAAATAAAAAAGAATGCCACTGGAGCAATGTCCTGAGCCTCCCAAGGAAGAGAATCCCCGGGCTGGATGGAGTCACTGCTGAATTCTCCCAAATCTTGCATTAACAATTAGAACCTTGGCTCCTTAGTGACCCCATAAGTAGAAAGTGAAAGGGACATTACCAAACTCACTCCACAGTATTCGGTTTACCACATCACCAAAAACAAATAAGGACAACACACACACACACACACACACACACACACACACACACACACAGGGGACGTGGGGAAGATAGGCAAGGGAGAGAGACACAGAGAGAGAGAGACAGAGAGACAGAGAGGCAGAGAGACAGAGAGATATATCCATATGCTAATGAGCCTGATAAAGATATGAAAATTCTCAATAAAATCCTTGCAAACCTAATTCAAAGGTCCCGTTAAAGTAATGATACACATAATCTCTATGGTTTCATTGGTTTCATCCCAGGCATGCAAAGACACGTAAACATAAATGAATCAATAAACAACACAAGCATTCAGACACAAATAGACTTGAGAGCAGAAATCACATACAGAAAAGGCCCTGGACAAAGTTTAAGATCCCTCCATGATAAAAAGACCTGAGGAAACGAAGAATAGAAAGAACATACTTCAGTATAATAAAGAGTATATATGTAAATCCTATAGCCACCATTATGCAAAGTGGGGGAAACAGAGAGCATTTCCTCTAAAATCAGAAATGAAAAAAATAAAAATGGACTTTTCCTGTGCCCCAGCTCTACCACCCTAGATATTTACCTGAAAGACTCTAAGCCAATAGAGCACAAGACACATGCACATCAATCTTACTGCAGCACTGTTTGCAGTAGCTCAGTTACGGGACCAACCTAAGCTGAGTCGTAAAGAGAAGAAAACGATGCCACTTACAAGAAAACTAGAAATTACGCTGTGCAAAATAAACCAAATCAAAAAACAATGTGTTTTCTATCATAGTTAGAATCTTGATTTAAATGTACATATACATGCACGTACATGTGACATCAAAGTGCAAGAGGGACCATAATAAAGGACAAATGGTTCTAAAGGAGGGAGCATGGAGGAAGATATAGAGAGGGAAGAAAGATAAATATCATAATTTTTCACATGGACAAAATATATTTTCTGACTACATAAGCATATATACATACATACATATGTATGTTCATGTGTATATATGTATGTGTATATATGTGTATGTATTCATACATATCTATGAATGATGCACAAGCCGAAGGAAGACCATGTGAGGACCAATGGGAACAGCAGGGGAGAGGGATTAACAAACACAATGATCAGGGAATACAAGTACAGCACAATGACACACATATGAAATGTCATAATAAAACCATTGTTTTTTATTCTAACCCAAATATTAATAAATTTACTTAACAAAATTGAATTCAGGAAACTTTTAGGAACCTTCAGGAAGAAATTAGCATGTTAACAAAAGGACTTCTGGTGTTTTAGGAAAGCCTGACAGACAATGGAGGTATGTATGTATCATATTTATATTTTACTGAGGCAATCGAAACATACATACAAGCTAAAGTGAAAACAGATTCTTCAAGAACCTAGATCAATGGTTCTCTACCTCCCTAATGCCATGACCCTTGAATGCAGCTCCTCAGGTTGTGACCATCATTCATAAAATTAGTTTTATTGCTACATCATAATTGTAATTTTGCTACGGTTATGAATCAGTGTATACATCTGATATTCAGGATATCTGGTCTGTGACCTCTGTGAAAGGGTCATATGACATCCCAGAAGGGGTCTCAACCCAGAGGTTTCGAACCACTGATCTAGGTGAAAGTTTTAAGCACATGAAGCATGAGTAGCCTCTTCAAACCAAAACTTCTCCACAGTCATATGGAAGCCCAGTGGATGGTTAATTCAATAGCTACAGCATCATTACAGAAACAGAATATGACACAGGGGTTTTAAACTGATCAAATTTTACTTGTGTATATAGACAACAGAATTTCTGTTAGCTTTTGAGCACTCTAGGAGTATGGCTACATGGTCATTTTTGAAGAAGCCACTGGAGAACATTCTTTCATCAGTTTAGGCCACCCTATTGGCAAAATATACAGTATTAAGCATCAAAGTATGGGACAAAGACTAGAGGCAACATGGGGATTCTGATCACAAAGCAGAAGAGTTTCAACATGATACCTTATTAGTCATTTACAAAGACTAATAATGAGAGTATGTCTCTCCCTCTCTTTATAGATATAGTTTAGAGCTGGCTAAGCAAGGGCTAAACATACGCACACACCTAGGATGCAGAAAGGCTGAAAACCCCTTACATACATCCCCAGCTCTGTACAACCCTGCCTGTTAACGTGTTCAGAGTGATTCACAATCTAGGCTGTAGCTGGCGCCGTAAATTAGCATACCACCTGTGAGAGTTATTCAGTGATTTTTGAATTTAGCACTCTTTACAACATTATGATGTATTTAGTTTAATTATTGTATTTAACTAAATGTTCATTTAATTACTTTAATTAGTAAAAGGAACCTGATTAAGTGAATTATGGCATATCCATCAGTAGAATTCTATTGACAATTTGTAATTTTTCCCAGCATTATTAAGAGTGAGTTTTCTTATAGCAAGCAATATGGGAATTTATCTTTATCAAGAAAGTGTCTGGAAAATGGTTATAAGTATGTAGTCAGAATGTCCAGGAGAGAACGATAGAAGGGGAAAGCCTAAGTGGGGAGTAGAGGTGTCCTGTATAAAAAAGAAGAGTGTGTTAGTCTAAAACACTGTAGCTTCTAAAACTCCTGCTACATATTATGCCTTTCAAGTTCATACATAAGAACTTTTCCATAAATGTATCAATTGAAAAGGAATGAAATTTTGATTTTTCAGCGAAACGAATCTTAGTAGCCATTTGGTTATTAACAAATTATAAAGGTATTAGAGTTTCCCACATAAAGGATCCTTTGTTAAGTACAAGGAAAATAACAATGAGCTGCTTGTGGGAATGTACATTAGTATATAGTAGTAAGGGGCTATTTAATCGTGTTTCAAATTTGGCACTTGAAATGCTAACATTTTGCCTGGTTGTCAAAAAAAAAGTTCAATTAAGTGAATTATGGAGTATCTATCAGTAAAAATTCTATTGCCAATCTGTATTTCTAATTTTATATACAATATCCATATCACATATAAATGATGTACATACGTAATTATACACACGCACACACCTGGACAAAGAAAATATCTAGTGGAATATATACAATATGAGGTTATGTTTAGAAAAGAAATCCTTAATGTCACAACTTCTTATATACTTTTTTTGGTAGTTCAGAATTTAAAAATGAAGATATCAACAATAGTTTTGGCAATTTATTTAGATTCACCAGATCAAACAATATCAGAGTTGATAGGGAGCTATAAAAACAAGTCAAGTTGTATTCTAGAAATGTATCTCCCTGAAAACATTGAAAATGCACAATGCTATCTTCTTCAACCCCTACAACCTGAAGATTCACAACCTCTCTGGGGACAAAGTGTATCCGTGTAGTTCTGCCAAGAGGATCCATAAAATAAGTCACCAAACTACAATCCTGATTCCAGGGACAATGGTCATCTCACAAGAGCAATGTAAAAATGGTTCTGGCTACCTAAGGACTACAGACTACCAAGGAGTGGGGACAGTTCTACAACTGAGGGTTCCTTTTTCTCAAGGGGTAGAAAAGTCCCACAGACACACTATGTGGGACCAAGCAGTAGACAGACCCACTGCAATTCTTTCCCCCAGATGAGGTCTGAAACAAGACGAACCTCTTTGGTCTAATGCTCTAGAGAACTTCAACAGCATCCAAAGATGTGGGAACAACAATGGCCTTCGAAATGGTGATACGAGGCTTCTTAAGATCAAATGATTGATTTTTACAAATTAAAACTATGACATTTTTACCTCAATGTCACAGAGCCAGTCTGCTGTGATTTGGATTTGAACTGTGTCCCTCAAGGGACAATGTAGTAAAGACTTGGCCCATAGCCACCCCACTATTGGAAAGTAGTAAGACCTTTGAGAAGTAGGATTCTTGATGCTAAAAGAAGGAAGTTAATGATCATGTTCTTAAAACTACTGTAAGGCTTAAAGTTCCCTCCACAACACACTCTTACCGTGTGGCACTAAGCCACCACAGGCCCAAAGCAGTAGGGTTAAGTGACTCCCCAGTAAATCATCTGAAACTGTGAGCTAAAGTAAACCTTTGCTGCTTCTAAGTCACTTGTCTATGGTATTTTTGTCACAGAAAATTAACCCCAGGTCTTAGAAGACAGCTGAAATATCAAAAAGAAACATACACCTCATCCTGGAGAGCAGAGCTGAGCTAATTAGAGGTGAACAACTGAACAAGAAGAGTAATTTTCTGTGGCCTTAGAAGAAACTAAAATGAAGTAATGTTCTAATCTATTTCAATGGTTTCCAGTACCCCATCTGAGATATTTATAAAATGTCCTGAGGGTTTAACCACATGAATCATCGATATTAGGTAGACAGAAAGAACAGTCATTTGGGGTTGAAAAGTAGCCTCATGAAGGTGCAAATTTGAGTTTTCTGATATCTTGGTGCCTCTCAGGAAAGGCAATACTCTGTAGTCACAATGACTCACTGTAGTAAACTCATTGGAAGACACAGCAACTGAGGATACAGTCTACCCATTTAATCCTGTAAAAGTTCAAGGCTTCCTTTAACTCATGGTACCCTCCCACTACAAAGGAAGCAAAGTTCTAAAATAGGTCGAGGTCAAGGTTATACTTCTGAAAGCAGCCACCTCCTATGGAAGAAGCAAATAAGTAAGGCACCTCTCCTCCAAACACAGATGTGTTTCTTTCTCTTTGAGTATCTTTCTTTCTACCAAAAGCCTGCTTTTTCTCGTGATGCTGGTTTGATGAAGCTGATCTAGAGCCCTCTTCTCACTTGGAGAAGGCTTCAGCCATTACTCTTGACAGCCCCTTAAACAGTAAGTGGAAACCAGGATTGAGCTCAGCAGACAAATCCAACAAGTATTTTTGTGAAGCTGAACAGAAAACAGAACTCACATCTCCTATGGACAAACCTGGCTCACTCTAGACCCTGCTTAGAAGTGAGAAGCAAATCTTACTTCTTCATGGATGTATGAGGAGTACTCAGCAGTTATTTCTCAAACAAAATTGGGCATCCTGGTCAAACATCTTCCTGTAAGAAAGTTTCAAACTTTGAAAAAATAATGGGTATCTTCAAAGAGTGGTGCTTTGGGACTAGTACAGATCATTTCCTCAAAAAGTTTTATTTTTTTCATGAAAGAAAATAATGAGAGTTTAAGTGGTAATATATTAATTTCTCTCAAACAAAGGTTATGACTCATAATAAGTTAAATACTTGGGGAAATATACTTACACTACTTTTAGGTCACTCCTGACTGGAGGGGCTACTTAACTCCAGCAGAAGAATGTAGCTAAATATGATGCTTCTCCTGAAACCTAAGGATGACTAAGGCCCCAGAGACAGTGTGTCTGAGTAAAAACTTACTGAAAAAAAAAATAAGTGTCAAACAGTGCCTTCCACTAATAGAATGAATAGTCTTCATTCCACCAGCATGGGCATCTCTGTTTGGGAAAGAGGTGTATCCATATTCTTCCAATGGAGCTGGTTGACCACATTTCCCCACAGGTGTTGGCAAGTGACTCATGCAGTTTGAGTAGCCTATTCTGGATGCCATGATGGGTTCAGGGATGGGCATGTGACCCACGGAGGTCCAGCCAAGACCTTCCCGGTAAATTTTAAGTCAACAATAAGATGGTCCTCTTTTAGAAGCTGTAATGTAGATCCTATTCTCTACCATAGTTTTGTTACAGACTCTAAATGCTGTGATGATCCCATACCCTTCATTTGTCTCAGTCACATTCTTTGCTTCTTTATTTAAATTTGTATGCAGTGTGTGTGTGTGTGTGTGTGTGTGTGTGTGTGTGTGTGTGTGTGTGTGTGTGTGTGCTCGTGCACCTACAGGAGTTTATCTGCACCAAGTTGAGTGTAGATACCCCTGAAGACAGAGAGCATCAGGTCACCTGGAACTGGAGTTATGGGACATTGTGAGCCATCTTGGTGCTAGAAACCAAACTCAAGTTTATGCTTTTTTCATTCCTAAAATCTCCAAAGCCTGTTGCACTTCAAGTAGGGTGCAATTATTTATCACGGCCAGACTGACCTGACTGAGGATCAGCAACCTCACCAGCCTCCTTTCCTACTTCACCCTCTCCAGTTCCCCAATTTCCATTCCTACTCAGCTCTCAGAATTAATCTTGCCTTTGCTCTGCAGCAGCCTAGCCTTGGGAATGCAAAGGCATAAACTTTTCTCCAACCTACTTTAATAAGGGTTCAACCTCTCCTCCAGCCCACCACCCCCCAGAGGTAGTGGAAGAAAAAGGTTGTTAGGACAAGGGGGAGGTTGACCTGTTTAGAAATAGTTCTTTGCGGGTGAGTCCAATGCTGTCAGAGTATCAGCAGTTCAGTACAGTAGCAAACACCAAATACGAATCAGCAGCCTCAGTCCAGTCCTCTCAGAACGTGCATAACACCAAGCACGAACCAGCAGCTGCAGTTCAATCTTAAAAAAACTGCAAGGCTCACTAACTGGCCCAAGAACATCGAAGTGGCAAGAAGTCACAGGAACCTCATGAGAAGTTCTTTGATGAGTTTCTCTCAATGGCATCACCACAAGTGGAGTTCAGCAACACAATGTAAGGTGAACCAATACATGGATGACATTAATGAAGAATAGCAAGGTAGAGCAAAGTGAACTGATGTTCCAGCTCCCACTGTCTGTGGGGTCATAGTTATACGCCTTCATCACATGTCTTTTCACATGTTTGCTAGAGTAAAACATCCTTTCACCTGTGTCTGCTTCAGGAAAAATTCTTTCATGTGTCTGCTTTAGCAAAACATCCTGTGTGCCCCAGCAAAACATCATTTGACATAACTGACTTTCCAAAGAAACCTGAAGTTTCCACTTCAAAGAAGCCCACATGTGACTCCTTTTGCTTGCAAAACTCTGAATCCAGTATCTTTGAACTTCACCACAGATGTGACCTTCATAGAAGATGGTCTCTGACCCTTAGCATTTGATCACATCAACCTGTTAACAGCCTTCACAGAATGTATGCACTATGTGAAAACACACATCCACTGCTTTGCTGAAATAGAACACCGAGCTAATGAAGAAATGGAAACATCTTTTACCGTCTCTATCATCAGCACCCACCTGTCCTATCTCCCTGGTTCTATATTTTTACATGTTTTCAACCCCTTGTCATCGCCCAAAAATTTTATCATAAGAAGTATCTAATACCACTTTAGTATCAATTGCCCATCTCCTTACTTACCCCAGGCTTGCCTTGAATGCCTGATGCTCATTGCCTTTGCCTCCTGGTGCTAAGATAACATGTGTGCTCTATCACACCCAACATCCCTTCACCCACTTCTGTGCTCTCCGATGTGCTCCCCAGGTATCTCCCATAAGGCTGTCTACACTCATTGCCAATCCTTCCATCCTTCCCACCTTTCTCTCGAATCCACTCAGCTGAATCTCTGCTCTAAGCACCCCACTAGAACAAGGTCACACTGAATGCCGCCATTCTCACAAGTTCAATGGTATTCCATCCTCAGGATTTTGAATTCATCACAAGCAGTTTACCTCATTGTAAGCTATCATTGTAAACTGAGTGCTATCTCAACTCAATCTATTTAATTGACTTCTTTGCTCCTCCCTGACCCCAAATACTGGAAAAATCCAGAGCTCAGACCTCAGCCTTTGTCCCTTCTCTGTCTCTAGATTCCTCTATGATCTCACCCAGTGTCATACCTCAAATGCTATCTATCAATGTGTCACTGATTGCAAAATTTATTTCTTCTCCCCAAATCCAATAGTCACCCATGCTGCAGGCAAGTATTTGAGCAAGAAGCTGGTTACCTTCAAGGGTGTACTTAGATCACCTAGAATAGTGATCAACACAGTACTTGACAGTTACCTAGTTAATAAACATTGTAAACTAAATACTCACTTTAAAAAAGTCAAAGTTTAATAGTTGTTCACTAATTTCAAACGTTTGCTTCTTTCGATAAAGGCAATGGCAGTTGTACATTCCAGACACACAGTGGTAAATAGTGTTAGCTTGTATATTGGAACTCACAGGGACTGAGGTAGCCTGCTCAGGGCCTGCACCACATGGGCTTCTAGGGCTGTAAAGGAAAAGTGAACACATTAACCAGAAGCAATTTGCAATTAAGAACCATCTACAAATATGAAATTAGTTTTCTACAAAGGAGTCTCAGTGGGGAAACAAACTACTCTTAAGGGTAGGCTCCATGCTCCAGCAATAGATGGGCAACACAAAATGAGCTCAATGGCATTTGTGGAGGTCCTCTGTCTTACAATGTTAAGTCTGGGCTATTTTTTTCTTACCTTTGCAGGTGCTTTGCATATATATGATAGTTTCCGTTTGGGGGGAGGTTGGGGTTCCTCTGTGTGCGTGTGTGTGTGGGGAGGTTGGGGTTCCTCTGTGTGCAAGTGTGTGTGGGGAGGTTGGGGTTCCTCTGTGTGCGTGTGTGTGTGTCTATGTCTATCTGTGTTTCTTGTGCTTTCTCTTTAGCTCTTTTCCTTGTTTGGTTGTTTAGTCATATTCTGGTTTGTTTATTTTTATTTATCCTATTTTATTTTATTATTCCTTAGATGACTGTTTTCTAATGAGAGACAGAAAGGTTGTGGATCCAGATGAAAGGAGAGGTAGGGAGGAACAGGGAGGCGTTATGAGAACAGAAACCATAATCCGAATATATCAAATGAAAAATTCTATCTTCAACAAAAGAAAAAAATTAAAATAGGGCTAGCTTGTTTTAAACCTGAGAATTACAGCATCCAGGGGGAAATGATAGATCACATGCCACAAACAAACAAACAAACAAACACAAATCTCCTGTGAATAGTGGTTTTTCATCCTTAGACCAGTAGTAAAATTTATGTCCCAGAAATCTCAGGGACAGATTCCTAAGGAAGGACATGGAGTAAAAGAATTCTGTGCTGCCAATTCAGGACAAAATTAGATTTAGTTGATTAAATAGAGACTAATCTTGGCACCATCTTGAAAAGGTAAAATTTTAAAAGGACAGACAGCATATAGATCCAGTCTATATTCATATATAGACTCTTACTGTATAGAGTCATGTATAGATTTTGCTGGATCACCACCTGTTTTTTAAATTGGTGGGGTGGAGGGGAAGGTATGGTTCTGGGGAGATGACTCAATGGTTAAGATCACTTGCTAAGCAAACATGAGCACCTCAATTTAGATTCCCAACATACATAAAAGGTAGGAAGAGCCCTATGGATCTTTAGTCCTGTTGCTGGTATGAGATGGATCAGGTGGACCATTGGAGCCTTCTGGTCAACCAGCTGACCAAGAAACAGTAAGTTCCAGGTGTAATAAGAGACCCTATCTTAAGAGAATAGGGAAGAAAGTGACACAGTAGGACACTAGATGTCTTCCTTTGGTCTCACCACACCCACCCACCCTCTGTCTATGTCTCCCCCCACCTCTCTCTCTCTCTCTCTCTCTCTCTCACACACACACACACACACACACACACACACACACACACACAGAGAGAGAACAGAAATCATAATCAGAATATATCAAATGAAAAATTCTATCTTCAGCAAAAGAAAAAAATTAAAATAGGGCTAGCTTGTTTTAAACCTGAGAATTACAGCATCCAGGGGGAAATGATAGATCACATGAGTTTTACAGTAGTTTTTACAGAGTTTTACAGTAGCAAACTGTATAGAACTCACAGACATTCTATGGAGTAAAAAGAAACCAGATGCCTCTGGCTTAAGCAGAGGTCAACAATGGGTATGAAGAAACTTCCAAAACTAATGGAAATATGGAAATGGTAAGTTTGCTGATTTGGGTGATGGCTGTGTGGGTATATACATTTTTCAAAACTCACTAAATTGCATATTTAAGGTCTTTATATTTTGATGAATGCAACATATAACTCAATTCTTTGAAAGAAAATAAAATTGACCTACAATGAATGTTTTGGAAGAAGGGAGAAAAGAGATAAATAGAAGCAAATTTCCTTATTACAGGATCTCCCACAGCCTTTAAAATGCTAATGCACACAGTGTATTTTTAAGAGGAGGCTATTAAGATGCAATATGTTCTAGATATATTTATTTGCAGAACTTTTTCTTCACATATTTTAACATCTATAAAACATTAATATTTCAGGAACCAAGTAACTATAGAATGGAAAAAAGGAAATTCTGCGAGGGATTCCAATTCTACGCCAGCAATTTTTTAAAGTAACTTTAAGCAACTATTTTCTGTTGGCTTGTTCAAAATAAATGAGTTATAAAAGGCACCCCCATATGTAAGGCTCAATCATTTAGAATTCTGCCTCAAACAATAAACTGATTTGAGCTGTTGACCTTAAACTCTTCGAACAATAATAAGGCAGCCATTGTCCATTGGTAACTGGAAGTTTATGCTAAAGAAGCACTCACTAACTTAAACAACCATTCTGTTTCTGTTCTCTGTAGGACAGACTCATCCAGGGGTGGAAAACAAATAAATAAACATTGAAACAGGAATTGGAAAAGTCTTAGGCTGAGTTCCCCAGAAAGCCAAATCAGGCAGGTTTGTGTGGGAGGGCGTACTAGAGAAGGCTCACAGAGATCAGCACCTATAGGGGAGCAGAAGATGAGGAGGGGAGGAGCTTACAGAAGAGGGGAGCAGCTTACAGAGGAGGGGGAGGGGAAAGGCTTACATGAGAGACCTTTATGACTCATACAACAAAAGTCTCAGCATATTTGGTGAGGAGTTCTTCTAAGGAGGCCACTGACAGCTATCCAGCCTTCAGGCAAAGAGAAGGTCATCATATCGGATCCACCCCCCTACGCCCCCAAAAAGTAGTATTGCCACATGTCAAGGGGCCTCTTTGGCTGAGGGTAATTTTCATAGCTGAGAGTCATCTGCAAATACTTCCCACAGTAACAAGACTCAGCACTACAGTCCAGCAGGGGGTGCTGGACAGCACATTCCATTGTCCACCACAGCCACCAACACACTGCAAACTCAAAAGGACTATCTGACTTAGAATCAGTAGGGTTGAATATTATCAAAGCATATACATATATTAAAATGTCACAATAAAGTCTTATTATTATCTACAACATATAGGAATAAAACTATCCTCCTGCCCAATCTGGCTCACATTCTATTATCAGTAGTCTACAACCTAGATAGATCTTATCTATATTGTTTTGTCCATTAAACTGCAAAAAGGGCAAGTAACCCATTTTTATATTTTAGTTTCACCCAAGCTGGCCTTGAACCTGCCACCCTACTTCCCAAGCCCCCTAAATAACTGAGATCACAGTCCTGTGCCACCTTAAAAAAAACATTAGACATTGACTAACACTTTTATTTCCTGTGTATCTAAATGAAAAATCATGCAGCCAACCATGAACAAGACACACACACCTCTTGCCTTTATGTGGCTTGAACTCAATGTGATTAGCATCCAAATGAAAAACTGCAGAGGATGCTGAAGTCTTTGCCTCCACTGGGGAAGGATGGTCCCTAGCAAGCTCCCTGAAAGAAAAATTCAATAACAGCAGTAAGACTAAAAACATGTGGGCTTATAATATGCAAGGCAAATCTATAAATTTACTTAGCTCTGAGATTAACTCTATGAAGTAGGTGCACGGCTAATCCTGTTCCTTTTCATCCAGATGAGGAAACCAAGTGTGGAGATTAAAGAGCTAACACAGAGGTAACAAGTGGCAAACGTGGGATTCTCGATTTGGGAGCTGAACCCTGGAAATCCACAAGGAGAATACAGAAAGTCTCAAGAAACTACAAGCACACAAACATGAAAAATGTCAGAAGCATGACGATTCAGGCAGTATCCAGACTGCCCATGGAAAAGCTGAGTCTAGGCCTGAACATGAGGGACCCAGAGAATGAGCAGACTAAGAAAAGATTTGTGTATCCCTCAAAGAAGAGATAAAGGATGTAGGCCAGAGGGTAGTGATGTCGTTTTCCTTCGATTGATAAAAATTTAATAGGAATAAAATGATTAGTGTAAAATATAGAGCATCCTATAAGCCAGGCATGGGCTAAATATTTGTGTATGTCGTGACACCTCACTGTAACCCAGGGATGAAGCTAATATCACCCTGGGGAGGTGAGCTCACTGACTGGGCTCTAAAGGCTGAGTTAAGTTGTGTGACTTACAAAGCTGGATTCTGAACCAAAGGACTATGACTCTCACAACTACTCTGTACACACACACACACACACACACACACACACACACACACACACACACCCCGAGATCATGCATTGCACTCAGAAGATCAGCAGCCTAGTCCCAGGTAGATGATCTGGGAAATAAAGTCCCTGCCCAGGAAGAGCGGAAGGGCTCCCCACTGTGGGCTGAGCAGAGGAGAGCTGAGAACTTTGTGTGGGATGGGAGGGAATGCTGGGAACCTAGAGGCATAGGCAGGAAGAAGGGATGAAGGGACCGTATGATGATCTCATGAGCCAGGAGTACATGTGGCAATAAGCCCTCAGAGACAGGGTCAGAATGGAAGGTCTCCTGGGTCACTGACGTAAGGCTCTAGAAGGCAACTGGACATTTAGCTCACTGCCATGAGAATTGGCAACACATTGAAGGCACCGGAGTGACTGAACTGGGAGAGAAGAATGGGATGGACAGAACCCCCCAAAAGTCCCTGGTGCCCAGGAAGTAATCCATTTTCTTATCTGTCATGAGTACATCTATCTTCCCTTAAGGACCACTTGGAAGAGGGCTTCTTTTGCATGTGAGTAACCTTATCGTTAGGGTCACTTCTGGAAAAAAATAAAAAATAGAACAAAACCTTTCACTTTCTAACTTGAAGTTTTCAATTACTTCTTGGTGGCATTTTTGAGATGAAGTGAAGTACGCTAGTTACGTGATGCATACACATAACAATAGCGTGTGTGCTTAAATGCATTTAAGTAACTAAAAACTGTTTTGATAGTTTATCAGTTATTGCCACAGACTTCCTGATTCCTCTGAACGCGTGTCACCACTGTCAGCCATCCCTCCTGGACACGGGCTTGGATAGAAGTGCCCGATGCTCCCAGATCTCAGGACATGCCGTTTTCTAGCCTTATTTATCTTCTCGTTCTTCACCCCTCAGCCTAAAATATGACTGCCATGTAGCCCACCTGCCTGCTGTCCGCTAGGCTGTCTCCCCATTCTCTCCTTTTTAAGGAAAGGTTCCCAATTAACCTGTAGCAGAAAGAAGAATGGGGACGCGCGGGGGAGGGGGCTGTTTGGTCCGCCCTTCCTGGCTGTCGCCACCTTGCAGGTTATGACACAGGGACAGAGGGAGGTCTGAGGAAGGAGGCAACCAGGAGCTGCTTATTCTTCTGGAATCCCGGGAGCCTCTTGATACTAACAGCGTTTCCTACTTTCCCTGCGGCTCTTTTGTGTGACTTTGAGAGGGGCTCCCTAGTGACTGATTTCCTCTCTGTGCGCTCGCTCGCCTTACGAGCAGCCAGGCAGTAGGAGGGAGGACCCGACAGAGCTCAGCAGAGACAGTGGCAGCCAGACCTCAACCATGCTGGAACCGGCATGCGGTTTCTGAAGTCAGCAGAAACAGAAATCAAATTACTATCATCTTATGCTGCTGGAAGCTCAAAGAGAGGGGATTCCACACCGGCTCAGTCACCATGCCACAAGCGAGTCACAGGATAGGGGACCCTGGCGACAATGAATGTAAGTTCCTGGGCTGCTGTCTTTTACTGCTGTGGGATTTTTCTTTCTGCTTAAAGTCACGCTTGGCCACGATGCCGTCATTGCCGTGAGAATTTCTGATGTGGAAAGTTCTCTGCTGCGCTTTGGGATGCGTTTTCCTTTCACTAAGGCAGAAATACAAGCTGAAATTCCTGACCACCACTGCGGCGATTCTGCCTGAGACTAAGAAGGGTTAACCCAAGTATATCCAGTTATGATGGCATTAACACTGCGTGGGTTTTTTAATTGATTTCCTTAATTAATATAGAGGGCACACAGCCCTCCCTCCTCGTTTTGGATCTCATGCTGTTTTAACTTTGTGATGGCTGAACTCTTGGAAGCAGCATATCCAACCCGAGAATTAGCTGAAAGATTCTCACCGGATACAAAACTTTTCTTCCTTAATCAGGAACACATTTGTGTCCCCAAATGCTCAACACTGCTTTTTTTGCCTTTGCTTCCATGAGGACTTCCAGCTCAGCGGTGGACTCTCCCTAGCACTGTGAAAGGAGGTACAATCAAGAGACATCACACTTCTGTAACTCTTACTATGGAAGAGGGGAAGGCAGACAGGGGAGACACACATGGTCTCCGCTTCAGCAAGTCCTAGCGCCAGGAGTCGAAGATGAATGGTGAGCCCAGGCTATGACTCGCTAGTCTCTCCACACTTCATCTGCTACAACTTCCGGCTTAGACATGGAAATTCTTTGTGAGGACAATATCTCTCTGAGCTCAATTCCAAACTCCTTAATGCAATTAGGTGGTGACTCGAGGCTCTACCAGAATGACTTCAACTCCAGAGATGCTAACACTTCCGACGCATCGAACTGGACAATCGATGCTGAAAACAGAACCAACCTCTCCTGCGAAGGGTACCTCCCACCGGCATGCGTCTCCATTCTTCATCTCCAGGAAAAAAACTGGTCCGCTTTATTGACAGCTGTCGTGATTATTCTCACCATCGCGGGAAACATACTGGTCATCATGGCGGTGTCCCTAGAGAAAAAGCTGCAGAATGCCACCAACTATTTCCTGATGTCACTTGCCATAGCTGATATGCTACTGGGTTTCCTTGTCATGCCCGTGTCCATGTTAACCATCCTGTATGGTGAGTGGTGTTAGCATGTCAGCTGTCCCCACCGTAGTCGCAAAGAACTTGTGCATGCTGTTAGCAGAAGGACTGGGGCTCAGGAGAGAAATAGACAGGAAGCTTTATTTTAGTCTTAAAATTCTATTTTCCTTGAGAGAGAGAGAAAAAAAAAATCAGACAGCCTAGTCCTGATCATTGGTGAGTTGTGTGCCTTAGAATGGACACATTTTGTAGAGAAATTATTATCTGTATTCCAATACTCTGTGAGCATAATTTAGCTGTCATTCTGTGTCCGTGTGATTTTTTTTTCTTTTATTTGCCAGTCTTAATACAGAACAGTTTTATCTTTCTCACCCGGTTCTCAGCACTTCTAATGGAGTGGTAAAACCTTCCCAATTACCTTGGAACATTTGCAGAGAGAGCATTAGTGCCAGAATGGGTTTAATGTTAAAATATTCAGAGTCTCCATTAGAATAAATGAATTACTCTGGTTTTAGTTGTCCCCGCCCCCAGCCCAGAGAAGACAATATGGAAGAAAGCCTTTGAGTTATTCCCTCAATTCTTTAAAAATGTATACACATAAACTCCTGTCTGGTTTTGGAGGAGGGTGGAAAACAAACTGAAAGCTCTTAGTCTTGCTTTCCTCTCAACCCAGTTTGACGGTGTCAAACTTCTCAGGAAGTCGGCAAACACTGGGACGTCTTTCATGGAGGAGCAGAATGTGATATTCTTTCAAAGTATGACTAACACAGTCAGATTCCTCCTAACAATGAGCAAATGAAAGAATATTCGCACTGCTGGCACATGCACTCGGCGTCACCGGAGCTACAGGCAGTTTTAGGGATACCTTTACAAGGGAATTTTCTGGCTAAGTTCTAGAGGCTACAATATGAACATGTCCATCCAACCCCGAAAAGCTTCAAGGAAGAAGGAGACAAGCCAGGAATAGCAAGCATCCATTTGCCCGGGCTTGACCGGTCAAATGACACACCCAAATAATTCCATTAAATTTGCTTATCATTTCTCAGCCACTGGAGAGAGGCTCTCACTTCCTATTAACCCTGGCCAACCCTCAGAGGCAAACCCTACTATGGGGTGGGAGGGGTGACTCTGCAAGAACCCAAACCACAGCAGGAAGGCAGAGTGACCTGCTGGGCAGCAGGGGTAGCCCTGGCCATGTAGGAAGTACAGCAGGTTCCTGGACTCAGCTCGGGGTACAAGGCTGCCCCCTAGTGACGAATTCTGGAGATGCAGTCTACACCAGTCTACTGGACACAAGTCACAAATCTGTCTTGCACAAGTATTCTCTTCTTAACCCTTGGTAAGAAACTTTGAGGGGACAGTTTCTTCCCTGAGATTACAACTAGAAGGTTTGGGATTAGACTTAGATCCAGCATCCTTTCCCTTTCTGAATACCCCTGGAGGCAGCAAGGTAGAAATAAGACTTGTGGAAAAGGAGGGCCTGCTCAGCCTGAGTTCTGTATTATCCTAAAGAAAGTACTGATCTCTAATCTTCCATTTGCAGGCAGATGTAATATCATTGCTCCTTCCATTACCAGAACAAACTGACAGTTTATCCAAGTGTCTGATCCTCTCCAAAACACTCAGGGAGGAGCAGAACACTTCGTTTATGTCACCAAGGTGTCTCTCATCTTCCTAAGGCAGCAGAGAACCTGCCAAGCTTCCTCCATTGGACTCTGGGAAGTTTTAAAGTCCTTTGACATTGGGGCCCCACCTCTAGCCACCCTCCAGAGAGAATGATTGAACTGGAACCAAAGCTATACTGTTTGTTTGTGATGCTCAGGGAGACGTTGGAAAGGGGTGGGGGGTGGGGGGAGTCACCTTTGCCCTAAGCAACTGCTCACTGAGAGGAGGTGCCAATACCAGCCTCAGCAGTATTATTTCTAAGTTTTTTTGGAAAGTGTACATTTTCCAGTCTGCTCCAGGCTTATAGGATCAGCATCGCCAGAGGTGGGTCCCCATTTTAAGGAGCCACCTGCGAAAACCAGCTGTCACCTGCCCTGAAACAAAGCTCCAAGGCCAGGTACCCTTGATATTCTTCACCATCCTCAATGTTTCTCACATACCCCAAATTTGAGTTTAATAAGACATTAAGGGTCTGTGCACCATAAGTAAAGACATTCAAGAGATTTGAAGCCATTTGGTCACACGGTCATTAATTGCCTGCCTGTGTGAGACTGGACATGTCTAAGAGTGACTAATATTGAATTAGCATAGGGACCTTAACTCTGACGAAAATCATGTGGATAAATAAAGGCTGTATGTGACTGGCACATCAATTAAGGGGGCTCAGAATATAACTTTGGACACGTTATTAAATAAAAGTGGGTTTGCCAGGTAGAGGTGGAATATAATATAATATAATATAATATAATATAATATAATATATTCATTAATATAATTCCACAGGCCAGAAACCATCAAGCCTGCACTCCCCAACCAGTGCCAACACAGTGCATACATGCTGATTGTTAAAGGATTGAACCCTTGCCTGTCACCTATACCCGGCCCCAAGTTGTAAACAGTTGTCCTGGGGTATAGATCACACGCTGCAGAAAGCATGAAGCTAGCTACTCACTGATGCTAAACTTCTGCCCCACAGGGTACCGGTGGCCTTTGCCTAGCAAGCTCTGTGCGGTCTGGATCTACCTGGATGTGCTCTTCTCTACGGCATCTATCATGCACCTCTGTGCCATCTCCCTGGACCGCTACGTTGCCATCCAGAACCCCATTCACCATAGCCGATTCAACTCCAGAACCAAAGCCTTCCTGAAAATCATCGCGGTGTGGACCATATCCGTAGGTAAGCTGGACCATCTGGCAGGATGGCTTTTGAGACTAGAGGCTGTTCTTTCCCAGGAGACAGGCTCCATTTGGCTGCACTGAAACCTGACCCTCTGAGTCTGATGTTTCATGTGTTGCAAAGTATGTCTGAACTTCATGATTATTGGAACTGTTTTCGGAAAGGAGAATCTGCAGATGCCAATGGCTGACCATTGCATCTGATCGTATTGTTTTGCACACTAGCAGATCCTGAGGCAGGAATGTCCGTGTTCTTTCTCACCTCCAAGCTCAGTACTCTAAGCCTTGGGTCTCCCAGAAACCTAAGCTTCGTTGTTACTGGACTGTGATCGGGAATATGGGCACTTGCTCTAGACAGCGTAGGCCTTGAAGAAGGATCTAGAAAGGGACAGAAGCTGAGGACAGAGGGAAATGACTTAAGGGCTGATCATTGCAGCTGCCTGGTACCTCTGTGGCCTTTCTTCCTGCTGTGACATCCACACCAAAGGCTTCCAACCCACTTCAGGTAGGCCCTATTACACACACTCTCCTCTTGCTAGCATTGATCTTCTGTCACCATAATAGGATCTAAAGGGGCAGCTCTCAGGCAGCAAAGTCAATTTCACCTGTCACCTCAAAATACTTAGTTTGTAATCAAAGATTCCCTGAGAGCTGCTGTCAAGTCTCACAGCTTCTCAGACGGAAATGCTTTGTTTGCTAAAGCCCTTGGGATACGATATCTACTTCCAGGAAGAATGCAGGATTTGATGGTAGGTTAAAATTCCAGAACTCCTTCGATGCCACTCACCACTTAGTAATTTAAAATACCGATGAATGGGGTCAAAGAGATGCCTTAACATCAGAGCTCTTCCTGCCCTTGCAAAGGATCTGTTTTGATTTCCAGCACCTACAATGGTGGCTCACCACCCACTTCCAAGAGATTTATCACCCTCTTGGCCTCTTAGGGCACCAGGGACACACATGTGTGCCAACATACAGGCAGGCAAAACACCCATAACACATAAAATAAAAGCAATTTTTCAAATACCTACCAGCGAGCACAGTTTGTGCTCATTGTTTTCCTTCCTGCTAATAACAGGAGTTAATGGGACATCATCTCCACCTTGTAGAAGAGGAAATGAGTGTTCTAAAAGGAAAACAAGGGGCATATGTGTAGCAAGCATGCGCACAGTGAGCACGCTAGCTCTGATGGTAACAAAGGCGAGTTATGTGTTACACCGCATCTTTGCACATTTTGGGAAAAACCTCGTCCGTTTTTCATCTTGAGCCTTATATTATTGCTAAAGGTCAGCAGCACAGACAATACCATTGTGTTTGTTTGATAAGTTGGGGAATCTCGGGACATAGGACTTGTGGTTTCCTGGGTCACAGGTCTGACTCACTAGCACTGTAGGCTTCTGGCATGGAGCCCTTCTCTTTCTGCTGAGTGTAGCACACCTTCCTTAGCTGACAGCTTCTGATCCAAGAAAATGCTGATGGCATTATTCTGTGCAACCCAGGACTCTCCCCACCTGGAGAGGAGGGGAAAGCAGCCAGCAGGTATCCACTCAAGCTGCTTGTCACCACTCTGGAGAACCCTGAGGTTTAAATGGCTGAGTGTTCCTAAGAGAGGTCATGGTTGAGGACCGAGGGTCAGATTACCAGAGAAGGAAAGAGAGCAAAGGGTCAAGTGCAATTCATGCAACAAAGTACACTACCTTCACTGCATAGACTCCCCCATTAGCCGAGCAGAAACCGAAGTGATGTGTGTGTGTGTGTGTGTGTGTGTGTGTGTGTGTGTGTGTGTGTGTGTGTGTGTGCAGGTATAGAGGTTCATGGGTCTGTATATTCAATACGATGACCAAAGGTTGATGTCAAGTACCTTCTTTAGTTTACCTATACTTTGTGAGTCACGATCTCTCCCTGAACCCAGAGCTTGTCAATTTGACTAGTCTAGCCAGCTACTTTGCTATCTAACTCTGGGCCTCACATTGTACAGCAAGGACTCAGCACCCACTGAGTCATCTCTTCAGTCCCTGAGCTCGTTATCTTACCCGTGGGCAAAACAACTCCCCATCTCTGTCCACCTTCATAGTGATACCATTAACAAAAGTTAGAGATTCTGAGCACTGTACAGACCCAGTCGTGCGCAGAACAACTTGCTGATAAGTCCCTTGCACAGGATAGCATTACTTAGAGCCAAGAGTCATCTCAGGTCAATCCAGCTCGAAAGGCTGCACTTTATCTACTGCCTAATAAGGCTGTCTGCCCTAGCTCTTTCTGGCTGTCATCCCAGGAGCAAGACAGGTTAGAATGGTTGTTGGGATGCTGACCAATGGACATCGTTAAAAAAAAAAGTGTTATTCAGAAATTATCGTCCCTCTGTCCTATGGATATTCTAGAGTAAACCAGCTGACTAGTGTGTGTTCAAATGTCTCTCCCAGTGTGGTAGAAAACACCTTAAGGAAACTAGATGTCACCCAACCTTGTAACTACAATCAGATAGGAAATGCTAAAATTAAAATCAGCTCTACCCTGGGTCCTGAAGAATCTCAGTATTCACTTCTTCCTGACTTATCTTCTCTTGTTTCTGGTTCTCCCGCTTTGTTTGGCTTTGAGGTTTCAGTTTGCTCTGCATGTGGATTTATTATTTGATGCCTCGTCCAACTGGAATTGTTTCCTGTTGTTTTGTTTTGGTTTTCATCATGTACAGTCAACAAACAAAACTGATTTCAAGATGTACACTGTGGTGATTGAACGTACAAATATTTTGTAAAATAAATACCACAATTAAATTAGTTAATTCCTCCATCCTCTTACCAAGATGCCTTGCCTTTTGCAGTCAAAACATGGAGAAAATTACAAGAGTGAAACTCAAAATTAGCAAGTGCAGACACCACATCATTCACCTGGTTCCCTGAACTAACCCATCTCCCCTTTCCCCCATCTGTCTCTAGTAGTGGAACCAGTCTTGCCAGAGAGGAAATATTCTAAGGTGGTTCTACCTTCCCTTTTGGTTAACAGATTATTTAAACATGAAACACAGTGAATCAACATTTCCCAGAGTCCCATGCTAAGGGAAGGGAAAAAGGGAAGCCCTGGTACCGGGCAGAGAAAGAACTTGCAACTCTGGAAGAGCGCTCACACTAACCTGCTATCTTATCAGACCACTTTGCAGGACAGAGCAGAACCAGACGACAATGCTCAGTGCTGAGTGTACCATGCTTTGGCCAGAACTGTTTAATGACACATTTTACCCTCTATTGAAATCTAAAGCTCATGGCAGGATCCCAACGATGGACTTGGGGGCCACTGGACATTGCTGTCCTTGGCAAAGCATCCAGACTGACTAAACCCCCTTCCTCTGCGTCTCTGGGTAGTTCTTTTTAATTGGCATGTCGATTGTTGGAAGTTGCAGGAGCTCAGAATTTTACCCTAAAATCCCCACTAATAGTAAATGTCACCCTACTGTTTCTATAAATTCATCCTTTCTTAGATTCCATGTATGACTGAGATCATGTGGCCTTATTATGCTTTCAAGACTTATCCATTTGGAAATGGGCAGATTTCTTTTCTATGGCTACACAGTACAGAATTCTATTCGTATATGGCCTACTTTGCTTTCAATTAATAGTTAAAGATTTTACAGAATCTATTGTAGAACATTTCTCCAACTTACTGATATATTCCATTTTCTTGATAAGTTAATGAAGAGTTAAACTTGGATTTACACAGTTTCTTTTTCTAGCTTCCTTAAGTGAAGGTCAGAGGTTGCCATTTTTTTTTCCTTTGAGGTCTTTACATAAGGAAGTAGTATGTATGGAACTTAGTCCTAACTCTCTGGTGCCATATATATATGTACATACTTTCTACCACTTTGCGGGTTATTAGCTACACACAAATTTTATCTTTCATAGTGATTTTTAATCATTACCAAATGCTTACCTCATTTCTAATGATGCTTCTTGCCTTAAAAATCAACTCTGTAGATACTATATTTATGCCAGATTCTCTTGATTATCATTTGTCTGACTACTTTTTGATCTGTCCTATTGTTGAACTGTGACTTTGTATTTTAAATGTTGTACCAGGACAGAAGCACAGTGTCTAAAACTGCAATCCATCTTCATCTTTAAACAATGTTTATTTATGTGTAGGTGTAGGTGTGTGTGTATGAGTGTGTGTGTGTGTGTGTGTGTGTGTGTGTGTGTGTGTGTGTGTGTGTTTAGGTAAGTGCATATGAGTACAGGTGCCTGTGGAGATCAGAGGTTTTGAATCCTCTGGAGCTGAAGTTATAAACAACTATGAGATGCCTGACATGGATGCTGGGAACTGGGTCCTCTGGAAGACCAGCAATTGCTCATGACAGCTAAGCCATCAGTCCAGCCTCATCATTGTCTCTCAATTGAGTATTTAGTTCTTTTATGGTTGATGTCAGTCAATCTTTTTCTGCTCTTCTTTTTGGAATGATCAGAATTATCATTTACCCCTCTCTGTAAGCTTATTGTCTATTCTTTTATATTCTCTTAGCAAGAGCAAAATACTTTTCTTTTTTTTCTTTTCTTTTCTTTTTTTTTTTAACTTTTTAATCATAAAGAGCCTAAAACAAGTGATCTTAAACTTCTTGGAAATGTTAAAACTTGAGAACATTTTAACCCCATTTGCCCTGTGGTCCTGTTGTGTTTGTACACATAGGTGAATAAGACCCAAGATGTCATTGCAGTTGCCCTATGACCTGGGCGTGTTTTCCACATGCAGACTGTTCCATTGCCATGTTCTCTATTCTGCACTTCTGCACTCCTGCCTGGGTCTGCAGTCCTCACTCCTGCAGGCTGCCACACAACGTCCTCCGTTCTCAAAACTCTAGATCACTCTACTTTACCTTCATTCAAAGCACACGTTTGTATAGTACAGAACCCACATTGACCTGGTGACTCAGACCCATGATGCCAGCTGCTTGAGACTCTGTTGTCAGAAGAGAACAAATTCAAGGACAACCTGGGAAACTTAGTGAGACCTTGTCATGAAATAAAAGCTCAATGGTAGAACACCTGCCCAGCATATGTGAGGTTCTGGGTTCAATCCCAGATAAGAATTAGTGGGTAACCCAAGAATCTGTAACATGAATTGAAGCAAGAAGAGAACGGTCTTCTCAATAAACAAACAAACAAACAAACAATTCCCAATCCAATAAATAAAAAGATAGATAAATAAACAAACAAGTAAAAAAAGTAAACAGTCTCTTTCTTCCAGAATTTTCTCCATGGACTTCTGAATCTCTAGATTATTTTGGTTTGTTGTTTGTAAGAGTTCAGCTCTCTGGGTCTATAGAAGCCACCATGTCATTCTGGCTTCATAGAGTGTCTTCATCCATATTTTAGCAATTTTCTTAGGTGCTGCTCAGACGTAGGTTACATTGGTCTTCATCCTGAACTTGGCTTGAACTTTGATGTTCAATGTCACCTTGCTGTCACTTTGGAAAACTCCTTAGCTATATCATCACACCACCCTGTGCTCCTCTGTCCTCGCTCTAAGGCTCCAGTTTCTACATAGAACTCTGGCCAACGCTTCTTAGGGCTCAGTTTCTACATTATTTCCTTCCCGCTCTCTTCTTGCTTCAATCCATGTGACAGATTCTCGTGCCACCAACTACTTCCAATCTCCTGCTAAACCTGTCTAGCATATTTTCATATATTGCAGTTCAGCCACCAGATTCTTAGATTTTTCCTGGTTGATTATTTAGCAGAGTTCAGTTTTCCAAGCAGTTTTTACCTTTACATCTATCAAGCATCAATCGCTGCTTTCTGGATACCGCTGTCCCCTGGTTTTCCCTGGCCGCCCTTGTTTTGTTTGCCTATTTGTTTGTTTGCTTGTTTGTTTTTTGAGTTGCTATACTTAGTAGATTTCTTATAATTGCTTTATATTATCTTGTGTAAAAACCTAGTAGACAGTGGGCTGATATTAGCTTTCACCACAGGGGAATCCATGAGCTTTAGCAGACCTGGTATATGTGTGTGTAATATGCATGGGCAGGCATCCTTCAACCCAATCAGACTCTACTTATTTTAGGCAGGGATCTGACTGATTTCCTGTTGTCGCCTTACACTCCCTCTGTAATCCCCTATAGTTCCCTTGATGCGTCTTGACTTTAGGATCTCTGACCTCAGCTCTCACATTCTTGGCCCACAATATGGCTGCAAACTCATTCAACCTCTGAAAGATCAGTGAGTGCTTGAGAATGCCCGAGGTGGTCCCCGTCCCCTGCTGCCCTGCCCAGCCCGAGGTTGCCGCTGTCCCCAGTGGCCCTGGTGCCCTGCCCTTCTGCCCTGGCAGCATTCGCAGAGACCATCTGCATACTTGTCTTCCTCTTTGCTCTTTATCAGTGCCAGCATGCCTCCTCCTGTTTGGTCCTCTCCAGCATATCTTCCTGTCTCTTCATTTTAACAGTTTGTTTCATTGCCTGATATACATTTCACAACTTGAAGGTGAATTTTATTTATTTATTTTTTTCAAAATACGACAGCCAATGCCTTTTAACACTGAACGTTAGCCTGTTCACATTTACCACGACAGCTGGTGTAACTGCTTTCCCGTAGTCTGTTTTATGTCATATCTGTTTGTATTCCTGTCCTTCTAAGATGCACCCCTTCTCCTTTTTATTGAATTGCAAATGCTTTTTTATTTCCTTTACCCCTTCCCACTTACTGTAGTTTCTACTGGATTTTTCTTCTCATTCCTCTCCTGATCAAAATTTTATCCCTGATAAGTATTCCAACCTTTCTACTAAGGAACATGAAGAGTCTCGGTTTCTCTCATCCACTCTGTATCTCCAGTTCATCCTGTTGCTGTTTGCTTGTTTGTTCCTCATCATTTTTAGCTCAGCATTGACCGGTGCAGCAGGCCTTTTAACACAGGTCACAAAGTAGAGGGACTACAAAGATAAATAGAGGCATAGCGAATTCTGTGGAAAATGTTTGGTATGACTAAAATCATCTTGAGCAAACTCAAAAATACTTATGAAAAATCACCAACCAAGAAGTGTGCTTTTTAAGAGGCAAAATACACTTACATCTTGATTTTTTTTTTAAGGACAAATAATCCAGTAAGGAAAGAAATAAACCAAATAAGCTGACAATTTTCAGAAATATAATCTGAAATAACGGTAAGAGCCTGGGAACATCGCTCAAGGGTCATGGAGATAAGACTGTGTGACAGGCATGTGGTGTGACTTTTCACTCTCTGGCCAGCCAGCCAGAGTGACCAAAGATGCCCCATTCCCACCCTCGCACATTCCATGGTGAGTGTGGTACCATGTGCACCACATTCCCAGTGTGACATTATAAAGGATTAGCTCTTGGACAAGCTAGCCCAGGCCATGAAAAGCAGGCACCCGCCCTGCTTGACAGATTTTTTTTTCTAGAAAAATAAAAGTAATCGCAGGAGTGTTCAGCACCTCTAAGCTGAGATTGGGTCGATTGATTTTCTGCTCCAGAACAATTTGCTCTAAAAGTCACCAAGTTAGGACATTGGGTTACAAGCAGTGGAGACATGTCTATGGGGCTAAATGCAGAAATCAAGTTGTCGTGGCACATATGCTCTGAACCGATTCTGGTTTTAAGAACATCGATAGTGTTAGTCGTGATCTCAGGAGACAGGAAACTGAGGGGCTGTTGAAGAACTTCCCATTTACAGAGACTGAAATCCCAAAGAGTGGTAGGGCCACCATCTCCTCCATCAGACACATCATACAATTTTAGTCACCATAACCATTACTTCTAAGGTGTTCTAGATAACCAGGAATGAAATGTCACAACTCCATGATGAATCAGAGAAGACTTCCTGTAGAAGGTGACAAATCTTTGGGGCTTATATTACAAATGGCAGCCCCCGTAGCCTTTCTACAGAGACTTTCCCTTTCCTTGAACTGGATAAATCCCATCATTTGCTGTTTTCTCCCCATGCTTACTGCTACCAGCATGGCACAGCCATTTTCTTGCTTGTCTAGGCTTGCATCAACTTCTGAAGGAAATGAGCATAATTACAAATCAATCCTGTGTCCCATCTGTGACTTCTCTGAGGGAAGAAGAGACATCCCAAGTGAATAATCCTGGGACTGTCTGCATTACAGTGTCCTTCTCAAACCCAGTCAGGTAACTGTGTCCCTGCTCCAATGCATACAGCAAGTGAACTCTTTCCTTGATCACCTTGCCGATGCCAATGGCAAAAGAAATATACCTCATTTACTTTCCTGACTGTTATTAGCCAAGATAAGCACGGGATCAGAAGGGGAAAGTTCTGCTTGGACATTGTCATTTAATGACAAGCAGATGTGCCCCTTCCTGTCTGTTCTCCATAAATAGTATTTCACTGCAGAAATGCACATGCAACTCATGGGGTGATTTTGAAGTGCTTCTAAATAGGAAGATTTGCCCCTCAAGGCTAAGCACGACCACTATTGTCTGTGTTATTATTTCTGTAACAGACAAAGGCAGGCTGGGTGGCATCTATTCAAGGGCTCCATGCTCAAGGACTTCATGCACAGACTAAACCAGAGCTCAGGAAGGCCTCCCTTCCCTGTATGTGCACACAGGGAAGTGAGAACTATACAGCTAACCAGTTTTAATTCATCATTATTTTCACAGGGGATTCTTAGCATCTTTTCATACTTATCCACACAGTATATACATGTATATAAAGTATATACAGTACAGGTATATACAGTATGTACACTGTATATAGAGTATATGTGTGTGTACAGTATATACACTGTATATACAGTATATACTGTATAAGAGTATATGCATGTATATACTGTATATGCATAGTATATACAGTATATGCATGTATATACTGTATGTATACTGTATATACTGTATACATACAGTATATACATGGCATGTATGCACCATGTGTACACTGTATGTACAGTATATGCATGCATATACAGTGTATACATGCATTCAGATAACATGGCATCCCACAAATATGGACTTCTGTATATCTTTACATCCATTAATAATTTTAATTTAAAAAGAAACCCAGCAGGTTTTGCCCTTTATGCTCACAGAACGCTCATAGGGAAGTTGGATCTGAAAATGCTTTCAAAACGGTCTTTCCGATAAATGAACATCATTGACAATTCCTAAGACAATGACCAAGAGCAATTTAAGAACAAAGAGTTTGTTTTTGGCTTAGCTACCATCTGGGGACAGTGTGTTCACATTTTTTCAAGGAAACTTCCATAGGCTGTGACCGCAGCTGTGTCTCCTAGCACAGCCTAGCCCTGGTATTCACTTTGCAGCTACAATGAGGCACCATTATTCTCACAGCAACTAGCAAGTGTCTCTCTGCAGTGCCTCCCCTTCCCCTTGCTTAGAGGACTGTTACCTTTATCGTCCACCTCTAAGCCTTTTTCAAACTTTTCTGCTCTCCAGAAATTAGGTATTGCCCTACTTTGGTTCTTCCACACCCCTATCTCTTCACCTCCTCCATTTATGTGATAATAATCTACTTCCCTTCGAGGTCACAAGTTCCCAGAGAACAAGAAATAGAAAGCAGTCCAAACAAAAAGTAAAGTGTACTTCATCTTTCTCCCAAGCCATATGATAATAGAAAACGCCTATCCAAGCACTCCTGAGAACTCATTTCTTCTGTCTGACACCAAGACACCTTTAAAAGAAATTGTATTTCTATGTGCTGTTTCAAAGCTATTTTTAGAATGTTTCCCTATACTTCAAGTAATAAAGACTAATGGTTATGCAAGAAAGGACTTGCTTTATTGTCCTACTTACCATCAGACGGGTACACTTATTAACAATGCCTGATTAGTAGAGGCTGTAAGAAAGGACCGTCTGTGGGCTTTGCTCTGTTGCGTTCCCCATTTGCTGGTAAGCTTTAGTTTGAGATTTTGAAGTATTTGGGAATCGTTCCTTTCTAAAGTGGGACTTCCCAATTTGGAATCAAAGTACTCTCTAAGAGATGTTTCTTTTTCAGTTGGGCAAACAGGTGAGGGGAGAATCAGAGAAGAGAGTAAAAGGTAAGCAGGCAGGCTACTGTATCTGCTGGAGGCACCAGTGGGCCTCCCGGGCAGGATTTCTGCACCTCACGTCTGCTTATGGGATTGTCCACATCATGCGGAGTCCCAGAGACTTATTTTCTAGGGTCCTTCATTTCCATAGAGCCTGTCCTCCTAGCAGGGGAATCCTCTCAAAGGTCACATTAAACAACACTGCAAGTTGAGTGACAGCCCACAGTGGGCGGGACTGTACAAGCATGTGAGCTTGTAAATGCGCACCC
The DNA here is from genome assembly GCA_036184795.1 of Tokudaia tokunoshimensis. NCBI lineage: Eukaryota > Metazoa > Chordata > Mammalia > Rodentia > Muridae > Tokudaia > Tokudaia tokunoshimensis. The sequence goes on along the minus strand of BTHU01000011.1, from coordinate 51,242,708 downwards.
ATCAGGTTTGACTTGGAAATGCTCACAGACTGTTTCAAAACAAAAGCCATCTGTAGGGATGGGAGGGCGATGAGGGGACCACAGGGTAGGCATGCTCACAAAATATTGCATCTGTGTATAAAATTGTCACAACTTAATTTTTAATAAAAAAAATTTAAAAGTAAATATATAAACACACTAAAACCTGGAGAAACAGCTCCGTGCCGCAGAAAGTAGAACTGCGTTATGATTATGATCGACATATAGAGAACTCTGGCAGGGTTGGGGATCAGGAAAGCCGGCTGAACAGGGAAAGGTTAAACTTGAATCTTGAAAGGTGAGCAAAAAAATGAAGAGGGAGGAAAGACTCTCAAGGAGGGACTGCTGTGGGAAAGAGGCACCACAAAGAGTGAAGGTTCTCAAAAATTAGAGAGGGAGAGAGCACACAGCCTGTCTTGTCCCTGCTTTTTGTGGTAGTGTTTCAAGTTTCTCTCCATTTAGTTTGATGCTGGCTGTTGGCTTGCTGTGTATTGCTTTCATTATGTTTAGGTATATGCCATGAATTCCTGATCTGTCCAAGACTTTTAACATAAAGGGGTGTTGGGTTTTGTCAAAGGCTCCCCCAAACCCCCGCAGGCATTTAATGAGATGATCATGTGGATTTTTTTTCTTTCCGTTTGTTTATATAGTGCATTACATTGATGGAGGATGTGCCTAGTCCTGTAGAGATTTGATGCCTCAGAGAAGGGGGATGTAGAGGTGGGGGAGGAGGCACCCTCTCAGAGGCTAAGAGAAGGGGGAAGGGAATGAAGAACTCTGGGAAGGGGGAGACCACGAGGGGGGCAACATTTGAGATGTAAATAAATAAAATAATCAATTTTTTAAGCTGAAAATAAATAAGATATAATTTAGGGGGAAAGTGCCAGGCAGTGGTGGCACACGCCTTTAATCCCAGCACTTGGGAGGCAGAGGCAGGCAGATCTCTGAGTTTGAGGCTAGCCTGGTCTACAGAGTGATTTCCAGGACAGCCAGGGCTACAGAGAAACCCTGTCTCAAAAAAACAAAAACAAAAACAAAAACAAAATTAGGGGAAAAGTGAGGCCTTACTATAAGTCAAATTAATATTTTAGGAAAAGTATAAAAAAATCTCTTCATAAGTGATAAATACTAACAGAGAAATAATCATTGACAGTGAAAAAATTAAGTTGTTACAGATTTATTTTATTTTACTCCAAGAAAATAAGCTTGAAAAGCTCTATAAAATTAAAAGAAAAAGGATTCTCAACAAAAAGAAAGAAAGAAAGAAAGAAAAGAAAAGAAAAGAAAAATCAGTTTTTTCCAAAGGAGTCTCACTGGGAATACAAACAACACTCCAGGGCAGGGCTCGTGACCAGCACAAAATAGATTTGATGGTATTTGGGGAAGTTGCTAGTCTCATAATGCATTGTCTGGGCATTTAGCATTTACCTTACCGGTCTTATGGGTTCTGGTTTTGTGTTTTTATGGGATTTCTGGTCATACAAATGTGTTTGTCTCTAAATCTGTATATGTTTCTTGTATTTTTCTTTGGCTCATTTTTCCCCATTTATTTTGTTCTATTCTGTTTGTTTCTTTTTATTTTAACTTATTTTAGTTTTATTAATTTTTATTAGATATTTGTGTTCTCTAATGAGAGAGAGAGAGAAAGGAAGGTGGGAATTTGGATGGGTGGGGAGGATCTGAGAGGAGTTGGGGAGGAAGAATTATAATCAGAATATATGGTATGAAAAATTAAAAAACGGACTTTCTTAGAGACCCTTAAAAGAAGTCTTTTATAACTCCAATATTCTCTAGCCCTCTGCCATGGGTATCAGTGGTTGGTTACACAAACCCAGTTATCTAAAATCCGAATATTGTTCCCCTGGCACAAGCAGGCCCAACTTGCCAGACGTAGCCTTCTCGGGCAACAACCATCTGCTATTTTTATATCCCAGTTCCAGGATTAACCCTGGCTCATACCAGTCACATTGTAAATTCCTACTTGATGACATCTAGAGAGCGAAATATTTTTATCAGAAAACTTGCAGAATTCTTCTGGACAGGCTGTGCTAGGAAAACAGCAGATGAACAGTTTCACCGGTCTGTGATAAACCGACATTGCTTTTCATACGGAGGCAATGTTCTGAGGCATTTCTAGGTCCCAGGTTTAGGGCCTCTGCCATTGGTGTTACTATAAGAAGTAGAAGTTACAATGGCATATGTTAAAAGTGGCATCTTGGAAGTGAATTTTCAAATTTACCTTTCTCATTTATTATCAACATCTAGCTCCAGCAGTTAGGTCCTTTGGCTGTGGTGAGGTATAAAAATGTTAAGAGCCTTGTTGCCTAACACATTAAAACATGTCCTTGAGAATTTTTAGAGTCAAAATCATTCATGCTTATCGCTCTTAGTATTATCAAATTTTGTGTGTGTGGTTTGTGTGTGTGTGTGTGTGTGTGTGTGTGTGTATGTGTGATATATAAGTGTGTGTAAATGAAATCTTATTTTGAGGACCTTGAGTATTGGTTCTTGCTTCGCACATTGCTTGAGACGGGTCTCTTCTTGTTCATTTCTATGTACATCAGGCTAGCTGGCCAATGAGCTCTTAGGGAACCTTCTGTCTCCACTTCCCATTCTCAACTAAGAGTCCTGGGTTTACAGACAGGATTACAATGTCCAGCTCTGTACACATCCTGGGGATCCAAACTCAAGCTCTCACGTCATTGGCAAGCATTTTACCCACTGAGCCACCTCCCAAACACCATACTTGGCTTATTAGCATCTCTTTAAAATGTGAATTGTCGCCGGGCGGTGGTGGCGCACGCCTTTAATCCCAGCACTTGGGAGGCAGAGGCAGGAGGATTTCTGAGTTCGAGGCCATCCTGGTCTACAAAGTGAGTTCCAGGACAGCCAGGGCTACACAGAGAAACCCTGTCTCGAAAAACCAAAAAATAAAAAAATAATGTGAATTGTCTTCTGTTCTTCACAGCCTTCTGTGAAGCAGATTCACTATGACACCTTTTCAAACCCTCGCCCCTTTTTAGAGTCCCAAATCAGCCACTGTAAAGATTCATGTGGACAGTCATGTTTAACAGGGCACATTCCCAAGCTAAATCCATCACCAGGTTGATCAGTATCATCCGTGTGACACAGGAGCCAAAGGACTGCCTCCTATCTACTCTCTAATAGGTCAGTTCATCCATCTGATATTGGTAAACACGCTTACTAAAATTTTGCTTCATCTGAAGAGAGATATTCAAGCTTGTCTTAAATAAAGAGAGAGAGAGGATCTTCAATTACCAGGTGTGCTGGAAGCATGGTAACTTCACACCTAGTGCTTTTATCTTAGACATGGTATTCTATATCTGGCCACATCTCTTCCCACCTCCTGACACACACAAATACATGATGCATTTGATGTTGGAGGCTTCTTCAGTTAACTAGAGATCCTTCGTTGGTTATTATTGCGGTTTAATGGTTTATTGAGTATACTGCCAGAGGGTAGTGAGCTAAGTAACTACCAACTATAGCTCTACCAAAGAGCCTCTGCATTCTCCACTATCCCTAATTCCCTAAAGCATCTCTACCCCAGTCTCTTGGCCATTCTATCCCACCTCCACACTGAAGATATACACACAATGCTGTTAAGTGTCGGATGTTTCCTTCCTGCCATTATCTGTTTAATAGATAGGTTTCCTAGATACACTCAAACATAGTAGCTGTATCAATTGGTTTCCCTGAAAGCTATGAATCATGGGCCTGAGCTAGATAAGAAGAAACAGAAGTATGTGCTCATACGTATTTAACCACAAATGGGGGCACATTTATGTTACTGAATAAATGACAATGAGGAAAGAAAAGAGAGAAAATAAAAAGGGCCTACCAAGAGCTGAAAGAAGGGAGAGAATGTTTCCCCAGAGGCCCTTGTGTGTTTCCCTGATAAGGAAGTTGTTTCAACAGTCCAACGTCTGCCTATGCCTGCCTGGGTGCATGTGGGACCTTACTTGGAAAAGTACAACAAATGAGTCTGGATGAACATCTCCACAGTGGCTTTTCCAGTATTTTCACAGATTTAATGTTGGTTTCCTTGGAGATAGTTCTGGCAAAACTGGCTGCAGACCGAAGCCAAGAATGAAAAATCATATAGCACGAGGATTTTTCACTGAGACTGCGAGGTGCACTTTCCTTGCGTCATCTCTCTTATGCTCAGGAGAGCCACATATGAATTCCACTGAGAACTGTCTTCGTTGTGTTAATAAGGTCTGAGTGGGAGTAATTGCAGGAACAGTGTGCACAGGGAATGCTCTTCAGGGGGATGGAGAACTTAGATTCCTGTTACAGCCTTCATGGCTCCTTACCTCAAGCCCTTTCCACAGTATATAGCCACACTCACTCACCTGCCTGTTTTAAAGCATTTTCTCTATTAAGTTTGGGTAAACCATTTTAAGGAAGAGACTCGACGAGTGACAATGACTGAGCCATAAACGTAATTCTTGCTGATGATCCAGACGAGTCTGAGTGGGACATAGACATAAAAATGATGGCCCCTGAGGACCTCCGCACCTTTGGGTGAAAACGGTTATCTCTGCAAAGCATGAGTTTTCTGAAAAGCTCATAGCAGTTACTGGAAAGTGCATTTTCTTAAAGGCCATTCCCAGAGAATTTGATTCAATAGGAGCTGAGGAGCAGCCCGAGATAGAATAGACTCGGAGGCCTGCCTCAAACGTTTGATTAGAGATTTAGGCAGGCTTTGCATGAGCCACACACTGTGTACACTTCTGTCTAAACTCACAAGGTTTCTGTTTGGTCCATGTGTTTTGTTATGTAAGCACCTCCCGCAGCAATATGCAGAGTGGACAGCTTAACCGTGCCATAGAGTAGAATAGAGTTTTAGGCTCTCAGGGAAAGAGATGTTATTGAAAATTGGGTGTGGTGGACTACTCTGGTCAGAGTTGCCACATATTAGTAGAAAGCAAAGTCCTCTGTTGGGGTTTTTAGTCTTGTTAATGAAATAATTTAAGAACAGTTTCAGAAGAAAGCTTTAGAACAATGTTACTACAGTTTAAGAGGAAACAAAAGCAGTCAAACTCTTAATCTCAGCAGCTGTTCAGAGGACCAAGATGGGTAAGAGGAAGGAAGAAAGAAAGCCATGCACTTTGAATTAGGCATGGAGATTCAGGGATAGAGAAAGGAAGCCCCAGGTACCAGAAAAGACATACTTAGGTCGGCCTCTGGCTAGCATAAGAAAGAAAGAAAGAAAGAAAGAGAGAGAGAGAGAGAGAGAGAGAGAGAGAGAGAGAGAGAGAGAGAGAGAGAAAGAAAGAAAGAAAGAAAGAAAGAAAGAAAGAAAGAAAGGAAGGAAGAAGGGAAGAGACAGGAAGGGAAGGAGAGAGACAAGGGAGAGAGAAGAAAGGAAGAAAAGAAGGGAGGAATTAGGAAGGAAAGAAGGAAGGAAGGAAGGAAAGAAGGAAGGAAGGGAGGGAGGGAGGGAGGGAGGGAAAGTTAATCTGGGGCCCAAAGGTCATGGTAGAGCCTCATAGTATCCCTATAACAACTGCACTAGTTGGTTGGAATTCTGGGAAGGAAAAGTGCATTCCCTCATTAAGGAAATAACTATTCCTTACTTCTCCTTAGCATAGTCTTCAGATAGATCCATATTCCTAAGGGGTGTCACAGGAGGCTGACTTCTGGGGTATAAGGTCTCCACCCAAGTCAGAGATCCCATTCTCTTGACTAGAAGGAAAGTATCTTCCCTTCATGAACATTCACTACCACCATGACAAGGATAGATCTCACTTGGCTTCTCTCTTTGACCTAAGAAGCACTTAATCCATACTACAGATGTTCTGAGATAAGTCCATCAGGATTTCCTCAAGCAGGTGTGCTGGCCTTTATGTTTTAGAATTTCCTCTCATGTTACCTTTGATCTGAAGTCTGTGCTAAGGAGAGGTTTTCATTCCAAATTAATGAGAAGGTTAAAATGTATCTCCTCTCATCATAAATGGCACCACAATGTTTTAATGATGACCCTGTCCATTAATAATTACTTCCATCCTGTAATAGAAAAACAAAAGGAAAAAAATCAAACAATTTCCCTGGTCTGTTCTGAAACAGCTCAGAACACCACAAGTCTTAAAGGACATTTGCCTCAAATGAAACCTTTCCAGTATTCCTGTTATATCTTAGCTATCAGGTCTCCACACCTAAGACTGTCAGCAAGCTTCATAAAGGGGTTTTTGGACCAACAGCATAGTATCTGAGGCAGAGGATCCATGTAATTTTCAGAGCCATGCTCAAAGATGCTTGGGTATCACGATTACACGGAAGGATGCTAAAGCAGTGGTCTGACCAGTCACAGCTGTGCCTTCAGACAGCTGACTGTAGAATTTACAAACACATGATTATTTTCAAGTGGGATTAGTTCCTGGTTGGATACACTGAGCTGTAGAAAAACCCGTTTGAATGAGTGATGGAAATGAGTCCATTTTCAAGATGATTTTCTTGGTTTTCTTTTCTACTCCAAAAGAGTCAAATGCAGAACAGAAAACTGGTTCTTTAACAGCCTCCCCGGGCTCACCAAACCGCAGCGTGAGAGCAGTGGCCTTAGACCAGGAAAAACCTGAAGGGCCAGACGGGTTCTATTCTGCCCCAACCTCCTGCTCCAACTGAAGCAGGAGAGAAGCCCCAGGGTGATGTGCCTCCATATTGATTTCCTTCTGCTTCGTGTGCTGTCTTTGGAGTTAAGATTGACCCAAATAATATATGTGTTAGGAACATGCTTTTCTGGGGGCAGATATAAGGAATCCAAACCAGGCTGTATTTATAGGATCATATTTAGCTTCTCTTTCAAAGTCGAAGAATAGTTAAGTTGAAATCACTCCTATAATATGAGAAGGCACCACAAGTTAACCAATTTGGTTCGTTTAATCTGTATGTGCATGCACGTGCATCATGTGTAAGGATGGATGTGTGTATACAGGTGTTTGTGGATGCCAGGAGATAAGTGTGAGTGTTATTCTCCAGAAGCTTGGCACCTTGTCTCTTGTACAGAGACATGAGGATCAAACAGAGGTCCTTACACATGGACAACTTTACTGGCTGAACTAACTCCCCAATCCAATCATGTTAGTTTAGTATAGGTTTAAAACAACAAACTAGTATCATTCAATGTTGTCTCCAAGCACCAAGTTCATCCAGTCCTGTGTCTGTAATAGTGCTGTGGAATTTGAGAACAGACCAGAGGTTACACTACTATGATGAGTAGGAGACCAAGACTCAGGAGACCTGGGCTTCTGCAGGCCACCAAAGCCCTAAGTTCATTGCCAGCTCCATAATCTTAGCTATACAAACTGAGTCTTGAAGTCTTACCAGTGCAGATATTTAGGGAGCTCTCAAGCAAAACACGATGTGGAATTTTTAAAATCTGTAACTAAACCATTGGCTTAACTCCAGTGTCACCACCTCAATTAGATGTGACCTTCAAACTAAGAATTTACATTCTCAGGGTGACTCTGATAAGATAGAGAAAATCTATCCCAAATCTGCCAAGTTATTTGTTCGGGTATTGAGTCATTATTGAGCTTCAAGGTACTAAGTCAACCTTTTTCTCTCTATTTTCTCTTTTCTAAAAACTGAATAATACAACAGCACTTGAAATATTTTAATCCTAGCATAGCTATTTCCATTCTGAGTTTTGTCTGTCACATGTAGTGTAGCTTAAAGTTGCAAGAACATTGTCTGCTGGTCTCTGCTCTGATCCTTCTATGTTAATCTTGTATTGCTAACACCTCCGTTTCTCTCCTAGAGTTCATAATGACCCCCAAACTGCAAATTCATCCCCCATGTTGATCTAGCATGGTATATTAACTGTTGTTCCCAATATACTTCTGATCAACCAGCAAAAGTGGAATGAAGTGATGTATTCACACCGCATTTTTGGTCTGGTTTAAGCCCACTCCCACCTCACAGAAGTCTACATTTGTCCTTTTAGTTTTACCTGCTTATCATTAGCTCAGGTGTATTTGTTTGGGTTGCAATAAATTTTATCACTTGTATATAATGAATTTAGAATTCCCACTTTTCAAAATCACAGATAAAGATATATCTACATTTTAAAAACAAATCTCATAATGAAATATCTAACACTGACTTTGCTATTTTAACCATTCTTAAATGTGTCATTGAATGGCACTCACGGCCAGGGTCATCTATCACCACCACCATTCCCAAACCTTCATCTTCTAAACAGAAACTGCATCTCCATTAATCACTAATCTTTTCTTCTCTCCACCCAAGATCCAGGTTGTCCTTAACCTACTTTCCAATGGTTTGTCTATTCTAGGCATTTTATGTAAGTGGGATTGTACAATGTTTGCCCTTTCAGTATTCAGCTATTTCCATTCCCCTTAGATTACCATTTAACTGCTAAACAATATTCTGTGTAGGTGCAACATCTTACTTATTGATGAATGGACAGTTAAGCTATTTCTGTCCTTTGTTGTGATGGACATTACAGTGAATGTTTGCAAACAAATAACTATTTATATTCTTGTTTTTAAAACTTAGGTCTGTATCCAGGGGTGGAATTAATGGGCCCTTTAATAGATTTAGGTTTAGTTTTTGTTTTTTTGTTTTGTTTTGTTTTTTGAGGAATTGTTGACATCTTTTCTAAAGCAACTGTATCTTTTTGAGTTCCCATTATCAATGTCCAAAGTTTCCCTTTTCTCCAAACCCTCATCTACACTCTTGCTTCTGGTTGTTTTTATTCTGACCCCTGAATTACATGTGAACTGTTACACCCTTGTGGTACAAATTTGTATTTCCCTACTAATGAATGAAATTAGCATTATTCCATATGTTCAGTAGCCACTTTCACCTCTTCCCTGAGGAAATATTTAAGTTCTTTGCCCATCTTTACTTGGTGGCTTTATCTTGTTGAGATTCAGGTGTTCCTTGTCTAACCTGGAAATGTAATTTTATCTGATATGATTAACACACATTTCCCTTCATTCCACACATCTTTCCATAAACCCTTTTATCGTTCTTCTCAATGCCCTTTGATACACAACGGGTTCTATTTTCAGTGAGGTTAATACGCTTATTTCTATTTTTAATGCTTAAAATTTTTCATTGAAAATAAGTTTCTTTATACAATACATTCTGAGACACACTCCCCTCCCTTATCTCCTCCCAGATCCTACCCCACTTTCCAAATCCACACCTTCTTTCTCTCTCTGTTAAGAAAACAAACAGGCAAATAGAACAAGGCAAGCAAATAAGAGTAAAGGAGAAATAAAGAACCAAAAAAAATGGAAACAAAGAAAGAGCACAGTAAACACACATACACAGAAATACACATTTAAATAAAACCTATCAAAACACAAAATTATAAAACCATAATATACAAACAAAAGGCCAGTAAGGTATAATAAGATAAAATAATTTCTTTTAAAAAAAAAAGCCCAAATAAAAACAAAATCTCCAAAATATGTTTTGAGTTCATTCTGTGTTGGCCATCCACTACTAGGCATGGAGCCTACCTTAAGTGTGGTTGTAAACACAGTGAGACTCCCTTAAAGAAACCATTTTTCCTTCGAATGTAGTTGTCAATTGGGGAGAGCTTCTTGTTTGGGGATGGAAGTTTTTGTCTACTTCAATTCATTGCTGATAGGAACCCTGACCCGTTTTGATCTGTGTGGGCCTTATGCATGCTGCCACAGTCTCTTTGGCTTCACACATGTGTGGGTTCTGGTGTGTCTGGAAGACACCTTTTCCTTGGTCTTCTCCATCCCCTCTGTCTCTTACACTCTTCCACCTCTTCTTCTGCATAATTCCCTAAACCTTGAGGCAAGAGATTTCACAGAGACATCCTATTTAGGACTGAGTGTTCTAAGGTCTCTCACTCTCCACCCATTGTCTAATTGTAGTTTTCTGTATTAGTTCCCATCTACTGCAGCAGCAAGCTGCAGTTCAACTCATGATGGTTGAACAGGACACTTGTCCAGAATGTCTTCAGAAGTCATTTGATTGCTATGCTCCTTTAGCAGTTGGTTTTCCCCTAGGTCCATGGCCTTTCTGGTCTCAGATTCTTAGCCACTCAAACTGTCTTGGGCACAGGTTCCATCTCATGCAATGGGCCTTAAATCTAACCAGAGACTGTTTCACTTCCCCCACAACATTTGTGCCTCTATTGTACCAGCATACCATGCAGGCAGGTCATCCTTGTAGATCAAAGGGTTTCCAGCAGGTCATTTACCTTTCACTTCTAAGAGTGTGCAGAGAACCTCATACTATGAACACTAGTCAGCAGGGGTGAAGGCTCTAGTTAGGCACCAACTCAAAATCTCCATATTCAGTGAGATTTGTAAGTATTCTCTTCAGCAGTAAGGTTTTACCATCACTTTATGCACCAATCCACCAATAACTTTGGCAATAGTCTGAGTTGTTTGAGGGTTTCCATGAAGACCTTTGGCCAAACTCTCAATTACATGTCACTTATTTCTGACACTAGAGGTTTCACTTGGTGACAAGAGATGTCTTGTTGGGGTAATGTTTCCCCTATTATTTGATGAGCTCATTTAGATTTCTTTCATATATATATATATATATATATATATATATATATATATATGTGTGTGTGTGTGTGTGTGTGTGTGTGTGTGTGTGTGTGTGTGTGTGTTGTGGATAGCCCTGGGGCTAATTGTATTTGATGCTAATTCCTCTCTCCTGTGTGGGCCTTTGAACAAAGAATGAATCAGCCAGTACTCAAGTGATTTCCTGTAACCCTGCTTCCCACCTTAATTTATAAATAAAGGCTAGAGCTAGTGATTGGGCAGGAGGAGAAAAAGGTTTGGGGTGAGAATGAGAGAAAGGGAGGACAAGGAGGAGGACGAGAAGGTTTCAGGTGAGAAGGAAAGAGAGGATGAGGAGAAAGAGCTAAAGGTTTTTTGAGAGGAGAGAAAGAGAGGACAATGGAGGAGGAGGCGGAAGGAGAGAGAGAGGAGTGAGAAAAGGAGAAAGTGGGGCTGAAGGTTTTGGGAGAGGGAGGGAGGAGAAGCAGAAGCACCTGGCTTGCGATACTGCAAGTTATAAAGGGTCTCATAGATGGGAAGATGGTAGTGTAGTGGTAAATCTGCCTAATCTAGGCACACAGCATGTGTTCATATTAATTGAATTGTGTTTTCATTGCCGGGGCATATTTGGGTTGGAGATTGAATGACAACATGTGTATATAATTTAGGACGTGTCTACTATAGATTTCCATAATGGCCCTGCCAATGGCCCTTAGTGTTATCTGGTTTTCTCCATATTCCCTCCCTTACTCATTTCTTCCCTCACCACTCTTTCTATTTACTCCTCCCATGCCTATCGAAGGCTTGAAAGCTAACATCCACATGAAAGAGAAGACATACCATATTTGTTTTCTTAGGTCTGTGTTATCTCACTCAAGATGACCTTCCCCCTGGCTTTATCCATTTACCTGTGAATTTCATAATTATCTTTTTTAACAGCTGAATAATATTGTACTGCATAAATGCACCACATGTCCATAGCCACTCCTGTAAGTTTACACTTCTACAAGTAATTGATGAAGTATCCCCCTTACCCCACATCTTCCTAGTATGAGCTGTCATTTTATTGTTCTTGACCATTGTAATCAAAGTAAGATGATGTATTAAAGTAGTTTTGATTTGCTTTTCCCTGATGAATAAGGATGTTAAACATCTGTTTAAATTGTTTATCTGATCTTTAAACTTTGATAAGTGATAACTATCAAGAAAATTTTCCTTTTTTATAGATTTTCCAATTTGATGGAGTATAGGGTTTTTGTTGTTGTCTTTGTTTAATAAATATTTATTACCTTAGTTGAATATACCTATACAACCTCTATACACAATGATGTATTTTGCTGAAAAGAATTTTAGGTCTCAAGATTTTTGGTCTAGTGTTTTCTGGAAATCAAATCATTCTTTTAAAATCTCAAGAAAAAAATAGTTTAAGAAAAACATCAATTAAATTTTGATATCAAGCCAGCCAGTTAAGACAGCAAACCCAGATCTGTGGTAGAAGCAATACTGTCTGTTTCTTCCACATTCAAGCTCACAATGGGAAACTAGTCTAGAGCAAAGTACAAACAGAAATAGAACAATGTGGTACGTGTGGCCGTTGTGAAGTGTCAAGAACGTCCGGGTAATAACAGGGACCAGCAACCCCCTCTTCATCTCTAATTTTATTTACTTGGATCTTCTCTCTATGTCTTTTAGTTATTTTGGCTAAGGGTTTGCCAAACGTTTTGCTTTCTCAAAGAATTAATTCTTCATTTCACTGATTCTTTATATTATTTTATTGTTGCTTGTTTGTATTTTCTATTGATTTCAGCCCTAAGTTTGATTAATTTTGGCCATCTATTCCTTTTGAGTTTGACTTCTTTGTACTAGAGTGTTCAGATGTATTGTTAAGTTACTAATCTGAGATCTCCCTTCATTTTTTTAACGTAAGCACTTAGTGTGACAAACCTGCATCTTAGAGCCACCTTTATTATATCCCATAGGTTGAGGTATTCTGTGTTTTCATTTTTGCTCAGTTCTAAAAAGTGTTTAAGTTCCTTCTTAATTTCTGTCAACACATTTTTCATTTGATAATGAGTTCAGTGTCCATGAGTTTGTAAGCTTTCTGTTGCTTCTGTTGTTGATGATATCAACCTTTAATCCAGATATCAGATAGCATATATGGTGTTATTTCAGTTTTCTTGTACTTTTGAGACTTGTCCAAGTCACTTTTGGAGAAAATTCCATGAGATTCTGATATTAAAAAAAATAATCTTTTGAGTTTGGGTGAAATGTTCTGTAAATATCGGCTATGTCCATTTGATTTATGAAATTATTTAACTCCATCACTTCTTTGTTTAGTTTTTTCCTTGATAACCTGTCTATTGGTGAGAGTCCGGTATTGAAATCACCCACTATCATTGTGTGAAGGTTGATTTGTGATTTGAGCTACAGTAGTGTTTCTTGTGTGAACTTGGACACCCTTGTGTTTGGTGACTAGATATTAAGAATTGCAATATCCTCTTGATAGATTGTTTTTCCTTTGGTGAATATGTACTGTCTTCTCCTATCTTGCCTTTTTTGAGTGGGTGTTCCATTCCTTGAGTTCCATCACTTTTCCTGGATTGTAGGAAAGTGTGATGACTTTGGGTTTCCTGGTAGGGAATGATTCTGCAGGTAGAAAAGTAGCAGAGAAGAATAGAGTTAAGCTGGGGGGGGGAGGGAGCTTCAGGAAAGAGCTAAGGTATCCTGTTCACACCTGGAGGTGGGATCCCCAAGAAGATAGAAGACAGGAAGAATCCCTGCAAATAAGGTGCAGTAAGACATTGTCTGGAGAGATGGGAATGGTTGGGCTGGGAACCCTGTATCTGAACTAAGGGCTGAAATAAATGGAGTTAAGCTGCAAGGAGGGACATGGCATGTATAAAGAAGTTGTTGCCTGCCTGGGGTTGAACAAGATGATCATAAACGAGACCAGGAAGGATAATGTGATTCACCTACCTCAGTCCCTGACAGGTATGACTACTGTGGGGTCCTGAGCAGAGATTGTTTCTTCTGACACAAAGGATGGGGGAAAGAAAGAAAGCTAGAGCCCTCCCCATGGAATAAAGGGAAGGAGGGAAGAAAGGCCCCAACAGGCAGTCTGTCATAAGGCTATGGATGAGACTGGAGAGGTTATAATGGAAGGTCAGAATGAGAATGAAGATCCCCTACCTGGGTTCCCAGGTAGACAACATTGCAAGGTATTGGCTGATGACCCAAAGGAAGGAAATGTTCTAGAGCTGGTTCTGAGAGGATCCACAGGAAGAAGGAGAACTGAATCTACTGCAAGGTTACAAGGAGTCTCCAAGGAATGGAGGGAGAGTGTGAGGACAAGACTGGCCAGTGGGTGTGCTGGAGATGAGTCTGAAGAGACCGTAGTGAGTGGCAGGAAGGAGAATGGAAATCACTTACTTGAATCCAAGTCCAGTGTGATCACTGGGATCCCAGGTAGCAAGTTCTTCTAGGTATTAGAAGCTGGCACAAGATGATGAACTGAACAAAAGGAGGGAAAGCAAGGTTGGCAGGGCCCCCAGGGAATGGGAAATGCATGTACTTCTACTTTTGCTCTTGGGGTCTCAGTGACTTTGTTGCTTCAATTTCCCATTTTCTCTCTTCAGACTCTCTAAAGCCAGTTTATCATGATACACTCAATCACTACGGCACTGTCTATTAATTAAGTAATATATCATGAAATTAAAACTAGGGGCTTTCAAAAGATTTTCTTTTTCTACCACTTCTTTAAAGTATTTACCTTGTTTTGACAGTCTCCTGTGTGCCAATAGCATTAAAAAAAACCTCTTGCTTACTGTCTTAGTGCGTGTTCTATGGCTATCAAGAGTCACTATGACCAGGACAACTCTTATCGAGGAAAGCATTTAATCGAGGCTTGCTTACAGTTTCAGAGGTTTAGTTCATTGTCATCATGGCAGAGAACATGGCCGCATGCAGTCAGACAAGGTGCTGGTGAAGGAACTGACAATTCTACATCCATATCCACAGGCAATAGAAAGAGAGAGAGCCTCCGAGCCTGGCTTGAGCTTCCAAAACCCAAAAGCCAACCCTAGAGACACACTTCCTCCAGCAAAACTACATCTCCTAATCCTTTCAAATAGTGCCACTCCCTGACGACCAAGTGTTCAAATCTATAAGCCTATGGGGGCCATTCTTATTCAAAACTACCACACTTACTTTTAGAAATAGTGAGCTTTCAGTAGCTGGTAAATGTGGATACATTTATGCCTCACTCCCCTGTGTGCTTCTAGAACATAGACCCTCACACAGTGAGGCAAGTGAGCTGTGCCTGTTTTGCACTCCTGCTTATTCAAAGATGGGTATATGCCCAGATAGCACCTGATGATAAACCATGGTCACGCCATACACGGGATAAAACAGGAATTCAGGGAGACCTACAGAATTTCAAATTGATTTCCGATGAAGAGGTTCTTGCCAAGAGCTGGAAGTAGCCATCAGCTGTTTGTAGGGTGCAAGTCCCCTCATTTTAAATAATATCACCAGTGATATTTTCTGGACTCTGGATGGCCCTAACCCTGACATTTACTTTTGATCATATGGAGGAGTCTTGAAAACCATTATCTTGACGCTGTATTTGTTCTTGTCCATGCCTTTACCCTCCAGGACCTTGTATAAATGTTAAGGCCCAGCTCCCAGCCTGCCCCAGGGCTTTGCTGTCCATTTCACATCCAAATCACCTGCGCTGCTCAGCCTGACTCTGATCCTGCTCCGGCAACTCACAAAAGTAGGGCTGCTAAGCTCTCGGGTCATTCAAATGCCCAGTGCTCCCTAAGGCCTGGCCTTTTAAGGAAAATATTCTCATAGCCGCAGGGTGGCAGAAGTGGGGTAAATGCTTGAAAATGGAAACAGCAGTTATCACAATGGCCTGATGCATCCGGTCCACATTCCCAATTGCCTAAAGACCCTGCTACTTAAGAAGTACCTCTTTTTCCCCAGTACTTTTGCTATTCTTTTTTTTTCTGTTTTTTTTATTTACATCCCAAATGATTTCCCCTTTCCCGTTTCCTCCCTCCCCGAAAGTCCCATAAGCCCCCTTCCCTCCCTCTGTTCCCCATTCAACCCCCTCTCGCTTCTCTGTCCTGGCCACCTCTTTAACCGCAGCAAAACCACAAGGTGCCGGTTCTCCCAAAGACAGTGAGTTGATGCGCTCCCCTGATCTTATCCGAGGATGTCTGAAGAATTAATAGGTTGAAATATATTACTGAGATATAATTATGCTGTGATAACAATTGAGCCATCATTTCCTTGTGTGTTTTACAATCTGGACATTCATTACACAAAGAGTTCAATACATTCATTATGTTTGCAAGGGTTTTTGTTTTTTGTTTTTTGTTTTTTTTTTTAAATCATTCCCCCGTAAATTCTCTTAAATTTTATCCTTGAAAATCTAATTCACGTAGATATCAGAGCAGAGGTTCCCAGATTATATCTTTAGAGTTTATACCACTAGCCCACTGCTGAGTTAGCCTGTTGTTCTTTCTTGGCTAGTGACAGATACACTGTAGTCACTTGCACCCACTAGCCACCTAAGTCTTACTG
Organism: Tokudaia tokunoshimensis; assembly: GCA_036184795.1. Lineage (NCBI taxonomy): Eukaryota > Metazoa > Chordata > Mammalia > Rodentia > Muridae > Tokudaia > Tokudaia tokunoshimensis. Next base: position 51,226,551 of record BTHU01000011.1, on the reverse strand, counting down.
CCCATCGCTATAAACACTTGATGACACTAGCGTAGTGGTTTTCAACCATTCTAATGCTGTGACCACTTAAAAACCGTTCTTAATGTTGTAGTGACTCACAACCCTAAAATTATTTTCATTGCTACTTCATAACTGTAATTTTGCTACTGTTATGAATTGTAAATATCTGTGTTTTCTGATGGTCTTAGGTGACCCCTGGGAAAGTGTTTCAACATTCCCTCCCCCACCAAAGGGTCATTGGACCTCAAAGGGGTCATGACACACAAGTTGAGAACCACTCTCCTAGAGAAAAGAAAGCTAAGCTTAAGGAAACCAGCTCTCTCATAAGCAAATGTGCCCTGTGCTCCAGGTAGAGATGCCATCTGTGTGTCATCCTATTCCTCAAACATCCTCAGAAAAAATTGGGGAAATGTAGCTACTGACTGTCCCAGGGATAACTGGCTCCTAGTAGTTTCATGTTCCATTTCCCATCTCTGCGTACCTAGCCATTTCTTAATATTGAGATAAATCCCCAATGACAAATGGAGTCAGATTCAAGTTGAAAATACCCATTTCTTGAATTCAAAGATTCACAGATGGACTTATCTTCCAGCTTTTAGATGTGAAGTATTTAGAGCTACGTATATGGCAGAGTATGTACCTAGAATGTTCAAAGTTTTAATTCCCAGTCATACACACACACACACACACACACACACGGTGTGGGGGAGACAGAGACACAGACAGAGAGAGAGAGACAGAGAGAGAGAGACAGAGAGAGACAGAGGAAACAGGAGTGAGAGGAGAGAGAGAGGCAAGAGGGAGAGGAAAGAAGATGGAGGGAAGAAGGGAGAGACAGTAGGGGGACAGGAAGACAGAGAGAGTTTTAAATTATTTGGCATCTAGCACAGTTAGACACTTCCAGGATAGCTGTTATTGTCACCAGTGAGAGTGACCAAATGCATTGTACTTTCAGGGTCCCTCCTATTCTGAACCAAGCCTGTGTTACTTGAAGAGCTTGACCATATAGGGTTAGAGTTCATTTCTTTCAGCCTTTGCTCTGAGAGATCTACCCTGGTCCTACTGCAGAAATTATACCCTCTCCCACCCCTTATCCGTAGGTTATTTTTCTCCCTAACATATTACTTTCTAGTATGTTTATGAAGTATTTGTTATATTTTCCTTTCAGTTCCCAGAGTGGAAACATAATTTCTACAAGGTAGCTGTTCACTCTAGTCCCCAAGGAAATAATACCTGGCCTGTCATTGGTCATCAAAATGTGTTAAATGAGGACACTAAGGCTCAAAGAGATTAAGTACCTGGTTATGCTTTCATAACCAACACAGGGCAGCAGAGCTCAAAGACTCGTCTTCTGACTTCGAGATGACTGGGATTTCATTGTATAATGCTTATCACTGTGACCAACCACTCCCTGCCCTCAGACAGAGTTCACGACACAGGCCCCAAACAGATTATTTGGCACAGCCCCCAGGCAAGTGTCCGTCAGAGACTGTGAGACTGTGAAGTCAGGCTGCAGCAACAGTGATAGCTAGCTTCATGGGTAAGAACCTTCTCTCAGAGGGTGTGTCTGCAAGGGCCCGCCTCCTGAGTTAATGACACGGATTCCTCCCTCTGAACCCTATAACAGCAAACTGTCAGAAGTCTAATCTCTCTAAGTCAGGACTGCCAGTGGTAATAGACACTTTCTACCGAATTTTAATCTACAAAGCCATTTCTAAGACTCTCACAAATGAATCCTCTTAGGATTCCCGGGATGCTGGCAAGATAAAGATAGCAGAACTTGAAAATAATGGAATATGTGAAAGCAAAACAGCAGAAAGTTCTCAGGCAATAGCTGCACAGAGCCCAGGAGAGCTTAGCTCATCCCTGCGGGAGCAACCTTCAGGGGCTCTAGTCCTGGGCAGCCCCCGTCAGGGTGGATGATGGGCAACGCCATCACCTGCAAACCATTCGTGTTCAACAGCACTGGCACTGTAAAACTGTTCCCTAGTGAATGGCCCCTCAATTTTTTTCCTTGAATCATCTAATTCTGTGCTGCCCAAGGGAGTAGACACTAGATATAGTATTATAACACAAATTTAAGCTGATTAAAAACATAATTTTTTAATTAAAACTTTAACATTCTCCAGTCACACTGGCCACATGCAGGGGTGAGTTCTCTCACACACACACACACACACACACACACACACACAGAGAGAGAGAGAGAGAGAGAGAGAGAGAGAGAGAGAGAGAGAGAGCGAGCGACCTGGCAGCTACTGCAAGGAACAACCTAGGCCTAGAACACTTCCCTCATTTCTGAAGGTTCAAGAGAAGTCAAGGTATGGACAGGAGGAGCATACTTGTAATCCCAGCATTTAGGAGGCCGAGATGGAAGATTTCATGTTTGTGGCCAGATCCTCTGTAGGACCTAGCATGACCCTGTCTAAAGGAATGGAAAAACAAAGTGCCATTGGTCGTTGTCACTTTAGGTATGGCATGAACATGAAGGGCTGGTTTGGGCCTGGTTTTGACCTGATGCGGCCATAATTCCAGTAGCCAGGAATGAAGTGTAACACCTCCCTTTGCTTCTCTTCTTTCTGTGAACTTTGTTTTCTGTGAATTGTTTCATCTTAGTCTGCCTTTTGGGATCATGAAATGTTTTATTTTCTGTCTTACACTCACTGACCTTGAGCCTCTGTTCTCTCTGCACCAGTTGTAATCAGTCCCTTTTCTCTCAGCTGCCTGACAGTTCCCAGTCTCCCAAAACTCAAATAACCTGCCTTGTTCTTTATCTTACTCTTTGAGAGTATCTTAAAATTAACCTTCTATATTTAAATTCAAGTTTCAGTACACTATCAAAGATATAAGGTCAGAACAGAATGGGGAGAACAGTAGAGCACGAGTAACGGATTAACGCAGTGGGCTTTAGAAGTGGTTTGACACCAACCGTTAATCCACAGACACTAAAAGTCTTAACATTGGCTGGTGTGAGATCTTAAGAGCATGGAGACCCATCAATATGATCAATATAAGGTCATATGGGGGGAGATTCCAAACAAAATCATCTTCAACCTACAAAATTTCTTCTCAAGAATAGACCAGAAAACAGTATTGTTGTTGTTGCTGGGCACACATTTCATCAGGAGCGATGCACACAGGCATAGATAAGCATTTACAAAGATAGGAAGAAATTTCGTGTTTTTGAAGAGTCTTGAAGATGCAACCCATGACACACATTTTCATGACAAAGACTAGCCAGTCCTCAAGAAAGATGACAGACAGCACCATCTGCCACACATGGTTCATTTTAGATTCTCCTGGAAACTGGAGTGACCATCTGCATCAACTAATTGACTTCGTACGAAGCAACAAGACATCTTAATGACAAAGGTAGTTTTGTAACTTGGAGGGAGGCACCTCTGAAACACTGGACTCCCTCCTACCTGCCCCGTCAACATGAGATATAGGAACACTGTCCTTTTGGTGATCACATGTCAAACACTAGCTCACTGGAAAGATACTCAGAAATTCTAAGAAAGATTATGTCTCCAAGAGCAGAGAAGCAATTTATAATCACAAGCGTACAAAAGAAAATGCTGTCAGCAAAGGGTGGACATGTGGTTTGCTTTGCTTTATGTTCACAGTCATCCAGACAATCTTCACAAAATGCATTCATTCAAACCTTTACACATATAGCAGCACCTTGTTTGACTAATCTGAGAAAATCAACCTTGAAGTACTCCAAGTAACAGATGGCCTAAGAGATTTCACACCTTCAAATGCATGTGGGAACTAGTTTGCCAAAAGGCACATCAGTGGGCAGAGGTCATTGGGGTGTCTTCTATGATGACTGAACAGAACCATTTCTAATGAGTGACTGATATCTTAGAAGTGACGGGCAAGGGCCTGGAAATAGTCTCACCATTCAATTACTTTCCCCAAAGGTCACTTTATGCTATTTTTCTTTAAATTTTTCATTTTATAGGTGACACAAATGTACCTTTGTATGTTCTGAAGTGGTAATTAATTTTTAAATAAATCTGTACAAATCAGACAACTTAATCGTTCTTAGATTCATCGCCCTGCTTTAGGTTTTTTGCCTCCTTCATTGAGTTACTAGAAGATGTTGCACGTAACAATGTGATGCTCTTGCAGACTTCTGTTAGAGCTCAGGGAAACTCCCTTCCACATGGTTTGGAAAAATGATTTCAATCCTTATTAAGATTCCGATTTGAAAAACTAACCCCATCATTCATGTCAAGGACCAGTTGGCTACAGTTCCTGTATTATTCATCTATTTCATTCTTCAGTGATCAGAGCAGTGCCAAGATCTTTAATAACCATACAAAACAGACAATTAGACAGTTGGGTATGGTGCTGCCTGTCTGTAATGCCAGTACTTGGGAAGTAGGGGCAGGAGGAATTGCTGCAAGTTTAAGGTCTGTCTGCTTTACATAGTGAAGTTCAGACCAGCCAAGACTAGATAGTAAAACTCCATGTTAAAAAAAACTGTATATACATATACACCGTATATAATATTATATTATATATTAATATATACACATATATGGTACACACATACATTTAACCCATTAATTTGGAATTGAATATAAATATAGCAGTTAACCCATTATTTTAGACAACTAAGTTTTCAGAGATATGAGTTGGAAGTGTATCTCTTCTAAAGCTTTCTATTGTTTGAAGTGTAATATTTCCTTGCCCTTAGGACAGTTTAAAAGGTCTTCCCCAGCCACACACACACCCCTTCTTTTCCCTGTCACTGTACTCTTCTTACTCATTATCCCTCCTTTAAGGCAGGCAGGAACCGTCCCCAGTAACCAATTATTGCTGTTTAAGGGGTTCAAATTTACTTCCTGTTCACATTCTCCATTCACTTCATTTCTTGTTCTTTCTTCAGGCCTGGGTTCCCCGTTTATATACTGGTATATTTTAACACTGGATCTATTTATGATGAACTAGAAGATGTTTTTCAAGTTAACCAATACAACATAGGTCATACTTTGTCTCAAACAGTTCGTTTAATATGTAAACTGTGGTTTGCAGGAGGATTAAAGATTCTAAAAATTATCATTAGCCCCCTTGGGAGTTGTGCATTGCTCTGTTTGGCCTACCATTGCACAATAATCAGGTAGATCTCTTTCAAATGAGCAAGAATGGAACTAACTAATGTAGCTTCTATCAACACAAAGGTTTAGAGTGTCTTCGGATAGAATCTGAAACCTAGAGCAGAGACTTCCTCACTTTGCTCTTAACCCCTTTCCTGCAGTTCCCCCATCATACTTGAGAAGTGTCTTATTTCATGGCCTCCCTTTTCTCTGATACAGTATAAAACCCCTGCAACTGTTGTCACATTGGAACACGGTACTTGGGGTGACCAGAATCTATGTCCCCAAGGCCATGATCACTTGGCTCTAGAATAAACTACCTTACTCCTTTTGAGGGAGAGTTGAGGTTTTGTATCAACAAATGGACATTGCTGTTAATTATCACACAAGTAAGAGTCACTGCTTTTCCTGTTTCCAAGGCTCCTTATCGGGGGACTATGTTCCCAAAGCCTTTTTCATCTATCTCAAAAATAATTATGCTACATTTTTTTTTTGTCAAATAAATTTCATCAAATTTAATAGTATGGGAGCTAGGGAGATTGCTTAGTGATTAAAAGGACTGGTTGAACTTCTAGAGGACTAGCACCTACATGGTGACTCATAGCCAATTTCAATTCCAGAGGATCTGACCTCTCTGGCCTCCACTAGCACCAGGCATACGAATGGTGTACAGACATACATGCAGCCCAAACACCCATACACATAAAATAATTCTTAATATTAAAATAATCAACTTGATGATACAATATAGCACAAAATCCCCTAATAACACACCCATTTGCACACATATTGCAGGCCCACAACCTGCAGGGTGATCGTCTTTGTAATCTTAGGTTGTGAGAACTACAGAGATATACAGAAAAATGGAGTTTTAAAAGAGCTAGTTGCTTTAAAGTATGATGTATCTAAAACTGCATCTGCTTTTCTTATATGCTGTGCCCTGATGATCAAGGTCAAGTATATTTACAGATGATACTGCACTTGCATAATTATAACTGATCAGCAGCGGCCAGGAATCCAGTCATATCTGGTATTTTGCATGCTTAAACAGAGGTCATTTTGAGGTCCACAGCTAATTCCTTGTGTAGGAAATCACCCACAACCTAGACCACTGACTCGGGGAGACAAACATAGCAAGACAGAGTCCACTTCTGCCTTCCAGATAAACGAAGCTCTGGCTCTTGTGTGTTCAGTATTCATCTCTGGGCTCCAGCGCAACAAACAGGCATAAAAATCCCCAAGCCGGCTTCCGGCTGGAGCCATCAGGGAGTCACAAAGTCTGGGTAGCAGAGATTGGCTAAGCTAGAGCTGATTCCTCCCTTTTCAGACCATTAAGACAGGCAAGTTGGCTTCTGCTATTTTCCCTCATCCAGATGATAATTACAAAATAATAATAATAATAATAATACACCCCACATGATTCAGCCTGGGAAAGACTTCCCTTCAGGCTGAACCCCCCACATGCTAAGAGCAAAATGGCTGTAAGTTACTGTCTCCTCCAAACACTTGTGTGCTTTAAACAGAGAAGGCAGAAAGGCCAAAATGTTCTGTAGGTCCGAAGAAATGCATGTGTGGTGGGAAATATTAGCAAGGTTTGGGGAACATCTGAGCTAGAACAGGCCTTTCCAGTGTCGCACAAGTTGTCACAGAAGAAAGGATATTCCAGTGCACATTGCTGGTTCTGCCCAAAAAAAGGAAAAGAGCAGGTTTTCTGTGGATCAGATAGTTAAAGGTGATGAAACTTTAACACTTCTGAAGGGAGTTTTTGACAAGCTCCACGAGGCTAACCTTTGAACAAAACTAAGAAGAGCATGTCTTTGATCCATCAACTCAGGCCTCCAGATTTCAGAAATGCTGAGAGCTGACATGATTGGTAGGATTTCAGTTTGCTTCTCCTCCCATCTTGTTCTGGGGTTTCCCCCTCCATTCCCCTCCTAAGCCTGGATGCTTTCAATTTATCAGTTCAGTGTCTCCCCAGCTATTAGAAAATAACCAGAGCTTTTTCAAAGGATGCGTTCTTACTTTCCCTCTTAGTCTGCCTCTCATTCCTGCTTCCAACCAGAACATCTGGAGAGTCTAATTTTAAGTAATCAACCTTTTCAGTCTGGCGATTAAAAGATATATATCTAAATTTGCATTTCATTTGTAGAATTCTGCCTGAGAAGCATTTGTGTTTCATCAGGCTCTGGGCTTTTCATTAGTTCCTTCCTCACCTTCTCCCTGGGGTCAGCCTGCCTGAATAAGTAGCTCTCTTTCACCCCAGTCTCATGCTTTCTCTGCAATGTGGAACCATTAGCAAATAATAGTCTCCCATCAGGTTTCATTATTTTCATAATGAGATCTGTCAAGGTCAGCCGCTGATAGCTCTTAATGACCACTCTGTTGATAAATAGGGGGGTAACTGTAGTAATATTCATTTTAAGCAAATAAAATAGATTCTGATTAAGACTCCATTCTGCCCAGTTGGAATCCAATTAAGACAGCTAAAGAGGAAGGTTCATTCAAGATTCTCCACTTAAGAATATACTGAATAATCAACACAGTTTAAGTTAGACTCCTTTCAGTAAGCCTTAATTTTCTTTGAAAGCAATAAAGCATTGTCTTCCATTCAAAATAGAATAAATGTAATTGTTCTCCCCCACCAGTTTCTCCAGAGCCTGTATATATTCCCTGTCACAATCATATACACAGAACTACCCATCTATCTGCAGTAACCATTGGTATGGTTTTTCTTTAACATAAATGAGCTTGTTCATTGTTAATATTAGGAATCCTTTCTTGATCTAATTGCTGTGGAATTTTCCATGCATTATATAGCAAAACAAGTTAAAGGTAGTGAGGGATGGTGGTCAAAACAGGAGCGTGTACAGCGCAGACAGCAGCCTGTCCAAATGTCAGCTTTAGTACCAGGGTAAGAGCCTTTCTTGACCTGGTTGTTAAGGTTGAAGTGGTAGGTTATTGGGGAAAAAAATTTGAAGACTCCCGGGAGAGGGAGAGCTGTGGAGCAGCAGTGGGGAAGGATCCCAGGGCTCCGAGCAGTGGCCAGTAAGGAAAACAAAAGGCATTGAGCTGTTAACCATCAATTCGGTCAGAAGAGTGGCACTGGTTAGAAGAACCTGCCAACAGGGACCTCTAAGAGTCAGTATAAAAGTGACTTCATAGCAGACATAATGCTGCTATTGGTTATGTGAAGGTCGAGGAGCCAAGCAACTCCCCACCTTCCCCCACCCATGACCTTAAGTGAAAAAAAGACAATGAGCGGGTAAACAAACGCGCTTGAACAGTGGGGGGCGGGGGGGGGAGACGGACTGGGACGGGGAGGGGGAGGGGAAGGGGAGGGGAGGGGCTGCAACCAAGCAGGTTCTGGTGCCATAGCTCCAATGGTGGAACATAGTTAGAGATCTTTCTAGAAAGGCTTCGCTGGCCATTTTCATATCCACTGACTCAAGGAGGGGGAGGAGGAGGAGGAGGGGAGGGGGAGGAGGGGGAGTGGGAGGAGGAGGAGGGGAGGTGGAGGAGGAGGAGGGGATGGGGAGGAGGAGGAGGGGAGGTGGAGGAGGAGGAGGAGGAGTCACCAACACCACATTAGGCATCTCAAGAATTTGAGCAAATTTCAAAGTCACTGCTGCAGAGAAGCACCTGGTTCTTTTGAGTTACTGAGCAACAGTGTCCTGCAAATGCTAAATCCTAAGGGAATTTCATCCGGTTCATCAATGTTGAATATGAAAATTCTACTGCTTTCTAAAACAAAACATTTCACATACACAGGACTAATTCCTAAGCCACAATACTATGGGGGGGGGGGAGGTAATAAATGACATCACATTCCTTAGTACAGATCAAAGTAATTGTTGGTTGTTTCTTGTAGGGACACAAATTCTACTGTTTCAGAGACTAATGACATTAGACTAAAATGAAAAACCAAGGTTTGTGATCAACCTGTTGTGATGTTTTGCACCTAAGGTTCCCTAGCCCCTAGCTGGTGCTGCCCATCTGACAGGGTGGCCAAGGCAGAGCCCAGACACTGTACCCTGCCCCCTTCCTCCATTCCTACTTGAATGCTGTGATTCTCATTTCTCTCACATGCATCTCTCTCAAACTCATTCCTTCCTCTCCACCCCTGACCTTCTGCCCAGGTTGGGAGCTGATCTTTTGAATGTACTCTTATTATATTCTTTAAATCGGTCTGCTTTAGCCCTGTTGTCAGGCCGTAACTCTACTAGTCTAATTTCTGAAACAGATGCTGCTCTCTCTGTCTCTCTGTCTGTCTCTGTCTGTCTCTGTATCTGTCTCTCTCTCTCTCTCTCTGTGTGTGTGTCTCATTTGAAGTCTTTGGCTCTTTCTAAAACCCTAGACTCTAATGTATAAGACCAATCAGGACCACCCAGCCTTGATTCTATTCTCCTCTGTACCAACCCCAGCTCCTCACAGCTCTTATACTCCTTCATTACCACACTTGTCCCTGGGGTGCTTTCTTTCCTTTACCTCCTAACTAGTAGCATTCCAAGACTCTGCTTTGCACTCTCTTCTTAAAGACCCAAGAGCTTACTAGGGAGAGGCCTATTCTAGATGAATTCCTAGCACCTTCCTGCTCTGGACTCAGCAAGGATATTTGCTGCTAGTCTTATGTCAACGTGACACAAGCTAGAGTTATCTGAAAAGAGGAAGCCTTAAATGAAAAAAGAAAAAAAAGCTTCCATAAGATCCAGCCGTGAGGCATTTTCTTAATAAGTGATCAATGGGAGAGGCCCCAGCCCACTGTGGGTGGGGCCATCCTGGGCAGGTAGTCCTGGGTTCTATAAGGAATCAGGTTGAGCAAGCCTTGGGGAGCAAGCCAGTAAGCAGAACCCCTCCATGGCCCCTGCATGAGCTCCTGACCCCAGGTCCCTGCCCTGTTTGAGTTCCAGTCCTGACTTCCTTCAATGATGAGCTACAATATGAAAGTGTAAGCCAAATAAACCTTTTCCTCCCCAAGTTGCTTGGGTCATGGTGTTTCATCACAGCAATAGAAACCCTGACTAAGACACATATATCAACTTAGATACACTTTACTTACAACACAGGATGTACAATATGAAGGCATTACCCTCCCTTTAAAAACTTGTTTTTTCCTTCACAAATTCTTATGCCAGAAACCCCAAGTCTTTTCCTTATCGCCTATTCCTAGTTAATTACTAAGTCCTGCCAATTCTGTCTCCCAGTATATTAGGAATCCTCTACTTCCTGTCCCTAATACTGCTGTCACCACCCACCTTGTTTGCTCTTGAATCCTCACTGCCTGTCTAGCCCAGATCCATCCTCCACATGGACAGGCCATACACCAAAACATTTCTGTTCTCTGCCCGAACTCAGATGCGAACTACCCATTGCCCCCAGGATAAAGTTAAATTTTCTCTAAATGGCTTGCAAACCCCTTCAAGATGTGTCTCTCACATCTTCGTCTGAGCCCAGCTCTGTCTCTTGAGCACCCTTACCTCATATTGAATTACTTTCTGTTCTGATTATGTGCTGAGTTTTCTTGCCTCTGGAGCATTTATCCAATTTGTCTGGATAAAGTCTTGGTGTTTCTGAAGGTTTGCTTGGCTATCACTTTCCACAGAAATCTTTCCTAATCAGTTCTCAAATCCAAGTCAAGTGCCCCTCCCTGCACCATAGGGTCTGAATATTGGAGTATGTCTCCAAATCTGTGTACTGAAATCCAATCACCAATGTACAGGTGAGAGCTGATTAAATCCTGGGGGCAGAACTTTCATGACCGGGTTGACACCTTTGTACAAGGGGCCCTAGAGAGCAGCTTTGGTCCTTTTGCCATGTGAAGATGCCATGAATATAGTTTTGTATATATATAAGGAAGACATCCAATTACTGTTGCCTCTAATTTAGATTTTCTAGCCCTAAGAATTGTAGGAAATAATTGACATTGTTGGTGGTATTTTGTTATAGCAGCCTGTTGGCTCTAAGATGCCAGTATGCCTCATAACTTGCACTTGCTAATACTTATCATAGTGATATAAATATCATCTACTGACCTCTATGCTGTTTGGTGATAGGGACCATTGCTGTTTTGAACAAAGGTTATATTTCTCAGGATGTATGACATACTTTCAGTAAAATATACCCTTCCATGAATCAGTTATGAATTGGATAACAGTATGTCTCTTAATCTAAGTTATAAGGAATATAATCCAAGTGTGAAATCATACATAACCACCACCCTTGATTGCATCGGTGACCTAATCAGTCTAGGATTTTGTTCAAGAAGCCTCATGAGTCTTGCGGAATTCACTGCCACAAACTTGAATGTGTGTTCGGGGTCTGTCTTAGGGTTCTATTGCTGTGAGCAGGCACCATGACAACGGCAACTCTTATAAAGAAAAACATTTCATTGGGGCTGGTTAACAGTGTCAAAGGTTCAGTCCATTATCATCATGGCAGGAATCATGGCGGCATGCAGACAGGCAGGCATGGTGCTAGAGAGGAGCTGAGAGATCTATATCTGAATCTGCAGCCAGCAGGAACAGAGGGAGACTGGACCTGGCTTGTGTACTTGAAACTTCAAAGCCCACCCCAGTTGACACACTTGTTCCAACAAGGCCACATCTCTTAATAGTGCCACTGCCTATGAGTCTACATGAGCCATTTTCATTCAAACCACCACAGGGTCCACGTCCATTTAAAAGACCTGCACCCTTTGGGAGCAACTGAGCCTCCCATCCATCTTTAAAGCTTTCTTGCTATTTGAAATATTGCTGTGTTTTCTATTGCTTGAATTTCTGAAGCTTCTGGTATTTCCAGTAATATTTCTTCAATAATGTCCCTTCCCACCTGCCTTTGTTAGGAAATTATGAAAGTAATTAGATTTATTGAAGTTTCATTGGAAAGATAGAATTCTGCACCTAAGCTTTGACTTTGTCTTTTCAAAATGGTATATTAGTTTGATTATAAATCTCTGAGGGACTGATGCCTTGCTTTTATTTTAATGAGTTTCTATAGAGAAAATTTTCAACTGTGACTCTCGCAAGGGATGAGACAGTACTGGCAGGGGCCCAGGAATGTCTTGAGTCTTGTTCTCAGCCCACTGCTAAATTGCTCAGTTTTCTAAGACAAAGCACAGGAGGGGACTGCTTTCATCTACTCCTTGCCCTCAACTCACATGACATCATCATTTCACCATACTGGATGCTAGGAAGCAGGTCCCTTGTAAGAAGGTGAGAACAGGTGAGATCAGAAGACAGCATACATTCTAGCATCCAGAGCCAGTTCAGACCTTTGACACCTCTTACTTTTGGAGAGCCTACTTACACTCTATCAATATATATATATATATATATATATATATATATATATATATATATATATATATATATTTGTGTGTATTAATGTTCTATGCTAAATAACTTAGATGTTCAACTATTAGGCATGTCCAATGGATAGAAACATTTTAACAGAAATTTAATTGTATTAATTCTGAGATTGCAAATTTTTGTATTTTGGACAATAATTTTTCGGGTCTTAAAATTCTCATAGATTCCACCTGCCTGCCTGCTCCCTTCATTAGGGAGAGGAATGTGGGGGTTCTGCCTCTGTTTACATGTTTGTTGGCTACATGGAATTAAGGGCATTCTAAAACCATTTAAAAACAATAAGAAGCAAAGAAAAATGTCTCCATTTGGGTATTACTTCCCCATTTTTCCCACTCCCCAAGGAGCTGCAAACTGAAAGAGACATGCCCATACCTGTCTCCAAAGAGATGTCTACAAAGATCTCTTTGCTAAAAGACATACTAGGTTAAGTCCTGTGAAATTTCTTTTGTGAAGATCAGAATGATTATCAGACTTTCTGTATTTTAGCCTATGAATTGAGTAGGTTTTCCTGAGTTTGACCTATCTACAGCATCCCTTCTGAACAATAGTGAAGGGGTGTATCAACTTCCCAGGTTTGCTGCAGCATGGTTCTTGTCTCCCTCTGGAGATCAGGAGACTAGGATCAAGGTAGCAGCCAGGATGCTTCCCTCTGGGGTCCTTTCTATATGCCCTTGTCTTAGATTCTGGGGCTATGTTAGTGATTCGTGGTATCTCTTGGCTTTTAGAGAGTCACCTAATCTCTGCCTTCACTTTCATAAAGCATTAGCCCCATGTGCAGGTCTTCTTGGGCCCAAAACACCTCCCTTTTTATGAGGTCATTAGTAAGACTAGATTGGGGCCACCCTCATGTCCTGATTTTATCTTGGTCATCTGCAAATGGTCTACTTCCAATTAAGATCACACTTGCTCCTAGACTTGGAGCATGTTGTAGAAAGCACGCCAACCCCAACCGGAAACAGAGCTTTCAAGGTTGATGATTTGGCCACAAGCCGTTGCTGCCTTGAATGTGAAAAAATGTTAATTATATTACTCCTGTTCTAGTATGCTTTTGGTCCTGTCATGAAATACCTTGGCCAAAAGCAATTTATGGGAAAGGGTTTTTTGTTGTTGTAGTTGTTTTGTTTGTTTTGGGGGTTTTTTTGTTTGTTTTTTGGCTTACAGGTTGCAGTCCATCACTGAGGGAAGTCAAGGTAGGAACTGGAACACAGGCCATAGAAGAGTGTGACAATAGGCTCACTCAGCCTTTCTACCTCTTGTTTCTACCTGTACAACCCAGGACTACCTCTGCCCATGGCTAGCTCTCCCCATTTGGAAGGCTGAGGCCCTTCCAAACCAACCATTAATCAAGAAAATGCCCACAGACCAATCTGATAGAGGCAGTTACTCAGCAGAGGCTCCCTCGTCCCAAGTATGTCAAGCTGACAACCAAGAGCTCCATGTCCCTGTGCCCAGGAGTCTTTCTTGACTCAAGTCAGTGTTCCTGTGGATCACAAAAGCCGGGGGCAACTTTTAATCTAGAAAGAACAGGTCCTGGAATGATAGTATTTTCTTCAGTATCACCCCTCAACTCCCCCTTAGATGGCTTTCCTATGTCAATCAATCCTAAATTGGTCCAACCTACAACCTACTGTCTGGATGGACTAATAAAGCCCCTTCTGACCATTTCTACTAAAACATCTTAGAGGGGAGGAGCAAATGACATGGCTCAGGGAACAGAGGAATTTATAAGCTCACAATGGGATTAAGAGGTGCTAAAGTCCCCACCACCTGCCTGAGTCAGACTAGTTTCCCTTTCTCTGGATCACAAGAGAGAAGCCTGGAGAGATGGCTTAGCAGCTAAGAGCACCACTTCTCTTGTGGAGGACCTGGATACCCAAAACCTACATGGTGACTCAGAACCAACTTCAGTTACCATCTGTAACTTCAGTTCCGGGGGGCGGGTGGTAGGGTGGGGGGGTACAATGCCGCCTTCTGGTCTCCACAGGTATTATGCAGACATGCTGACAAACACACACATAAAAATTAAAAGGTAAAGAGGGCCTCGTCCTGCTCTGAAGGTACACTAGCTGGGACTACAGACCATTCCTCCCAATTAGAGGAAAATGATAGACTCAGAGGCAACTGAAGAACTAAATATCTACACACCATATCATTAATTCATCTGTAGGAACCATATCATTAATTCATCTGTAGGAATCATAAGCAGCCCAGAACAGAGGACTACTGAGAAAGCCAGAAGGTAAACAGTGCCCTAGCTCAGGGTCCACACTGCCTGGCCAAGGGCTGCCCATCTTTTACCCAAGTCAGAGAGAGGAGTAGTGGCCTAGCTAGCCTAGGAGGAATGGAGAGCAAATGCAGACTACATTAGAATCACCTAGGGGCTCTGTGGGACATGCCTGTGCCCATGCCCTCAGGCTTACCTAAAATGCAAAGTCAGACTCCATATGGATTCAGCCAGATGTTTGGGTATTTTTAAGTTGGCCATTGGTCCCAATGTGTATCCAGTAATCAATAATAGTGCAGAAAAGAACAAAAGTCATAAGTTGGTCTCTGAGCTTTCTCTCCTGCTTCTAAGTATGAGGTTAGAGGATTTTGAGGTAGAGTGATAGCCCATGCAGAAGTACATGGAGGTATCCAGGAAGGATATGGGCACATGATACCTTTTAGTGTGATCTCCCTGGAAGCCAGTTTTTCTCCTTCAAAATGCAGGAGAGGCACAAGCTAGGCCTATGCACTTGATCCATATGCGAAGCCAGGCATGACCAGATGGGTCTTCCTCTCCCTTAGCTGCTTTGATCAAACCAATATTCCTGCCTCCTGCTTCTACTTCTAAAGACTTCCGTGATTATATTGTGCCCACCTGTGTGGTCCAGGGCGTACAGTCTGTTTTTAATATCAACTGATCTGCATGCTTTACTCCTGACTGTCACTTTCACTCCTCTTTACTGTGGAACATGACCTAGAACATAGCCATACATTCCGGGAGCCTGGTAAGGGTATCTTTAGAACTCCATTATTCTGCCTACCACAAAATATATCAGGTACAAATGTTTAACGGGCTGCAGAAAACTAAACAACTTCCTGTTATTCTCACAAAATCTAAAAGTTAGCTTGCACATAATAGAGAAGTCGGCAACTTGATCAGTTGGATCTACACATACAACACACCACACACACAACCTACTACACACATGAAATCACCACATATGCACACAAAACACCTCTCATGCACACACACACACAACACACCTCTCATGCACAGACATACACACACTCAAAACACCACATAAACACACAAGCACCACATACACACACAAGCACCAAATACACACACAGCATACCTCACATGCACACACATACACACACACACACACACACACACACACACACACACACACCACATATACCCACAATACTGCTATAAAGATGAACTCATTATTCTAAACCTAACCCTGTGAAATGGAAAACTATAGCAACTTTCTAGAAGTTTTGTTTCCATCCTATACACTTCCCACTTTGCAGAGCACTTCCTGCCTGACAGACTCTAATAGGTGCTGTTTAATTGATGTCAACCTGTAAGAGTTACTCAGCAAATGAATTTCTTCCCGGATATCAGGGTGCCATGTTTCCCCAGTAGCTTATCACCATTCCTCTACATCTCCTCATAAAGGGTCCAGCTGGTTTGCTTTCCACTGTTCCTTACGGTGTTTCCTAGTTATAAAGTACTTTCCTGTTCTCAAGAAAGCACTGTCCGGACAACGCAGGGCAGGCAAGCTGGGAGCCAGTTTTACCAACAGGCATGAACACGTGTGCACTCAGACCACACACATGTAACACATTCACTGTTCATCTAGACCCAGTGACTCCAAATGTCTTACGCATTAGAGTACTGGCAGAACCCACCTCTTCTAAACTTGGACACACAAATGTAAATGTCTGCATTCATCTTTAAGGGTGTCTGCTCTCTGTAGCCCTGCCCCTGACATCCTCCATAGGTTAAGGTGGGGAAGAATCCATGTCAGTACAGGTCTAGGGCACCACTTCTCAGGAATTCAATGGCAGAATTTAAACATTATAAGAAAGAGTGGAAGAAATGGTAATTTAAACAATGTTGACCTGCAAATTGTGTATTAAAGGCTTATAGTAAAAGACAATTATCCCTTCACACTAAGGTCCAGAAGCTACCCCATGCCACCTTCATTTTTGTTTCCTCTGGAAAGCCAAGAACTGCTTTCACCTCAACTTCATCTTAATGGCTCTAAATCTGAGGTGATCTCCTCTGTGGCACAAGTACACAAAAGATGTGTGTGCTCAAAAAACATTGCACAGGGCGCAACATGACTTCTAGGTCACTACAACCTGAGGATTTAGGTCCCAAGAGGCAGGCCTGACCACCTCAACTCTTCAAAGGGAGAGAACTTGACCCTAAACCTGCATGTCTCGTGTCTAAATTGTTATACTGAGCCACACAGCGTAAAAGAACAAAGGCTACAGAGCCAGATTGAGTATAGGTCAAAATTCTAGTTCAGCCACTCACTGTGTACCCTTGGGCAAGTTGATTAACCTCTCTGTCTCTCCACTTTCTCATCAGCAAATAGAGATAAGGCTACTGCACAGGGCTGTTATGAGGAATAAGTGAGCTATTTGTAAAGAGCACTTAGAGTGAGTCTGGAACATAGTTAAGTTTTATATAATATTTGCTGCTAATCTGATTTTTCATTAATTTTAGTTATATAATATACTGTTTTCTTATGACATTTCTGTACATATATATGCATATATCTCATTATTTTGCTCATATTCACCCCCCATTACCCTGTCTTTTGTCCCTAAGTATTCCCCATTCTGCTTTAAAGTGGGTATGTGGTTATTGTGACCACCCCATGACAATTTCTCCCAGTACAGTGTTAGGTCAAAAGCATTAAGAGAATTGTGTCAGCTGGAACATTATGGACAACACAAATTATTCTCTAATAGAGAGATTAGATAGAGGATTCTCAAATTAATATCTTTATCTGCATCTTCTATGAAGCCCAAGCTGCCAAAATTATTAACCCTCAAAAGACCTATATTTGGGCAGCCTCTTAGGTCTATTGCTAAGATGAGAAAGTCTACCATTTAGTCATAAATGCTTTGCTTCATTTTCTTGGTCATTTATTCCAGAAACTTTATTTAAGCACTGGGTGCTGGGCATGACCTTAAGAAGAATCTCTGCTCCAATGGAGCTCACATTCATGAAGACAGAAACCCACCAAGAGAACAAATAGATCAATAAAGTGGCCTCAGTATGGGGTGAACGCTTAAGAGGAGGCCAACCAGAAAGCAAGCTCAGGGGCTGATCTGAGCCAGTTCAGACATAGTGGTCAGGAGAGGACCTCTAATAAGAGGGTATTTGTGAGAATACACAATTATAGGGACACGGCTCTGTGAGTATCAATGGAGAAAATGTCCTGGCAGTGGGACCAGCAAGTCCCAGACCATAATGAAGTAAGCAGGTTATGGGACTGAAGAACAGAGAAGCCAACAGTGAAGCTCTAGTATCTTAGACAAGGCAGAGAGTGGTGGAAGGAAGGAAGGCTGGTGCACACCATGGAGGCCCAAGAATATATAGATAGGACTTGAAGCAGTAAGAACAGTAGGGGAAGATCAAACATGAGTCCAAAAGGTTTTCAGTGCAGGTCTAGCAATGGGAACAGAAAGGTAGACTTGGTCATTAAGTACCCCGCAGGGTAGAATGAGTTCCTAGCACTCACGGGGAACATAAGGAAAATGTTTCCCCTATGTTCTTGAGCCGAGTATATACACATAGCAGTGTCATTTCCTGGGCTAATGCAAAGGTAGGGGATGCAAGACTGAGAAGCCAAGCAGGTGCCTCAGTCCCTGCATCTTCCTGATTGTGACAGTGCCCTGTTCCTGGGCTGGAGGTTTGGTTTGTGGCTGTTTTCTAACTCTTCTATCTGCTCCTCGGCCCATGTTTAAGTAATGTGAAATCTTGAATAATTTCCCTATGCATCTCAATGCTCCCACAAGCAAATGCACTTAATCCTCAGAACCCAGAAGCATTGGCCATAAAACGAGAGTCATGAAAATGCTAATAAACCTCCAGTTGTCAAGGAATCTATGAAAACTCCTTCCAATTGCCCTATAAACACAACAGCCTAGTTAAACCAGACAAGACTAGTATCCACCAGGCTAAGGTCCTAAAGCATTTGAGTTATGGGAAAATAAAATAGATCAGATCTAGCTTGTGTTTCTAATTCATCCATGTGTTAGCTCTAAAGGTAATAGAAAGCCATAGGCTATATTAGACCCTGTGTTTTCTTCATAAAATGGGAAGAATACCTCCTACCCTGTCATTCCTTGTTTGGTAGACCATCTGTGACAACCTACACAGAGCTGGACACCTTGTGAATCATTTCCCCCTGCCTGTTACCTTTGAGTGTATATTTGCACGAAGTGTTGAAGATAAAGGAAAGCCATTCCATTCGATGACCATCAAGCTCTATTGAGTTCTTTATAAGAAAACTATACTCGGTCTTCTTGGTAACAACCAGATAAACTCCATCAAACGTGCTATTTTAACTTGAAGCCAGTGACTCTTTCCGCAAGCCTAATGGTGTACTTAGACTGGAGGAGCTAGAGCATGGACAAGCAGGGATTAGAGAGCCCGGGAAAGTTTCTCCAGTATAGAAAAAAATAAATAAATCTTCCTCCAAATCCCTGAGCTAACATGTCAGAGTAGAAGACAGAGGCAACGACCTCTTTGCTTAGCAGTATCTTTCCTTTTACTCAAAAGCAAAACTCACCTTTGCCCTGAGCTTCCCTGAGCTGGATTTAAAATGTGAGGGTCTGAGCTAATCAGACAGGCCATTGAAAGATGAAATCATCAAGAAGCTTCCAGAATGCTAGGAGCTCAAGCACAGTTAAGGCAGAAGGGAAATGCTGAAGTGTGGCTGGGGTTAGAAGATGAAGTTGCTAGTTAGGGACTTTTTCGTGCCCTGAGAAGGCACTGTCAAATTGAGAATTTACCTATCTGTGTGAAAGTGGTGTTTTCTGAGCCCAAGGGCATGAATCTGAAGTGAAGCCGAGAACAAGACCAGCTGATCTCAGGATTTAGGAACCAAATAAAAAGCCACTTTGAGCCTTGTGGTAGAAATGGTGTCAGTTTATCAGTACAGAGACAATGATCCCAAGAGTAAGGCCAAGGTGAAAAGCCCACAAGGGATGTGAATTAAGAAGAACTCAAGAGAAATTCTCTAAAGCCCTAAGCCTGCCAAGCTAATAACAAAATGGAAAAGTGTATCTCGCCCACAGACACATTTTGTTTTGCTTGTACAGTGTGTCTCAGTTTTCCTATTAATTGAATCTGATTGCACAGATATTATCATTTACCCGGTCTCCCAACCATCCTCCAGCTATCTTACAGCTCAGGTATGCTATGGAATTATAAACACTGGCTCTGGAAGCATCTGAGTTCGTGGTTGTTATTGAGGGGTCCATGTTTCTAGATTGGCTGGTGTGTGTGTGTGTGTGTGTGTGTGTGTGTGTGTGTGTGTGTCTTGTGTGTGTATCTCTTATGTGTATTTGTGTGTGTATGTGTCTGTGTATGTGTGTGTATCTCTCTCTCTCTCTCTCTCTCTCTCTCTCTCTCTCTCTCTCTCTCTCTCTCTCGTATGTGTATCTGTCTATGTTTGTTTGTGTATCCAGGTATGAATGAAATATGAATGTAGGGAAGAGAGAGGACCTTGGGCATCTTCTTTTATTATTTCCTACCCTACTCCTTTGACACAAGGTCTCACTGAACCTAAAGCCAGGCTGCTGGCCAGAAGGCCCCAGTAATCTTGTCTCCATCCTCAACATTGTGCCAATGTCACAGACATGCATGACCAAGTTTTTTTTTAGGTACAAACTGGGGATTTGAACTGAGGTCTTCATCCAGAAAATGTTCTTACCCACTAAGTCATCCCCCATGACAGCCCCTGCCAGAGTCTCTCGCTGAACCTGGAGCTCACAGACTCATTCAGGTTTGCTGCCCAATGAGTTCCAGGGATATTTTCATCTCTTCCCCACCTTCCAGTTCTGAGGTTACAGTTTGTGCTACAAATTGCAGTAAGACTAGGCACCTCCTCTTCTAAGGCTAGACAAGACAACCCAGTAGGGGGAAAGGGTCCCAAAGGCAGACAACCGAGTCAGAGACAGCCCCTGCTCCCACTGTTGGGGGTCCCACAAGAAGATTAAGCTACACAACTACAACATATGTGGGAGTGTCTAGTGCCTGTTTTTCTATGTGGGATCTGGGGATCTTAACTTAGGCCTTTGTGCTTGTATAGTAGGTAATTTACCAACTTAGCTACATTTGCTAGCCCTATTTTTTTTTTAAGTATTAAATACTTGACCCTATTCTAACGGCAAAAGTCATAGTAAAACCCAACAAACATGGGAAATGGTGGGGCGAACAACAGAAATTTTGGCATCAACACTTCTGAAACCAGCCATTACAGCATCTACGTATCATACTTCATGTTGGCAGTGGATGCCAGCCCCTGCACTCCAGAGCTATGGCTGTTCTCAGCATGATTTCAACATTTAGAGGAAGATCATAAGAACTCCAAAACATTTCAGAACTCTGCCAACTTTTCCTGAGACCCACTTGGAGCCAGTAGGACCACACTGGTCAAATTCTGACTTGGGAAGGAGTGAAGTGAACAAATGAGATGAAGCAGCTGCCTGGGGTTGGAAGGCTCACACTTGGTACCAGGTACTGTTTCACACATCTAAGGCACCTATTGTCAGGGACTGAGCCCCTAAGACGCAAGTACAGAAGGGATACTTCCATGAGCAGTAAATGTTCTTCAATACCGGTTGCATCGACAGTATAATTTTACTTCTGGGATTTTAGCCTGGGGTCCAGTCCTCTCCCACATCCTTTGATGTGCTCAGGATCATTTTATGAAGTGCAGTTTCTGCTACATCAGCCAGAATCTGTTTCCATTTCTTAAATCCAAACACTTTGACTAGCGACGAAGTCGATGCAGACCTTTCATTGGGAGTTTCATAGAAAGAGGGTCACTAGTGCTGATTTCCACAAACATTAGTGCCAACCAAGGAATCCCACCTGTTGTTAGGCCCACAGAGAAAGGCCAGAGTGGACATTTCTCTTAACCTTGCTCTGCGAATCTGACTCATCATGTGTTATCTTAGTCATATCCATTTTTTGCACTCATTATTTAGTGTTGGTGGCTGACTCCGTTGCTTCCACCCCAGAGAATAATATGTTCAGCACTTCTGCTGCCATGCGAGAATACAGTCTTGCTCTGAAGGGGCCTATCTTGTGTGGTTAATGGTTTGATGTTAATGGAAGCCCATGTGCAGAGGAGTTAAGCCATGCACACATCTCCAAACTAAGTTATAAAAAATGATAGCATTTCTGTGGGAACCAAATAAGGGCGGCTGGAGGTCTGGGCTACTGCGGGGATTTCAGGCAGAATAAAGAACTCTGAGCATCAAGGGAGCTTATGAAGCATTCTTGTCGTTGCCAGCTGTTAGACAGTATCACAATTGCCACTAATGGTACAGCAAGTCTCATTTCTATGCCTGATGACAATCCTTTTAAGGGACATTACTGAACAATCCTCATTTTATAGAAGAAACTCAGAGAAGTGAAGAGGCTCACTTCAAATAACGGGAGCAAAACTGGACTTTTCGGATATAAGCTGTTTTTCTCTCTTACACTAGTGGCCTTCAAAGGTGCTGTGTGGGTCTTCAGGAATCCCAAGGACACTCTCAGGAAGTCCAAAGGGGTCAATGGCATTTTCAAGATGGTGGTTGCCTTCTTTCTGGCTCGTCCTTGTATGAGAACAGGGAGCAGTTTCCAGATACAGGGATTAGTGACACACAAAGACAGAAGCTAATAGATAGAGCCCTGTCCATCCACCATGTTCTGTGAAAGACAGATTTTCACTTATAAAACAGTGCCACTTCACATTTGTTTGGGGAAATACAGAGGGGGGGGTGTTTAAAATATACTATTTGTGTTAATATGTAATATTTTATCATTAAATGAATCAATAAAAACCTACTTTTAAAGCACTCTTTTGAATTTCTAAAGCAACAGATACTTAAAACTCTCCAAAACAAAGCTTGATGGGCAACCTTCCCCTCTCACAACCTTCTTTGGGATTGATGACCACAAAGAGATCTTGGATTATAAAGTAATTGATCCTAGTAAAGCCCCCTCTTCTTCTTCTTGAATTCCTAAGTATCTCATTCAGTGGGGACTCAATTGAACATTTATTTGATTGATGGATAAATGACCAAAACCGATTGCTGACACAGATGGAGGACCCACTCAGTGTCTATAAGAAACAAGACATAAGCATGAAACTCAGTTTGTAGCTCATCGGGGTCGTATTTGGTGAGCATTGGCTCCCGAACACACAAAAAGAAAGAAGGAAGGAAAGAAAGAAAGAAAGAAAGAAAGAAAGAAAGAAAGAAGGAAGGAAGGAAGGAAGGAAGGAAGGAAGGAAGGAAGGAAGGAAGGAAAGAAAGAAAGAAAGAAAGACAGACAGGGAAAGAAAACAGAAACAAAACAAAGGAAATTGTGTGTGCATGTTTCTGAGATTGCAATGGCACAGTGAACTGGAGATTGCCTTAGCCCACAGGGAGGCCAGGTGCTTGCCTCCTGGGATGCACAAGGCCAGGTGTTCCTCAGCCAGGATGCACACAGACCCCATCCTGGATCGTGCCTTGGTTCAGAATCCCATCCAGATGTTATTCAGTCACAGGGACAACTCAGCAGCTGTTTCCTTCATGACTCTCTCCCAGAAATGTGAACTCACTCTGGCCACCCCACTCCACTCTGCTTATCTTATCCAAATCTTCTGCTTTGCCTCTTGATCTCATTTCCTCCTGCACTGCCTCTTTAATAAATCATGTATGCACATTTAATTTTCTCTATAAGATCCCAGGCTTCCTGAAGCTTCACATATGCCCTTTGTATTACCTACAGAATTTCGCCCAGCATGAAGTGAATTGTAATTGCTCTCATTTAAATAAATCGTGGAAGTTTACAAAAACAATTCTAAACCAGTGTATCACTACTTCCTCATCAAAGTCCTGCATGAAGATGAGGGGGGATTTCTCTCCTTAGTATCCCTTACCTTGAAGGTTGAATCATTAAGATTCCACAGCCTGAGGTCACCCAGTTAAAGATGAGCACTCAGGAGACAAACTTCTGTTTTAAATACTGTCTTTAAATACAGTCTTCTGTTTTAAATACTCTCTTTCCCCACTATATGACTCTCTAGTTTCCCACTAATAAATTTACCTGAGAAACAGCTTTAAGCAAAGTAATGGGCCAGGAATCAGAATAATAAGGAAGAAAAGTGAGAAGACTGATTTCCACATGTTTCTTTCTGCCTACACCATCCCCATGACCTCCTGAGATCCTGGCTATTCAAGTAGTCTGTTCTGTGCCGCCCCATCCTGTGGATAGCTCTTCTGTCTCACATAAATGTTCACTTTGCTTTCTTCTGCCTTTTGTGACTAATTAACACCTCATTACTGTGTTTTCCCAGAAGCAATGAAGGGAAACACTATGAAATTATTCAGTAATTCCAAGATGTGTCTATAAAATGTGTGAATAAAAATGTGTGTCTATAAAATGTGTTCCCAGTCTATCTCCCTCCACCCTACCCCCACTTATAGCGCTTGATCCCCAGTCCCCCAGGCTTTTACCTTAGGTCTGAACTTATAATAAGTGCTTAAGAAAAAGTATCTCTGCTATTAATAAGATTACCATCCCACAGGTGTAATGATATTTCTAGAATTAAAGAAAATATATATAGCTAAGGTGTTGGAAACACCACGTAAATGTTTAGGGAGTCGACAAGGAGTGCAGAGTTAGGTCAGCATCCTTGTTAGAGAGAGAATGATTTGGAAAGTTTTCACAAAGGATCTGCCTTGGAAAATGCCTTGAAAGAAATGGAGGAGGTATCTTGGAAACACGGTCTCCATGTGCAGCCCAATGGCATACTTGGTAATCACACAAAATAAAACGTGTTCTTTCTATGCAAATGGAGCCATGAGACGGGTGGCCTCACCCCCAGATGCTCAACTGGCTACCTTCCCCAAGCCCCTGCTTAGCAGGGATCCTGGATCCACAAACAGCGGGTCGTGAAGCATTGGGAGAAGTAGGCAGAACTGGATCAGAAGGGAAATGAGCTGTGAGTCTCTGTATCCGCTGTTACTATTTACAGTGCCCCTTGATGCTCTAGACTTTTAATAACATACCAGTATATATTTATCATCTTACTCTCAGCCTAACATCCTAAGCTATTCCCTGCAGCTTCTCTTTCATAGCATCCAAGGTCCACATGGACTCACCTCTATTCACTGCCATTTAAATTTGGGTTAAAACCCACCCTCCAGTGTATTCTAGATATGCAAAAAGGGACAGCTTATACTAACAATAGGACACTGCTTATATCAACCCAGTCATTAGGAGGAGACACTTGTGAGAGGAGGCAAGGTTTCAGAACATCTCAAATCACTATGCCACCAACAGAAAAGGCAAGCCATGTGCAAGGCTGTTCTGAATAGCTCAAGATATGAAGAGTCAGAGAGAAAAGACTACATAATTATGAGAAATTTTAAGAATGTGAATAGTTACATGAGGAACAAATTGCAAAGACCTCCGAGGGTGAGCTGAATGGTTGGTAATCGCCTGAGCAGTAGGAACATTGCGGTTTCTCTTTAGTGTAGTATGGTTCATCCAGTGTGTTAGCCCATTTGACTTCCCATAGACATGGGTTGTATGGGCACATAGCTACCACACCCTAGCTTTCCAGACACCAAGACTGTTTCTACATATACCTTGTAGGTGCGAGTGGCCAAAACTAGACATATTACATGCAAAACTTTTTCAAGAAACCTATCCCCAGTAGGAATTCAGGGTAGCTATAATAAAAAGGGGGGTTCAATCACATGACGAGGAATGACCTTTATCTAAATAAATTGTTGCTTATAAGCATTTTGCTAAATACTCAGCTAAGAAAAGAATACTTGGTAATGCTGGATAACTATATGATTATTTAAAAAAAAAGTGCAGTATACAAAATTTTGAGTTTTATTACTAATGCTTTGTTAGAAAATCATAACAAATGTGTGTGTGTGGTATAAAGTGAGTTTTGAGACATGTATATGATATAGGATAATTAAACCAGATTAATTTACACAGTCATCACCCAAAGTTCCTTTATGATTTGTGCTTTCAACAGCAAATTGAGTTTATAATAATTTGTCTCAGGGACGCTGAGATGGCTCGGCAGGCAAAAGTGCTTGCAGAATAAGCCTGAGACCTAAGTTCGGTCCCCAGAACTGACAGCGGGAGAAGAGAACCAACTCCACAAAATTGTTCTCTGATGGCCACACACATATGATGTGGCCTATGTATCCTCCCCATGGAAATAATGGATGAGTTTTTTAATAATAACCTTCAAATGATTTCAACTATATGATATGATTCAGACACTTGTCGTCTCAAAGGGCAAACATGGCAAATGCAAATAAAGCTTCCCCGGAACCAGAAACGCACAGACCGGTGTTGAAGTGACAGCCGACAATCTGCATCTCCCAAGTCAGAATTCAGCCAACCTTTCAGTGGGAGACTGGCACAGTTTATTTTTTACACTCCAGAGTTTATCCCCGCCCCCATCCACTCCCCCGACTGTTCCACATCCCATACCTCCTCTCCATCCCCTGACTCCACTAGGATGTCCCCGACCCCTGTCTCTCCAAGGATGTCCCCCATCCCCCACCCCACCTGACCTCTAAACTCCCTGGGGCCTCCAGTCTCTTGAGGGTTAGGTGCATCATCTCTGATTGAACACAGACCTGGCAGTCCTCTGCTGTATCTGTGTTGGGGGCATCAAACAGCTGCTGCCTGTCTGGTGTTCCAGTGTTTGATAGATCTTGGGGGGTCCAGATTCATTGAGACTGCTGATCCTCCTACAGGGTCACCCTCCTCCTCAACTTCTTTCTGCCTTTCACTAATTCAACCACAGGGGTCAGCAGCTTTGTCCATTGGTTGGGTGCAGTTTTTAAGCACAACCTCTTCTCTACAGTGGAGCCAGCAGAGCCAGGAGCCACTGAACCTAGAATCTATGAGGAGGCAGCCTCTGCGCTGCACATTGCGACTTAGCTCTCGGAGGTCACTGGCATGGTTTTTGTTTCAGTGTCAGGGCAGAGCCTGGATATTCATATGTCTTAAAGTCTGTAACTTGCTCTTGGAATGAGGCACAGGCACATAATTTTAAAAAGCTTCCTGGGTTACTATAATATATAACCAGAGTTGAGAGCAACTGTTACATGAGACAGAGAGCAAGTGAAGATTTTAAGTTGTCTTTCTAATTTCTAGCCTTAAAAATGTAATGGCTCACTGAAGGAAACTTAATTTGAGATTAAGAATGATGATTCAAATTTCAGAGAATTATTGAAGAGGTGTGTGTGTGTGTGTGTGTGTGAATGTATGTATGTATGTATGCATGTATAAAATGTGTGTAGGCATGTGAATGTGTGTGCATGCATGAGTGTGCAGCATTAGTGAAATTCAGTGGTAATTAACAAGGTTGGTTGGCAAAAGTTTTCAGCTAATCTAATGAAAGTTCTATATTTCTCGTAGACCATGTATAAATATGTATCTATGTCAGTTAGTTTGGGGGACTTTCTGAAACCAACATTAATAAGCTCAGATATAGCCATAATTTTACAACTACTATAAAAATAACATATAATCAGTTTTTAAAATATAAGCCATAAAAATTAAGAAACTGATATGTCTTAATTTTGTCACTAAATTTCTGTGCAATTCTAAGTAAGTTGCATAAGCTTGCTAGGGCCAATTTTCATCTCAGTATGGTGGAATTCTTATCAGCCATTAAGATAGTCTGGGCCATTTTTAGCCAATCTGTAAAAAACTCAGTGTAGAGTGGATGCATGTATGTAACATATCTCGAAATGTTGCCACTTACTGGAGCTGGCAGGTTGATGAGGGCCATTTCCAGTTCCAGTTTTTCCATGTATCTTTAATTCCTCTTTCCCTGAAGCCTGAAGATTATCCTGTAGAACCGACTTATATGATGCTTTCTGTCAAACTGCTAGCAAATCTCCTCTTACACTTTTTTTTAAGGCAAGTGTTCAAATGCAAAGGAAAGGTAACAACCTGAGGGAAATTGAAACCCTTGACTCAAAACTTTCCTCGGTCTTGAAATACCTGTTTCCATCTTCTCTGTTCTCTATCCACTGAAAGCCCCTTATACTGACTCTTGGTATTTCATTTCCTATGAGACCCTTGCTACCTAGTACTTCAACCTTCTTGATTCAAGAGGAAAGTACTTGTCACAAAAGAACCATTAGTTCCAAGATCCTAAATCACAAAAGTGTAACCTTACAAGGAGAGCCTGTCTGTCATAACTGGTAGTTCAGAATTATGATCCTTTAGTCCATGGTGAGATGCTAACTGGATTGGTGAACTTTATGGGCAAAGTTAGCAGAGAGCTGAGCTCAAAGAGAACGTCTACCAAAACCTTTGTTTTTAGTGTCCGTGACTCTCCGGTGCTCACTCCACTGTCTGAATTTTAATGCAGAGGAATAAGAAATGTACACAGAAGAACTGATGCCTTTAGTGGATTTGGATTGCTGCTTCCTACTCCTCAGGGGAAAAAATTATTAAACAAAATGCAAAGTAACATAGTTCAAGCTACTGTCTGTTTGTTCATAAAGCAAAATGCTTAATATGCAGAAATCTCAAGTGAGAGAAGATGTCAGGTCTCCAAAAGCCACTATTATCAAAGAAAGCAGCCAGAAAATTAATGCCCTTGAGATGACTGTGGTCATACTCTTGGCTATCAGCCAGGGCTCTTCGTTTTCTCTTGGCAGCTTCTGAGCCCCTCGTCACACACACAAAGCCTGTGTAGATGCCTTTGTTCACTGACAAAAGTTTCTTCCCCTTTCTAGAATGCTGCTTTAACTTTCTGACCGGCCTTTTTACAAATATTTGCTGGCCACACTTAATCAAGAAGAAACGCTGAAAACAAATGGTACATAGCAGTAGTCAGGATAGGTTTATTAGCCATTTAAAGACCTGTGAACTCGATTTTCCCCCATCCAAATCAAGGTGTCCTCTCCAAGCACAAAACAATCCTGACTATGATCTGCCAGTATATCTTCCTGTCAGGCAAGTCTTTCCCTCGGACGTTTTAGAGGGAGAATCTGTGTCCATGTGAGTGGTTTCATCACCCTCTCCTTCCATGGCTGCCAACATCAAAATATCTCACAGGGAGTGTACTCTCTCTCTCTCTCTCTCTCTCTCTCTCTCTCTCTCTCTCTCTCTCTCTGTGTGTGTGTGTGTGTGTGTGTGTTTCCCAGCCCAAGACACCATTACAAAGTCCAAATGATTGAAGAATTGAGTATTTTCATCTGTCTTACATTCTGGTCTGGCAAAAATGGCTACTCATTACCAGGTCATAAATAACAGGGCAAAAAGTCTTTCAAGGTAGGAACTTCCTTTGTATTAATTAAGAGAATGAACACCCAAGAGTTTAATAACAAAATCACACACCTCTTTGGACAGTTGATATTTTGTTTATATGCATCATGACTAATAGTAATGGCTGTAATCCATCACATTAGGAAAGTAATCAACAGTGCTAGCTGTACCAAATTAAAATTGATCGAGACCTCCCATGACCCTGGCAGAAGCTGATAATTACATCATCATTACATAGCCAATAGTGAACAGTCAAAACTCTATTTTGCTTTTTATGGTTTATGAACTCTATTATATAAAGGCTAGCAAAAAATAGATTAGAACAAAATAATGTTGACAATCATTTTTCTGAATAATTCCACACACAAAAATTATTCCCACCTGATTTGCCGTTTGTTACGCTATCTCGCTTGGTCCGGGCACCATGCTGGTGTTCGGCATATTTGATTCTCTCTCTCTCTCTCTCTCTCTCTCTCTCTCTCTCTCTCTCTCTCTCTCTCTCTCTCTCTCTCTCTCTCTCCCCCTCCCTCCCTTCCTCCCTCCCTCTCTGTCTTCCCCCTCCTTCCCCCCCCCCCACATACACACAAACACGCGGGCCAGGGAGCAGAGAGACATTCTTGTCAAATATTACACTAAGCTCCAGCTTTTATCCCTCCTACTAGCTGGATGTTAGGACAGTCACACCTGTATTTGCAGAGAGTCAAACTCTGTTCTGACCATGCAGAGTTTGGCTATTTTTTTTCTTCTTGTTGTTGTTGTTGCCGCTGATGCCACAGACACCATGCAGTTTGTATTACATATCCTCAAAGGAAACTATTTTCCTGTTGGGTGGCAAGGCAAGGGTTAAACGGCAGCCCCTGACTCCGGGCTGGAAGTACTACCAAGGGTGCTCTGTCCCACAGCAACTCAGGAAACCAGAAATACAGGCCAGTGTGGACCAATACAGGCCAGTGTGGACCGGAAATAGCTTTTCTCAGAGCGTCCTTTGGTGAAGGAAGCAAGCTTGAACTAGACTGGACAGTTGTTTCTTCTCCTTTCTCAGCCCCAGGATCCTGCCTCTGCGGCAGAGAAAATAACAGAATAAGAAGTATACCATGATTGCTTTGGCCTAACCAGACTCCCTCAAACTTCTGTAGCTCCTAAAAGGGAACAAAACCTCACATCTGGTCAAGCTAAACTTCTCTAAGTAGGGTTGAATCACCATGGAGAGAAATTAGTATGACTAGAGCCAGCTGTGACATTTTCTCATCATTATCGCCTTTGTCTGAGCCGTGTACCTGGAGGCCCGGTATAGATGGCCCTAATCTGAATATACAGCAACTGGCCGGCTATAAGCTCATATTGCCACGTACTATAGCATTCTGGATCTAACTCATACATTAGACCATAAAAGTCTGTAGCCGCCTTGTTTTTGGCAATTCATCTTTATGGATGTTCTGCTATAAAAATATATGACTTCTATGGAACAATGGACGTCTGAACACAAATTCTATATTTCATAATGTGAAGGGAACACTAAATTCCCCTTTAGGAGGAAGCCTGTCTGTGATTATGGGTTTCTCTGAAAGTGTGTCACTTTTAGATCTACATAATAAGATGTGGACATGTTTAATCATATTATGTCTGAGGTTTGCTTCAAAATAAGGAGGGTCCCAGGTGAGGACCTGGGAAGACACAGTATTTGTCTTGAGTTTACAATTGTAAAACCCAAGAAGCTTCCTTGGAATGTCATTTGCCTTTGCTCTCTTTTGGGGTTTGCAGATGTTAAAATTTCTCTGAAATAAAAACTTTTTAAAACTAACCCAAGTTCATTTGAATTACTCGAAGTTAATAGTAGAGAATTTTTTTTCAAAGTAGTTTAAAATATGTTCAACTTTTAAAATGGCCATGGTGGTTCATACAACTCAAGAGGCTGAAGAAGGAGGATTGGTGTGAGTGGGAGGCTATCCCAGGCTATTTTAAGACCCTGTCTCAACAAGCAAAGGTTTTATAATAAATATTAAATGAGATAGGAAGATCTAAAACTGCACTTAAAGTTCTGTGCAAACAAAAGTAATCACCACTTTGGTGATGAGAATAAATACAGTTTTCCTTTATTTGTTGTTACTTTTTTATATTTTTCAAATTTGCTAGAAAGCAAATGTGTTAGGCTTCTAAGTTTACAAAAGAAGTAAGCAATGCTGATAGTATAGTGTGAAGTGGAAAGTTTTTAAAAAAAATGTAGATAAAGTAGAACCTCGTCCTGTTGCCTAGTGCATGCGTGGGTACATATGTGCATGCGTACGTGTGTGTGTGTGTGTGTGTGTGTGTGTGTGTGTGGGTACATGCGTACATGCGTTCAACCTCATCCTATTGCCCAGTGCATGTGTAGATATGTGCGAATTGCATGGGTAAGTGCATGTGTGAGTGTTTTCCTGCATGCATGATATGCGTGATACATGCTTAAAACAAACAGCATTAAATTGTCCTTGTGGTTAGTCTGTTGATCTCTGGATGATGGTGCAAGTGGTTATTTTTATTTGGTTCAATTTGCCTCTGCATGTGTTTTCTCCAGTTAATAAGTAAAATATGATCAGAAAAATATAGAATAAGAATTAGCCCAACTTTCATTGTAGTGATATATCAAACTCTTAAAGTAAATTGGCATCAATTCCTTGACCAGCCAGTGTTATGTGGTGATGCTTTCACCTTCATATACTCAGTCCCTTGATCTCACTTCCTGTCCTCTTCCAGGTATATCCATGCCGATCCCAGTCTTTGGACTACAGGATGACTCGAAGGTCTTTAAGGAGGGGAGCTGCCTGCTCGCCGATGACAACTTTGTCCTCATAGGCTCTTTTGTGGCATTTTTCATCCCACTAACCATCATGGTGATCACCTACTTCCTGACTATCAAGTCACTTCAGAAGGAAGCCACCTTGTGTGTGAGTGACCTCAGCACTCGAGCCAAACTAGCCTCTTTCAGCTTCCTGCCTCAGAGTTCTCTGTCATCGGAAAAGCTCTTCCAACGGTCTATCCACAGAGAGCCAGGCTCCTACGCAGGCCGAAGGACGATGCAGTCCATCAGCAATGAGCAAAAAGCATGCAAGGTGTTGGGCATCGTGTTCTTCCTGTTTGTGGTCATGTGGTGCCCATTCTTCATCACCAACATCATGGCCGTCATCTGCAAAGAATCCTGCAATGAAAACGTCATCGGAGCCCTACTCAATGTGTTTGTCTGGATTGGTTATCTCTCCTCAGCTGTCAATCCACTGGTCTATACATTGTTCAATAAAACTTATAGGTCCGCCTTCTCACGGTACATTCAGTGTCAGTACAAGGAAAACAGAAAGCCACTGCAGTTAATTTTAGTGAACACTATACCAACATTGGCCTACAAGTCTAGTCAGCTCCAGGTGGGACAAAAAAAGGACTCACAGGAAGATACTAACCCGACAGTTAATGACTGCTCCATGGTTACACTAGGGAAACAACACTCAGAAGAGACTTGTATAGACAATATTGAAACCGTGAATGAAAAGGTTAGCTGTGTGTGATGAGCAGGATGTTGGGACGATTGCTCAGGACCTGTGAACGAGTTTATACCCATGTGTGTGGGGGCGGGGCTAAGGAGGCTCAGGTCAAATTAGACTACTCCAGTGGACCAACTATAATGTCCTGACAGCATTTGAACTAGGAGTGTGACGATGCTTTTAACATGGCCAGTGAGATCTTGAAAATCATTGGCCTTTATTGTACAATTGTAATGAGGCATAACATCCATCTAATTAACTTCTATTGTCAAATAGAAACCTGGCCGCCAAGTTGTTGAGGGGTAGCATGGGAGTGAGTTGTTGACCTATTATTGTATATAAAAATAGCTAGAAATACTGAAAATAATGAATAGCCTCTTTTAAAAAAAAGTGTTTCAAATTCACCACAACATATATTTTGAAAAGAAAAATAGACAGTATTATGACATTTGTATTGCTAATATAATCCATTGAAATACTTGACAATATTTTTCATTCTCGCTTTTTCATAGATGCCATTTTGAAGTGTTCACAAGACCACTGGCATTTGCTGCATTTGTCGTTAATTCTCAGATGTGGAAGGGTTTCAAATGTTATTCAATAACACGCTGCTTTCTCTTCTACATCTTGGGCTTTACCTGAATTTGCAATGTGGTCTTGTTTCGTATATTTTTCTTCTCTGTAAACTATCAAAAGATAATTTCCACTTTTTCAAGTACCGTTCTAGAACTTGCTTCAAAGAAACAGCACCCTGGAGGTATTTGATAACTAAGGATCGACTGCGTTGCGCATGCGCCCTTTGAGCAGTGACCAGTACGAAGCGATGACTGGCACAGCTGAACATTAAACTCAGGTTTCTCGCTGTTAGCAGTAGCTTCTTCGGCTATTTCTGTAAAAATCAAGTAACTTTCATATTGACAGTTATCAGGTAAAACCAATGTTTTCAAAGAGCTGGGAATGTAGCTCCGTTGATGAAAGAGTACTTGCCTAGCACGCAGGAAATCCTAGCGTGGATTCCCTGCACTGTATAATCAGGCACCATGGTGCATAGCTGTCATCCTAGCACTTGGGAAGCGCAGGCGAGAGGATAAGGAATTCAGTCATTCTCATCTGTTTATCTAGTATGAGGCCAACGTGGACTGCACGAGACCCTGTCTCCAAAGTAAAGAAATAAATACAGGTGTTGTTTGTTTTTTGGTTTTTTTTTTTTTTAAAAAAAAAGAATGATACTTTTAGATTAATATATTTATATTATTTATAAAAACAGGTTAATTTGGTTTCACAGTGATCTGTTGACTGTATCTTATGAGTGGAGCAGTTTCTTAGTTGCTAAAGATATAAAAATATATAAGATTTTTCCATTAAAAATGGCAACTTAATTGGCTGTTACCAAAAAAGTATATAGATTCATTTTGAGAATCAACCAGTACAATTTCTTTCTTACCTGATTCAGAAAAGGGTTTGAATCAACTCCTGAGAATTTCTTTTTTCAGTATTTCTCTTTGGTTATAGATATTTGCCAAGCAAACAAGGAAATGAGAAAATACCAACCGAATCAAAAAGATTGCACATAATGCATAAAAATAAACACCACGAATCAGATCCAATTCATAAATACCAAGATTTAAAGCAATATTTTTGTTCCTTCCCTCCAAAATTACATTCATTTTGCTCTGACAGACACTAACTCCCAATTAAAAAGCAAATATCAGTTACCAAACTGTTTAGTAGAAATGGCTACTACAGACTAACAAAGGCCAGCTATAGTTAATCCACCATGACACTGTGATCCACACAGGTGAACTGCACATTACTGTTGAAACAGACAACAGATACAGGGTAAAATGCTGAAACATTCTTATCGCGGCATGCCTTTGGGAAATGTTGCAGGCTTAGGAATTCAAGAATGTAGAAAGCTTCATTATATAACTCAGAGATTAAGGCTTTCCTAAGTATGTCTTAACAGACACTTTGATTGATGGTCATTGCTTCAGACATAAAATTTATAATATGTCACAAGTCCCAAGGTTGTGTTTGAAAGAAGTTAGTCCTTAATGATTAGATCATACTGACGAATAAAAATAGGAGTTTTAAGAAGTCTGCTCTAATGTGTTTTGCCTTCATTTAAAACTCTGCACATGCCAATATGTACTAAGGAAAAGATTACAGATTCTATCCCATGAACTTAATCTTCATCAGAATGAACATAAACCCGGCTGAAAGGTGTCTTTTGACTACACATGTATTGCCGGTGTGTATGTGGCTTTTCTCTCTCTGTAAGTATCTCTTAAAGTGTACATAAGAAAACGTGTACCTGTATATATGTACAGGCATGTTCCCATGCACTTTATTCAATATTTATATATTTATATGAAGAAGAGCAAGTGGTGGAAACACACACATGTGCATGTTTGAATCATGTTGATCTAAATGTGAATTCATGTTCTAATATTCCTATGACCTTCCATGACTGCCAAAGGAGGTTACTGTGTAACAGAGATACACTTTAAATAAACTGGAAGTTGCTTTAAATATAAGGAAAGATTTTAACACAATTCTATCAGGGTGTTGAAAACAATAGTCTGTATTCAGTTTATTAATCTGAAGTTAAATGGTAACTTTAGGCCTCTCTTTAGTCTGGTACTTCTTGATGTCTATGGCTTCTTAGATACACTCCTCTCCCCAGGAGGGGAGAAAAAAATAACCATTTATGGATCCATGATGAAAGGATTCACTTCTAGACAATACTATTAAAAGAGTAACAAACGTCACTCTTCTTTAAGTTGATTGAGTCTTCTAGACTTAAGGGATTCAACGCCATAATTAAGAAAAACTCAGTTAAAGCTTACATAATCTATTGGGCCACAGCGCCATCTCATGGTCAGTTTTGAAAAAAAATGCTACTGTAGTCCAAATCGCTACCGGGCTGCTTTTAGCAAAAGGGTTCTTCTCCCATTTTGTGCACTGATGAAACATATTTATAAAGTGTTAAGTTATTCTGTGCCATATGTAACAAATACAGTGAAGATTTATTTTATGTACTGGTTTTAATCTACTCTAAAATATTTCAAGAATGAATGATTAATTGCAAATAAAGTACGCTTAAAAAAAAAAAAGGTGACTCAGAGTTGTGTTTGCTAGAAGGAATTGCCCCAAACCTCCCAGGTCTTCAAATTGAGGACAGTTGGGAAGCGACATCCTGTGCTCCTGGCTTCAGCCATCTCACAAAGCTAGAACCCACTTCATCAGCTTAAGGGTCATGAGTCAGCTTCCAGACGTATACACTCTCTGTGTCCTATTGATACAACCAAGAAATAGAGACCGGCGCATAGGTGTGTATATGCATTACCATACATGCACACACACACACACACACACACACACACACACACACACACACACACACCAGCACAGGAGCCATAGGTGTGTATATGAATTACCGTACATGCACACACACACACACACACACACACACACACACACACACACACACACCAGCACAGGAGCCATAGTTAAACGGGGACATGTAGCATCATTAAATGGTCGAGAAAGTCACATGACTCATCATTTCACCTTTAAGTGTAGGAACAAAGCATGCTTTATGGCGCATGCCTCTAACCCCAGCGTCAGGAGGTGGCGGGGGCGGGAGGGGAGGTGCGGGGAGGGGGCGAGTATGGGGTGTGAGGGATGCCTAGACTAACCTGAGTTATATGACACCTTGTTTCCAAAAAATTTAAAATGAAGAAAGTGGGACTGGAGAGATAGCTCAGCGGTTAAGAGCACCGACTGCTCTTCTGAAGGTCCTGAGTTCAAATCCCAGCAACCACATGGTGACTCACAACCATCCCTAACAAAACCTGACTCCCTCTTCTGGAGTGTCTGAAGACAGCTACAGTGTACTTACATATAATTAATAAATATTTTTTTTTGAAAAATGAAGGAAGTGTAGAAATAATTACAAACAGGGAGAGAAGGGGTTTTTTTTCATGTGTTGAGCACCTACCTACTGTAGTCAAGGTGTTAAGCTCAGTTTTGCTCATTTTACATAAATGGACTCCTTCACAATTCGCCTAAAGGGAGGAAT
This sequence comes from Tokudaia tokunoshimensis, assembly GCA_036184795.1. Taxonomy (NCBI): domain Eukaryota; kingdom Metazoa; phylum Chordata; class Mammalia; order Rodentia; family Muridae; genus Tokudaia; species Tokudaia tokunoshimensis. The sequence goes on along the minus strand of BTHU01000011.1, from coordinate 51,189,937 downwards.
AGTCTATTTTGGAGATGAGAAAACTGAGATTCAGTTAGTGATGTGTCAGTTAGTGACATGTCAAAACAAGAAATGTAGCAGTTCAAGCCAGGGCCATCTGGTTCCAACCCCTAAGGGCTTCATCCAAGTGGAGGAAGGACATTTCAGACCCCAAACACTCCTGCTTCCACCGTTGCTTCTTGTATACACTGGTTATAAATTTAAGTCATCCTGTGCCTCATTGTATTGTCTCTGGGATGCACCTGTTTGGATTCTGCCTGCCTAAATGACAGAGATGGCTACCACAGATCACAGCCATCCCTGGTAGTTTGCAACACACTGGAAATGTTAGAACTGGGTTTGTTTGCTTTAGCTTTGGTTTTTGTTTTCATTCTTATGATACTAAGGATTTTATCTAGGTTCTTACACTGCCAGGTGAGCATTCTGTCATTGAGTTGTATTCCCCGTCTTCTTTTTTAAAGTCTTCTTTCCTTTTGAAAGAGGGTCTTAAGTTGCCCAGTCTGGGCTTAAACCTACTCCATAGCTTAGGAAGGGCCTGAACCTGTGATCTACCTCCAAAATTGTTATTCAGTATATTCTACTGTGTTTTTGGATGTTTCTGATTTTAAAAAACACATTTTACTTTTGCTACCGTGATGCAGAGGTTTCCTCGTTAGGCTCCCTAGAATGCTCCCGTCTAAAGTGACTCACCGTGTGCCCCACTTACCAGACTGCCCCCAGATTTATGGTCACATACAATGTGTGCCTAGCAAACCAGATTCAGCCAATCACCCTTGATAAATTCATTGAAAGAGCCAAACTAATAGTGAAAAACAATACAGGAGGATTTATTCAATGTGGTTGCACTGGGAAGACGGATGAGGAGATTCAGAAGGCAAGAGATGGTGAAGTGGTCCTGAAAGGTGAGGTCCTGCCTGTCACTGTCTCAGATCCAGTCTCTCCTGCAAAGTTAGGCTCCTCCTGCATCATCCTCTAACAAGTTGTAAGTCTTCCCCCAAAATATTAGTTTCTCTTCTAGCTAACAAAAACTCCTTTGCTTGTCCCCAGGGCAAGAGCATTTTCTTCTCCCAGCAAGAGATTCCTGGAGAAATTCTATTTAGTGGGGGATCCATTCCTTTCTATAGTCTGATGACCAAAGAGGAGGACAATGATTGTAGAGAGGTCCAGAGCCAATAGCATTTATCTTGGGCCACCTAGTCCCCTAAGCAGGTCTGTGTCTCATCTAACGGCCTGTGACTACCTTTGGAATGTAGTAACTTAACAAAACCTCAGTTTCTACTCACAAGAAGACTGAGTACCATCGGATAGCATATGAGGTCCACAGCATATGAGGTCCACAGCATATGAGGTCCACAGCATATGAGGTCCACAGCATACGAGGTCCACAGCATACGAGGTCCACAGCATACGAGGTCCACAGCATACGAGGTCCACAGCATACGAGGTCCACAGCATACGAGGTCCACAGCATACGAGGTCCACAGCATACGAGGTCCACAGCATACGAGGTACACAGCATACGAGGTCCACAGCATACGAGGTCCACAGCATACGAGGTCCACAGCATACGAGGTCCACAGCATACGAGGTCCACAGCATACGAGGTCCACAGCATACGAGGTCCACAGCATACGAGGTCCACAGCATACGAGGTCCACAGCATATGAGGTCCACAGCATATGAGGTCCACAGCATATGAGGTCCACAGCATATGAGGTCCACAGCATACGAGGTCCACAGCATATGAGGTCCACAGCATACGAGGTCCACAGCATACGAGGTCCACAGCATACGAGGTCCACAGCATACGAGGTCCACAGCATACGAGGTCCACAGCATACGAGGTCCACAGCATACGAGGTCCACAGCATACGAGGTCCACAGCATACGAGGTCCACAGCATACGAGGTCCACAGCATACGAGGTCCACAGCATACGAGGTCCACAGCATACGAGGTCCACAGCATACGAGGTCCACAGCATACGAGGTCCACAGCATACGAGGTCCACAGCATATGAGGTCCACAGCATATGAGGTCCACAGCATATGAGGTCCACAGCATATGAGGAGGTCCACAGCATATGAGGTCCACAGCATATGAGGTCCACAGCATATGAGGTCCACAGCATATGAGGAGGTCCACAGCATATGAGGTCCACAGCATATGAGGTCCACAGCATATGAGGAGGTCCACAGCATATGAGGTCCACAGCATATGAGGTCCACAGCATATGAGGAGGTCCACAGCATATGAGGTCCACAGCATATGAGGTCCACAGCATATGAGGTCCACAGCATATGAGGTCCACAGCATACGAGGTCCACAGCATATGAGGTCCACAGCATATGAGGTCCACAGCATACGAGGTCCACAGCATATGAGGTCCACAGCATACGAGGTCCACAGCATACGAGGTCCACAGCATACGAGGTCCACAGCATATGAGGTCCACAGCATACGAGGTCCACAGCATATGAGGTCCACAGCATATGAGGTCCACAGCATATGAGGTCCACAGCATATGAGGTCCACAGCATATGAGGTCCACAGCATATGAGGAGGTCCACAGCATATGAGGTCCACAGCATATGAGGTCCACAGCATATGAGGTCCACAGCATATGAGGTCCACAGCATATGAGGTCCACAGCATATGAGGTCCACAGCATATGAGGTCCACAGCATATGAGGTCCACAGCATATGAGGTCCACAGCATATGAGGTCCACAGCATATGAGGTCCACAGCATATGAGGTCCACAGCATATGAGGTCCACAGCATATGAGGAGGTCCACAGCATATGAGGTCCACAGCATATGAGGTCCACAGTATATTAGGAGGTCCACAGCATATGAGGTCCACAGCATATGAGGTCCACAGCATATGAGGTCCACAGCATATGAGGTCCACAGCATATGAGGTCCACAGCATATGAGGTCCACAGCATATGAGGTCCACAGCATATGAGGTCCACAGCATATGAGGTCCACAGCATATGAGGTCCACAGCATATGAGGTCCACAGCCGAGATTTCTCCGCTGTGCTGTGACCTCCAACTTAATTGTCTTCACCAATGTATTTTTAAAATGCTTGATTTATCTCATTTTTTTGTTTGTTTGTTTGTTTTGCTACTGTATGTTACCATGTTGGAATATGGAATTTTGAGTAATCGAAATCAGTGTTCTCAGGCCGTACTCGTTCATATCTTTTTTTTTTTAGCTTCAGAATAAACTATTTCTTACCCCTTCACAAAAGAGAGTTGTGTTTTTGTGTTAACCAGGGCAGCCAGCCAGTCTCTGATTAGATCTGAGATCCACTCCCAGGAAGTGATTCATGCCTAGCACTGTAATCCCAGTAAAAAACAGAGGCTAGCAGCAGGTTGTAGTCCCTAGGTGGAAACAAATGCTTATCTCAGCCATAATCAGAGAAGCTTTTCTTTCCAGTGAGCAGAAGCAAACGCAGAGACACAAGCGGCTCTAGCTGCTGAGAATAAGTGATAGCTGAGTGCTTGACCTTAAACGTGACTTCTTTTTAATCACCCCTGGTAAGACTCAGGTAACACCGAGGAAAAGGAGAAGAAATAAAATGTAAGAGTCAGGAAATGCAGCAAAAGTCTTTGAAATGCTGCCTCCTGGGCATGACAGCCATTGAAATCAGGATCCACAGAATCTGAGGCTGCCTCTGATGGACTTGCGCGTCACTAGGCCTGTCACTAGTGCATCATGGGTCAGGAAGGAGCCCCCAGAGCCCATCCCTCTGCTGAACTATTGGCTACCTCTAGCTTCTGGACAAGAGTCAGCCATTGTCTCCCGAGCTGTGCCCATGGATGAGTCCACCAAGCTCCAATGGACAGTTTAAAATCCACGCTCACACAAATGGTCCTGGTTACAATCAGTGCATCATAAAACAACACAAAAGACATACATGAATGTGAGAACATGCTTGAAAGCAAGAAGGGTTTGGCAGGGGAGGCAGGGAAAGAAGACTGAGTCTTTTCCCAAGTCTGTATTAGCTTCAGGAAAGGGGATGATAACATTTGAAATGTAAATAAAGAAAATATCTAACAAAGCAATTTACCAAAAAAAAAAAAAAATTGAAAGTCCAGATATATTTAGAATTCATGATGACAAATATCCATTTGTTTATTTATTTATTTATTTAAAACTAGATTCTTGTTGAAAGGGAGCCAAGGTCATTTAGGTCTTTATTTATAATTAAAATGATGAGATCTTCAGATGGTGTTTATTCTGCCTCCTAGAGAAGAGCACAATATGTACTTCCTGTCCCACATTTCTTTCTGATATTGAAAAGTAATGTATGCCATTACTCATAATGTCTGAGTTAGGGTGACTCTGAGAACAGAGCCAAGAGTGAGTGAGGTTCAGATTACCAATGTGCAAGATGACAAGAGGAAGGAAATACGGTAGACAGGGAAAAAGGAATATGATATTGTAGGGGCCGGGCATGTCGCTGCCCATCAGAGCTGTGTTGAACACCTCATTTATTCTCTCAGGAGGTTTGTTCATGAAACCTCCAGTGTGTACATTCTACACAATTCTCCCCATTGCCTGTGAGAAGTCGAGGATAGCATTGACATCATGTACAGGAGATTATTCAATGAACTTTACAAAATACCTGTGTATTTATTCAGTCCTCCAACTTGATCACAAATTAACCTAATTAATATGCAGCTAGCTTAAAAGGTATATCCTGCCTGAAGGGGTGCATGTGGCAAGATGATCCTTGAGGAAATGCTACCACTCTGGGGCTATTTTAGCCACCCTAGATATGGCTGAGAAGCAGGTATATGAACCAATGACAAAGGTCTTCAGATTGTTGTAGAATTCATAAGGGTACTTTAAATAAAAAAAAGAAAAGTAGAATACTAGATGTGACTATTTCCTGACTCCACCGTTAAAGTTCTTTATCCTAACCAGGTTCATGGTGGGCAACACCAAGAATCATGTGTAAAAGAGGGGCAGGAAATCAACACAATCAAGAATCTTTTAAAGCAACCATGAAGTCAAAAAAGGAATAAAGAGTAATCAAGTCAAAGCTAAACCTTTCAACATACACGCATTTAATCATTTGTCTCTTTGATGCTCTGAAGATGGGATAGATCTGTTTATTTATCTCTGGAAGGAGATTTTCTTATGAATTAGAAGGAAAATATGCAGTTAGTTTTCACAAGTGAGGTGAATTTGACAAAATTAAAACAACAAAATGCTTCGAAGAGTAACTGGAATGATTTATATGAAATGTCACGGTTTAGTCAGCCTTCTAATAGAATCTCAGAGAACATGACTAGTATTAAATCATCTCTAAACTTCCCTTGGCAGAATGAGGGGCTGTGGCCCGTATTCGGTTTTGTTCCCATATACACAATAGACCCAACAAAGTTCAGGAACTCACTAGGGCCACTCAAAAAGAATAAATCTTAAATCTGGGGATGTGGCTTAAGAGAAGACCATCCGCCTAACATGCAGAAAGCCCTGGGTTTTATCCTCAGCATCCTCCCAAAAAATTAACTAAATCTGGAATCACAATCATGATATAAATAAATTATCTTAATAATAAGAAAAGAGACAAAAACACTGATGTTAGAAGAATATTTACGTAATATACTTTGAGAAGTTTGCCTTACTGATGTCAAAAGATAAGTGAATTATTTCTTCTGTGGGTATGAATAGTGCTTAAATAGAACATCTTTTATTTGTTCTTTGACAATTTATTTATTTTTATTTTTTTATTTTTATTTATTTATTTATTTATTTATTTATTTTTGGTTTTTTGAGACAGGGTTTCTCTGAATAGCCCTGGCTGTCCTGGAACTCACTCTGTAGACCAGGCTGGCCTTGAACTCAGAAATCCGCCTGCCTCTGCCTCCCAAGTGCTGGGATTAAAGGCATGCGCCACAACTGCCCGGCCTTTGACAACTTTATATGTGTAAGCAATGTGTCTTGATCATGGAGACTCCCATTTCCCCTCCCTGTTCATACCATCTCCTTCCAATACTAATAATAATAACAATAATAGTAATAACAACAACAACAACAATAATAACCACGGAGACTTAGTGCTGCCTGTCTGAAGGTTGGCTGATCTTGTTGTCTTGATCTTCTGCAGGTAAACCTCAGCTGCAGCAAATTCCCAAATGTAACAGCATGCCATGACCAGAAGACAGTGTTTAACAACACTCCTTCTATCCTTCAACTCTCATGCCCTTTCTTTTTTTTTTTATTTTCTAAGTTTTTTTTCTATTTACATTCAAAATCATTTCCCCTTTCCCATTTCCTCCCTCCCCGAAAGTCCCATAAGCCCCCTTCCCTCCCTCTTTTCCCCATTCAACCCCCTCTCGCTTCTCTGTCCTGGCATTCCCCTACATCCAGTCTTTCCAGGACCAGGGGTCTCTCCTTCCATCTTCTTGGAAATCTATTGATATGAGAATTGTGTCCAGGGTATTCCAAGATTCTGGGTTAATATCCCCTTATCAGTGACTGCATACCATGTGTGTTCTTTTGTGATTGGGTTACCTCACTAAGGATGATATTTTCCAGTTCTGACCATTTGCCTAGGAATTTCGTGAATTCATTGTTTTTAATTTCAGAGTAGTATTCCAATGTGTAAATATACCACATCTTCTGAATCCATTCCTCCGTTGAGGGACATCTGGGTTCTTTCTAGCTTCTGGCTATTATAAATAAGGCTGCTATGAACATAGTGGAGTATGTGTCCTTATTGCATGCAGGTAAAGCCTCTGGGTATATGCCCAGGAGTGGTATAGCCGGATCCTCCGGGAGTGTCATGCCCAGTTTTCTGAGGAACCACCAGACAGCTTTCCAGAGTGGTTGTACCAGCTTACAATCCCACCAGCAGTGGAGAAGTGTTCCTCTTTCTCCACATCCTCGCCAACAGCTGCTATCTCCTGTGTTTTTGATCTTAGCCATTCTGACTGGTGTGAGATGGAATCTCAGGGTTGTTTTGATTTGCATTTCCCTAATGACTAAGGATGTTGACCATCTCTTTAGGTGCTTCTCCGCCATTAGATATTCTTCAGGTGAGAACTCTTTGTTTAGCTCTATACCCCATTTTTAATAGGGTTACTTGCCTCTCTGTAATTTAACTTCTTGAGTTCTTTGTATATATTGGATATTAGCCCTCTGTCAGATGTAGGGTTGGTAAAGATCATTTCCCAGTTAGTTGGTTGCCGCTTTGTCTTTTTGACAGTGTCTTTTGCCTTGCAAAAACTTTGTAATTTAATGAGGTCCCATTTGTCAATTCTTGATCTTAGAGCAACTTCAGCAAAGTGGCCGGATATAAAATCAACTCAAGCAAGTCAGTAGCCTTCCTAGACTCAAAGGATAAGCAGGCTGAGAAAGAAGTAAGAGAAATGATACCCTTCACGATAGCCACAAACCATATAAAGTATCTTGGTGTGACTCTAACCAAACAAGTGAAAGATCTGTATGACAAGAACTTCAAGTCTCTGAAGAAAGAAATTGAAGAAGACCTCAGAAGATGGAAAAATCTGCCATGCTCATGGATTGGCAGGATTAATATAGTAAAAATGACCATCTTGCCAAAAGCAATATACAGAATCAATGCAATCCCCATCAAAATCCCAACTCAATTCTTCATAGAGTTAGAAAGAGCAAATCAAAAATTCATCTGGAATAACAGAAAACCCAGAATAGCTAAAACTATTCTCAGCAGTAAAAGAACCACTGGGGGAATCAGTATCCCAGACCTCAAGCTGTACTACAGAGCAATAGTGTTAAAAACCGCATGGTATTGGTACAGTGACAGGCATGTAGATCAATGGAACAGAATTGAAGACCCAGAAATGAATCCACACTCCTATGGTCACTTGATCTTTGACAAAGGAGCTAAAACCATCCAGTGGAAAAAAGATAGCCTTTTCAACAAATGGTGCTGGCTCAACTGGAGGTCAACATGCAGAAGAATGCAAATTGACCCATTCTTATCTCCTTGCACTAAGCTCAATCCCAAGTAGCTCAAGGACCTCCACATAAAACCAGACACACTGAAACTAATAGAAAGGAAACTAGGGAAGAACCTTGAACATATGGGCACAGGGGAGAATTTCCTGAATATCATGCCCTTTCTACCCACCCTCTTCCACAGTGTTCCCTGTGGTAGGGAAGAAGGAGAGCTGATATAGATGTCACATTTAGGACTAAGAACTTGATAGTCACTCAGGTAAGAATATATGAGTGAGGTGATCACTTCTGTTGTTAAAATTTCGGAGTAGTTTGACTAGAGTCTAAGAATTTGAGTAAGTTATAGTCACTTGCTAGTCATTTGCAGGTAGGTAAGTAATTCATACCAAAGTAGAAATTAGCAGTGTTTCAGTCTTTTCTTACAGTGTTCATATTAGGCTCAGCACTAACCAATCTACTTTTCTTACAGTAAGGTAAAAAGTAAGAGAAATACAGGGTGATAGCGATTCTGAAATCTGCCGAGCAAGGATTTTCTGCAGAGCTCTCCCAAATGTAATCACCATAAAGCAGCCAACAAACAAATAGTCTCAGGAAACAGTTTTACCCACTTTACCAAGCTAAAGAGTAGAAGTCATTCTCCATTGGAAGGGAGGGGAGATAGAATTCACTGGTATAAAGGGTTACAAGGGAATCATGAAACAAGGAGTCAGAAGTGGAGGACAGAGGAAGTAAATGGAGACACACACACTCACACACACACACACACACGAAATAAAATGGAGTTTCCCTATAACTAATAAAAGCAAACAGAAAGCAATGCCAAGTATAAGTTAAATCTTGTGGGGTTTGAATGAGAGTGACCCTGTAGGATCCTATATCAAAATACTTAGTTCTAGTTGGTAGGACTGTTTAGGAAGGATCAGAAGATGTGGCTTGACTGAAGGAGGTGTGTCACTGAGGTTTAAAAAGTCTATGATGGGCCCAGTGTCTCTCTCTTCACCTGAGGCTTGTGGATTTGTTATGGCTCCAGCACCTCGCCTAAACAGTGGTCATAGACTCAACCTCTGAAAACATAAGCAAGCCCCAAATTAAATGCATTATTTTATGTTTGCTTTGATCATAGTGTCTCTTCACAGCAATAGAAAAATAACGAAGACATTTCTTCTGAAGTTGTTGGCCAGTGAGGACCCATAACCCCCAAACAATACAAACTATTGTCATTGTTCTTGGTTATCCTCCATAACTTGACAACAAGGCCCTATTGCTGAAGATACCATATGCTTGTGTCCTAGAACATGGTAAAATCAAGCTGGTACTAAACTGGAAGCTTTATTTCCCAGTGGATAGCTTTCAGAGTACTGGAAGATACCATGCAAGCTGCTAGAGGAGAAAAGCACTCATCAATCATACCCAGCTATGAATCCTTCAAGCCTCAATGACTAGCCTGAAAAGATTTGCCTACTAGTGCAATAGTGATACAAATTCAAGGAAGTAACCAACCACTTTTTCATTAGATCTAAGCCCCACTCCACAGGATGAATCAAAACCTGAAACCCTCTTTTGACTAAGATTCTATGGCCCAACACAGCTTCTCCCGCAGACTCCTTAACAGTTTGTTGGTCAGAGATCTTCAACACCCTCTCTTCACTTCCTCAGTTTTTGAAGACCACTTCAAGGACTAAATATGCATGAGTGCATCTTCATCCACATTGGCCAGGCTAGTGTCCAGATCAGCCTGCTGGGAGCTCTACTGCCTGGAACATGGCATCCAGCCTGATGGCCAGATGCCAAGTTGACAAGACCATTGGGAGGAGATGACTCCTGCAACACTTTCTTCAGTGAGACAGGAGCTGGCAAACATGTGCCCCGGGCAGTGTTCATAGACCTGGAACCCACAGTTATTGATGAAGTTCACACTGGTACCTACCGCCAGTTCTTCCACCCTGAGCATCTCATCATAAGCAAGGAAGATGTTGCCAATAACTATGTGTGTGGCCACTACACCATTGGTAAGGAGATCACTGACCTTGTCTTGGGCAGAATTCATAAGTTGGCTGACCAGTGTACAGGTCTCCAGGGCTTCTTGGTTTCCACAGCTTTGGTGAGGGGAACTGGCTCTGGGTTCACCTCCCTACTAATGGAGTGGCTCTCTGTTGATTATGGAAAGAAGTCCAAGCTGGAGTTCTCCATTTCCCCAGTCCCACAGGTTTCCACTGCTGTGGTTGAGCCCTACAATTCCATCCTCATTACCCACACCACCATGGGGTATTCTGATTGTGCTTTCATGGTAGACAATGAGACCATCTATGACATCTGTCATAGAAACCTCGACATTGAAGGCCCAACCTATACTAACCTTAACCACCTTATTAGTCAGATTGTGTCTTCAGTCACAGCATCCCTCAGATTTGATGGGGCCCTGAATGTTGATCTGACAGAATTCCAGACCAACCTGGTGCCCTACCCTCGAATCCACTTTTCTCTGACCACTTATGCCCCTGTCATCTCTGCTGAGAAAGCCTACCATGAGCTACTTACAGTAGCAAATATCACTAATGCCTGCTTTGAGCCAGCCAACCAGATGTTGAAATGTGATCCTCGCCATGGTAAATACATGGCTTGCTGGCTGCTGTACCGTGGTGATGTGGTTCCCAAAGATGTCAGTGCTGTCATTGCCACCATCAAGACCAAGCGTACCATCCAGTTTGTGGACTGGTGCCCCACTGGCTTCAAGGTTGGCATTAATTACCAGCCTCCCACTGTGGTACCTGGTGGTGACCTGGCCAGGGTTCAGAGAACTGTGTGCATGCTGAGCAACACCACAGCCATTGCTGAGGCCTGGGCTTGCCTAGATCACAAGTTTGATCTGATGTGTGACAAGTGTGCCTTTGTGCACTGGTATGTGGGTGAGGGCATGGAGGAGGGGGAGTTCTCTGAGGCCTGTGAGGACACGGCTGCCCTAGAGAAGGATTATGAGGAGGTTGGGGCAGATAGTGCTGAAGTTGACTATGAGAGTGAAGAATATTATTAGTTCATGGGCTGCAATTTTACACTTCTGTGGTCTCATCTTTGTCTTTGCATGTGTTTTAACTGTACTAAACTGTCAATAAAGGTATTTCTATTTAAAAAAATCCTATGGCCCAATAAGTCATAAGCCCCAAGGGAAAACCTACTACTTTATGTTGCTAAATGGACATAGTATTTATTAAATTGCCTCTTATGACTTATTGTCATAGGCATAGATGTTCATACACAGATCAACACCTCTCTCATTCCCAGAAGCTTCTATACCTTTTTCTTTTCTTTTCTTTTTTTTTGGTTTTTCGAGACAGGGTTTCTCTGTGTAGCCCTGGCTGTCCTGGAACTCACTTTGTAGACCAGGCTGGCCTCGAACTCAGAAATCCTCCTGCCTCTACCTCCCAAGTGCTGGGATTAAAGGCGTGCGCCACCACTGCCCAGCTGAAAAGCTTCTATTTACACTAGATGATAATAAATATAGTGACCCATAATTAACTAAAATGCAGAGAATAAGAGACTACAGAATGTTCAACACTAAAGGGTAGATAGATCTATCGATCGATTGATAGAGATATTTAATATATAACCATACATATATATGTATGTATATATATATACATACATATATATATACCTCTCCCAAGACTCAGTAATCATTACAGAAGACAGGTCAGGAAGATACTGAGGTAGTGAGTGACCACAGGGAAACATTATCTTCTAGACACAGCAGCTGCACATATGAACTCAAGACAGTTGCAACAGTGTATTAGTCAGGGTTCTCTAGAGGCAAGGAACTTACGGAATGTTTCTATATATTAAGGGAAAATATTGGAATGACTTACAGTCTACAGTCTAACTAATCCAACAATGGGCATCTGTGAATAAGAAGTCCAAGAATCTAGTAGTTGCTCACTCCCACGAGACTAGGTGTTTTACCTGGTCTTCTGTATAATCTGGAATCCTGAGGAAACAGGATTCAACAAACGTGCTGGCAAGTGAGTGAAAACAGGAGAAGAAAGCTTTCCTTCTTCCACTGTCCTAATGTAGACCCCCAGCAAAAAGTATAGCCCAGATTAGTGGTGTATACCAGCATGCCTGGACCTAAGCTGATCTTTACTCGGTACTTGCTTGGTCCCAGACTGGCCTTGAACTCAGAGATCTGCTTGCCTCTGTCTCCTGGGATTAAGTGTTTACCACCTTGCCTGGGCCTAAGCTTTTCGTGGTCACTATGCCTCAAGATCCAAATCAAAAGCATGTGTCTTCCAGCCTCAAGATCTGGATCACGGATGTGCCCTACCAATTCTGGATTGTAGTTCATTCCAGATATAGTCAAGTTGACAACTTGGAACAGCCGTCACAAACAGTGTGTACAAAACCTGTGAAAGCCAAATGAGACCAAATCCCAGCAAACAGAAGAGTTGGGCACACAATCCCACCCCAAGGCATGGAGTTATTGGCATTTCATAGCTGCTGGGCAGGGGGAGTTTTCTCCAAGAGTGTAACTCCTGGCAAGTTAACCACTCTCCAGAAGAAGACCACACATCTAGGACTATTTGAACCACACAAATTAGTTTTGATTCTTTCTTTAATGACACAAAGTTGAGTGGATAGGAAAAGGAAGGTGAATTGGGGAGAAACTGAAGAAGGAGCATGACTACAATCAAAACCCATTTATGGTTAAAAATAAAATCTATAAAAATATACAATTAATTAAAAATTAAAATAATAAAAACTAAAATTAAAAAATAAATTTAAAAACACATTTTAAGGAATATTAATAAGAAAAGAATAAAAGTAAGATACATACATCTGTGTCTGCTATTACATTTACTGTGTTTACTATACTGTGCTAATGATCAGAGAGTATTTTTCTATAAAACTTGTTGGATCTAAAAATGTCTCCCAAAGGCCATGCACTACAGCTTTGGTTGATAGCATATAGCACCATTGGGAGGTAGAGTCTAGTTGGAGGAGTAGCAATTGAGGCTGTGCTCTTGAAGGACCCACTGGGACACTGTCCCCTTCCTTTTTCTCTCTCTGCTTCCTCACTGTCTCCCTGTAAGGCAAGTGGCTTTGCTTCACTGTGCACTTCCCATCATACCATTTTGCTTACCACAGCACAAAAGAGTAAGGTCACTTGACCACAGATTGAGACTGTGACAAGCAGGAAGAAGTGACAGGGCACATGGGCTTGTGGATAGCAGAAATTTGAAGCCACAAAGCATACCTTTCCTGACTCAGTGTGACAATCAGGGGCTCCCCAAGTCATGAATAAGTAACACCTCACATCCTTCATGCTAAGGAGCCACTGAAGTTGGAGACTTTCTAAAGGTTACAGTGTGTACACACATTGAGATTATTGCCCAATAATAATCTTTGATTCATTATCCTATTAAAACACATACCTGTGGGTGAAGATTAAAGAATCTAATGAGACACGCCAACAGTCAATATGTAAACAGTAATGACCAACCGTTCAAATTTGTCCTCATTCTCCCTCTACATTGATGATATCAAGAAGAACAGATCTAAAAGGGGACATAACCCAAGACCACTCAACCCCTGCCCTGGGTTAACCTGATGCTATTTCTCCTGACATTTAACCCAGGCTGCTCTGCCTATGAGATAGTGTTCTGCACTTCCTCTTTATAACAGAATTTCAGTTTGCTTTTACTTTGGAGCAAGTTCATGTTTTATTGACTTTTATTTCTGTTCTAGTTCCACTCTTTTCCTGGGATGAAGAAAAAAATAAGAACTCTGGTTTTCCTTATTAATAATTTTACTTATTAATCTTGGACTTACAGATTACCATTCAGGACCAGAAGGAGAAGGCAGTGCAGAAACTCAGAGTCGAGGAAGTACAGCGGGACTAAGGAGAAGGCTGTTTGTAGACTGGCATACTCACTGACTCTCTCATAGGATCTACCTGCCTAGGGATGGTGGTGCCCACAATTGTCTGGGCCCTCTTGCATTAATAGTGAAGACAATCTCCCACAAACATGCTTATAAGCTAATCTGATCTAGGAAGTTCCTGAATCCAGGCTTTCTTCTTAAGTGACTCTGTGCAGTCTCAAGTTGACAATTGAAGCTAACAAGAGCAACCCTAAATGAGACAAAGGACCCACTTAGCCAGTGATGCAATCTTTGAAACCATGACACAAAATAAATCTTTCCTCCTTTTAAGTTGTTTATCTCAGGTATTATCAAACTGAAAGAAAGCTAATATCTGAGTTAAATACTTTCTTTTAAATTTTGTAAGCTATACACATACTACAATCATTTAACTCTGCTCCTGTAATGAGACAATAATGAAATGAGAGCACATAGCTATGCTTCAATAAAACTTTATTTACAAAAATAAGTTGTGAGCCATGGACCATAATAGGCCAACAGCTAGACTTCACCATCCAAAGTAACTACAACAAATACTACTGCTATCATCTCAACTATACATCACACTTTACTGAATGTTATTAAGAATTATGTTACTTGCCGGGCGGTGGTGGTGTGTGCCTTTAATCCCAGCTCTTGGGAGGCAGAGGCAGGTGGATTTCTGAGTTCGAGGCCAGCCTGGTCTACAGAGTGAATTCCAGGACAGCCAGGGCTACAGAGAAACCCTGTCTCAAAAAAAAACAAAAACAAAAACAAAAAAAGAATTATGTTACTTTACTATATCATTTAACCCTTAAAATATAACTACTATGTACAAAGCAGTATTGTTTTTTCCATTTCATGAGTAAAGAAACAAGAGATTAAGGATTTGACCCACACTCACAAAGCTACTGGTTGAACTACTCTCTGAATTATTATATTTTGTTTGTGACAGATAATACTATGGCATGTACATATGGCAGTCAGAGGACAAATTTCAACCTTCCTTTCTCTTCTTTCAACTGTGTAGATCCTGCAGATTGAACTCAGATGCTCAGGTTTTGCAGCAAGTGTCTTTACTGCAGAAACCACCTCACTTGTCTGCTTGGTTTTGCATTCACACAGCCTCAGCACTCTGTTTCTTCCCTGCACAGGAGTGAGAGATCACCTCACCTCATCACATTTGTGGGTGCTTGGCTGAAATCTGGCTGCAGAGTGAAGTTCCACCAACTTCTGACTTTGGGAAGGATAAAGTTCTTCCTGGTGGCTTTAACTTCCTGTGCAGGGTAGATAGACTCTGCTAAAGAAACATCATGTGATTATCAACATGAGTAATTCTCTACAGAAAGGATTACTCTGGATTGGATTGAGAGAATTATAGCATATCCTTTATTATCTCTCCTTTTGACTCAGCTTTTTGCCCAGAGAATATATACTCAACGTTCCTCTCAAACAAAGTGGAAATGCTAAAACTCTATGTCCTTTACACTAGAAAGTAGGTTCAGAAATAACTTGTTAATATGCTCTTTGTACTTTCTGAGCTAATCAAGAAAATAATTTTGACTGGAAAAGTACTGTTTTAAGTGACTGGTAGACAGGTTAATCAGAGAAATTGCAAAACCCCTACTTTCTTCAGAGAATGTAGAGTTTACTGTCAGGATACAAATGAAAATGAGTAAGTAGGGATTCAATAACATCTTCCCTTATAAAAATAGAGAGATACAATCCACTTCCTACCACATCCAAGACTGCCTGAAAGATGGGTACCTAAGTCCCCCTTACTCACAGGTTTCAACATCCATCGCTACTCTCTCTCAACCAGTTTCTCTCCTCCTATCTCTTACTTTTACCATCTTCCTACCAGTCAGTTCTCTAGCATCTTATACATGTGTTGATTCATGATCCGCCATGACTTGGTGGCCTTTAATCCTCTATGGTTCTCAATAGTCACTTGATCTTCTCTGTTCTTCCTTGTATAGATGTTTAAGGGAGGACTGCTGATCATGGTCCAGGTTCTCCATGGAAGGACAGATATTTCCTTCTGAGCCCTGCCTGAGGATGCAAACTAGATTTTAGCCAGAGGTCCTTCTCGATCTAATCATCTATCATGAGCTGTGAGGAATGTTCCTCAGAAAGGATTCCTTGGCAGGAAGATTCTCCAGATCTACCCTAGGTCTATATGCCACTCAAAACCTTCTCCACAGAGTGAATACGTCATCTTCCTGTTCTGGTCCATGTAGCTGCCCCTTTAATGCTTTTCATGGCTGTTTCTTTCCATTTTCTCTTCTAATATAACTCCAAGTTCCCATCCCAACCGTCTCTGAAAAATGGAACTTTCACAATAGTTGGCACTTTAAACGATAATATAAGAAGCATGTCAGCCATTTTTTAATGGTCTAATCTACAAAATAGTCATCATTTTTTTTTAAAAAAAAAAAATCAGACGCTTGAATACAAAACCCTAGGAAAACTGGATGGAAGATAAATCAAACTCAATAATGCTTTTTCAATGCCTGCCTCAGAATTGTGATTTGATGACCTTTATGGAGCAATTGCAGTTCTCTGTGATTAAAATAGTCACATTAGAATCTACAGGAAATTGGACAATTTGGGAAGAAAAGTCTTTCAAACCTCAGTGGAGGAGGAAATCATTTGGTAACTAAATTAGAAACATTTATGTCATTGGTTTGACAGAGTCCTTAGACCCACTGGTGTTACAAAACTTGTATGTTCCAGAATGCCTGCATTACACCTGCCAGTTAGGGGAACATAGATTTCAGTCTATGAAGATCCAAACTCTAAGACAAATTAGAGAATGAGACGCATGAAAGCAGCGTAGACCATGTGTGGTGTTGCACACCTTCAGTGCCAGTATTTGGGAGGCAGAGGTTGGAGGATTTCTGAGTTCAAGGCCAGCCTAGTCTACAGAGAGAGTCCCAGAATAGCCAGGACTACACAGAGAAACTATGTCTCAAAAAAAAAAGTTGGCATATTTGTTTCATTATGTTATTAGGTTCTTATAACTTTACCTCCCTTTTAACCCATATTCCACCCTAATCCCTCCCCCAACACTAGGTAGTAGAAAAAGAATATTATGGGGAAAGAGGAGGGTCATAGACTTCTTTCAGTCAACAAAATCAACAATTTTCTGCTGCTTAGAGGCATTGGCTTCCTTGGGACCAGTCCAGTCTTCTATGTCAGGATATCTCCAACTTCTTCTCGACACTAGCTCACAAACACTTGACAAACAGCAACATGAGCATCCAGGAGCAGCAGTGGGGAGAGGCAGCTGCCTTCTAGGCACACCTCCGACCATGTTGGGACTCTGGCCTTTATACCTTCTCCAGAGTCCCGAGAATTAAACCATCTGCAGCTAGCAAAGATCATACCTTTCCTAGAACACGAGACAATCATAGTTAGCAGTGATCGCCAAACTGAAGCATATCCCCATATCCCACACCTGGGATTAAAACAAAAACATATTCACATGACATAACTGGGTTTTTTACAGAAACCAACATTTTCACTACAGAAAAAAAAAAAAAACGCTGCACTACATGCTGGGAAGGAGGTTCTGGAGAAATTTCACATTGGAGTGGGGTGGTGGGAGAACATCCTTACTACCTAACCACAGTTGAAAGTGCGGCTCCCATCCTCTCTGCATCTGATAGGACATAGTCCAGGGGTCCTGAGGGGCCTATTTTGTGGTCCCATTATGGGAAGGAGCCCTCAGACTTTTGGAAACTAGACAAGGTAGGAAAACAGGTGCCTCCCTTTTAAGCTGTATCTTTAAAAGAACTCCAAATCCTCGCCAACAACTGCTGTCTCCTGTGTTTTTGATCTTAGCCATCCTGACTGGTGTGAGATGGAATCTCAGGGTTGTTTTGATTTGCATTTCCCTAATGACTAAGGATGACGAACATCTCTTTAGGTGCTTCTCAGCCATTAGATATTCTTCAGGTGAGAACTCTTTGTTTAGCTCTGTACCCCATTTTTTAATAGGGTTACACTCCTCCACTGCTGGTGGAATTGCAAGCTGGTACAACCACTCTGGAAAGCAGTCTGGCGGTTCCTCAGAAAACTGGGCATGACACTTCCGGAGGATCCGGCTATACCACTCCTGGGCATATACCCAGAGGCTTTACCTGCATGCAATAAGGACACATGCTCCACTATATTCATAGCAGCCTTATTTATAATAGCCAGAAGCTGGAAAGAACCCAGATGTCCCTCAACGGAGGAATGGATTCAGAAGAAGTGGTATATCTACACAATGGAATACTACTCTGCAATTAAAAACAATGAATTCACGAAATTCCTAGGCAAATGGTCAGAACTTGAAAATATCATCCTTAGTGAGGTAACCCAATCACAAAAGATCACACATGGTATGCAGTCACTGATAAGGGGATATTAACCCAGAATCTCGGAATACCCTAGACACAATCCGCATATCAATAGATTTCCAAGAAGATGGAACGAAAGACCCCTGGTCCTGGAAAGACTGGATGTAGGGGAACACCAGGACAGAGTAACGAGAGGGGGTTGAATGGAGAAAAGAGGGAGGGAAGGGGGCTTATGGGACTTTCGGGGAGGGAGGAAACGGGAAAGGGGAAATGAATTGGAATGTAAATTAAAAAAAAAATAAAATAAATAATTTAAAAAAAAAAAGAACTCCAAAGAATGCCCTTGTTTTTTTTTTTAAATAGTCAAATAGTTTCTACGTTGCAAAATTCTCCAATGTAATATTTCTCTAAGCCTTCATGAAAGTATATTGGGAATGGGCTAGATTGAAGAATGATAAAATATTTTTCTCCCAGAAATCTCACAAGCTCTAATGAGATGCAACTGACAAACGAAAACTGTATATATTCAAGCTATCCCATGTTACGCTTCAATCTACATGTAAGCGTATAATGATTAACAGTCAAATTATCACATCAACCATCACATGTTTGTACCTGGCTGTGTGAGTATTTGGAAAGAACACTTCAGATCTACTTTTCTAGCAGATTTTAAATAAGAGATACACTATTACTAACTGCTGTCATGCTGCTGTATATTAGCAATTTTATGATTGCAAGGTTTTATTTTTTGGCCAACATCTGCTGACTCCTGGTTTCCGGGTAGCCACTGCTCTATTGTACTTTTATGAATTAGATTGTTATATATTCCACATGTAAGTGAGATTGAGAAGCATTCACCTTTTCTTGTTGCCTTTCCCCTTGGTAGCACATCGTGTGGGATGTTTTGGGCACAGAGCATAGCCAGAGGAAGCAGGCCTCTGAGGGTGAGTCTTCCAGGTTATGACAGTCTTGCGTCTAGTCCTGTTTCTGCTCGTGGTCAGCTATGATGTGGGAAGCATCAACATGGGTTTCTGTTGCTTAGGATTGAACAGCTTCTTCCACTGTGCCTTCCCCACCGTGAGAAGCCATGAGCCAGAACAAATCTCTCTTCCCTTAAGTTGTCCCTGTCAGGTGTTCTGTCATGGTGACAAAACTAACTAGTACAAGGATAACATTAATTTGTGGTGTTGTAAGGATCAGGGAACATATAAGGAGTTCTTCTGTAACAGGGGCTGATTCGTAGTAGGACTAAAATACCTAAGGCAAAAGTTATATATGAAGTCTAGCAAGGGTTTCCCACAAATCTATCCCTACCTGGATTTCCCTCTGGCAAATATATATATATATATAAAGAGCTACCAAGGGGAAAGGCAACAAGAAAAGGTGAATGCTTCTCAATCTCACTTACATGTGGAATATATAACAATCTAATTCATAAAAGTACAATAGAGCAGTGGCTACCTGAAACCAGGAGTCAGCAGATGTTGGCCAAAAAATAAAACCTTGCAATCACAAAATTGCTAATATACAGCAGCATGACAGCAGTTAGTAATAGTGTATCTCTTATTTAAAATCTGCTAGAAAAGTAGATCTGAAGTGTTCTTTCCAAATACCCACACATCCAGGTACAAACGTGATGGTTGATGTGATAATTTGACTCTGTTAATCGTTATACGCTTACATGTTGATTGAAGTGTACCATGGGATATCTTGAACATATACAGTTTTCATTTGTCAGTTATATCTCATTAGAGCTTGTGAGATTTCTGGGAGAAAAATATTTTATCATTCTTCAATCTAGCCCATTCCCAATATACTTTCATGAAGGCTTAGAGAAATATTACATTGAGGAATTTTGCAACGTAGAAACTATTTGACTTTTTTTTTAAAGGACATTCTTTGGAATTCTTTTAAAGATACAGCTTAAAAGGGAGGCACCTGTTTTCCTACCTTGTCTAGTTTTCAAAAGTCTGAGGGCTCCTTCCCATAATGGGACCACAAAATAGGCCCCTCAGGAGCCCTGGATTGTGTCCTATCAGATGCAGAGAGGATGGGAGCCGCACTTTCAACTGTGGTTAGGTAGTAAGGATATTCTCCCACCATCCCACTCCCAACTCCAATGTTTCTCAGAGACAGAAAACACAGGCTTGAAATTGCTACAATTGAGAAGAACCAATGGCCTGCTCCATCCTGAACTACAGCTAGAAGTCAGGAAGACTTCTTCTATGCTGCCTATGGATAGCAAAGAACAGAAATCTGATATATTGGCAGTAATGCTCCAAGACTAAGGCAGGAGCAGAGTAGGTAAACTTTCCCACCCTGGCACTCAGACGAGAGCATCATGAGGCTTTGGGACTATGTGATATTTGGACTCTTGGAAGGGACCAGGGCAGAAAGGGAGTTGGCTATAGACTGATTTTGACTCAGAAAAACATTATTTTCTCTGAAATGCCATTTTTAAAGTAATCAAGTTACATTTTCTTCAAATGGTATAAAAAAACTGTTAGTCTTGTTGGCTGGGGAGGCAGGAGGCTCATCCTACCCCTACCAACATCCTTCGAACAGAGAGCATTCTCTACCACTGACTGACATCTACTGGACATCCGCTGCCAAGCAGCTACAGGCCTTCAGAACTCCAAAAAGAAATAAAAGAGCCATGGAATCCCCAAGTGAATCTTCAACAAGTACAACAGACACGAGTCTGCCCCATATCCTACAGAGACCTTCCTCACACCCTCAAGTGGAGCCCGTGTGGATAATAAGGAACTCTAAGGTTCCCATGGCTGATAAGTTTGAAATCACAGGTACCTAGGGGTTGTTATATGATCATGTGATGTGGTGCTGTTAATTGCCATCATGAGTTACAAGGAAACAGAAAACTAGAAAGTAAGGCAGAAACTGGAGCTAAAGAGCAGCCATGGTAAGTGATGGCCATTGATTGTCAAGGTGTCGGCAAGCTATAGGTGACCATCAGAAGAAAATCGCCTGAATCTAATAGTTTCACTTTGGACAACAACAAAATCCATGTTTCAAAAGCTCCAGAACAATAGTTCTCAATCTTTAAACATTCTAAAATACATTTAAAATGCAGACTGCAGGGTTCCTTCTGTTTGGAAGTGTGTAAGGTCTAGCCCAGGAACCTAGGATTGTATATAAGACACAGTGTTTCTGTAACAGACAGTCCTCGGACCTCTTTTCAGGAAACAGTGACCTAAAGATTTGACTGCATCCCCATCTTCATTCCTTCAATGGATGTTTATTTAAAGTGGTCAGGCATGATAGCACATACCAGTAACCCCAGCACTCAGGAGGCAGAGAAAGGAGAAAGGAGGAACACTTCAAGCCCAAGACCAACCATGCCTAGGTAGTAAAGAACTATTTCAAAATTAATTAACTAAACAAATAAAAGTAAAGTCCACCCAGCTATTCAGTGGGGATCCCGGACACTACAATGAGGATGTTGACGAAAGCTCAAGCCTTGGCTTCAGAGAAAGCTCTCAGCCTAGCTGAGAACAAAGGCACTGACAGGAATGGAAAACTAAACTTTAGCAAGTCTGGAAAGTTTCCATGGATGAGAAGACTATTTTGTAATGACTGGAATCTGAAATCTCAGCAGCTTTCTATCCAGAGCTTGGTACCATTTTGCAGAACTAATTTGAAGTCTGTAATGAGTTCGTAAGATGGGGCTTAGATGGAGGCTGTAGGCCTGTGAAGATTCTATCCCCTGCTGGTCCAGCTACCGTTTCCTGGCTCATGCTGTACCCTGAGGCAGATGTAGTGGCACACCAGATGCTGTGGTGTGGTACACACCTTTAGTCCAAGCATTTAGGAGGGAGAGGAAGGCAGATCTCTGGATTTATGGCCAGCCTGGTCTACAAATGAGTTTCAAAACAGCAAGGGCTATATAGAGAAACCCTGTCTAGAAAAACAAAAACAAACAAACAAAAACCAGTACCTACACAGGCTCCCATGAGTTGCATCGTGACTTTCCAGCTGTGGTGGAGTGAAATCCCCATGAAGCCATGAGCTAACATAAGCTTTTCCTCCCTTCAGTTTGTCAAGTATTTTGTTTCAGCAGGAAGAAAAGTGACTAACTACATAGTATTTCATGACGAAGTACTAATTTACCATAACCCTCAGGCTACAAGGAATACTGAGAAACCATACTTCTGGTGTTAAACGTAAAGAGAGAAAATGGAATGAGGTCAAATTTTATAGAGAGGAGGCAAATCAAAGACAATTCCTTATTTTCCAGTTAAGAATCTCTCTTCTGAGCTGGGAGGGTCATTGACAATCTTAATGGAGAACAACACATGTAATCGGATTTGTGTCTTTGATTATTCAAACAGCAGAAGGGATCATAGTGCCGAAGGCAGAGATACTGGAGATGAATATGATAGCTCTTCCCAACATAGGAAATGTTGACACTGTAAATATAAAGGATAAATAAGAAATGGAAGAGCAATTGAATGAAACTCTTTAAAATAAAGAAAGAAAATAAAAGATTAGGCACCAGTCTCAGAGCATTGAGACCACAGTTCCAAAATCCTTTATCCTCAGTTCCAAAGCCAAGTATGTCAAAACCCAAAAGTTGCTACTCATTTTAAACACCAGAGCAGCAGAGAAGTGGGGACTATGGGCATAAAGAAGCCAGATATCATCTCTGGTAGGAACTGAGGCTAACTGAAACTATCACCATCTAGAATGAGAAAGATTGAGCCAAAAGACTAAGGAATGTTCAAGGGAGCTTAAAAATGTAATTTTCGGAGCGGCACCACGGAGAGTGTGCAGATTGCACTCCGCCATCTTTGCTCCAGTGACTGGGAAGTTGGGACAGCCAGGTTCTGAGAAAGACAGGCTTAATATCGCTTGGGTCTCGGGCGGCTTGTGTGTATGCGGCTCCCAAGTGCAGGGCTGATCTGCACCAGCGCGCCAGCTCTGCTGTGGGACTTCTGCCTGGCAGAGGGACCCCGCACTGGGCGGGAGCCTACCAGCTTTCCTTCCGCGACCTCTGTTCCCGCAGACTGCGCTGAAGAGACAGGTACCCCAAGCTCCCTATCCCCAATATAACATCACTTGGGACACGGCCTGTTGGGGCTTCCGTCTGTGCCCGAGAACGGGTCAGCGCTGTGTTCGTCTGGGTGCCAGATCGGCGGGCCATCGCGTCTGCAGGGTGAGCAGCGCCATGGAGAGTGTGCAGATTGCACTCCGCCATCTTTGCTCCAGTGACTGGGAAGTTGGGACAGCCAGGTTCTGAGACAGACAGGCTTAATATCGCTTGGGTCTCGGGCGGCTTGTGTGTGTGCAGCTCCCAAGTGCTGGGCAGATCTGCAGTAACCAGCGTGCTAGCTCTGCTGTGGGATTTCTGCCTGGCAGAGGGACGCCCCCTCCCCCCCCAGGAGAGATCACTCACCCCTGCACAGGGCAGGAGCCTACCAGCCTCCCTTTGGCGACCTCTGCTCCAGGAATCCACTAGGCTGAGCCTTTGGATGTGCAAGGCCTCCCCAATATAAGATCACTTGGGGCAAGGCACATTAGGGCTCCAAAGTCACTCAGGAGCAGGCAGGCCCCAGAAATCGGTGCCAGGGGAATCCTGGCAATCCAGGGGGGGGGCAGAAATAGCTTTGCAGGCTCACAGGAGGTCCAACCAACAGCCAGTGGCAGCAGGACCAACTAACATCAGAGGTATCCAGATGGCAAAAAGCAAACGTAGGAATGTTACTAACAGAAATCAAAGTAATGTGGGACCATCCGAACCCAACTCTCCAACAGCAGCAAATCCTGGATACCCCACCACACCCGAAAGACAAGATCTGGATTTAAAATCACTTCTCATGATGCTATTAGAGGATCACAAGAAGGACACAAATAAATCTCATAAAGAGTTACAGGAGACCATGAATCAACGGTTAGAAGCCCTTACAAAGGAAACACAAAAATCGCTTAGAGAAATGCGGGAGAACATGGATCAAAAGATGGAGGCGCACAAGGAGACAACACAAAAATCGCTTAACGAGATGAATCAACGGGTAGATGCACTCACAAAGGAATCACAAAATTGGCATAAAGAAATGCAGAAGAATATGGGTCAACAGACGGATGCCCATAAGGAGGCAACACAAAAATTGCTTAAAGAAATGAATCAACGGTTAGATGCCCATACAAAGGAAACACGAGAACTGCTTAAAGAAATGCAGGAGACAATGGATCAACAGATGGATTCCCATGAGGAGGAAACACAAAAATCACTCAGAGAAATGCAGGAGAACGTGGGTCATCAGGAAGAAATCCTGAAAGAGGTAATGCAAAAATACCTTAAAGAAATACAGGAAAATACAAACAAACAAATGAAGGATCTCAGCAAATCCATCCAGGAACTAAAAAAGGAAGTAGAAACAACTAAGAAATCACAAAGGGAGACAACTTTGGAGATACTAAACCAGGAGTCATAGATGCAAACATAAACAATAGAATACAAGAGATGGAAGAAAGAATCTCAGGTGCTGAAGATTCCATAGAAAGCATCGACTCAACAGTCAAAGAAAATGCAAAATGCAAAAAACGTGTAACCCAAAACATCCAGGAAATCCAGGACACAATGAGAAGACCAAACCTAAGGATTATAGGTATAGATGAGAGTGAAGATTTGCAACTTAAAGGGCCAGTAAACATCTTCAACAAAATTATGGAGGAAAACTTCCCTAACTTAAAGAGAGAGATGCCGATGAACGTACAAGAAGCCTACAGAACTCCAAACAGACTGGACCAGAACAGAAATACCTCCCGTCACATAATAATCAAAACACCGAATGTTCTAAACAAAGAAAGAATACTAAAAGCAGTAAGAGAAAAGGGCCAAGTAACATACAAAGGAAGACCTATCCGAATCACATCAGACTTCTCACCAGAGACTATGAAAGCAAGAAGATCCTGGGCAGATCTCATGCAGACACTAAGACAGCACAAATGCCAGCCTAGACTACTATACCCAGCAAAACTCTCAATCACCATAGATGGAGAGACCAAGATATTCCATGATAAAACCAAATTTTCACAATATCTTTCCACAAATCCAGCCCTGCAACGGATAATAGGTGGAAACCTCCAATACAGGGAGAGAAACAACACCCTGGAAAAAATGAGATAATAACCTTCTTGAATCAAACCCAAAAGTAGATAACCACTCAAACATAAAGATAGCGTCAAGAATGGCAGATGGCAATAATCACTATGCCTTAATCTCTCTTAATATCAATGGTCTCAATTCCCCAATTAAAAGACATAGACTAGCAGACTGGATACGTAAACAGGATCCAGCATTTTGCTGCATGCAGGAAATGCACCTCAGTGTCAAAGACAAACACTACCTCAGAGTAAAAGGCTGGAAAACAATTTTACAAGCAAATGGCCCCAAGAAACGAGGTGGAGTAGCCATCCTAATATCAGATAAAATTGATTTTCAACCTAAAGTCATCAAAAAAGACACAGAAGGACACTACATACTGATCAAGGGAAAAATCCACCATCAAGAACTCTCAATTCTGAATATCTATGCTCCAAATGCAAGGGCACCCTCATTCGTAAAAGAAACTTTACTAAAACTCAAAGCACACATCGCACTGCACACAATAATAGTGGGTGACTTCAACATCCCGCTCTCTGAAATGGATCGTTCAGGAAAGCAGAAACTAAACAGGGACACAGTGAATCTAATTGAAGCCTTGGACCAAATGGAACTAACTGATATATATAGAACATTTCATCCTAGAGCTAAAGAATACACCTTCTTCTCAGCTCCTCATGGTACCTTCTCCAAAATTGACCATATAATTGGTCACAAATCAGACCTCAACAGATACAAGAAGATAGAAATAATCCCATGCCTCCTATCAGATCACTATGGAATAAGGGTGGTCTTCAATGGCAACAAAAACAAAAGAAAACCCACGTACACATGGAGGCTGAACAATGCTCTACTCAATGATAACTTGGTCAAGGAGGAAATAAAGAAAGAAATCAAATACTTTTTGAATGTTAATGAAAATGAAGGCACAACATACCCTAATTTATGGGACACAATGAAAGCAGTGCTAAGAGGAAAATTCATAGCCCTGAGTGCCGCCAAAAAGAAACGGGAGACAGCATACACTAACAGCTTAATGGCACACCTGAAAGCCCTGGAACAAAAAGAAGCAAATACACCAAAGAGGAGTAGAAGGCAGGAAATCATCAAACTCAGGGCTGAAATCAATCAAGTAGAAACAAATAAAACCATACAAAGAATCAACAAAACGAGGAGTTGGTTCTTTGAGAAAATCAACAAGATAGATAAGCCCTTAGCCAGACTAACCAGAGGGCACAGACATAGTATCCAAATTAATAAAATCAGAAATGAAAAGGGAGAGATAACAACAGAAACTGAGGAAATTCAAAAAATCATCAGATCCTACTACAAAAACCTGTATTCAACACAACTAGAAAATCTTGAGGAAATGGACAATTTCCTTGACAGATACCAAGTACCAAAATTAAATCAGGATCAAATAGACCATCTAAACCGTCCTATAACCCCTGAAGAAATAGAAGTTGTCATAGGAAGTCTTCCAACCAAAAAAAGCACAGGTCCAGATGGTTTTACTGCAGAATTCTATCAGACCTTCAAAGAAGACCTAACACCAATACTCTTCAAACTGTTCCACAAAATAGAAACAGAAGGAACACTACCCAACTCGTTCTATGAAGCCACAATTACACTAATACCAAAAGCACACAAAGATCCGACAAAGAAAGAGAATCTCAGGCCAATCTCTCTTATGAATATCGATGCAAAAATACTCAATAAAATTCTTGCCAACCGAATCCAAGAACACATCAAAACGATCATTCACCACGATCAAGTAGGCTTCATCCCAGGGATGCAGGGATGGTTCAATATAAGGAAATCCATCAATGTAATCCACTACATAAACAATCTCAAAGAAAAAAACCACATGGTCATCTCATTAGATGCTGAGAAAGCATTTGACAAAATTCAGCATCCTTTCATGCTAAAGGTCTTGGAAAGATCAGGAATTCAAGGCCCATATCTAAACATAGTAAAAGCAATTTACAGCAAACCGGTAGCCAGCATCAATCTAAATGGAGAGAAACTTGAAGCAATCCCACTAAAATCAGGGACTAGACAAGGCTGCCCTCTCTCTCCATATCTTTTCAATATAGTACTTGAAGTTCTAGCTAGAGCAATTAGACAACAAAAAGAGGTCAAAGGGATACAAATTGGAAAGGAAGAAGTCAAACTATCACTATTTGCAGACGATATGATAGTATACATAAGCGACCCAAAGAACTCCACCAGAGAACTCCTACAGCTGATAAACGACTTCAGCAAAGTGGCCGGATATAAAATCAACTCAAGCAAGTCAGAAGCCTTCCTATACTCAAAGAATAAGCAGGCTGAGAAAGAAGTAAGAGAAATAATACCCTTCACGATAGCCACAAACCATATTAAGTATCTTGGCGTGACTCTAACCAAACAAGTGAAAGATCTGTATGACAAGAACGTCAAGTCTCTGAAGAAAGAAATTGAAGAAGACCTCAGAAGATGGAAAAATCTGCCATGCTCATGGATTGGCAGGATTAATATAGTAAAAATGAGCATCTTACCAAAAGTAATACACAGATTCAATGCAATCCCCATCAAAATCCCAACTCAATTCTTCATAGAGTTAGAAAGAGCAATTCAAAAATTCATCTGGAATAACAGAAAACCCAGAATAGCTAAAACTATTCTCAAGAGTAAAAGAACCTCTGGGGGAATCAGTATCCCGGACCTCAAGCTGTACTACAGAGCAATAGTGTTAAAAACTGCATGGTATTGGTACAGTAACAGACATGTAGATCAATGGAACAGAATTGAAGACCCAGAAATGAATCCACACTCCTATGGTCACTTGATCTTTGACAAAGGAGCTAAAACCATCCAGTGGAAAAAAGATAGCCTTTTCAACAAATGGTGCTGGCTCAGCTGGAGGTCAACATGCAGAAGAATGCAAATTGACCCATCCTTATCTCCTTGCACTAAGCTCAACTCTAAGTGGATCAAAGATCTCCACATAAAACCAGACACACTGAAACTAATAGAAGGGAAACTAGGGAAGAACCTTGAAAATATGGGCACAGGGGAGAATTTCCTGAACAGAACTCCAATAGCTTATGCTCTAAGATCAAGAATTGACAAATGGGACCTCATTAAATTACAAAGTTTTTGCAAGGCAAAAGACACTGTCAAAAAGACAAAGCGGCAACCAACTAACTGGGAAATGATCTTTACCAACCCTACATCTGACAGAGGGCTAATATCCAATATATACAAAGAACTCAAGAAGTTAAATTACAGAGAGGCAAGTAACCCTATTAAAAAATGGGGTACAGAGCTACACAAAGAGTTCTCACCTGAAGAATATCTAATGGCTGAGAAGCACCTAAATAGATGTTCATCATCCTTAGTCATTAGGGAAATGCAAATCAAAACAACCCTGAGATTCCATCTCACACCAGTCAGGATGGCTAAGATCAAAAACACAGGAGACAGCAGTTGTTGGCGAGGATGTAGAGAAAGAGGAACACTCCTCCACTGCTGGTGGAATTGCAGGCTGGTACAACCACTCTGGAAAGCAGTCTGGCGGTTCCTCAGAAAACTGGGCATGACACTCCCGGAGGATCCGGCTATACCACTCCTGGGCATATACCCAGAGGCTTTACCTGCATGCAATAAGGACACATGCTCCACTATGTTCATAGCAGCCTTATTTATAATAGCCAGAAGCTGGAAAGAACCCAGATGTCCCTCAACGGAGGAATGGATTCAGAAGATGTGGTATATCTACACAATGGAATACTACTCTGCAATTAAAAACAATGAATTCACGAAATTCCTAGGCAAATGGTCAGATCTTGAAAATATCATCCTTAGTGAGGTAACCCAATCACAAAAGAACACACATGGTATGCAGTCACTGATAAGGGGATATTGACCCAGAATCTCGGAATACCCTAGACACAATCTGCATATCAATAGATTTCTAAAAAGATGGAAGGAGAGACCCCTGGTCCTGGAAAGACTGGATGTAGGGGAATGCCAGGACAGAGTAAAGAGAGGGGGTTGAATGGAGAAAAGAGGGAGGGAAGGGGGCTTATGGGACTTTCGGGGAGGGAGGAAACGGGAAAGGGGAAGTGATTTGGAATGTAAATTAAAAAAATAAAATAAAATAAAAAAAAAGAGAAAAAAATGCTGAAAAAAATGTAACTTTCAATTCAAATTATTAATTAAAAAAACAGTTTTGGAAAAAAGATCCATTTGTCAGACAAGCTCAAGCTTCTGTTTTTTAAATCAAGTTTTTGAGAACTTCATGAGTACTGATCTGTATCACTCTGTCTCCCCAAATAACTACCCAGAATTCACATCTTTTTAGAATGTATACATATATACACACATACACATTCATATACACATACACAGGTATGTGTATATACCCATATATATAGAACCTACTGGATCAATTCAGCTTTGTTCATATGTACATGTGTCCAGGGCTGACAATTTGGGATTGGACAACATATGTGGGCACTTATCCCTGTTGAAAACTGATTCTCTCTCTCACCAACCCATTGACCACCCATAGCTCTTCCTCTAGGGGTGGGACCCCATGGAATTTCTCCTGTCCGTGTTGGCTTATCTGTGGATATTATCATGCTGATCCTGCTTACCTGTATATTTCTCCCGCCCCCATCACCTCAAACATCTTAAGAATTGGATAAATAAAGACAGGAAACAGTAATGTGTGAGTTGGCCGGGGCACTTCAGAGCCCGTTACTCATGCTCCTAAAACTACAGCATTCAGGCCTCTCATATCCTTCCTCTGTTTTTATTGCCCATGCTTACGTGTTCTGCAAAAACCTTTATTTCAATAAGTATTAAGTTTGCTTTTCTATATATGAAGTTTCAAAAGATATATTCACTATCATTAAAGTCCCTATAGACCAGGAGAGGTTTGCTATCACCAGGGAAGAAATTTACAGAGGCGAATGCATTTCCCTGCCAATGGCAGAGGAATCTCTCAAATAGTGTTATTTACCTCTGCTCCTAGAGGAACAATGGGAAGCCATACCTCTCCACTCTCAGCAGTCTATATGATTTCATCACCATTTTCCATCAGCAAATTTTCCCCAATGATAAGAGAACTGCAGTGATCTGTACATCTATTACCTTTATTTGCTTGCCCATCTCCTGAGTTAATAATAAATCCAACTGGTCCATTCTTGATTGTGTGTGTATCTGTATGTGTGTGTATCTGTGTGTGTGTGTGTGTGTGTGTGTGTGTGTTTTAAGCTCCTATATTTATCAGATGGTTACATGCCATATTGCAACGCCTTTGCCAATTCTAGGTGCTAAATATTTGTCTCAGTCAACTTGGACTCCCGAGAAGGTGCATGCTGAAATTATATACAAGCTGCCTAAGTGAGGTCCTGTGTGTCCCTAGATAAAGTTGTCAGTCTCACCTGTAATTTCAAAAGGTTTTAAATTTCATGAGAATATTATGTTGAACAAGAGTTTCTAGAAGAACAGAACCAATAAGTGTGTGTGTGTGTGTGTAAATTTTGGGCTCACAGTGAGGGATGGGTGGAGAAATAGTGGCTGTGTGCACACTGGAGAGAAACACTGTAGCAGGCAACACCAAAACTCCTGGAAACCTTGGCAGTCCCAATCCATCACTGAAAACCTAGAGATTTTAAAGAAAGTCAAGGGTATTGAGCCTGTGTGCTTGTGAGTATGCCCTTGTGCATTGATGAACACGTATACAGGTATGCTTGTGTGTGTGTCACATGCATTTAGAGTAACATACATAACTATGGGTGGGGGCTGTTTAATGGAGCAAGGGCAATTACCAGTAACTATACCACTGAGGAATACGGCTCCCCTTCCCTAACCACCATTAACTTCCTATAGCACTAAGCTCAGGGGTGGGGTGCAGCTCATAAACTCATTTCCCATCTTTGACAGGGTATTGATGGGTCTAGTTTTATGCAGGTCTTGAACACATAGCCACTTGTGCTGCGAGTTCACAGGTCTTTGATCTCCATCCAGAAGATAGCATTTCACATCACTCCTCCCATTCTCTAGCTCTTAGACCTTCGCCCGTGCCCTTTCCAAAACGTCCCTTGAGCCTTGGAAGATATGATAAAGACCCTATTTATAGCCGAGCACTCCATGGCCATTATTCTCAGCACTTGATTAGTTCTGAGTCTTTGCGTTAACCACTGTCACTGCAAACAGAAGCTTCTCTGACCACGGCTAAGAAGCATACTTAACTATGGATATAATCATGAATATAGGAGGCAGTTTGACACCATGTCCACTTAGCAAATCGTAGTATGTTTCTCCATAGGGCAGATAGCATCCATAGACATAGGTTTTTGGCCTGGTTTATGATACTAGGCATGAATTCTACATGTGGATTGGGCCTCATGTACAATCATGAAATGGTCGGTTAGCCCCATATTGTTCATGCCACTATCCCACCAGTGAGCACATCCTGCCCCCAACTTTTGATTCATCTCAGCTGTTGGATCTCACAATTAACCAAGTCCACAGACACCATGGATCAGAGATCATTTACACTTCTTTGTACCTTGTCTAACTTCTAGCCTATGCAACAGATTGTACAGGACTAATTTTCAAGTCAATGTGGCATTTGTTAAGTAAAATGTGGCGCATCCACACCCTGACACAGCACATAGCTATTAAAAAGTTTTAAACAGGGTGTTTAAAAATAATACATATGAGTCTAGTGTATGAAAGTGAAAATGATAAACACTGCACTTACGAATTTTCCAGAAAGAAATATGGCAGTAGATCTCAAGAGCAATAAAAATGTCCAGAACTATTGAACAAATAATTCCTCCTGTAGGACTATATCTTAAATTAAAAATGTTTAAGTTCACCATAAATCCACGAACATCTTCTTGAAAATGTTAACAGAAATAAATCACATCTGGAAAAAAAATCAATAAAAGAGAAAGAACACAAACTCTCAACATTTAACAATAACAATATGACCACATGAGTGGAGACATTTTTAATGGCACTAGTATGTAGCATGAATAAAATAGATTAGCTCTTTAAAACACTGATTATAAAAATGTTTTCAAAAACTTAATCCCACTACAAGGCAGAAGAAATCTCACTAACACGTACACACACACACACAGTGTCAGGCTTTGCCGTCAACAACTTTCCAACTTTCAAACTGAACTGCTGGGGTCTGGGGAGCTGGCTGTGCAAACATGAGAACCTGAGCTCTGATCCTCAGCACATATGTAAAAAGGTCTGGACCTCGGGGTGCACATCTGTAACCCCAGTGCTGAAAGGTGGAGGCCAAAGGATTCCAGGGCTTCACTGGACAGCTAGTTTAATCAGTTGTTGAACTCCAGTTCAATGAGAGAGCCTGTCTCAAAATATAAGGTGAAGAGCAACTGAGGAAGATACCTAGTGTTGATCTCCAGCCTCCATATGTATACGTCATGGACTCAAACACTGGCTCCCATCATGCACTCATGCTCCCACACATGTGCACACACACATGCACAAGCACATGTATGCTCACACACACACACACATACACACGCACACACACACACACACACACACACACACACACACACGCACGCACACACATGCA
This sequence comes from Tokudaia tokunoshimensis, assembly GCA_036184795.1. NCBI lineage: Eukaryota > Metazoa > Chordata > Mammalia > Rodentia > Muridae > Tokudaia > Tokudaia tokunoshimensis. Next base: position 51,157,002 of record BTHU01000011.1, on the reverse strand, counting down.
CACACACTGACCTATATAGAGAATTAAATTAAATTCTCTCACAGAAGAAAGAGACAGGGTTCTAAAAAGTGCATATTGCTAGACGCAGACCTAAGTTCATTAACTTGACAAGTTAACACATAGAATCTGGCATCTAGATGTCCACTATCCCAGCATTCTTTTGTAGGCTAAATATTAGTGTGAGGTAGACTCAGCATTTACGTTTCTCAAATTTAAAACTGAAGCCTAATTCCTTAGTCAGATGGCATATGGAAGTAGATAGGGATAATTATGACACAAACACAAGGTCCTCACAAGTGTGACTAATGCCCCTGACAAAAGATGAAGGGACCAGAACTCCTGTGCCTTGCAGTGAACTTATACCAAGGTGCTCCTCTGCAAACCAGAAAGAGAGCCCTCCCAGGGACAGAATTGCCCAACTATTTGATCTTGGATTTTCAGCCTTCAAAATCATAGTAAATAAATTTCCGATATGCTCCAGCCCAGTGTATAAATTTTTTAGAAAGCTAAGATAATTCCCATTCCCACAGCTTTGAAGTATATTTGAGTTTTGGTTTCATTGAGGTCTTTTATTGATTACATGCTGCTCATAGCCCATATTCATTCAAACTGAGAAACTGAATATTCTCAGAACATACCTATAGGTCAGCAGTTCTTAACCTGTGGGTTGCAACCCCTTTGTGGGGCCAAATGACCCTTTCACAGGGGTCACATAAGGCTACCAAAAACCAGATATTTACATTATAATTCATAACAGTAGCAAAATCACAGCTATAAAGTAGCAACAAAAATAATTTTATGGTTGGGGGTCACCACAACACAAGGAAATGTATTAAATGGTCACAGTATTAGGAAGGCTGAGAACCACTGCTCTAGGTAATTTTTTTCTAGGACACATTTCTTTAAGTGATGAATATCCATTCATTTTCATTATCAGTAATATCAACATTACATTCTGATTTGGTTTTCTTTACTTTCATACCCAAAGAACAATATATACTATTAATATTCTTGAGAATAGAAGTTTTGATCTAGTATAATTTCATGATGACCGAGAGAAACCGTCATTATGATTATTATCATCTCATATGGATACAAGAACCCTTTGGGGAAGTTAGTCTGTATCTCATAGAGATCAAGATACTAACTGAACACCCTTTAAACTTTGTTAAAGCATTTAACAATTAAAAAGAATTATTATTCTGTTATTATTTCAGTTGTGAAACTCAATTTGAAAAGAATTACCTTTTCAGTAAATTACATTTAAAAGTAGTTAACCTGAGAGTGGCAGAGTACACTTTTAAGGCCAGCATTCGGGAGACAGAGGCAAGGGGATTTCTAAGTTCAAGACCAGCCAGTCTACATAGTAAGTTCCAGGCTAGCCAGAATTACATTTAAGACCCTGTCAATAATAATAATGATAATGATAATAATAATAATAATAATTTACCTTAATGCTTTCTCAAAATAACACTCTTGTTAAACATTAAACAGGTACACAAATGCCTGAAACATGACACAGAAAAGCAATGTTCTGCATGCAGCTCATCCACACTTAGGTTATATTCCATTGAGTTCAGTTCACCTGCTTGTTTTTTAGCAAGACTAGCCACATAATTTGCAAGTCCCCCAGCAAAACTAAAATGCAGAGCCTATATTATATACACAGAGCAGGCACTGGGTCCTTCTGACTGACTGTCCATTGCAAATGCACAGGTTGCATGTTTATTAAGCCAGACCACCTCACAAGTTATATATAGTATTCACAACCTAGCAGCCTGAATACTGGCTTTAGAAACTACTTGTTATATTTATTTTCTGAACAAAGTACACTTGCTAGTTAAATTGGATGAAGTTGAGGTCTGCTGTAAATGATTAACCAGAAACACACAGTTCAACTTTTATTGAGGGGAGAGGGGAGAAAAATGGACATTGACAAGAGTTACTGTGTCCTCCCCCTAGAAGCTCCAACTCAAGCAGGGGCAGCGAAGATTTAGAAAGAGGGTGGAAATTTGCAATTATTGCCCGGGTTTCTAAACAAACTGCAGAGTTACACACAAGCCCTTTCCACAAGTTAACTGGGGGAGGCCGGCTGGTGTACTAGAGCCTCATTCTCTTGCTGCCTTCTGGAAGCATCTGAAGCCCGCTATAGAGGTCTAGAGGTCCAGTGTCATAACGAACACACTTTTGGCTCACCCTGACACACGGCGGAAACTGGGGCCCGGCGGCGAAAAGGCTCTCGGGAATGGGCTTGTAGGGGAGGGGCGGGGTCCCGGGAGTTTAGGGACTCCCTGGGGGCGTATCCATAGGGCAGGACTGCAGGGAGCGTGCGCGCCCTGGGGGCGGAGTGGGAGCAGCCCGGGAGGGCGGGCTGGGGTGGGGAGGGGAGGGGAAAGGGAGAGGCTTTAGGGCGGGGCCATGAGAAGGAGTCCGAGTAAGCGGGGCGGGCCCAAAGGGAGGAGCCTCAACGTGAGACCCGGCCCTGGAGACCGGGGCGGGGCATATGGCGTGGGCGTGGCCAGGGGCCGGGCTCAAAGCGGAAGCTCCACCCTTCTTCCCTGGCTTGTTCCGAGCTACCCTCACCGAGGTAAGATGGAGTGGGTCGTGCATCCCAGGCATTATCAACTACCTGGTTTGGGGCAGCTGTGCGCGGACGCCTAGACCTGCGGTGGTGATAGCAGCGGGGAATGGTGACGATCTCTGCACCCTTCCCGCCGCGGCAGGGCAGGCCTCGTCCCGCCGGGCCTGCTAATCGCTTTAACTTCGGGGAGCTGGAAACAATGTGTGACCTGGGGCACCAGGCTCGCGTGAAAGCCCGGGTTAGTGGAGTGCCCGCCGGCGCAGCATTTGGCAGAGCACTCCTGAGCTTAGCCCCGGGAACGCTTTCCCTCCTGGAACCTAGCCTGGGCTGCAGGCGACGTCACTAGGACCCTAAGGCGTCGTCGGCAGCGCGTGCGAGGTTGTACCCAGTTATAACCATTCAGGGGTTAGGTACCCTCAATAGGTCATTTGTGGTTGAGTCGTCAGAAAGATGGCATTTATGTTTTTGAAAATTAATAAAATTCACTATTTTTTATGTAGGCCATATTAGGCCTAATGATGCGCAACCTATAGGCATTCTTTGAGACGTTAAAGAATGAAACCCCAGGCTTCTATAACGGTATGTTTGTAGTGGGACATACTCGTAAGAAAGTAGACTAAAGTTTTAATTAGCTCTTAGCTATATATAATTGCCATGATGATACTGTGATTTTTTTTTTTTTTTGAGATGTTACAGTTCTGACTGCCCTGGAACTCACTTTGTAGACCAAGCTGTCCTCGAACATAGAGACACACCTGGTACTTCAGTGATTTAGGATGCGTGCAACGCCAAAGCTTTTAAAGTTCAACTTTGAGACGTTTCAAATATAAGATAGGCTGTACAGAAGAAAGTTGACTTGAAAACAAACGTTTAATTTTAAATGTGTTGGGTTTTACTATAGCGATAGAAGTACCTAGCAATTCTGGCACTAATCCTTAAAAATTTGAATATAAAAAGACAGATTTAGATTTTTCAGCCCAGATGATGTGGTTGAAATTTAGGGACTGTGAGTTAGGGGGAAAGTATGTGAAAAGAACTGGGAAAGGGGTATGGGGTGGGGGAGTTGGGGGACAGGAGTGAAATAGAGGCAAGGAGAGACAAAGAGAGGCTTTGAGTAAAGAAATGGTTGTCAGTACTGTGAATTTGTGCCCTCCCCAAAGCGGCAGAATGTGTCTATTCATCCTGAAGCAGCAAAAGTGTGTTTTCATTGTCAAAGGCTTGTGACTAAACCCGAACTAAGCTTTGTGACAACTGTATCTTAACAAGTGGGATAGATCCTGAGAAATGTTCTATTAAGAAAGTTCAGCCTTCTGTGAGCATGCCAGAATGAGCCTATGCAACCTAGATGGTTCTTAGTGTGAACAGGTACAATGTATAGACTATGGTAGGCAGATCTAACACAATGGCAGCCACTGGTGTGTCTACACACAAAGGAGGTGTAGTAAAATATGGTATAAAAGATCTTCAACAAATAGAATGTCAGTAAAAGAATGCTTTTTGTAACTAGAGGTCTAAAGTAAGCTTACAGGTCTAAAGTAAGTCAGTAAGTAAATTCTGCTATGAGTCGGGGAATGAAGCCTTAGGATATGTTTGTAGATTTCACAAACAGGCTACACCAAATTTATTTTAAAATATCTTTATTCAATAATAAATCAACCTTAGCACACTTTAACCTTTTATTGTATAAACTTTGTAGGTTTTAGAACTATTTAACATTATCAGTGGTGCAAACTATTTTTTTAAAATTTTATCAGCTTTTTTCTGTTTTTAGTTTTCATAAACTTTCTATAAAAAGGAAGACATAATCCCACAGTCTTCAGAGTTGATTCACAGGATCAGTCCCATCAATATTACTGTCTTCGGTGTCCACATCTCATGCTGTGGAAGGACTTTAGGGCACTCCATACACAAAGCTGTCCTCTCCCCCAAAAGCAGTTCCTTCTCCGCAATGCCTCATGTCGGGAGCACCTGCATGAGGCTCTTGTGGAGCTGGGGAGGAGACGGTAGCTTCCTTATTTCTCTCATCTTAAATTTGACTGTAAGTGACTGATGCACATGAGCATTCCTTCCCATTGATAAAATCCATTTGATATTTGGTCCCATGTTTTTAAAGTGTTTAAGGAGCTGGTTGAGCTTTGCAAATGGGTCTGTGAAATCTGTCACTGGGTGCTGTCTTTCCTCTACAGCTGTGTGTGTCCCGGCTGATAGGGATTTCCAGCTCCTCTACACTCTTACAGGATCACTGTCATATATGTAGGATGTCCTTGACTAACTGCCCCCCCCAACCCTGTGCTGACTGTCTGGATTAACATAGACCAGACTTGTCATGTTCATGTGACAACTATCCATGTGACAGATAAGCAATTATTTGCAATAATATATGAAGCATTAAAAATTAATATTTCATATGTTACAAATCAAGCTATCTATGAATGGAGGGTACTTTATCAATGTGTGACTACTCCAATCCTATGGAATTGGCTCATCTGGGATATCTTCTTTTTAATGAAAGAGAAAAGAAAACAGAATGTTCCATGATCCTCTAGGCGGCAGGACCACAAAACAGCTAAGATCTCTGATGTCAGCCTACCAAATTTCAAATCACAGTTCTCCAATGTACAACTAAGTGTCCAGATTAAGAGACAGGACTGAAATTACTCTTAATTGTGCAAAAACATTTCCAAAATTCACTTTTCAAACTCGAGTTACCCTTCTAAGAGTAGCCTAGATTAGCATCCAGTCAGCACTCAGTGAGTGACATCACTGATAAGACCACCAATGTGGTAACATGTCTTCCTGCTGTCTGTCACTTTATTTTATATTTTATATTATATAGAAAGTGCTTCAAGGAAGGAAATCTTTCCATGCTAGGTATACATCAGAATCAGTTCAATTCTTCTCTACATAATAGGTATTTATGATAAAAAATGAATTCCCAGTTTTTTCCATGCATTTTCTATTGAAAGATAATATATTTATATGTGTTTAAATTAATCTTCATAGGAGAATCAAACAGATTGATTTCAGAGAAAAAGAATTAATTATCAGGCTTCAAAAGTTTCTGACAACAAGCTATTCCTTGGTTCACAGCTAAGTTTGCTTGTTGATTTGTTTGAAAGGAGAAATGTTGATCAAACTAAAATCTCTTGTCACTGTCTTGCAAAAACTCATAGATGTGCATATAAAAATGCCTATGTTGCTGTAAATGTTCAGTAATTTTCTAAATTAATCAGTAACCTAGGATCTGTTTTGTAAGAATGTGAGGCAGTCCACAATAGTAACAGCAGCAAACCTCACAATACCGACTTTTCTAGAATCAAGCAAGTCCCCATGGCATACTTATGACTGTGGAAACTGTTGTGTTTAGATAACTGATCTGGCAACAGCTTTGTTTCAAGGGTTCAGAAACTAAAATGCCTTTAATAGGTCGGGCATGTGATGGCACACGCCTTTAATCGCAGTGCTTTTCCCCAGTTTTAAGCCAGCTAAGTCTCTAAAGTGAGTACGAGAACATTTAGGGCTACACAGAGAAACCTCGTCCTGAGTGGGGAAAGTCTTTAGTTAACAGGATTCCTCTTCATCCCAGGAGAAGAATGGCGCTAAAACAGATTTCCAGCAACAGGTGCTTTGGCGGGCTCCAGAAAGTTTTCGAACATAGCAGGTGAGCATAAGATACCTCTCATTCAGTTTTTATTAAACAAAACTTTCACTTATAAACCTGCTTTCTCTCCCCGAACCACACTCTCTGACCGTGCCACCAAACTTAACCGTTTCTGGACTGGGCTCTGTGAGCTCAAGGAGAGCCTGCAGACTGTCTTGCAGTTTGGGTTGAAGTAACATAGTTACATAAATTCCTAAGATGCACTGACAATACTAGAAAGATAAAAATGGAGTTGAGGAACAGGATGAGTAGTTAAAAGTTGATTTTGAAAATCAGCTCTCAGATTGTCCCAACATTCTGAATAGTCAGATTGCTGCTTTCCCAGCTCTGGCCCAAGACTGGGGGTTTATATCCATCAAAGGTGGATATCTTGTATTGGGGAACTCCAGACACAGTTGATGAAAAATGAAACAGTGTAAGTAGATACAAGAAGATTCGACACTGAAGTTTTCCCAGCAGCTGCCAACATTCGGTGGGTTAGGCTTTTCTTCCCGGGGATTTGACTACTTTAGAAGAACTTGTGTTGTGATGGAGACCTTTTAATACAATTGTCTAGCTACACCCCATTCAGCAGTGAAACTGATTAGTAGACTCACCATTGTAAACCATACATTTAGTGTTTCACTATGAAATCTTAGTAGGTGACGAAAGAGCCTCTAGGTTATGTGAGTAAGGCCCCCACTTGAAAGATGCATGTTTAGGGAGAGGGCATAAGGGATAAGGCACTGGGGGAGTAGACTGCAGAACATAGCTTCAGATGTCACAGATATGAGAGAATCACTGACCTCAAACCCTAGTGGTCAGTACTATTAAAAATACCCACAAACAAAGTACCCAGAAATCAAAATTTGATAACAGAGATGACGAAGCTCAATTGAATTTTCTAGAAAGCAGTATAAGATAAAAAGAGTAAATAAGAAAATTAGACCAGTCAGAGAAATCTGACAGCTGTGTTAAAGAGTTTGAAAAATAAAATTGTGTTGCTACAAAGAATAAGTAATTCAGTAATTCTACAACTCGCAAGATGGCTCAGTAGGTAAAGGCATTTGCCATCAAGGCTCATAACCTGAGTTCTTTAATCTCCATGTCTTAGTCACTGTTCAGAGACACCAAGATAAGAAAGCATTTTAATTGGGGGCTTGCTTAGACTTTGAGAAATTAGTTCATTATCATCACGATAGGGAGCATGGCTGCAGGCAGACATGGGCTTTTGAAACCTCAGAGCTCAGTCCCCCAATGAAACACTTTCTTAACAAGACCACACCCGTTAGTCCTTTCAAATAGTGCTACTCCCTTGTGACAAAGCATCCAAATCTATGAGTCAGTGGAGACCATTCATATTTCAACCAACACACCCTAGTACCATGTGGTAGAAGGGAGGAGTGGACTCACAAACTACCCTGAGCCCTACACATATACAGTGTGTACACACATGCTCGCTAACACAATAGATCAATAAATAGATAGATGACGGGTAATTCTTAATGTGGTCAGATTGAAAAAGTTATCAAGCACCATGGGTGAAAGCACTAACAATGCTGTGTAGTATCAGATCATTGGGAACAAAGAAAATTTCTAAACATTCAGAGGAGATATGGATTAAGGTTTTGTGTTGTTTGTTTGTTTGTTTTTTATTTTTCTGAAAATAAGGTTCGTGAGCCATACCAGAATCAAGGAGACAGTGGTGGTGCCTTAAATTCTGAACAATGAGCCTATGCCTAGCCACATGTCATGTGGAGAGAAAGAAAACATTTTGAATATATTTCCCATGTGCTCTTTTCTGGAAGCATCTGGGCAGCATGCTTCCCCAGAGGGAGGGACTCGACTGAGAGCTGAAGACAAGGGATCCGGAGACAGAGTTATCTAGTTGCAGGCAAAGTAGCTCTGATAAAACATTCGTGAAGACAACAGAAGGATGTGGAACACCTCTGTGCCCAGCAGCAAACACAGAACTGAACAGACATGTTTTTGGAACCCATTTTGTATAGGAGTTGCTTTAGTGTGTCATGTCTCATAGAAATAAAGGCTTTTAATAGAAGTGCTACATTGAGAATTACATTTAGGATTTGGAATTTATGTAACCTCAACAGCATAGGCTTAGGCTGGGGAATAGCTCAGTACACTAAACTGGCTTCATTCTTTTTTTAAGGAGTTAAATACACACCTTAAATATTGGTACTTCCTTTGAATGTTAAATCACATTTAAAAAAATTCTTACTGTATATTCTTCCTTTTTATAAAATGCTAAATTATTTAGTTTCTGTCCTGATTAATGAAGGGCATTAATGTTTTCTTTGATATTACAGTGTTGAGCTGAAATGTAAAATGAAATTTGCTGTCTACCTACCACCCCAGGCTGAGAGTGGAAAGTGCCCTGCACTTTACTGGCTGTCTGGTAAGCATTTTATTTTTGTATTTCATAAAGGAGTTCTGCCTTACCTTTTTATTGTGACCTACTTATATGCTTTTGAATCATTTATTAGAATCTTCAGGTGGGGCTGGAGAGATAGTTCAGTGGTTAAGAGCATGTACTGCTCTAGTGGAAGACTCAAGTTCGGCTTCTGAAATCCACATAAGGCCCCTTACAACTTGCTGTAACTGCAGATCCAGGGATCTAACTAACACCATCTGCTAGCTTCTGAGGGTACAGCTACCTCTACTCACATGTGCAAACATATGTACACAAAATTAAAAAGTAATAAAATAGTGTTTTCAAATTTTAACAGGCTATCATACTCCATTTTGTAACTTTATCTTGAGAATAACTTCAGACTTAGAGATTTACATTTTTATTTTCTTTGCAATTAGGCCAAGTAACTTAGCACTCACTGATAAAGGTTTGGAAATGTTATACATAATTTGTACCTGCCTGAGCATTTCTAGAGTTTGCAAAGACCTTAGCAGTTGAACAGAACAGTTCCAGATGGAACTGGATGGCAAAGGTTCATGCATTAGAAACTACAGACAGGTAACTTCCTAGATGCGTCTGAATACTGAACTCCACAGTGCTTCTCTGCAGCAGCTTACTTAGCCCAAAGAACACAGGGCTCTTAGCCACAGTTAACATTCTGATCAGACTGGACACAGACGGTGAGTGCTAGGACCCGTGAGCGCTGGGACCCGTGAGCTCTAGGACCCGTGAGCCCTGGGACCCGTGAGCCCTGGGACCCGTGAGCCCTGGGACCCGTGAGCGCTAGGACCCGTGAGCGCACGTCCGAGCTCCTGTGCTTACTTCTCTTCCGTAAAATATGGGCGCATCTTCATCAGAAGCAAACATAAGGAGAGTTACAGCAACTGTCACACGTGCTATTTTCCCTCCATAAAATTACTGCTTATGTTAAGTCCTACCCGGGCATCTATCAAGGAGAATCCCCTAGTGCCAGTGTGAAAAAGAAAATAAACGTTTTATTTTAACGACAAAAAAAAAAAAAAAGAGCATTTCTGTCTTAGTTTCTTTCTTTCACTATGATAAAGCAGAATGACTAGAGGTGACTCACAGAAGGAAGGGTTTATTGGCTTCCAGAGAGGCTATGAGTCCATTGTGCCAGGGAAGCTTGGTAGTGAGTGGCACGGCACGGTGGCAGGGCACGGTGGCAGGAGCAGGAATCTGTGAGGTCACACCCTCAACTGAAAGCAGGAAGCAAAGAAATCAAACTGGAAGATAATCTGGTTACTGGTTTATAATCTCAAAGCCTCTCCCAGTGTTATAATTCCTCTAGTATGTAGCTCTTAAACCTCCCCAGATGTGGGGGCTCTCTACATACACCATGGCCAGCATAGTGTTGATCCAGGGAAGCAAGAAGGAAATTCAGCTTAGCACGACCCAGTAGCCAGTGTTGGTTCTAATTTCCAGCGTCTAACTTCAAGTAGTTTATTTGAGACATATTTAACCACAGCACAACGTAGTGAAAAAACTTCCTGGTGGTAATTACCTCAATCCTCTGTGGACAAGAAAGCTTAAAACATGACTGCGTTAAAACTCTTTGTAACATATGTGTGATATCTTCCATAAAGATGGGTTCTATAGATTGCCTACACCTGACATCTTCTATAAATATAGGTTGTATAATTTGACTGAGAAAAACAAGCTTATGAATAGGGTCTGGGGAAAGATGAGGTGTGGTCTCCACCTCAGTGGAGATAGTGACACCAAGGTATTAACCAAATCTGTTCTCAGCCTTCTGGGTGGAAAACAGGTTAACATCTTGCCCATTGAAGAGACAACCCTGTGTGTGTGTGTGTGTGTGTGTGTGTGTGTGTGTGTGTGTGTGTGTGTGTGTTTCTTTATTTTTTATTTATTTTTTTTTATTTAGCAAAAATTAGACATTTGATTTGAAAACATGCTAATTATACAGCTAAAGATATTGTAGAAATCATATAATTCATAGAAAACAGGCAGAGAGAAGCTAAGTACTGTCCAAGGTCACATGTAGTTTTCAGAGTTAGTCCAGACCTATGCTTTTTCTGCTACTTATTTGTAGTGAGCTAGTAAAGTCTTATCCTTCTCTTAGAGACCCAGATCAGAATTGAAATCTAACAGTGCATACCATCTGGGCTTTGTGAGTATAAATACGGTTTCTGTTTGTTTACATCAAATGACAGGATAGTTGCATTGTAAGATGCTGAAAGTAGACCTTGGAAATAAAGTCCTGATTTCTCAGATCCTCACTATGTCCAAGGTACCATTCAAGGGACATTACATATAGTCATATATGATCTGCTCATGAGGAAGAGACAGTCAGTTCTGTGTCTGGTTTTCAAGTGAACAAGCGGAGGTGAAGTAAGGATCTTGTCTGAGGCAATTCTGTAGGTGCCAAGAGCATTCAGCTGTCACTTTAATGTTACTGGTTATGAGTAGTATTAACCTCTAGTCTGTTGTGGGCTAATAACTATAAATACTTTATAGTTAGTTTGTAGCATATTCACTTCAGTAAGCTGCATTGCTGCTAATATTCAGATATTTAGCAATGACCTCTGGAAAATTAGGTTCACCTCAAGCATCATTGCCAGTTCACTTACCCACTCTCATATCAGTGTTAGATACCTAATAGCCCTGAGCTAGCTGATCTTCTGTATAATAAAATATCAAAGCTGGTAGATACTCACAGTGTAGCTTAACGTAACAACGTTTTTCATCTTCAGGTTTAACTTGCACAGAACAAAATTTCATATCAAAGTCTGGCTATCAGCAAGCTGCCTCAGAACACGGCCTCGTGGTCATCGCTCCTGATACCAGCCCCCGTAAGTATCCTTGATCGAAATGCTTTATAAACAGCTAAATCTTTACATCTAAGTTTTATAAGTAGAGTAATACCCACTATACAATTCCTCTCAAGTTTCTGCTGTTGTTATCTTTTGGTCATTCAAGCAGCATCACGACTCTGAAATACCATCCTGGGAGTAGAGTGGGGAAATGGGATGAAATCACTCCAGAGAACATTAGGAGACATTATCACCTCAGGATAGATGTCTGCCTCCTCAAGGTCGTAGTGGTGAAGAGAATTAAGGAAGTGTTGGCAGTCTGGGAGAATTGCAGGGAAAGCATCCCTACATAGTCATGGAAAGTAAAGAGCACATGAGCCACTTGTAACAAGAGTAAGGATGAGGGGAAGTTCAAACTAGGGTAGCTTACCTTGACCCCGAAATTCTCTGGTTGAAAGGTCATTTCCTCTTACCTCATTGGCCAGCACAAGTGGCAATGTACCATTCAAGGTAAAAGGATACAGAAAGTTGAATCCCATTATGAATCTCAAAAAACAGAAGAAAATTCAGTGTTCTGTGAACGTTCCACTGTGTGTGGGCTCACATTCAGCTAACAGCATGTGTAGTGGGGGTTATTTTACTATGTAGCCTAGGCTGATAGACTGACTAATGAGTACCCTATCTCAGCCTCCCAAGTGCTCCCATTATAGGTATGTGCCACTGTATCCAACTAAAACTAGCATACTAACTGTGGGGACTTACTGTAGCGTAGGTGAAAGTCTGACCTCTTCCTTGCTAGGTGGCTGCAATATTAAAGGAGAAGATGACAGCTGGGACTTCGGCACTGGTGCTGGCTTTTATGTGAATGCCACTGAAGATCCTTGGAAAGCTAACTACAGAATGTACTCTTACGTAACAGAGGAGGTAATCGAGTTTGTCTTGTAATTATTAACTGATGACCACTGGGGGTTTGGTTTTACATACAAAACCCTTCCAAACCTGAGAATTTTAATATAGGAATAGCACTGGAAAAACAATTTTAATTTAGGGAAAATTCCAAGATTTCCTAATATTATAGTTCCTGCAGGGTAGGTTAATAGTTTAGATTCAAGGACTTTTATAATTATATTCAGATCTGTGACACATCCCAGGTTATCTCTGAAAATTGCCCACAAAACAGCCCTTCATGTCCTGGAGCTGGTTCAGTCAGGTATTTTATGTAGCAAGAAGGACTTAATTAGAAAGGGAAAATGGCAAAGCATGACTTCTTTTAATAATATTTATATTCAGTATATGCATTTCCTGGAGTTAATCACATATATCATGGAAACTCAGAAACAATTAAAATTCAATCATATATAGTTTGTGGTAGGTTGCTTGTTGTTTTGGTGATGGTGTCAAACTCAGGATCTCATGCATTCTAAGCAAGAACTTTACCATTAAGGCACATGCAGTACCTAGTCACCCATAATTTTTACACCCTAGACAGCAATTATGTTTTGGTGGGGCTTTTACATTTTATTGATTTATGTTTTTATATTGATTATGTTGGTGTTTTTTCCTGCTAGCATATGTTCATTGTACATATGTTCATTGTACAAGGTTTCAGCAGTTTTATACAAGCAGTGCCCCCCCCCACAACCCCTCAACTTCTCCATTCTCTCACTGCTAGTTATTCCTCCATCAGACATGTCCAACCTCCAGCATATGGCCACATGCATGTTAGGATAGCTCTGAATGCAGCCCAACACACAACAGTAAACTTACTTAAAATGTGTGTGGTCTGTGTGTGCTTTTGTTCTTAGTCGTCCCATTCCTAAGTATGGACTCTGTAGATGACATCATACTGCATTTGGATGCTCTATTTGCTTCTTTCATATCATATACACATAAATGATTTTATGTATCTGTATAGACTCTAGGATCCACAAATGAGAGAAAACGTGAATTATGAATTATCCATCTAACTTAATTTGCTTAACATGTTATTCCATAATCTAGTTAGATCTGTTTTCTTACAAATGACAGAATTTCATTCTTCATGGCTGAATACAGCTCCATACATAAGCACCACATTTGTTACCTGTCCTTCTGTTGATGGACATCCAGGTTGATTCCATAATCTAGGTATTGTGAACAGTGGTGCAGGAGACATTGGTGTGCAAAGTTTCTCTGATGTATTGACTACTGTGTGGGTTCCAGGAATCATCAGACTCAGGTTGTCAGGCTTAGAAGCCAGTGCCTTTACCTTCTCACCAGCTCTGAGTACGTTTTAATTGAAAAGTGTAATCAACTCCTGCCATTTTATTGTTTGTTTATCCACTGCTATGCCATGGTTTATTCTTTACTCAGGCCTTGTGAATGTTTACATTTCTCTTTAGTACATAGTATCGATTCATGTATCCTCTGTAATGTTGGCGACTACCAACAGGAACTGTATTTATACTCACAAAGCTCAGATGGTATGCACTGTTAGATTTCACAAAAACCATCTGCACACATATTTTTCAGTGACATGTGAGTAACCATTGTCTACCTGAGGGCTTTTCTTCTTTTAGTCTTCACCAGTTCAAGCCACTGTACAATTATGCTTCTGAAGTACTGTGTGCCACTATTTACATATTACTTTGGAAAAGTCTGACTTATCTCCTCTGAGCTCTTTTATCATGTTATTAATTTCTTTCTAGCTTCCACAACTCATAAATGCCAATTTCCCAGTGGACCCACAGAGGATGTCTATTTTTGGTCACTCCATGGGAGGCCACGGAGCTCTGATATGTGCTTTGAAAAATCCTGGAAAATACAAAGTAAGATAACACTAGCTTCATTGATAACACTTCTGGGGATAATAGAGAATTTTAAAGACTAAACTTTTGAAATGGTCTTAGAATTGGAAATTAAACATTTCTATGGCTTGGGGTTTCTTGAGGTTGGCAGAAGGTGTTAAACTTGACCACATGATGCACGCTGTAAGATTATAAGCGTAAGAATTCCATCAGAATAGTTCTTGCTGGCCTGATAGAAATATGAGAACATATAGCTTATGTTTTCATTGCTCTTTCAGACTATACTTTTGAACATAGTTTTTCCTCATGATTGTTAGTCTTGATTAGATGGTTAGAGTTACTATGTCACACTATCTGTATTTCATTTATATGATTTGTTTTTTTCATGAGAAAATGTCTTTGTAATGCTGAATTTGATTGGCTATAGTAGAGAACACTCATATTTTAAGAACTTTATGTTCTTAGTGCTCTGAATGAGAGTTGAAATGCAGCTTGGTTGAAAAATATCTCTCAACATCCCCATCCCCCACACACTTTCTTTAAGGCTTTGTAGGTCCTTTTTTTTTCTTTTAATGAGCAAAGATTGAAAACCTACAACTGAAACACTGAATTCAGCAGCTGAGATGCAGTGTGCTTAACAGGGGATGCGTGTTTATAAACCCGGATGTTGAGCACCTTAGATCCGCTTTGTCTGTTTCCTCCTTTTGTACGGATGGCAGTCATTTGAGGCACACTGCTGAGATGCACGAGTATCACTCAGAGCGGTTCATAGCACAACATCAGCGTTCAGTTTTCCAGTTCTCACACAGTGCGTCAGTGAATTTATGGTCTAAAGTAGAAAAGTGACCTTAGGTTTTTTGTCTTTTAAAAGTAGGAATAGCATTGTGAATTATACACAGTGAGCATTCTAAAGCTAAGAGATGCCCTATTGGCCCACTGAGAACCAACGTTGTTAGAACAGAAAACTGTGTTGGAAATGCCAGCATGGTGAGGCAGACCTTGCTTCTGTGGTACCGAGGAAGAGAAATGCCTCATTTAATGGCACGTTCACTAAAGAAGGCGCTAGCACTTAGATCATCACAGTTTAAAGAATAGAAACTCTGAATGCAAACTTCTGTTTAAGGCATACATGGATTAAACAGTTTGGTCTGTGAGGTTTTGAAATAGAGTATACAAAGCTGTAGTGTGAAGAGGCCACAGTTGCAGGGTTTTTGTGTTAAGTCAGAGATAGCAATTTGCAAACATCCATATTAGATTTAGTAAAATATAACTTATCTTTAAATTTCCTTTTGTCTCTGAAGTCTGTGTCAGCATTTGCTCCAATTTGCAACCCTGTGCTCTGTCCTTGGGGCAAAAAAGCTTTTAATGGATATTTGGGACCAGATGAAAGTAAATGGAAGGTAGGTGATTGACCGCTGTTTCTGTACTCATTCTTCAGTTTACACACACACACTGTAATTGTATATGTTGACTAGTATATAGTTACTCCTCTATGTTCATGGATTCTACATCTGTAGATTAAACTAAAAGAAACGTTGGTTTTAGTTACGTTTGTCATTAACATGTTCAGATCTTTCCCATTGTCTTTGTTCTCTGCTACCTTACCTTAACACCAACAGGAACCAGGATAATCTAAAGGTGAATTAAAGTACTCAGGAGGACATGTGTGGGCTACAGGCAAGCAGTGCTGTTCTCTATGTTACTTAAGCATTGCAGGTGTTGAGATCATTGAGAGAGTTCTAGAACTAATCCTCAGGTACACAGGGATACCTGTATAATAGTCACCTTGGTTTGTAGTGGTTCTGAATCATGGAAGTTTCCAGAAACTACTTTCTCTGCTAGTGATAGCTTTTACAGTTCTAAGTTACCATTACTTCTAAATTAATCTAAAAAAATTAAATTGGATGTCTGACTGACTCAGACTAAAGTTAAAAAATAATTTTATTTTAATATTGGTTCTAGTACAGTCTATCTTGGAAAATACTGCTCTGGACACTTTTAAGTTTTCAGTGTTTCTTCATTTTACAGGCATATGATGCAACCTGTCTCGTGAAGACCTATTCGGGTTCCCAGATTGACATCTTAATTGATCAAGGAAAAGATGACGAGTTTCTTTCAAATGGGCAGTTACTCCCTGATAACTTCATAGCTGCCTGCACAGAAAAGAAAATCCCTGTTGTTTTTAGACTACAAGAGGCAAGTATTAAGAAACTGTAGCTTGATCTAAATAGCAACACTTTTAAAAAGCAAGGTTATATACAATTCTCTTAACTTTGTTGTAGATACTTTAAAATATAGGATAATACTGGCAGTAAGAGTTTTTAATTCCATTAAGGTACATGAGGTGAAGTTTGTGAGACCTAAGGTTAAATTTGATTTAAATAAGAAAGCTTTGATGGTGAGAAAGAAGAGCAGTTTTGCCCATCCTCAGGCTGCACAGAGCAGGAAGGTCGGCCTGAGTGAGTGTGTCTTTCCTTAGAGATTCCCCATTGCGACTCTCCAGCAGAGTGTACCACTCCCTTGTGCACACCGTGGCCTCAGAGACTGAACATTGTCTAGTCTCACGGGCTGTTCTTGCTTCACTTAGCCAGTGTGCCGCCTGCAGTCCTAGTGCTGAGAGGGAACCGCAGTTGGCTAGCAGACTTTCTTGACTGTCCACAGTTCTCCCTTTTGTACTGCTCTAGTTTTAGAAATTTTACTTTTATTTTTTTAAAACTATTCATATGGTTCAGAACATATTATAAACAAAATGTCCATTTCAAGGTGAAAATGAACACTGAAAACCATAGATGATCATGATTTATAAAAACTTAACTTGTTCGAGCTTAAAAGTATCAGATATGTCTACCTAAAGCCTAACTGTGGTGAAGCTGGCCTGGCCAGTGCGCTGTGTGGTCCTCTGCAGTTCACACTGTGTGGTCATGGCATTAGCTCATCTGCTCTCTTCATTCTAGCAAATGAGGTCATTCTTTTTCTGCACTTCTGTTTTATAGATACGCCATCCTTAGAGAGAACTTGTAAATGTCTTACCTTTCTGTCATACTGTGTGGTAGAACCAGGACTGTTAAACAAGATCACGGCCATAGGTTTTGTCCCGTCATCGCTCTGGCCTTTTCTAGGCAGTGTGCTGAAGGGATGAGTAAGAGTTCGCCCAGGGGTAGCTGGGCGTAGCGTGCCCCTCTAGCTTACCCAGGGTAGTGTGACCATGTGTGATACATAAGAATGTGTATCTATATGTATGTATGTGTAATGTGTGTGTGTGTGTGCCTCTATATCTATCTATCTATCTATCTATCTATCTATCTATCTATCTATCTATCTATCTATCTATCTATATGTTTGCACACAAATATTTATCCCCATATATTAGGTCTGTGTATGTGTGTGTATTCCATCCTTAAGTAATACCATTTTCTAAGTTTATTTCACTATTTCCCATCACAGTTGCATAGCCAACCTGAGAACCCCCAACTGCGGTTGGGTCATAGTTTGGCGCTGTGTTTAACTGCATCACCTATGGCTATAAGCTGTGATCATATTTTGTCCAGATGATCCTAACTGCATTAGCATGCTGGACGCTTTGTGTGCTTCCCCTGAGGCTGGACCAGGAAATTCTGATTTTTCAGTAGACAAAGCTCTGCCCCAGCAAAGTCTGAAAATATCTGGAGTTTGTTAAACAACAGCCTATAGTTACAACATGGATGACATTGTTAGTGAGGAAAAACCAATCAGTGTGTACATTTCTAAAATGCCTGTCTGCACCCCAAGCAATGAAGAAATGAGTTTGGCTCTCTTGGGAGGAGCCAAGGCAGAATAGTAAATTCTTCTTCGAGCATAGGAACTTATTAAAATCACCATCACAATCTCGAAGTGAGGCACAATGTGTTGGTTCATTTTCCTCTCAGCAAAGGCAGGAAGAGTGATTGTGCAGTGTGAGGCAGACGTCATGAGGCGTGCTGTAATTGGACGAGTGCAGTGCACACTGCTGAGCGGTGACTGCAGAGGCCACTCGAAGAAGGCTACTCAGCTCCCGAGCCTTAGAGCCCCTCAGGTCTCAGAGCTGGTCTGTTGGTTAGGTTTTTTGGGTGATTCTCTTGATGTGATTTTTGCTTTTTGTTTTTTGTTTTTATCACTGGCTTAATCATTTGATTATAAGTTCTTATGAGATAGGAGTTTTGAAAAAATTAAGCTGAAAAAAACAAAACAGGATTTGTGACTGGAGCCTTGTCACGCCTCACCCACCTTTTCTGTATGTCACGTCGGACGTTCTCAGTTCATGTTTATGTTTTGTTGGTTGACAAAAAAGATTGCTCAACAGGAAAGGATTAGTTCATGAGGATATTTGTTTATTTCATAGAGATTTAATCTGGGGCTCTGTGGCATCAAAATTGGATTTTTAAAAAATACTATGTAGTAGAACTCTGACAGTGTGTATAGACTCTGATTCTGAAAAAGTAGGGTGTCAACTGTCCTGTTTTTAGTCACTGAAGTTACAAAATGAGGAGAAATGTTCATGGCCTAATACTGAAGAAACATCCAGAAACAGTATTTCCTTCTTGGAAAAGAGAAGGGGAAAGGCTATCCCCCTTTGGGTCATTTTTGAAGATCCTGGGACTGTTTGAATCTCAGTACATCTCTCTGTCTCTGTGTAAGGCCACGTAGTCTCTGACTGTTAATAAGCAAATGAAGGTCTTTCAACGGTCTTCCTCTTACCTCAAGCGTCAACCTGAGCTTTTCCAATTGGATCTAGGAACTATGTCAGGAAGCGCTGTCTTTTTGTGTAGGTACCATGGTGTAGTGGAGCACTGCTTCCTTTGCGAGAGCTCAGTGAGGACTGAGAGTGTGTGTGCATTCGCACAGCCAGCCTTTTCTACTGAGTGGTTTCCCATGTATAGTTTGCAGGAGAGGAAAAAAGGCCTTTAAGTGTCGCTAGATTTAGGTGATCGCACAAGCTGCTTAACAAACCAAACTGACTAATTAATTTAAGAATGTAGCAATAGGAGCTCATTTAATTAGACTGGTAACTAGAACTCGAACCCTGTCATGGATGGCACACTTAGCTCCAGTTGTCCGCCTTCAGCAGAACACCAGTAGCTCAGTGTGTTCTCTTGCCTTTTGTTGGTACTTTTAAAACTCCTTCTTGTAGTTTTAAAACTCTACGGCAGGTAGCAGCCATAACTAACGAGTGAGAAGTAAAAACCAAGTAATTCCAGGGTGTGGTCTTGACCATGAAGACCCTCCAGTGATGCTCTTCCATTCTTGAAGACAAGGTATTGATTATTAGGAGGTTACTGGGAGTCGTCTACACTGGAAATGATTTCCTGTTGAATTCAGGGTGGGTTGCATCTCCAACCCCTTTAGCAGTGGTTTTTGTTGCTGGGGTGGACTCAGCTCAAACCCACCTGCTTGGCACATCACATTTTCCTTCTGCTTGCCCTGTTTGATGGAAGGTTTAATGAACTATTCCTTTAGTCTCGAATAAAGATAGGATATGGGTAGGAGACTTTTTTCTTTTTTTTTTTCCTCGGGGATGGGGGACTGCATGTGTGTTTGTGCATGTAAAGGCCAACAATGAACTTCAGGTGTCATTCCTCAGATACTCACTATTTTTAAAAATGATACCATCTCTCACTGCCCTGGGAAGCCAGATCAGCTGCTCTGGCTGTCCGGTACGCTCCAGGGGCTCACCCCTCACACTAGAATTACAGTGTAGCCACCACACACATGGCTTTTCTTCGCCCCCCCTGTGGTTCTAGGGATTGAGCGCAGGTCCTCGTGATTGCCCAGCAAGCACTTTACCAACAGAGCCATCTCCCCAGACCAGAGACAGGATTCCTAACTTTGATGTGTGGTGGCAACGATTCACTTTTTTTTTTTTTTTTAAGGTGATTTCTTTTTTTTTTTTTTTTTTTAATTTAATTTAATTTTATTTTTTTAATTTACATTCCAAATCACTTCCCCTTTCCCGTTTCCTCCCTCCCCGAAAGTCCCATAAGCCCCCTTCCCTCCCTCTTTTCTCTGTTCAACCCCCTCTCATTACTCTGTCCTGGCGTTCCCCTACATCCAGTCTTTCCAGGACCAGGGGTCTCTCCTTCCATCTTTTTAGAAATCTATTGATATGCTGGTTGTGTCTAGGGTATTCTGAGATTCTGGGTCAATATCCCCTTATCAGTGACTTCATACCATGTGTGATCTTTTGTGATTGGGTTACCTCACTAAGGATGATATTTTCAAGTTCTGACCATTTGCCTAGGAATTTCGTGAATTCATTGTTTTTAATTGCAGAGTAGTATTCCATTGTGTAAATATACCACATCTTCTGAATCCATTCCTCCGTTGAGGGACATCTGGGTTCTTTCCAGCTTCTGGCTATTATAAATAAGGCTGCTATGAATATAGTGGAGCATGTGTCCTTATTGCATGCAGGTAAAGTCTCTGGGTATATGCCCAGGAGTGGTATAGCCGGATCCTCCGGAAGTGTCATGCCCAGTTTTCTGAGGAGCCGCCAGACTGCTTTCCAGAGTGGTTGTACCAGCCTGCAATTCCACCAGCAGTGGAGGAGTGTTCCTCTTTCTCCACATCCTCGCCAACAACTGCTGTCTCCTGTGTTTTTGATCTTAGCCATCCTGACTGGTGTGAGATGGAATCTCAGGGTTGTTTTGATTTGCATTTCCCTAATGACTAAGGATGATGAACATCTCTTTAGGTGCTTCTCAGCCATTAGATATTCTTCAGGTGAGAACTCTTTGTGTAGCTCTGTACCCCATTTTTTAATAGGGTTACTTGCCTCTCTGGAGTTTAACTTCTTGAGTTCTTTGTATATCTTGGATATTAGCCCTCTGTCGGATGTAAGGTTGGTAAAGATCATTTCCCAGTTAGTTGGTTGCCGCTTTGTCTTTTTGACGGTGTCTTTTGCCTTGCAAAAACTTTGTAATTTAATGAGGTCCCATTTGTCTATTCTTGATCTTAGAGTATAAGCTATTGGAGTTCTGTTCAGGAAATTCTCCCCTGTGCCCATATGTTCAAGGTTCTTCCCTAGTTTCCCTTCTATTAGTTTCAGTGTGTCTGGTTTTATGTGGAGATCTTTGATCCACTTAGAATTGAGCTTAGTGCAAGGAGATAAGGATGGGTCAATTTGCATTCTTCTGCATGTTGACCTCCAGCTGAGCCAGCACCATTTGTTGAAAAGGCTATCTTTTTTCCACTGGATGGTTTTAGCTCCTTTGTCAAAGATCAAGTGACCATAGGAGTGTGGATTCATTTCTGGGTCTTCAATTCTGTTCCATTGATCTACATGTCTGTTACTGTACCAATACCATGCAGTTTTTAACACTATTGCTCTGTAGTACAGCTTGAGGTCCGGGATACTGATTCCCCCAGAGGTTCTTTTACTCTTGAGAATAGTTTTAGCTATTCTGGGTTTTCTGTTATTCCAGATGAATTTTTGAATTGCTCTTTCTAACTCTATGAAGAATTGAGTTGGGATTTTGATGGGGATTGCATTGAATCTGTGTATTACTTTTGGTAAGATGCTCATTTTTACTATATTAATCCTGCCAATCCATGAGCATGGCAGATTTTTCCATCTTCTGAGGTCTTCTTCAATTTCTTTCTTCAGAGACTTGACGTTCTTGTCATACAGATCTTTCACTTGTTTGGTTAGCGTCACGCCAAGATACTTAATATGGTTTGTGGCTATCGTAAAGGGTATTATTTCTCTTACTTCTTTCTCAGCCTGCTTATCCTTTGAGTATAGGAAGGCTTCTGACTTGCTTGAGTTGATTTTATATCCGGCCACTTTGCTGAAGTCGTTTATCAGCTGTAGGAGTTCTCTGGTGGAGTTCTTTGGGTCGCTTATGTATACTATCATATCGTCTGCAAATAGTGATAGTTTGACTTCTTCCTTTCCAATTTGTATCCCTTTGACCTCTTTTTGTTGTCTAATTGCTCTAGCTAGAACTTCAAGTACTATATTGAAAAGATATGGAGAGAGAGGGCAGCCTTGTCTAGTCCCTGATTTTAGTGGGATTGCTTCAAGTTTCTCTCCGTTTAGATTGATGCTGGCTACTGGTTTGCTGTAAATTGCTTTTACTATGTTTAGATATGGGCCTTGAATTCCTGATCTTTCCAAGACCTTTAGCATGAAAGGATGCTGAATTTTGTCAAATGCTTTCTCAGCATCTAATGAGATGACCATGTGGTTTTTTTCTTTGAGATTGTTTATGTAGTGGATTACATTGATGGATTTCCTTATATTGAACCATCCCTGCATCCCTGGGATGAAGCCTACTTGATCGTGGTGAATGATCGTTTTGATGTGTTCTTGGATTCGGTTGGCAAGCCTTTAGGGCCTTTCTCTCTTTTGTTTGTGCGCACTTCCTTTGTCTTTAAATGGTCGCTATTATTTTTATGTGCCGCCTTTAAGGATTAATATGTCTAGCCCATGTTTCTAACCTGATTCTGCTTCCTGCCAGTGTGGCCACATGTCTCCTTTGCACATTTAATTAGTGTATTATTGCCTTTCTTTGTACACTGATGGCGACATTTAGAAACTAGATTCTTCAGAATGCTTGATTTCCCTTCGTATTCTTGCTGCTTTTTAAACCAAGTACAAAGATGACAACTGTGACTTGGATTAAACCATACGTAAAATACTTGGACTGTGTACACAGATATTAAAGGACAGGAGAGATCAGGAGAGTCATAAGAGAGATGTTTAGAACTAGAGTTTCTGAATGGTGGATCAGTGTCTCATTTTGCCTTCTAGGGTTATGATCATAGCTACTACTTCATTGCAACCTTCATCACTGACCACATCAAGCATCATGCAAAGTACCTGAATGCATGAAAAGCTTCAGACAAGAGAATCTCATCAGGATGCTGAAAGTTGGAATCAACAGGATTACTGACTAAAGATTTTTGGATTTCCTCTCAAAAGATCATGCTCCTGCAGCTGAATCGCTTTTCTGAATAAATACATCAAACTTTCTGGTTTAAATAGTTATTTTACCACTATTCATGTAGCAGTTTAATGCTTGATAGTTTTTCTGAGTCATTTGGAAATCCGTTAGATAGCCTCAAGTCATAGACTGTGAGTACAGTTCTCTTGGTGGTGTATATCCAAGGACTTAAAGGGAATTCAGCACAGATTTTTTCATCCCTTCAGACAGTAGTCCACTAGCTCTTCTTACTGTGTACCTTTCTCTCCTGTCTATCAAGAATCTCATTTTTAGAAGGCATTTGATAGCCAGTCATTAAGAGGACAAGGAATGGGGCACAGAAGACTTGAATAAATGCAGACCACTCCACAGCTGTCTGTGGCAAAATTTCTCAGCTCCAGTCCCAATTTTTAATTCCCTGTTGAACTGAATGCATTTGTGAATATTGTTTGGGGGTTTGTTGAGTCTCTTGAGATTATATAATAAGACCCAATCTGAAAATAGCTTAAGGAGATAAACTGTATGCTACTATAAACAAATACTTTATCTTACATGGAAAAGTTTAACTTGGTGAGCACACAGAGAAAAGTCATTGGTCTCTGTAAATATCCACACTCTCCCCAAAGAGCTGGATAGATAAGCTTTTTGAAACATGCTTTGAAGCCTGATTGCCTTAGGTTTTTCTGTGTGTCCTATTTTGCCATTTCTTGTGTTTTAGAGTAAAACCCCATGACCAAAAGAAAGCATCGTGAGGAGGAAAGGGTTTATTTCATCTGACCCTTCGTAGTCAATCACTGAGGGAAGTCAGGGCCAGTAGTAGACAAGTGAGTACTCCTTACTGGTTTTCTCTCCATGGCTTGCTTAACCTGCTTTCGTAGAGTACCCAGGACCACATGCCCAGGGGCAGCACTGCCACAGTGGGCTAGATCCTTTCATATCAATCAAGAGAATGCCCTTACAGACTTGCCTACAGGACAATCTAATGAAGGCTAAATTTTGTAGCTGGAAATACTGCCCCAAGTTCTTTGTCAGAACACTTTTAGGATGTGTGTGTGTATGTGTGTTACGTTTTCAAATTTGTGTATACAAGTGTATGTGTGTGCATATTTGTGAATGCCCAAAGACCAAGTCAGGAATGCTGTCCATCTCCTTCCAGACAAGATCTCTCATTGGTCTGGAAGAGAGACCAGTCTCTCTAGGGTCCTCCAGCATTGTCTCTTCAGTTTGGAATCACCTACCCACCACATCTTCATGCTTGTGAGATAAGTTCTTTACTAGGAGCTATCTCCCTAGCCCCAGTTATAGGGATTTTTCTTTCTTAAATAGATGTATAAACACCATGACCAAAAGCAACTTGAGGAGGAAAGGACTGCTTTCAGCTTTCAGTTGTAGTCATCATGAAGGGAAGGCAAGGCAGGAATTAAGACAGGTACTGAAGCAGAGACAGTGGAGGATTATAGCCTGTGATTGGTCAGCCTTATACAACCCAGGATCACCTGCCCTTGTGGGCCAGGCTCTCCCACATCAATCAAAAGAACGCCTCACAGACTTGCATATGGGCCAGTCTGATGGCATTTTTCTCAATTCAGGTTCCCTCTTCCCAGATGACTCTCGCTTATGTCACCTTGACAAAAACCCAAGCAGCATAGGTACATGTGCACACTCGGCCAAGAGTGCACAGTAAATGATGGTCAAAGAAGGCACATGATGCTCTTTAACTTAGGAAACTGGGGCCATTTACATGCATTCGTAGCTTCTGCTGCTGCTGTGAGAAAATACCCTGAAAAAAGCAAACTCAAGGGAGAGGGTTTAGTTTAGCTCAGGGACACAAGGGTACGTGATGGTGTGGATGTCATGGCAGGAGAGCCTGGGGGAGGCGGGGCAGCTGGGCAGTTCACAGTCGGAAGCAGAGATAGATTACTAGGTCTCATCTTGCCTTGTACTTTTGATTCCGTCCAGGACCTCAGGCAATGTGGTTCACCCATAATAATAGTTGGTCTTCCCACCTCTACTAATCTAATCTATATAATCCTTCACAGGTAGCTGGAGGCTTATCTACTAAATGATTCTAGAGCCTGTCAACCTGTGGCATTTAACCCCATTAGATACAAGTGTAAATACACTAGAAGTTATTACAATTTAATATTGAGTAGATTGGACCCTAAGAAGAACTACACACACAATGATTCCAATCTTGTGCGCTCTGATAAAACCGTTTAATTCATGAGTTCCCTCATCTAGTGATTAACTGAGTTACATTCTATTAGTCGAGGCTTTAACCAGAGACACACAGAATGAATAGGACACAACATTTTTTTTTTTTTTTTACTTCAAGACAGGTTTTTTTCTCTGTGTAGCCTTGGCTGTCCTTGTAGACCAGGTTGGCCTCAAACTCAGAGATCCATCTGCCTCTACCTCTTGAGTGCTGAGATTAAAGATGTGTGCCACCACAACCCAGCTACAAATTCTTGTATAAATGAATTGGCTTCTGTGATTGTAGAGTTGGTTAAGCAAGCCAGACACACACTGGGCAGCTGTAAGGAACAGAAGGCGGCAAGAGAGATCTGGCCATAGCACCAACTCCAGGCATCAGAGTTTTTGTCTCTGATGCCTTCTGACTTACTGAGGGGCCACCAGATTTTCCTCTCCCTTAAAGTAGGTTAGGAACTTAGTATCTCACAGTCTGAGTAACGACACTGAACAACAGGACTAACCAAGCGAAGTTGGCACATCATTATGAGGAAATAGGATCTTTTGTTTGACATTGGTAGGTTCTATGCAAAACAGAAATGTTAAGTAAATAATCACTGACTATAACCGCAGCAAAGACAGGGGCCATTTACAGCACAAGTGGCCATTACAGACATACAGGTAGCCAGGTCATTGCTTTTATGTATGGTGAATCCTAACCTGCAGCGACAGAATGCCTTATTTATGCCCCACGACTAATCATAAGAGAAATTTCTTGCCCTCCCCCAAACTTCCTAAAGAATCCATCTAAATGAATTTACTGTAAGCAACAGTTAAAAATGATCTTGTAATACTAACTTGGCATGATCTAAAAGCCATGTAACAGAATTAGGTTAAAAAGAAAACTGGCAGTGAATTTCACACAGATGCCCTGTGTAATGTTGAATAAAACTCACCTCATCTAAGAAGCAGTAGTCAGCTGCCAGACTCTGTCTTTTAGATACGACAGAGAAGCTTTACTCATGGAGCCTCAACAGCCTACGTCTGCCTAAACAAGACCTGAACAATGACAACTGACCAGTTGACATCCCAAAGCAAACGGGGGAAATCTCAGGTTCCCACCCTTAGATGAAGAACTACAAGCAATCAATGACTGAAAGAAAGCAAGAATCAGTTTTCCTCAAGTAGCCATTGAAAAAAAATGTGTATTTATGCAAGCAACACTAAACAGACTCAAAGGATGCTACTTATATATTTATCCATATATCTATATGCAGCAACAATAAAGAAAAAGAGGCTATAAATCTGAGAAGGAGCAAGGGTGGGACAAATGATGTAATATTTAAAACAAAGGCAAGGAGTCAGACTTGAGTGCAGGTTTATAATCCCAGCTACCAGCTACTGAGGAGAGGGGATGGGATTGACTAGAGTGTAAGGCATGCCTGGGCAACCTAGCATGACCCTAACTCAGAAAAAAAGGAAAAAGGAGGAGGAAGGAGGAGGAGGAGGGAAAGGAGGGAGGGAGGAAGGAAGGAAGGAAGGAAGGAAGGAAAACAAAACAAACCAAAGTGCCGTGGACTAAACTGTGTGGTAAAGTGCTGCCCAGCATGCATGAAGCCCTAGGTTCAACCCCAGACCATAAAAATAAAAAGGCAAGCCACAAAGGACATGGGATGTTTGCAATAGGCTTGCCTGACAAAGTCTATATAGAATACAGGACGCACACAAGTTCATTATAATGGGCAAAAAATGTGAATGCCTACACCACAAAAACGTGCTTCATTAAGCAGGAAATTCAACAATGATCCCAATGAGTGTCATCGCACACCCTCCTGAGTGGCTGCAGTGAAGACACCGGAAATGCTCATGTTGATGAGGCAAGTGGGACCTGCACTGTCATTGCTGAGGCGGACAGGATGGTATCAGCTAAGACCGGGTAACATCCTTGTCCCCATATAACAAGTCTACTCCAAGATATGACCACACAGACTGTATAAAGTCCATATGAGAATGGTCACAGTAGCACCAATCACAGAAGCCAATGGAGATGGACTGGATGCCTGCAATAGGATGAATGAAGCTGACTGTGTAATGAGATATTCTACATTAATAATGAACACAGCAGAGTGGGAACTGGAGCAAAGAGTAAGAGAACCATTCACATTGAAAAGTTACCAAGGCATACGCAAAATTAATATCTTACCCACATGTGTTATTCTTCAAGGAAGCTTAACATTAGAAGTCCACTGAGTGGTTAGTCTGCAGATATCATACATATACTATTGCCTGAAGAACTAAAAATTCTGATGTTACTACAAAAGACTTTTATCTTGGGTTAAATTTCAAGAGGCAACTTCATTCATTGATTCTGTAATATATCTCAAAACCCTCAGAGGTGGTGGTGACATGCTGCAAAATGTAGCTTGAGAGACATCACTGATTTTGAAGATGCAAATCAGTTTATTTTTTTTTATAAAATTTTACAATTAAATAAACTACAATATATAGTGTCTACAATCTAAGATATTTTTGGTAGGTATTTATTTATTTATTTATTTATTTTTATTTATGTGTATGAATGCTTTGGCTATATGCACACATTTGCACCACATGTGTTCCTGGGGCCTGCTGAGGTCAGAAGAGGGCATTGAATCCCCTATAACTGGAGCTAAGGAAGGTTGTGAGCCACCATGCAGGTGCTGGAATCAAATCCACTTCCTCTATAAGAGCAAGGCTCTTAAGTGCTGAGCCACCACTGTGGCCTGATAAAGTATCTTAGGATGTATGTAAATATCACTTCTCAGCCTTTTGGCTAAGATCAAGTGTAGGATATCTGTAGGCAATAAGGTGGAATACAGGGACAGTTTTTTGTTTTGTTTTTTTTTATATTGTATTTCTTTTGGTGGTTGGGAGTGAACATGCATGTGTGGAGGATAGGTTTTTGGAGTCAGGTCAGTTCTATCTAATATGTAGGTTCCAGGGATTAAATGTAGGTTTCACAGCAAGAATGACTTTTGCCCAAGACTGAGCCATATCTCTGGTCCTGGACAAGATTTTAGAGAGTTTATAGACATATTCAGCTAACACAAACTGATTTAAATATTAGTGTCAGGGAGTGCAAATGCCTTCTTGTCCAAGGCCAGCTCATATTTAGGTACAGAAGGGATACACCACGTGGAATAGACTATGTTGTCTGTAGAACTTCTAAAATCAAAAAGTTCATTAAAATTTGAAGTGCAATGTCTGTCTTTCTCTGTCTCTCTCTCTCTTTCCTTTTCTTTCTTTCTTTAACTTTTCTCTTTTTAGAGACTAACTTCCAAATAATCTGAAGAATTGAGACTTTGGGCAAGAAGGGAATATTACCCATAATCCAGCAGTAAGAAGACACTGGCAGAAGTGGGGATGGGGGTTGGGGGTGTAAGAATGTGCAACAATGGAGACAGCAGGAAGGACTCTTGACCTCCTTGGTATTTTCCGTTGCTGTGATAAAGCACTGACCAAAATCAATTTGGGGAAGAAAGAGGTTATTTGATCTTACAGGTTACAGCCCACTGTAAGGAAGCCAGGACAGGAGCTATAATGAATCTAATGTAGCTTTCAAAAAATTCACTTTTAAGTTTGGCTCTATCTCTGTCATTCATCATTTGAATAGTACTCAAATCGGCCATGCTCCTTTCTTCTCATGACCATGTTGTTGAGGACCCTCAAGGCGGACTTGATTTTTGACAAGAGAAGCTGCCACTTGGTCAGCACTGCTGGGAAAGACTTCTGCACAGTGAGGACACAGGCCCAATGGCCAATTTTGAATCTGATTTGATCTCTTTCTTTCTTGTGGTGACTGTGACCCCAGCTTGGGAGACTCAGCTTCTTCTCATTCATTTACATCATTCATTTGAAGTGACAGCATGTCCTTCTGGGAAGCTTGACTACCCAACTCATGTAGGGCTGTGTTCCTCATGACTCAAGAGTGAAAAAGCTAAGGACTCCTCTCCTGTGTTGCATGCTTCTCCCCCCGCCCCCTCTCTGCTAGTTCCATTCCTTGGGGATGCTCTGGGTTTTATGTCTTCTGTTTTCAGTCACCAGAAGAATGAATCATGATCCTGAGTTTAAGAGTTCATATTGCCCTTCTCTAGTGGGCCTGGGTCTTCTGGTCACATTGACCCATGGCGAGAAAAAGGAAATTGTGTGTAGGGGGACATGTTTTATGTGGGCTGTGTATGTGTGGTTTGCATATGTGTATGCACACATGTGGAGGCCAACAGTCAACCTCAGTGTCATTCCTCGGGAGCTGTCTACTTTATTTTCTGTGGCAGGGTTTCTCATTAGCCTAAGGCTCACCAATTAAGCCAGAGACTTCCCAGTTGCTTGAAGCATTGGCCTTCTAAAAAGCACAGGGCAGCCCTGATCAGATGAGGTGGGAGCGAAGATACAGCAATGTCAAATCAAGCTACTGCCGTGGGTTGTCGAGCAGAGGTCCTGTGGTCCTTGCTCAGGACAGTGGACTTAGAATTTCTGCCTCCACTTGCATATGTTTTTGCTTCTGAGATGAGATCTCAAAAACCACTAGGTAAGAACTTCAGATTCTCCTACTCCCATGTCTGGAGTTCTGGGATCACATGTGTACACCATCACATCCAGTTTTGTATGTAGTACAGGAGAGAAGCTGGGGCTTCCTGTGTGCTAGGTAAGCACTCTGCCAGCAGAGGTAACCCCTCAGCCCTCATCGCAGCTGCTCTCACTAAAGGAAGGGTGGATGTGTAGGGAGAACACTGGCCAAAACCCAGCAGAGCTGTCATCCAGACCTCAGCTGACGAGGATGCTGAGGTGAGGGGAGCCAGTCCTGTGATGTTTACAATTTGGGCCAAGAAACTAAGACATCTCCGAGATGCCTCTGGGGCTATGACCCGAGGGAAGCCTCACCCCCAACCTTATCTTAGCAAATTTTCTTTTGCTTTTTGTGGAACAAATTTAAATTTTAGTTTAGGGGGGAAATGTATTATTCTAGAGGGAGGGTATGGATGTATGTATCCACCAGCCATGCCATTTTATCCAAAACCTAGCCGCCATTCAAAGACCTCCTAGAACTACAGTCAGTACTGAACCTTATTTTTCATACATATGATGAATTTTAATTTACATATCAATTTAGTAAGATTCTAACAGTAACTACTGAAATAGAAGTTACAATAGAGTTTGCACATGTATAAACATTATATACATAGTTGTATTCATGTATATTCACAATATATGATTGCTATGATCTATTTCAGCACTGTGTGTGTGTGTGTGTGTGTGTGTGTGTGTGTGAGAGAGAGAGAGAGAGAGAGAGAGAGAGAGAGAAGTCAACATTAGCATCAGACTGATAAGTCAATCCAAAGGTGGTTAAAATTTTAATGGCTGTTAAATAATAAAAGGGTTTGCACTATATACATTCTGTCTACTTATCATACTATCAGCCAGCCATGCACATTTCATTGCACATATAGACATAGTGTACAGGGATCTTGAAGACATCTTATCCATATAAGATCTGCATAAAAAAACATTTTACAAAATATTGAAGCCATTTGTATGATACAGCCAATTTCATGAAAATATTGGAAATTAATATCAAAAGAAATATTTTAATTTTGAAAAAAATATCCAAAAATAATGGTTACTGAGTTTCATGTTGTCAAAGATACATGTAAAAATATATTTCAGGACCCTGGGGTAAAATGCCCTGAGGGTACAACATTCTAGAACATCATTCTAAATCCTTGTGTCTCTAACCTCTGACCTCTGCTTCAGCTGAATATATTCTGTTAAAAATTCTCTCATCTTTACATTGCTACGCCATTTGACAAAACAGGTATTTGTGCAGTACAGAAAAATATTCAGATATATTTATGTTAAAGTGCACAGTACGTATGATAGGAAGTATCACTAGCTGCCAATCTGAATTCCCATACTCAGAACCCGCCCACCATGCCCGGAGGCAGCATCGGTCTGTGTTGACCACACTCATCCCTCCCATGGTCTTTTGTATCCACCTTGATAGTCTCCCATTGTAGCTACAAACTATAAACATTGCGGTCTAGAAACTGCTAATGGATTTGTACAGGGGGTCAAAGTGCAGTCAGCATTCACAAGCTTTTGACAGATGAACTGGGGTATCTGTCCACACCTACAGGGTGAGTATATGTGAGTGTGACGGCCCCCGCACAGTCCTGTGAAGCCTTCCCTGAAGGAAGCTCGCCCACTGAAAGGATGGGTATGCTCCTCTCTTGGACTGGCTCCCTGCTAGTCCTAATGTGCTTGCCCTTGCTCCCTCCTAGCTGCTCATACACTCTACTTACTTAATCCTTGCTCAGCCTGCTTTGCTGAGTTTCCTACCAGACACCATGAACCTTCCAAGTCTAGACTCTTAAAAAAAGCACCAGCTCGATGATAATAAAAACGAGCACGTCTGACTCCATTTTGGCATCTCTGGCTCTCTGAACGCCTGCAGTTGTATGCCCATGCTGGTTTCCTGACTTGAGCTCTTACGGCCCTTGTAGCTTGACGGTCAATTTTAACCAGTTCCATTTTCTCATCCGTTTCTTCAACATCTACCTCTGGTGCTAGATGCTCCTCAATTACACAAAATACAGTGCGAAAATTATACTTCAAGACATATGCTGAACACTTCCCACTTCTCTGTGCTAAAATGTGAATGTTTTGTGCATAGCAAAAGAAACATGAATCCAAAAAAAAAAAATAACTTCACATTTTATCTTCAAGTTTAATATGTCTTTTTTTTCCCGACATAACTATTTACAAATAACTTTGGGGTGCTCTCTTGATTTCAGTCAGTTTATTATATTGGGGGACAAGAGGGCTGCTGGAATGTAGGAAACTGGATGGAATGCAGAAATATAAATAAGAACGATGTTCCACAAACCAAAAGGTGGATAACACCTCCCAGAAAACAGCTCTCTCTGTCTGTCACAGAAGCATGTGTTTCTTGCTTAATTTTTCTTTCCTGAATCATATACACCACAGAATGCACACCAAGACCCGGAACTCCTACATGCCAAAGAGGCTCAAAAATAACTCAGTATTTATAATATTAAAATAAATTGTTTAACCACAAAAAAGCAGTAATAAAATAGTTTCCTAATTTACAATTTGCATCCAAAGGATGAATAATGACTCACTAATAAATAATATTTATATAAATATTTTGTATGTTGAAAATAGTTTTTCAGAAAGGCAATGGTCTCAAGAAACATCTTGAAAAATTTTGGTGGCAAAAATAAACCTGATTGCATCCCCCACCCCCCACTGGTTCTGCAAGGAGTTTGGTTTTGATAAAACAGATGCGACTCACTGTGAAACGGTTGTGCTTGGCATTTGGTAATGGCGGTTGGTGAGTGTGGAAGGGATGAAGGGGCTTGAAAGGCAATGATGTGCTACTCAGTTCTCCGCCAGCTCCCTTACCCGTTGTCAGGTAACACCTGTCCAACCTGAAACCCGCAGGCCAACTCTAAAAGGTCCTGAATCCTCCCTTAGGCTGAACCCATGCCAATGCAGCTTCTCGGGGACCTGGCAGGGAGGTGAGTTGGGGAGGAGGTACCAGGTACAGGTGCCAGGAGCAGAGTCCAGAGTCCCTGCTCTGGGAAGAGTCTGAGTCCACCCAGAGGAAAGGGCTTGGTCTCATGTGAAAAGAGCTTTTGTGATGGTGACGTCCAAAAGCGCTTGAACAGTCATGCCCACTTTCACCAGGCCTTTCTCTTCAAGGATGTGATGAGGCAGACAGAGCTTTTCCTAGGAGGAAGAAGAACAGAACATCAGCTTTCGGACGATGGGACTGATGACGGTAAAGCCTTGCTACATCACTGATGGGAGTTGGGTGGCACACCATTGTGCGGCTTGCTTCCCTCAGTCTGGGCTTCTTCCCGGTGCCACACCATTGCTGAAGCTTTTTCTGGGTGGGCAGGTTGTTCCAGAAAGTTTCTTAATAGTACCCAAATCTGTATTAGATCTAAACATGTAAGAAATTTGTCACTAAAGAACTGAGTGACACCCCCAAGAAAACCACACCCCAAGAAAATCGTAGTTTCCATCCTTGGTTAGCAACATTGCAAGTAACCTCTCGTGTTTTGAAGGAACCTAATTGCTCATTTACACGCACTACAGAGGGTTACAGTGACTGCCTGGCTTGATTTAATTCATTTTATGTCCTGTGATTTATGAAGTGTGTATATGCTGGGTGACTGCTCTCCTCCCTTTGTAGTTTAGGCACAGTCCTATATGTAAGAAATCTTTTATTTTTAAGGGTTTACTCCTCTTTTGAAAAACATTTTCTATTTTATATGCATGAGTGTTTTGGCTGCATGTATGTCTGTGCATCATATGCATGGCGCCTACAGATCTAAAGAGGAAGTGAATTGCCCAAAACTGGAGTTACAGTTGTGAGCCACCATGTTGGTGCTGGGAACCAAACCCACTTCTACAAGGAAAGTTAAGTGCTCTTAACCACCGAGCTATCTCTCTAGCTTCCCACGTTTGTTTGCTTTGTGTTTCAATATTTAACCTGTGTGTGCCTATGTGTCTGCGTGGGAGTATGTGTATATGAGTACAGTTGTCTATGGAGTCCAGAAGAGGAGTTGGAGTCACAGGCAGTTGTGCTGTCACAGGCCTGATGTGAGAGGAACTGAATTTGGGTCCTCTGCTACCGTGGTGCACACTCTTAGGTACCGTGGCATCTCTCCAGCCTCTCTATAAGGCATCTTAATGTGGCTCCCAACAGCCTCTCTTTTAAGATTCTTTCATAAAATGGGCAAAGGCAGACAGGATACACCTACTTTCTCATGTGCTACTTGCAACTGTGGGAAATGCCTAACGCACGCCACTCAGGAAAAATGGCCCTGAGCCCCTTTGGGTGAACCATCTTTCACGTGCCACACAGAAGTTACAAAATAAAATGAAAAGACATTTCCACCTTTGTCACTGGGCTCTTGTCTTTTGCCATTCAGGGGGCTCTCCTTCTTACACCAATGATGGCCCAAGGGTTGGGCTTTTTGTCGCTGAACTTTTGTAACCTTTCCCCATGTCTCTTGAATATGTTCTCCAGACTCTGGTAATTTCTATGAAATTGGTTCCTTCCCCTCCCTCCCTCCCTCCCCCCCTCCCTCCCTTCCTCCCTCCCTCCCATCCCATCCCATTTCTCCCCTTCTTCTCCTCCTCCCCCTCTCTCTTCTTTCTTTCAGTCACTCTATCAGTGAGATCATGTGATATTTGCTTTCCTGTACCTGGTTCGTTAACAAAGTCCCCTAGGTCCCTGCATGGTGTCCCTAACAAGGGAGTTTCTTTAGGAAGGCTGAGCAGCATCTTACGTAACAGAGTTTAGGTGGGATCTGCACTGGGCGCTGGTGGTAGAGTGTATTTATCAGCATCAAGCCAAGACCTGGGAATAAGACTGCTTCCTTCAGGGTAAATAGAAGAATCAGACCTTCCTGCCAATGTTTAGCTACAGACTTCCTACAAATCTCCATAAAAACAGGCACTCTGAGCAAAAGACCTTCAAAGGCATGCTCTGGTATCTCCAGAAACTTGTTCCACATTCTCACAAGGGCCAGAGGGTCTCCATCTCCTCTCTCTCTAATTCACATGCCTTTACTGAATAAGACGGGCTTGGCCCTCAGGCCTTGGGAAAGGGCCACACGGAGCAACGTAAGAACAATTTTATCATGCCTTCGTGCTTCTGTGGAGAATCAAACAGGATGATCTGTTCTGTCATGTGTTAGGTAAGCAAGCGAGTTTACACTGCTGGTCAGTCTACTGGCCAAATGTCAAAGTAGAAATGGTAGAGACCATATATGACTGAAGTTGAGAAAGAGTCATGAGCCAGGTTCGGAGGGATGGTGACCCAGGAGGAATGGTGAGGGACATCTGTAACAGCATGACAGTACCCACCCTCTTCCGCCACCATCTGCACTGGCCAGGACATCGCTTGACTCAGCTGTTACTCTATCACAGCTGGTAAAGGGGCAGTGTATGTCTTTCCTATGCTTTTTAATTGCTCCAGCACCCAACTTTACCTCTGACCCAGTAGGAAATTATCAACACTTAATACAGATGAGCTTCTGGCATCGGGTATTATTTTAGAAGAGAGAGCATCAGTCAGTCGATATTTCATATCATATGCTAAAATTAAAAGTTTAAAAAACTCTAAATGCCTTTGAGTAAAAAGATTATTTAATATTTTCTTTAACAAATAAGTTTGGAGGAATTTTCTAAACCAATAAATACTTAATGATTTATTTACTTATTACATGTATGTGTGCGCGCATGGGTTGATATGCACTACATGTGTGTACATGTACACGGATGTCAGTTGTTGGGAGTTCCTGGAACTACATTCCAGGAGAATGTGATTGGACCCGTGTCTGCAAGAGCAATCTTACCCACTGAGCCACCTCTCCAGGCCTGTAAAGAAACATTTACAAAGTACAAAGAAAAGATTGAAATGTTGTAAACCTAAAGATGTGAGGTTTCCATGATCAGTGGGGGAAAAAAAAAACCACCTAAAGAAAAGAAAAACAAAAATGTCTGCAAAAATGTGTATTTGCATCAAGTTACAAAACTTTTTGTGCGATACAAACTCAGCCAAAATTCTGAGCGATCACTGTGTGAACAGAAAGGTGGCAGAGCGGGCATGCAGTCCAGAAGGCAGGAGGTGGAGTTCAGAGGATCGGGGCTCTGAAGCCTTCCCATGCTACAGGATGCTCTCTCAGTAAGCTTGACAATAGCTTTGCCTAAGTCAGTCGCAAGACACTTGATTTTCAGCCTAACTTACATCACAGCTTAGCCCAGCATCTATGACACACATGCTCAGGAAACTTACATTAACCCACAGTTGGGGTAAACAGTCTAATACGAATCTTATTCTATACTTATATAGAATATATATTCTATACAGTACTCAATAGCTCATGCAGTTTACTGAGTCCTATCCTGAAAGAGAAAAAAGATAATGGCTTTTCAGAAGGGTACCATCTTAAGCATGGAAAATCCCAATTGAATATCATTAAGTCAGGGAATCACCTAGAAATACAAACAGAAACATACCCCTCAAGCCCTTCCTTTTTCTTTCCACTCATGTCCATCCAGAGATGGCCTCAGATCATGTTGAAGGCTTGGAGTCATCTAAGAAAATGAGCCTAGAAGGCCAGAAACCTTAGAAAGGTATAATAGTCATAGGTATTCCACAACAGGACTGGAATGGATCTACAACTCTTAGTGCTGTTGGGATGGATGAACACAGAGATCCTGCAGAAATGGGGAGCAGGGGACACCCACTTATGGACAGAAGCCACTTTCCATCCCAACAGTTGTATCCCTGTATCTCCTCGAAGTGAGCTCGCTCAGAAGTTGGAATGGGTCTGGAGTTGCTGTGGGTTTGCACTGGGGCCATGAATGGTGCCAAAAGAGCAAGGGCTTCCAAGAGCCAAGCAGGTCAGGCGCCACCTCAGGAGACCCCTGTACAGAGCTGACGTAAAGCAGAAAGGACTGTGTAGTTACTGACTTTATGTGAACTAAATCTATCACAGGAATCAGAGGACTTGTTGAAAGTGTGAGAGAAGACATGTGGTATATCCAAGGTCCTCCTGTGCTGTTATTTTTTAAATATAATGGAATCACGAATAAATAGTATCCTGCTTATCAATAACACTCAATGCTTTCCAGAGCAGAGGCTTTCCACTACTTCCCCAGTGGTTGGATCCATTAGCTTCTCCATCTCCACTCTTCTGAGTCACAGCAAACAGGATTAGGAAAGGCAGGCGAGCCACAGAAAAATAATGCCAGGTGTCGGGGAAAAGGCTGGACTGCTTGTCACACGGACTCTCCTCTCCCTGAAATGTTTTATGATGATTATATAGAGCCATCCCTACGTCTAGGCCAGCCACTGGTCTACAACAAGGTCCTTCATACCAGCTCATTTCCCTTGGTTCAGCCTGGGTGTGTGTGTGTGTGTGTGTGTGTTTATTTATTTTTTTTTTTTGCTTTTTTTTTTAAATAAAACATTCTGTGACTTAACTATGTGGAGCTTGACTGTGTGTTATTTTAGTGCATGAGAATGCAAAGGTCTAGCTCTGCCTCCAGGGTCAATCTCCTGCTATGTCCCCCTCTATGCTTCATGTTGCAACCACTTGCTATTCGCCAGCCCCTTCCCTTCCTAGAACACATTATCCACAAGCACACCCTTCCTTCCATTGCCTTGCCACTCTTTCTATCTTTCTAATCTAAGTGTAGACATTACTGTTGTGGGGATCTGCATGACCCCTCATGAATGTCATGCCTTCTTTCTATGTGCTTCACAGAATTCTATAATTGACCCATCTCAGGTCCTTCTCACGGAATCCCTCTTCGCTTTCTAAGAAGCCATTTGATCAGGGATCTACAAACTAGGACCTGGAAGGCAGTCCAATTCCTATTCTATTTTTTGTGAATAAAGTTTTATTGACACCCAGACCGGCTCACTGGCTCATATAGCCTGTATGGTGATAACCATGCTTTAATGATAAGCTAGTTAGCTGCAACAGAGACCATCATCCTAAAAATCATAACATATTTGTCTTTGGTCCTGCCCCCTAAATGCTGAAACCTGGTATGGACTACAAACTTTCTGAGGATCTTGGGCACTATTTTATCTGCAGAACCTCCCATAGGGCCAGTACACAGCACACATTCAACACACAAGGAATAACTGAATGGACCAAGAATGAACAATATTGCTGGAAAAGGCCGCCTGCCTGGTCATCTGTTGAAAGGTAATTGTGAAGTCTCAACCTAGCCGTTAAAACCAAACTCCATGAAAGATGATTATATTAAACTATTTTTCAGGAGATGGAGACACAGATTGGAGGTAGAAAATATACTTAGCATAAGTCAAGGCCCTGGGTGCACTTCTCAGTACCCAAACATTTTTACCTAAACTATAAACAATTTGCTTCTCTCAGGTTCCTTAAATTCTAACTCATACTGGGACCAGTGTGAATTCTGAAGATAATCCCCCTAACTAAACAAGTTTTACAGACAGATAGCATTGGGATATCAAGTGCATTTACTTTAACCTTTAAAAACCCTACTCAGTTGTCCTACTTTAGAAGTTAAGGCTCTCTCTCCAGCTTGTTCCCCTCCCCCCACCCGGCCCTCTTCTTTGTCTATCTATCTGTCTCTCCATTTTCTCCCCTTTCCACGTGGTTATGGCTTTTCTTATCTATTTTCTCCTCTTTCTTTGTCTTTCTATCTCTTTGCTCTTTCTATTTTCTTAATAATAAAACATCAAAACTAAAAAAAAAAGAATTTAAGAAGGATTTTTTTTTAAACTGACCCCTCTTTTGTAGTGTTAAGGACAATGAACAGGTATGGACCTGAAATCCAGAAGGAGCTATTAAAATTGACTGTCATATAAATTTTGGAAATCCTCACGCTCAGTGGAACATTTTCTACCAATTGCAGGAATGGAAGCGATATCTCCCAAATGGCTACTGCAAAATGGAAATGTAAACAGATGTCTCTCTTTATCGCGTATTAGAAGGAAATACTTAAAAAACACTTAAGAGAAGATGGGGACTTGGTATGTGGGACGAATCACACAACTGTATCCCTGAAGGAAGATTCGTCAGGTGTTCCCAGCCGCACTGCAATGCCAGGTATCCCACAAGCTCGTGAGCTGGTGTATGGAACTGTGGAGAAGCACCACAGAGAGGCCCAGTGTTCCAGACAGAAATTAATGACTTGCTTACAATAAGCAAACCGACCCACCAGACGTTGTGCCTGAAGGGCTGAGTTAATTACGCTTTGTGAGTGACCACACTACATAATGAGAAAATATCACTCAGCAACCCCCAAGGAGAGCAGCACATTGGGGTGTAAATTAAGGACACGAAAGATGACAAGCACAGCCAGGCAATCTTCAGGATGCCAGGGGACAAATACATGGAAAGTTAACGTTGACGATCACCCTAATCTCAAGGGACTGCTTTACTCATTTGACGTCTGTCTATGGTGCTATTTTTTTGCTTGAGCCAGGAACCCAGTACATTTTCTCAATTCCCTTTTCGCCCTCGATAAAGAAGATGGAAACAAACGACCAAACAGTGGCAACCACTGAAGGAAAGCCCCCATGCATGGCGGAGCTGGGTAGAAATGCCGAGAACCACTCTGGGCACCCAGGAATAAATGTACCAACAGGCCAAGACCAAAAAAAAAAAAAAAGCTTTGGATTAATCACCCAAATTGTGTTTATTAAGCAATTTACGGCTCAGGGTGGTCACCAGACACTGTACAAAGGGATTTTATTGTTATAGAAAAGTACAAGAGAGCACCAAAGGCGATTCATAAACATGTGGCTATTCGGACACAACTCACATCACGTACCCTGTATTCACCATTCTCGAAAAGTTGGGAGGAAAAGGCTCAGGCTACCTAACATCTTACAACGTAAAGAATGGTTCCAGTTTTTTTGTTTTTTGTTTTTTTAAAACCATATCTGACTTGGGAGCAAAGAATCTATAAATATAACTCTTTGAGTACAGAGGATTTTCAGAATTTCATCTCCCCTGTTCTCATGAATATGTTCAGAAAAATATGACAATCTTCTTAGCAGCCATATCTGAGGAACGTTCATAATCTCAGCAAACTAGACATTTATCTTGAAGGCATTAACTCCATCGTCTTCCCAACCCAAAAAGCAGTGTCTGGCAAGAAGGATGTAAAAGGAAGCAGACAATGTGCTTGGAGCTTGCAGCAGGGCCTTCTCACATTCTCAAAAGGCATCCCAGGACTCGGCAAGATCCGGGCTGACATTAGAGTCTTAACTTTTTTCTTTAATCATAAATAAATAAATAAATAAATAAATAAATAAATAAATAAAATCATTTTGCTCCAAAAGCTGACAGGCAAGCCTTTAAAAACGGACTTAAGCCAGGCAGTGGTGGCGCACGCCTTTAATTTCAGCACTTGGGAGGCAGAGGCAGGCGTATTTCTGATTTTGAGGCCAGTCTGGTCTACAAAGTGAGTTCCAGGACAGCCAGGGCTATACAGAGAAACCCTGTCTCAAAAAACCAAAAAAAACTTAAAAAATAAACAGTTGGATCATTAATACTACTGAAATTCAAAGGCCAAAGGCCAAATGGACATTCAAAGTAAATGGGGAGAAAATATTCATCTAAAATATGAGCAATCTTATCGGCTTTTGCCCTAGTACTAAGAATGTTCCAAGACCCATAGATTTATTTGAAAATGAATAGTTAAATCCATCACATTCTGGATCTGCAGTTATGCAATATACCAAGAAAGTAAAATGCCCCATCACATATGCAAAAATAGAAATCCCTTCTACAAAACCTTTTTTCTCAGCTTCAGAACAGACCTAACAAAAAGGAAAAACAGGCTAAGCATATCCACCAGGTGGCGCTCTAACAGGAAGGCACTTCCCCCAGAATATGCCTGCAGAGGGCACAGAGGGCATGCTCTGGTGGACATTGTGTCAATCCTCCTGGGTGCCCTTCACAACCCCCTTGCAGCAAACAGGAAGGACTCCACCTAACCAGCCAGCAAAGCAGTCATTCTCCAGATAAGACTTCTCAGCTTGGTCAACAATGGTATCATTTTTTTTTTAATAAATTATACTGGGCCCAAATGCTGGCTTCTTTTCTCTGCAAGGCAACCCCTCTACAGCTCAACTGCCAGTCTTGAATAAGGACCAGAATCAAGTATCAAGACTCCCAAATGCTAAACCCACCCTGTTCCTGTCCTGGTTCTCCTTACCTCCTACACGGAGCAGAGGCTCATGGGAGAGAACAGGACCTACGGCAGCATTGCTACCCACCCCATGTGTGTGAAGGAGTATGAGGTATGAACTGAAAGGCTTTGCTGTCGCTGTGGCTTTTCAGTTAAATGCAAGAAGTCACCCAGTGGGAACTGTATTCTACAAAGTTTGTGCTTCAGGAAAAATCTGGTGTATAAATGTTCAATTTCAAAACCTGACAGCTAACTGAAGAGATGACAGGGATGGGAGTCTGCAAGGCAAAGGCTCCAGTGGAGGGGGGGAGCTGGGCTGGACCAGGGGCCAGAGCACCGTGCATGCAGGAGTTAGGCAGACAGAGCGTTCCAGCGATAAGCAATATAGACCAGTACTATAAGGAGAACATGGATAAGACAGAAGCCTATAAGGTCCCTGGAGCGGAGGGCAGAAGTTGATTGTGGGGGTTTCTCCCCGAGTGCCAGCAGAGTGTCAACAGTCTTTCGAATGTGACGAAAATCCAACTGCAGGATGTCATACGGAGAGCACAGGTCGGCCTAATCCGAGGGCAGCCATTAGAACAGAAAGAGACAGTGCATACAATTAACACCACACGGAAGAACAACTGGAAAGAAGCACACATTTTTGGTTACTAGCAAATAGCAGGAGCCAACCCTTATTTCAAGTTCTTAAGACCGGGACAAAAGTGGAATCCCCAGTGTGCCCTATGTAAACTGGACAGGAACCTCTGTCCACGGTCACACCGCGCCACGGCATCCTTGCAGTGTGCACGCCCCTCGGCACAAAAGTGTGAGCCAGTCATGCTAGGGCTTAAACATTATTAAGGG
Organism: Tokudaia tokunoshimensis; assembly: GCA_036184795.1. Taxonomy (NCBI): domain Eukaryota; kingdom Metazoa; phylum Chordata; class Mammalia; order Rodentia; family Muridae; genus Tokudaia; species Tokudaia tokunoshimensis. Next base: position 51,115,020 of record BTHU01000011.1, on the reverse strand, counting down.
AAAAGTACAAAAATCTAAAGCTGAATCTTTAATCCTTTTTATCTTTTTATGTGGAATCGGGGGTTTCATGGTATAGTTTGGAATGGCCTAAAATTCAAGAGCCTCCAGATTTGGCCTTTGGAGACCTGGGATTACATAACAGAAGAGTCTAAAGGAGGCCTCTGAGATGTGCAGTATGAAAGCCTGGCACAGAATAGGTTATTATCTAAAGCCCCTCACCACTCTTCAAGAACGTCAGGATGCCTTTGCCTCCACATTTTATCCCCTCTTATGTAGTGCTTGTGTGTCATAATTATATGTTGAGACTTCTGGGCAGCCCGCAGAGCCCACTGCTAGCAGGATTCCACTTCCAGGATTTTAAGTCATGAGGCTCAAAATTAACAGGAATTATAACTGATTTGTCAGTAAGAAAGAAAAGTTGCATTTTGCTTTCAACTTAAAACAAAGATTGATGATATCTGTGACATATTTCACAAATACAATTTCCAAGTGAGCAAAGCATTTAAAATGCATATTATATGTATGTATGTATATATACATATACATATATATTTAAATACCTTACTGGAGTATTAGCTTTTTATTGTACCTTCCTTATTAAGCACAGCAATCTCAAATGAAAGGCTATTCTGAGTCATGGGCTCATCTTTCCTGTATCCTTTGGGTTCAGCCTGATACCCTCAGGTAAGATACCAGGTGGGCTGATGATAATGGAAATCCTTTATGATGGTAGAAATGCTCTTAACAAAAGATAATTTAAAGATTTATTTGTGTGTGTACACAAATGCACACACACACACACACACACACACACACACACGCAGAGACAAGAAGAGGGTGGCAGATGCTTGGAGTAGAAGGTAGACTGTTGTGGCTTAGATGCTGGGAACACAACTCAGGCTCTCCTGAAGAGCAGCAAGTGCTCTTAACCAACAAAAGATATTTTAAGATTAACAAATCATGTTAAATTTAGCCAATCTCACACATTTCCACAGTAGATCTCAGAGAACCAAGATACCATTGTTAAGAGACCTTCCAAGAATTAAAACAGCCACATGTAACCTGGATCTTACTGGGGGGGGGGGGGAAAGATGCTGGCCAAGGATTTATAGATGGGAAACAGCTCCTTCCCACAGAGAAGGTTTCTACTGCAGGAAGAACTTTCTAGGGCCATGCTGTACTTGACCAGTAAATACTTAGAAAATCAGACTTAAGAGACTTAAACACAAACTGAAATGCAACTTTCTCAGGCTGTTTCCAGGATAGAAGCTAGCCACTTTGCCAGGGCAGGGGCCACTCACTTATCATTCCAGTCCTGGAGAGGCTGAGTTTGGGGCCAGCCCCGGGTTTGACAAGACTGTCAAAGCCAGGCAGTGGTGGAGCAAGCCTTTAGTCCCAGCACTTGGGAGGCAGAGGCAGGTGGATTTCTGAGTTCAAGTCCAGCCTGGTCTACAGAGTGAGTTCCAGGACAGCCAGGGCTACACAGAGAAAACCTGTCTCGAAAGCCAACCAACCAACCAAACAAACAAAAAACAGACTGTCAAAAAACAAAACCATATAAAGGCCAAGCAATAACACGAAGCAACACCACCAGTCAGCTCTGTAGTAGCACTGCAGGGCTAAGGCCATTTAGGGGTATTTTTTCAGGTGAGGTGGGCACTCTCAGAAGTCTACCTCTGGGGAAGTAAAGGACTCAGACCAACCCTTTCACTGAAGAAAACAATCTCATTATGTCATAGAAGCTGGGCTTAATTAAATCAGATAAGCACAGAGTTTCATCAGGTTAAAGTCGTTTAAGTTAAATTATGACCTCTAAGGGGGAAAAAAAAAATAATCAGGTCTAACTAAGCTGGTTTTGAGGCAAATGACGGTGGAATGTGTTGGGCTGAGACCAAGTCTCTAACTCAGTTCCACAGCATGTATCCAACAGCCTGCAGCTCTAGTCCTCAAAGTGATGCTAACCATGAAGGAAATCCTGAGAGAACTGGGGTTTCCTGAGGTTATAACACTCTTTTATTGCTGAGAATTAAATCAGAAAAAAAAAAAAACACTAAAGCAGGAGATTTGCAGAGACTACACGCCCTCGTTTTCTTACAAAATACTCGTAATGACTGAAAACATTTGCAAAACAGTTAATTCACTCAGAACTCATCTGAGGCAAATGTTGATTTAATTTCCCACTATAAGAGAAAAAAATCACAACCAGCAGAATCTAAGAAATAAGCTTAGATTAAACACAAGTATGTGACTGAAATTGCTAGCAAGGGTTGACTCAGACTCTCCAAAGATGGGCTGCCTCACAGAAGAGAGACAGATCTGGCAGTAGGCCTAGTTTTCACAGACAATCTGGATGTCTGCCTGTCTAAAAAAAAAAAAAAGTGATTTCTTTTTCCTTTGAGGCAGAGTCTCACTGCATAGCTTCGACTAGCCTGGAAATCACTACGTATACTAGACAGGTCTGCAAACCAGAGCTCTCTGCCTGTCTCTGCCTCCTGAGTCAGTACCACCAGCTAAGTTATTTATGAATGTTCTTTTGCTATATGTTAGCTTATGTGATATATATATGTATATATATATATACACACATACACACACATACATACATACATACATACATATATGTGAGTGCGTGTGTATATAAAATATGGGCTTTGGTCATATTTACTCTTCTAGCTAGCCCCTTTTTTCCACCCAAAGTGCCTACTCCACCTACTTCCACATTTATGATTATTATCACTATTATTATTATTATTACCAAGACTCTGTATACAGGAAGTAGCATCTGTCATTCGGAGTCTGGCTTATTTATGAAATGACGATCACCAATCCCATCCATTTCCCTGCACAGCAACATCAAATTGTTCTAAGGCAAAGAGTATGGGGCAGACGGTTCACATTTTCCTCGACCACTGTCTCTGATGGGCACTGAGACTGACCTCAAGCTTGCCTACTGGAGCCTACAGTGCTCCCACTGATGTATGGGTATCTCTGTGTGATGCTGGCCTGGATTCCTTCAAGTGTGTACCCAGGAACAGCATAGCTGGGTAGCGCGGACACTTTCCAGGTTTCTGAGGACCTGCCATCTCGACTCTCACAGTTGCTGCTGTAACCACCATTTCCGCTCTCACTGGGATCTTTGCTCATTTGGCTTTATTCTTAATGACAGCTACTATGACAGCGATGGCTTTGCTTTAAAAGTCCCTTAAGGGCTAAGGACCAATAAACATGTTTTCCAGGTATCGATTAGCCACATGTATTTCTGAGCATGACCTCCTCCCCTCCACTCATGTGCCTATTCCTTCATTCACAGAGCCTCTTTCTCCTTTAGCGTTCTGTTGTCGGTAGAGTTCTTTCCATATTCTGGCTATTAACCTCTGTCGGCTGAGCTGTTAGCAAAGGCTTTCTGTACTTCCTTGTCTGTGAAGGACTCTCTAATCGGACAAAATCATATTGGCCAGTTGTTGCTGTCAATCTGTTCCTCTGTCTCTTTCTGTGCCTGCAGATCAGGATGCAGCTCTCAACCACTTCTCATGTGCTCCACCATGATGCACGAAATCTCTGAAACTGTAAGTCCCCAACTAAACGCTTTCCCTTGTAAGAGCTGCCTTGGTCACGGTGCCTCTTCACAGCAATACAACAGCGTTTATTACAGCAACAGAAAGAAACTAGGACAGAAAAATGGTACCCAAGAGAGGGTCTGCTGTGATGGCCCTACCCATGAGGCCTGGGTTGTTTTGAGGAAGGAAGGTAGAGGGTTTTGACGCTTTGGCTAGAAAAGTCATTGAGTGCTCACAGTTCAATAACCCACTTTGGGGACATGGAAGATGAAGTTAAGAACATTGCTGACAATGGAGGCCTGAAGGATGTTTCAGAAGAAGTCTGGAATTCCCTCAAAGGCTAGCAGGGCTGGTCCTACGATATTTCAAGTTAAGCATCTGCGGTGTCTCATCAGCTGTGATCAATAAGATACTAGCCCTACTGAAGTAAGAGATTTGCTTTCCTGGGACAACCAATTCTGGTTAGTTAGGGTTGAGCAATCATCTGTGACTGACTTCACCACAGGGGTGAAGTCTTCTGGGAAGTGCTATTCAGGGTCAGCACACAGAAGCCGTGGTCCAGTCCAGGGGCCAAGGCTGCACACCAGTTTGGCAGCAGAACTTGGTAAATAATGTGTAAGAGTCTCCTGTTTGGTCCTGGATTTGAAGGAATGAAGGTGTCAGGGAGAGCGGCTGAGGCTTGACACTGTGGGGCAGGGACAGGGTCTCCCTGAAAAGTGACCAGGAGAGGTCAAGGGTGAAGATGCAGCCTCGGTGGCAGTGACAACTCCAAGATTGGAGGGCTCACGGAAGGAATTCGAAGCTTGTCATCAAGAGAGGCCACTAGGGAAGGTGCAGCCTCAACTGCAGTGGAAACCCTGGGATATCAGAGGGGCTGGACAAGATGACTGCCAAGGACAGTGGCAGGTGTGGAATGAAGCCACTCTGAGCCCGAGACAGACTGTATGCACCATGACGGGAGGAGCCAGAGAAGTGGGGTCACTGAGCCCTGGAGACCAGAAGATCCTAAGTAAGTCCCATACTGTACACTGAGCTTTTTATATAGATTTTGGGTTTTGATCTTATTGTAACTGTGCTCCAGTTTTTCCTTTCAGAATTTTAAAAAAAAATGCACATAGCTTACTTCAGATTTTACAAGATCCCACAGTTAAAGGATTTTGTATTTTTTTTTAAAAAAATTGACATTTAAAGTAAATTTTGTTTTATTTTGTTGTTGTTGTTTTAGTTTTGTCTTGTTTGGTTTTGAGACAGGATCAATCTATATAGCCCTGGCTGGCCTGGAACTTGTTATATAGACCAAACTCACAGACATATGCAGGCTTCTGGCTGCTAAATGCTGGGATGAAAGGCATGTACCACCATGCCTGTCAAAGTGTTGAAAAATTTAAAGATTATGGGAGTTTTAAAGTTGTTCTATGTTTTATCCTGTGATATTAGCATGAGATCTGGGGGACAAGGGAAGGTTGCATGCTTCTATGTCAAGTTGACATGGGTAGACTTAGAGTGGCTTCTAAGTCTACTTGGAAAGAAGCAACCTCAATCAAGGAATTGCCTCTATCCGACTTGCCTGTGGGTATGTCTGTGGGGCATTTTCTTGACTGTTAATTGCTGTATTGGGGCCCAGTCCACTGTGAATGTTATTATCCTTGGAGACATGGGCCTATGTCATAGAAGAGGCTGAGCAAGCCAGTAAGCAATGTTCTGTCAGAGCAACAGTTCTCAACCTGTGGGTCAAGACCCCTTTGGGGTCAACCTTTTCATAGGGGTCACCTATGATCACTGGGAAACACAGATATTTACATTATGACTCAGAACTGTAGCAAAATTACAGTTATGAAAGTAACTTTATGGTTGGGGGTCACCACAGCATGAGGAACTGTTAAAGGGCTGCAGGGTTAAGAAGGTTGAGAACCACTTCTCCACAGCCCCTGTTTCAGTTCCTGCCCTCTATTCCTTCTGTGACAGACCATTACGTGGGAGCTATAGGAGGAAACAGACGCCTTCTTCCCCAGGACGCTTTTGGTCACCGTGTTCATCACAGCAACAGAAACTCTGCTGGGGCACTACTGGTACCATAGAGTCTACATTCTAAGAGCTAATCAGGTCCAGGCAGACGTTCTACTTAGAAAATGGTAATGTGCTTAAACATAATCTAACCTCAAAAGTCAACACACATATTTCTATTGAAAACACCACAGAACAGTGTGTTGATAATCGCTCTAGAAACGTATAACCCAACCTCAGAGACCAGGTACAGTCTGCTGGGATGAAGACAGATGGGAGGGTTTCTAAGTCTCTCCAAATATACAATAATCACCAATTTTATGGATTTAGAGGGCAGCTCTAATATTGTCAAGTTAATTTATCTACATATGCAATTGGACTGTTACTAGAAATTGGGTCTCTGTTGTAAAACTTTCCTCTATGCTTAAGTCATTGCCAACAACAACAAAAAAAGGAGCCAGCTATCTTCTAAAAAAAGAAGAAAAAAAAAAAACCCTAAATGTATATACCTGAAATAAAATACAATGTCCTTATATTTAAAAGTAAAAAGCTGCTTTTAAGATGATTTCTTTTCAGCTATGCATAGAGACAGGTTGGAAGGCTACCTACTGGCTGGAGGCAGGAATGAAGCACACACCAGGGAAAGGATGCTCACATGCAAGGGAATCTAGCCTATCAAAGAAGCCACGTGTGCAGGAAGGCTCCAGCATTCTGTCGGGAGCGGGCTTAAGGCATCCACATGAGCTTCTCACCCACACCCTCTACTATTCATCCAGTGAGTTGAAATGCTGCCTTACCACACCCCACACAGACACATTTCCTGGATAATCAACAGCCCACAAGCTGGTTCTGGGGATCAACTATTCAACCATACATAAAGATTTCACAAACACTGACCAACTTTGGGGCAAATATCAAAGATTGTACTGGTGGAGACTTCTGAAAAATGGAATAAACTATAAAAGTAAGAACAATTTTAAAAACTGTTCCCATCCCGTCCACAGACTTTGCAGGCAATCACTTAACTGAATGTGCTCAGTTCTTGCACATACCACTGTGTACCTGATAAACTGTACAATCGGTTTACGCTGACTTTAGGCTATAGTTCCAAACCATGATTCTCCCACAGAACGGAACTAATGCAATCTTAGAGAACAGATGGACTTCAGGTCATGCCCCTGAGGGAAACATTGCCTCATACATTTGTGAGATGAAAATGTTCTGTGGTGCCTCAAGCAGGAAGACTTGCTAACCACCTTCCAATTGGAGAGTTCTGGTTTTCCATTCATGTATGCCTTCCTTGCTGAAAATCACTTACGGCATTAAAAATAACTAAGTATAGTCAAGTGGGTCATGGGATTCTATACATGTTACTCACTTGCCTTCACTCTTCTTGAGAATTATAAGTTGCCTACACTGTTAGACGCACCACAGCAGGGACATTAACTGAGAAATTCTGATGTTTTTCTCTTTTTATGGTAATTTGATTTCCCTTCCTTCCTTCTTGTTCTCACAGGAAGTGAGTAAGGGCACTCACATCCCATTTGTCCCAGGGTAACCCAGGAGACAGTGACAAGGATGCTCCTTCATAATTCATGAGGGCTTTCCAGGGCAGATGCAAGTCATTTACCACATGAAATTGGCTTGAAGGGTTCTGATTCACAGTGGGTGCCCCCACTAGCCCACGGTAGAATCGAATTATCAGGAAAGCTGTATTTTCACAAATATCTGAAGCCAAGATGTTTGTGCAATATTCAAACACACACAAACAAGACAGACACATGAATGAACAGAGTTGAAAGCAGAAGAGATTGCCAAGACATTGTGGCTGGTATATAAAAATTAGATTTTGTTTCTCAAAAGCAGAATTGGTAAATTTCTATTCATTGACACAGCTTGGTGTCAGAACACTATTCTCCCTTTTCTCAAACAACACTGGAATCCCTCTCCTAACCTTCCCCTTAGCCAAAATAAGAAGGAGAAAAAGAAACGAAAATAGGGGCGTGGGTAGGAAGACGGGGTGCTGGGTGGACTTAAATAACCTTGTGCAGTATACTTTGAAATGTGATTCATGAGCTCAGAGTCTCTCAGAAGAGGGTTTTTGGTTTTTTGTTTAACTATTTGCTTTTTAAGTTACTTTATCTTTATCATTAAGAAACAAAGAAGCCATAAGAAATACAACTTCTCATTTCTATTCACCATAGCGATAAAGATCGTCTTAATTTGTGCAGCTGCTGCCTAAATCCTGGAGTCGTTTTATCTTGAATTAAATAGGGAAGTCTTTGAAAGCTCCAAGTTACCCATCTGAGGAGGCCAGTGGGACAAGGTCTAGGACAGGAAAAAAGTAAACTGTATAATTAGGCAGGCTACAGAAGACTGCCAAGTAGGCTTAGAGTAGACTGCAGGATGACATTGAAAATGTCAGTAGTTAGCACATTACACAGGCACATGTGTCATTATCACTAACAATAACAAACAATCATTGTATTTTTAATGAACATTAGTTTGATTCATATCTTAAAATACATCTACTGGGAATGAAATCCAGCAATTAATGGGTTTTGCAAAACAGCCAGGGCTAAGGAAGCCACTCCTTTCTGATCTGCTCCTCTTAGCTACTCCGTAATTCACTGATATTAGCACATTTCTCTATCAGCTTTGGAATTTCACACGTCATAACATTAAATGATTTCCCCCTTGTCCTTAGAACTGAACAGGCATGTAAGGCCACTTTAGTTATACTGCAATAGAACAGTTTCAGTTTAGAAACTCTATGTTACTTATTTGAAGGTATCTCTTGAAACTAAAAAAGATATAAAACAAACAAACAAAAAGATTTCTATTCAATGGTTCAAACAGCTAGACTGACGTTTTTTATCAAAACGTGGCCATTTGAACTAAGTCTGGTGTTACCTCGGGAACGCCAAGTTTTCTGCAGGCTTCCAGGAAGTTTTCCACATTCCTCCGGCACTTGGCCATGCTGAGTTTGGGCTAAAAATGGAAACATACAGAAGCAACATATTACTAAGATAAAAAGTTATCTAGAAACATCCATCTAGAGACAAAAAAATTAATATTGTGGGTCATATTCTTGGGGTCTACATATGCACAAGTTAGAATGCTGTTTAGATACACACAAGCATGTAACATTGATATCCTGACATATATGTATGCTAGGTTTTCTGCTCACGTGTCTAAGTATCTGTATGAGTACACACAAAACATACACAGATTTCTATGGGACCACACAGTTAGATAGCCCGTTTTAGTTCACTTAAAAATATACCATAGACAACACCTTTCTCCCACAACTATTGTATTTTGATACAAAAGTTAAAATCCATGAGGCTAATTGTCTCCTCACCCAAACGAAAACAAAAAAACAAAAAACAAAAACCACTAAAAATAGTAGATTTGACGCAAAGCTTCCAACTGCTGCACAGACCCTCACTTCAAGTGACCTGGAAAGGGTAGAAGGGTAACAGGTCCAGTTGATTTATGCAGGAAAATTCTTTGATGGTAAATTTTAAACACTTCTGCCAATTGTTTAATATTCCACCATTAATTTCCTTAAAGAGGAAAACAAGAAGTATGGCTGGCCCAAATTCTCCAAGGGAAAAGCTGTGTTTAATAATGAGGTTGATGATAATTAAATAATAGGGATAATAAAGACTTTATGGTGTTAATAGCAGGAAGTGACCATGTAAGAGTGAACTGATGTGGGACTCGTGAAATGGAAGACCAGAACAATAAATGCTTGCAGTAAGACAGCCAGGACAGGTACCCTCAGCATTATGGCTGGAGCAGACGTAACTGTACTGACTGGCTGTTCTATCACATGCTGCATTTGGTGCTGAATGCACAACAGTGGTACCAAGATATATGACCTTGGGCCTCATAGCTCTAGTGTAGCTAGAAACAATGAGCTCAAAGAGGGTACAGTGTGACATATGATAGTTGTAACTGGTGATGAGTTTGCAGTGAGGGAAAATACAAAGAAACCAAATTCTCATGGGTCAGAGCGGGAACTGTGGAGGGCAGCGTGACGGGCACCCCTGGTCCAGCCAGGCTCTAGGGCTGGCAAGATGGCTTAGTAGGTAAAGATGACTACTGCCAAGCCTGGGACCTGATTCAACTCCAGGACCCATACAGATGGGAGAAGAGGACCAACATCTTTAAAATATTCTCTGACCTCTGCACCCCCACAGAGCAAGTGTGCTTGCACGTGCACACACACACACACACACACACACACATACACACACACACACACACACACACACACACACACACACGCACAAGCACGAAAACATGCACAGAGAGAGAGAGAGAGGGAACTTTAAAAACAAAAACACTTCAAGAAGCTTACAGGATAATTTCTGGTAGGTGGTCATTTAAAAGTTTTAACATAAAGGTAAAAAGGATGTTCAGGAAGGATCTGATGATAGACAATTTAGGTTTTCACAGATTTTAAACATTACTATATAGCATATAGGAGAACAGAATTAAAAGCACAAATGTATGGAGCACATTAATGGTAATGGCAGAAGGATGCTGTCTGCGGACGGCAGGAAAGGAATGATCCTTTTTTCCTGTTTTCTGCTATTTTATCCTGCCAAGCACTGTGTCCTGTATTTTTCCAATTAAAAAATCATTAAAATGAAGAATTTTTTAAAAGAATGATCTTTTCCTGGAACATAAATAAAACCATAAGTGTTCGTGATTCTTACTGTCTCCTGACACTTTACAAGGTGGCAGTGCACATTCCATTTGGAGGCCAGGGAATCCAGGACCTCTCATTTAAACTGGGCACAAGAATTCACAGTTTGGCATCCAGCTCACCCAAGCTGGGGGGCTAAGAGAGGACACAAGTTCAGTTCCTAGCACCCACGTAAGACCTACAAGTCCAGCTCTAGGGGACCCAGTGCCCTCTTCTGCATCCTCACACATCTGAGCTTATGTGCACATACCCACACACAGAATTTAAAAATACACACAAATCTAGCCAGACAGTGGTTGCGCACACTCTTAATCCCAGCATTCTGGAGGCAGAGAGGCAGGCAGATCTCTCTGAGTTCAAGGTCAGTCTGGTCTACAAAGCAAGTTCCAAGACAGCCAAGACTACATAGAGAAACCCTGCTGGAAGGAAGGAAGGAAGGAAGGAGGGAGGGAAGGAAGGAAGGAAGGAAGGAAGGAAGGAAGGAAGGAAGGAAGGAAGGAAGGAAGGAAATTAATTAAATCTTTAGACCGTTACACTGTGTTGAAAGATAGAATTCACTGTCCTACATTGAAGTTGCTAGAGAAACATTTCAAAGAGAAGCAACATTGCCCACCATCATATTTCGGAGAAAAAAAATAGGATTTTTTTTGAAAGAAAAAAATCAGTGTTAATATTATAGAAAAGAAACTGAGACCATTAGCTAATCCTTCTGCTGTCAGAAGAATTAAATCAGGATAAAAAAAAAAAAGACCTAGAGAGAGTCCCCGAGGAGGGAGGGCAGGGACTTCACACAAGTGGTCACCGGACACACTGATTACATGGTCAAACAGTCTCTTGAGATAAGTGGCTTCGCTATATATAAACACCGACAGTAGCAGCGGCTCACATTTAAGTGTCCCGTCTCTCCTGTACCTCATTTCATCTTTTCAAGAGCAGCTCTATTTCAGAGAAGGGCGTATCAAGCTAAAGACAGGAAGGATGCAACTTGCCCAAAGCCTTTAGACACAGATCTGGAATCTCAATCTGACCTCGTGTCTCAGCACCTAAGCTCTTCAGCTTTCCCTGATGCACCAAATCTGTTACATAAACTTTTTGTGCTCTTGTCTATGTAACCCTATATGGGCTTCAAAGACAAGACTGTCTCTGATTCCTCCAGCCTTGCACACCGGATCACAACCTGCCCCCGTGGTGTTTTCACCTGTCCAGGGCTCTGTGGCATCTAGGACAAGGGTCAGGGCTAAGATAAAGCTCAGTGGGAAAGCAAAGGCCCTGGGTTTGATCGATAGGAGAGAATGAGGGGAAAGAGGATGGGAAGGAAGAAGAACCAGCTGAGTGACGCCCTAATTGGTAGGTCATTAAGGACGCTGTATACACTTGTCTATCTTCGTAAGTTACTCTAAAATCCCCAATTGTCTTAGTCAGGGTTTCTGTTCCTGCACAAACATCATGACCAAGAAGCAAGTTGGGGAGGAAAGGGTTTATTCAGCTTACATTTCCACACTGCTGTTCATCACCAAAGGAGGTCAGAACTAGAACTCAAGCAGGTCAGGAAGCAGGAACTGATGCAGAGGCCATGGAGGGATGTTTCTTACTGGCTTACTTCCCCTGGCTTGCTCAGCCTGCTCTCTTATAGAACCCAAGACTACCAGCCCAGGGATGGCACCACCACAATCGGCCCTCCCCCCTTGATCACTAATTGAGAAAATGCCCCACAGCTGGATCTCATGGAGGCATTTCCTCAACTGAAGCTCCTTTCTCTAATAACTCCAGCCTGTGTCAAGCTAACACACAAAACCAGCCAGTACACCACCAATGAACAAGAAAGAGAAGAGACCCCGACCAGCAACAGGAAAGCTGAGGCAGGAGGATTACAAGCCCAGGGCCAGCTCTTGTGATGACAAAGACTCTACTGAGAAGAAGAGCACGAAAGAGTCCACCTAGAAATAGCCCTCAGCCAGACGGCCTTCTCCAGAGACCTGGCTGTTTAAACCCCCCTTTGTGAGGGTCGAATCTCTGTGCTATATGGCCTTTAACCCAGCATGTCAATCAGTAACTTCTTTAAACTCCACACCTGAGATAGTTACTTTTCTGCCTTTCTCATACTTGTTTGAAAATGGTGTCCCTTTAGTGAAAATGCCGCTTCCTCGGACTCCCTGCTTTGCTCTGTTCTTCTAGTTGTGTGGGGTCCAATGGAAACGGTCCAGGAAGTCAGGCTCCTGGAGACCCCACTGGCATCTTTAACCAACAACTCTGTACAAACAGAACCCATTTTACGCCTGTTTCCCTCTATCTGTACTTACAACGGCCGGCGAGGGGACATGGATGCTGGCGACAGACCGCGGACGGACGTGGTTGGCCAGGTGGCAGAGCACAACACCATCCATGAGTGCCGCCCCCAGGTCTTCATGTAGGGTCACCTTCAGCCTCATCTCGATGCTCTGGGGATGGGAAGCAGAAAGAGCCAGTTGCTACGGGCAACGAAGCAAGTGTTAAATACACCTGTACACGTACATATGAACCCAAGCGCTGTTCTCAGAGAGGGGACAAGCCTAAGAATGTCTGAAGGTAGGGAGATAGTTCTATGGAGGTGGGGAGATGGTTCTATGGGGAAAGTGTTTGCAAGGATGCCAGTTTGATACCAGAACCCAAAGAGTCCAGCATGGTAGTGTCTGCCTGTAATCCCAGCCCCTGGGCAAGTGAATTCTAGAGGACCCTGACGCTTGCTAGGCAGCCAGAATTGTCTAGTCAGCAAGGCCCAGGCCAGTGAGAGAGAGAGAGACCCTGCACCAAAATCGAAAACGTACATAATACCTCAGGTTATCTCTTTTCCTCCACATACATGTGCATATTCACACACACACACACATACATGCTCACTCTCACACACATACATGCACACCTCAGATACAGATGGAAAATACTCATGTTAATTAAATATTTTCAAGTATTTAAAAAAAAAAAACCCTCTGTATAAAGGCAGCTTCAGTTGTGTTGAAATGTTTGAATTAAAAACTGCAGAACGGAAACTGGGATTGCGCACAAGGCTGCCAGGCCAGCTTTTCTTACACGCAGAGCACTGTGTGGCTTCTGAACATCACTCTCAGGCACACGCCACACCCCAGTACCTCTCGAAGCTGCTCCACCAGCTCCTTCTCTTCTCTCAGTTGCTCCATCTTCCTCCGAATTGTAAACTGTGGGTCTATAGATTCCAAGTTTCTCTGAGGTCTTAGAAACACTGCAACAGACATGGAAAAAGAGATCAACCTGTGTTACTATACAGGGCTATTTCTATTTCAGGTAAACAAATGATTGACTTATCCCAGACTGTTGATCATTCACTGACACAGGGAAATTTCAGATTCATAGCAAGAGTTAGGTGTGAATGCTCTAAGGGAAACACTCTCCTGAGTTATTCTAGGTTGTATGCACTGCAGGACTGGGTTTGAGTTGACAATAAACTGAATTGAGGGATGGGTCTCATCGGGGTGGAGATGAGATTATGCTGTCACTCTCTCATGTTCAGTGTTACCTTCTGTTCTAATCGATATTCTAATCATATGCTTTCTCTTTCTTTAAATGTAAGTAATTTTGATCAAATAAGGAGATATTAGAATCAGTGCCATGTGGAACCACATATTCTGTCTTCTGTCCCATCACCAGCCAGGTGTTCAAACAATCAGTTCTTTGCAGATGAGCACAGGTGACCATCTAAAAGGTGACTTCATCACCACTGGCTTGAGGACCTTAGGCTTCCTACAAAGCAGTGATTGAAAACAGTGCTTTGTCTGAAGGAATTAAGAAAATACGTACTCTACAAAGATAAGTCAGCAGTTAAAAACAATGTCTGCTCCTCCAGAGGACCCAGGTTCAATTCCCAGCACCTACATGGTAGCTCACAATTATCTTTAACTCCAGTTCCAGAGAAGCTGACACTCTCTTTTAGCTTCTGAGGGTAACAGGGATACACATGGCTATCAGACACATGTGTAGACAAAACATCAATATGCAGAAAATAAAAATAAATGAAGCTCTTTTTAAGCTCAACCCAGCACTGTACACAACAGGACAGAACAAATGAACAATGGGGAAAAGCTCACAAAAATCATATGCTCTAAACTTCTAGGTGGTAACATCAATTGGGATGATTAAAACATATTCTACATGTGGCTTTGCATCATCTTTGCACCTGTGGGAGCATGCCAGGAACAGGATGTCTAAAATCTAAGCATAGTCGGAAGGCTGTGTTTGCATGGACATTTTTGCTGGTTGTAAGGGAGGTCTCAGTAACTAATGAGAGCATAGCTCTTCTTAAAGTTGAAGGGGTGTGTGCCGGAGATGAAACTGAAGTCTCCTTAGGTATATAGATGTACTTAGGTATATAGAGCAAAACACAATCCAAGGACTCCCAGAGGCAAACTAAACAAAACCAGAATTATCTGGCCCAAGGAAACAGTGGTTTCTCAAACAATCTCTTTGCAAAGGGCAAAGGACACAAAATCTGTGTGATGCTACACCCCACAGATGTAAGCTAATGAAAATTAAACAAATAAGAGTAGATTTACAGTCTTATAAAGATATTCTACATGTAAAGAATGATTTTAGAAGCTGGGCATGGAGGCACACACCTTTTATCCCAGCACTTGGAAGGCAGAGGCAGATGGATCTCTGTGAGTTAATGACCAAGTTGGTCTACACAGTGAATCATAAGTCAGTCAGCACTAGAGAGTGAGGCTCTGCCTCAAAAAACGAAGGGTGCATGTGCTGATTTTAGCAGAAGTCTTATTAAGTTTTTCTTACTAGAGATTTTTTAGTTTGAAGACACAAGGCTGTTGGGGAGGGATGGTCTGGTTTCCTGTGTGTAGATTTTTAGATGGGGCTAGGAGGTGTTGGTGGTAGGACAGAGTCATTCCAGACAGTCTGTACAAAGAACTCCCATGTCAGAAATCACCACCCTGAGTAAAGGGATGGACAACAGGACTGCAACAGTTACAGTCACGGTCATAGAAATACAAGAACGGAACACAAAGAACCTACAACGTTCATTTGGCCATTTCGTACAAGGCCTTGGTTTATCACGCTCTAAAGAGTAAATATGGCTCTCAAGTATAATGTGTGTTGGAAAGGCCTGTACGTGCTTCATGTAAGTAACTTCCCAGCGCTGTGAGGCTGTACCCATCTCTATCTTCCGGTTTTCTTTCTATATGAGTTCAAAGATGCTGGAACCAAGACACTTGGGAAGACAAGGCTGACACCATTGTTGACTGACACAGTTCATGGAGAATGAGGCTGAGCGCCTGAGCACAAGGCTTTCCAGAGGCACAGAGAGGAGCCTGTGCCTGGTCTTAGGATGGAAGTGAACCAAGGGGGTCACTGGTAAAAAAGCCAAAGGCTTGTCACAGGGGTCTCTCACCAAGGCCCCACAGGGGCTAAGACCCACAGGAAGTAAGACCAAATCAAAGCGAGAAAGGAAAAGGCAAAGCTAGAGAAAGAAAGGTGAGGTGATGGGGAAGCCGGCGCCGAGAGGAACGTGATGGAGACTGGACAGTTAGAAGCCTGGGAGAGTACACAAACACCTGCCAATGGAAGGCCAGCAACTACAAGAAAAACACAATGTAATCTCATCTTCCAAAGATGTTAACTGAATTTACCAAAAAAGTCAAGGAATGGTGACGGAGCTCGGTAGTGCACACACATGTCACCAAGGGGCGCCATGACCCTGCTCTAACAGGCCTGCTGTTTGCTTTGGAGGCCATTTCCCTTTTGCCTTTATTCTGGGGAAATCTTATCTAATATGGCATGCTTAATACTTTCAATATGTTTTTATTGGACGATTTCATTCCGAATATGAACATATGAGGAAGTTAAATGACCTGCAATCTCTGGTGTAACTGCACACTCAAGCATATTATGTTAGCAGAGCCCCATGAGGGCTAATCAGGGTGATACCATCAGGTCTGGCTCTTAATTTCCTGGCATGCCTGTTTATTTTAAAGTCCTGTGCAAATTAAAAACAAAACAAAACAAAACTGCCCACTGGGATATATTTCTGTGAATAGCAAGCAATCAACAAGTGTTGAAGGTTTCTAAGCTGTAGTTTCTATCTTAAAACAAATATTTCAAATGTACACGCAGTGATTATAAATGAGAAACATGAATGCCAGGACAGAGAAGCGAGAGGGGGTTGAATGGGGAAAAGAGGGAGGGAAGGGGGCTTATGGGACTTTCGGAGAGGGAGGAAACGGAAAAGGAGAAATGATTTGGAATGTAAATAAAAAAACTTAGAAAATAAAAAAAAAGAGAAACATATGTATATATATGTATATATATACACACTAAAATTATATAATTAATTATAACTACTATGGATTGATTGTTTTGAAAATTTTTAAAGAAACTCTTTCAGCTAATAAGCCTGCCAGCTTACTTCTTCCTGGATCAAGTCTTCAGGAAACTGACCCTGAGAGAATGAGTCTGACTGGTGTTAACTCCCTACCAGTACATTTCAAGGATCCCTGTTCAGTTCAGGAGACCAAAGGTTTAACTTGAGGCTATTTAACAAGGTTGAAAACTGTTAGCACCTGCTTTTCAATGCCATTCCATTTAAATATAAGTTAAAAAGTGGGGAAAGCCAGGTCTGTATGAGAGGGCACGCATCCACGCACCCACACATGAACACATGTGTGCACAGGTAGAGGGGCAGAAGACTGAGAGACAGGGAAAATGAACCCCTTGCTGTTTAATGATTAGGGGGACAAGTCACTAACAGTTACAACAGAACGTAAGACCTGCTGGCTATAGTTCACACAGAAGGAGACAATCTCTAAATGTGGCTTGTGGAGGAGGAGGAGGAGGAGGAGGAAGATACATGTATATAGGACTCCACTGGTCTCTCCATCCTTGAAAGTCACTGGTCTCTTCACCATATCCCTGAGCTGGCATAATCTCTACTTCCTGTGAATGACCAGAGACTATTATCTGTGTATCTCTTGGCACTCATCACTCTGTAGTATCCCATAATACACATGGCTCTGCGAGAGCCCAGTTGCATGCTCTACTACATCCCATAAAGCTGTGTGCTGAGACACGTGTTTGTGGATTAGTAAATGAAACGCGTGTTTCAAAACCTCTCAGGAAAGACCGGAGTGAGATCTGAAGATTATCTTTGCAGAAACAACCTTCTCCTGGTGATTAGTTTCTTAATTTTTCCTCTCACAGGAAAAAAAAAATCCCAAATTACTCTCCAGGTCTAAATACATTAACTTCCAAATTTAGGTTCCACAACAGCAGAGACTGTATGATTGTATGTTAGAGGCATGCTTAGCACAAGGAGGCACTTAACAGGGGTATAAAACATGCTTACAAAACCCATTCTCCAAATGTTACCTTTCAGCTAGGCAAAGAAAGCTCACAGCTCTAAAGCATACACTAAGTGATCTTTACTGATACAAACAAACAAACAAAAAAATGCACTTTGCATGAAATGAAAGGAAATAGCTTCTTTGTGGAAATGCAGGGCTTTGAAACTTAGCTTCCCTTTCCTTGGAAGTTAAGAAGGTGGACTAGAGAACCTTTTAATATATTCAAATGAGAGGCAGGGATACAGTGACAAATATGAGCTTTAGATTTCAGCTATTAGGAGTTAGAAATCAGGCAAATGAATTCATCCATTTCCTTCTGGAGCTCCAAGTAAATTAGGTCCATTTACTGCCCTTTAAATGCTGAAATTTTCCTCTCTATTATCTTGAGCAGTTTACTTAACTCACACATTGTCAATGCACACATGATCTCTGTATCTCTGTCTACCTTCGATGTACACATAAACACAGAGGTAACTACTTAGGCTCATTGTCAGTGTTCACTTACTATCTCTGAACATGGGGACCAGACATGCTAATAGGAAGCCAGAGTTGAGAGTCCCTGAGGAGACTCCCACACCCTCAGCATCCTTATTTTTGTACTGGGGAGAATTAAGACCTCAGTGTTTCACTGTCATCACCAAAGGAAAAAAAAAATTTGTAAATTGGCCGGAGAAGGATGTCCACTCACTCACTCTTTCAATTTTAAGTATGTCTAGAGCGGTACCCACCAATTCACCACAAACGAAAAGGTGGAAACACCTCAAGAGAGGCCAGGATGGGTTGTTTTTACTTCCAAACCGTCCAGGTAAATGGGAAAGGGGAAGACAAAGCCACAAATGAAGGCACAAGAGTTAGGGCAGGAGAAGAGCATGGGTTCTCAGGAAGTGAAGGCACCCAGGCTGTGTTGGGGCAGACAGCACCACAGATGGACTTCCACACCATGCTGTCCCTTCCCTCCCTCTCAGAAGACTGATTTCAGAAACTGTGGGTCTCCAAATGTTCAAGGTCCTTCCAGCCTGTCTGCCCTTTTCTTTCTTTCTTTCTTTCTTTCTTTCTTTCTTTCTTTCTTTCTTTCTTTCTTTCTTTCTTTCTTTCTTTCTTTCTTTCTTTCTTTCCTTCCTTCCTTCCTTCCTTCCTTCCTTCCTTCTCTCTCTCTCTCTCTCTCTCTCTCTCTCTCTCTAAATCTCTTTGAAGACCATGTGACGAAGACAATGGTGAATTTAAAATGAGCTCAATCTGGAACAAAACGTTGGAAGGGATGTAAATGAGAAGTTTTTGTGTACAAAGAGAGGTGATGGGTAATGGGGTGAATACTCCAAGTTTGACCAAGTTAATAACCACACGTTACGGTTGCCTAAGCTGTCTCGTTTGCAAGGTTGGACAGCTACAGTACCCGATGATGAAGAAACAAGACAATTCTGGAGATAAGCATTTGTGGACATGCCAAGAAGGCCGACAGAGTAGAACCGTCTGTCTCTATGGAAGAATTAAGAATGGCACAGTGGACTATGTTCCTCAGCTTTTCTTCTTGGGGACCTATGCCGCAGCTTCTTCCACTGAGTTAGAAAACACTGCAGTCACAAGGCGAAGAAGTCTCAGGCACAGGGACTGAAAAGGGATGTGACACTTTGGACAAGTTGCAAATAAAAGAATGAAAACCATCAAAACCATCTGACATGGTTGCTCGATTCAGAGGAATACTGAAAACAATCCTTTTATTACTGCTGTGGGACTATGTGCGAAAGCCCCCAATTTGTTATTAACAGGCCAGGTAATAAATGCAAGGTTATTTCGTTTTTAAATGTTCATGATGATTATTGGCTGTGGACATCTCAGAATTTTAAATAAAAAGAAGATCTGGCCCAGCACCTGGCACATCAGTTCCTCGCCTGTACAAGGAACGATGATTTGTCTGACAGGAGACAGTTATGACCTGCAGTGCAGACCTCCTACCTGATCTGTCTCACAGCCGTATACCAGCATAGAAATTCTGCTGTTTAAAACCTTTAGATCTTTTCCAGATTTTAAAAAAAACATGGTGGTCTGGTTTCATATATTACTCCTAAGGAAGCAACTCACATTTGAATCTTTCATACTAGCCATATTTCCAGTAAAGAACATTACACCCACAGTAGCCAGGAGTTCAGAAAACAGAAACACTTCTTTTTTCATAGCTTGGTCTTCTGGTTTTAAACCAAAGAACAGTTTAGCAAGAAAGTTTCTCTCTAACCCTCCGTCGGCATTCAGAATTTAAAGCAGGATGACATAAGGAGGTGGTTTTGTGTCATTATTGCTTTTTAAAAAAAAAATCATGACTATTGTCAGTGAAAAAATTTTAGACCAGCAGTGGGTTGTGGTCCCTTTGAGGGTTGAACATCCCTTCTACATGAGTCCCTTAACACTGGCAGAAAACACAGATATTTACAGTATGACTCATAACAAAAAAGATTACAGTTATAAAGTAGCAGTAAAAATAATTTAATGACTGGGTGTCATCAAAACATGATGAACTAACTATATTAAAGGGTCACTGCTTTCGTAGGTTGAGAACCACTGTTTTATACAACTATAAAATATCGATATTTCTTGTAGATTCGGTCTACCAGAATATGCATTATTCTTTAATAAATGGAAATTTTAGCTGAATCTTAACCAGAGATCACAGCAAGTATTCTGACTATACATTCTAAGCATCATAGATAGCATGCCATGCGTAGCTAACAATTCATGGTACAACTTATGTTAACAGCTTACGGGTGCATGGTGCCTGTACCTCACACCGCATTTCTCAGTTTCCTTTAGTATTTCTTCTATCACTTTGTATTTTGAAGTAAAACGTTTTTAATCTGAACCAGCATTAAACCAGGCCAGAGATCTGGAATATATGTGGCATGATTTAATTTTTTATCTTGGACTACTTGAGATATTTAATGATATAAAATTAAAATATTCTTATTAAGACTCACTGGGTGGTCTCAATTTTTAAACACTTATAGATATTATTTTCAGGCCAACTCAGTATCTTTTAATGTAAGTGAATTCACACCAAAAAAGTATAAGTCAAAAATGTATAAAAACTTTGAAAAAAGATAAAAGGAAAAGTAATTTTTCATCATTTTTAGAAACTTCTCAATGTTAACATTATTTTCAGTGCAAAATTCTAGAATCAGCCATGGTACCTTTAACTTGCCTTAAAAGTCCCATCTGGTAAAAATATGTTTTTGTTTGTTTGTTTTGAGGCAAGGCTCCAAAATACAGCCTCAGGTGGCCTCAAACTCACTATCTTACTGCCTCAGACTCCCCAACACTGAGATTACAGGAGTGCACCACCACCCCCACACTGTAAAACTCAAACTCTGAAAGCATTGGCTATGGGGTCAGAAACGAGAGGAGATAACCCAAATGCATGAGGTTCAATCTTTGTAGACGAGCAGACAAACCATCCAAACCCCAAGCAAAATAGGTAGAGAAGAGAGTGTTGAAAAACTCCTCCCCAGAGTCAGAATCCTCGGGGTAAAACAACTGTCACATCATGAGCTGTTAGGCAACAGGTCCCAAGCACTTGTCTAGACGCTGCCTCAGAGGCTTCCTGAGTATGAAGCATGCAGGTCAATACATCCTGTCTCCAGGTACACACAGAGGCCTGTGGAGGACAGTCACAGGCTTATTACACGAACATCAAAGAAGAGACAACAAAGCACCTACCATTGTCACTGTCTCCTTCAGATGGAACACTGTAGCTAGAGTTGTCCCATGTTTGTGCCTGTGTAAGTTTGTTGAAGGAGATAGGAGGGAGAATGAGGGCTGGGTCTGCAGGAGAGCGAGAGACAGCCAGGCGGACAGTTACACAAGGACCAGGGGAAACCCAGGGGCCGCAGCATTCCACACGTGTCGAGAGGTCCGTATGGAAATGAGGTAGATTTCATTACATGGGGTTTAAATTCAAATGTACAGTATAAGGATGGGGATGGGAGATGGCGCATGGAAGGAAAAGAACGATAAAAACGGAGTGTTAGTACTCGTCGCTCACACTCTGCATGCAGTTAATACCCTTAAGCTTAACAGTTCTGTGAGCCTGCAGCCTAGCGTGCTGATGGGTCATGGCAGCAGAAGGAAAGAGCACCGTTAAGGCAGCAGAAAGGCCCACCAGATACCCTTTGCCAACCCCTTCTAAACAACTAATCAGCTGATACAATTGCACAGTTCACCCAGAGCTCCCGGTCACATTAGAAGAAGCTCAAAATGTATGCATGCATCTGTTATTTAGAAACAAACTGGCTACAGAGGAATTGTGCATTTTAATGTTTTTTTTAAGAACTGAGACAGTACCCAAAGACTCTCTTTTTCATCTCTCCACAGAACCTGAATGGTGTACCCTGCAGGTTCAAGGTAATCTCTGACTTGGCAAGCTTAGGCTGGGCTTTATAAATGCATTAAAAGCCTGTGGATTGTTTTTACAACTAAGTTTACAAAGGTCCAACACTCAAAAGGCTATTAATCTTGGGAGACTCGCTGACGTTTTGATTTCAGTTATGAGATATTTTTGAATGTTGCAGAACTGTCCAGAAGACTTGAGAAAGCCTGTAGCCAGTCGTGAGACAAGGGAGGTACCATGGCAGTAACCTCCATTTCTCCCCAAACAGAGCTTGGGATTATGGATATTGAGGCACAGCCCAGATTTGGCTATATACGCCTACTTTCTTACATTAGGAAGCCAGTCATTTGAGATTCCTACAATTTCATCCACACTTTTACTCTCTCATAACATATTCTCTAGGGCTGGAGATACAGCTCAGTGGTAGTGCACGTCCCTGGCATGTGCAAGGGCCTAGGTTTAATTTCTAGGACTGAGAAAACAAAATGAGAAAGATCTAGAGACTCTGATCACACTAGAGTCATTTTCCAACTGTTTGGTTTTTTCTTATTCTATTCTAATGGCCAGGAAACCTCCGCACTTGGCCACGTGCCACCCATCAATCAATGTCTTCCAAGAACAAACCATCTCCTCTATAAACGAGTCATCTTTGTTTTCCCCGTAGCGATGTTTATTTCAAGCCAGAAATGTGTAACTCTCATACTGTTGTCAAAATGCTTTGCCCCCAAACCCAAGATCGCCTGTGTTCTCTACCAGCTGAGCTTGTATGTGCCCAGGTCCATTATAAGAACCTATTGGAAAGCATTAGCGGTAAATATAGTAAGTCTGAGAAGAACGCAAAAGCAAGACAAACAAGGCCCTAAAAGAAGGCATTTAGAACCACAACTGGAAATGTGGGAAGAAATAAGAAGAAATGCCCTTTTACATTTTAAAATTGAAAGTAACTTTGTACTTTGCTAACATTAATTTGGTCGATAGAGTAACACATATTAGAGTCAAGTAGGTCAAAAAGGAAGGTGCTTTCCTCTAAGAATTTTCCCGGACTCCTAACCATTTATACAAGCCTTAAAATGCTCACCCTCTAGTGTGAGTAAATGCAGAGACCTTACCATACTTGGAAAGCAACTGGGGTCGTCTTGGGGAGGACTCTGCCTTCAGGCTGCCCTCTACCTCACCAGGGAACCAGGAACCTTTGGGGTAAAGGGGAGCAGTTTTATTTTCCATGGGTAAAAAGTTCAAAGGGAGTTTTCCTTCCCTACTTACATGCTCCCTTTGCCACTTTCCTTTGCTGTGATTCAAAAGAAGGTAAGCTGCCCATTCCTGGAAGCACAGACCAAACAGCTTAATGTAATCACCCGACCTTACCAGGCTGCAGCTATTCTGATCTGATGCCAGGACCCCAGCCGACTAGAACTGGCAATGCGCATCTTACTCATGGGTACGTTTGAAAGGCCAAAGAGAAACCATTTCAGTTACTCAGTATAAGAATGAGCTGAGGTTAACATACCTGAACGAGGCTTCAGGCCAAATGGAGCTGTGATGTTTGGGGTAGGAGACACTGAAGGGGAGTTCTCTCTTATCTGTGGGGTGAGAAGAGAAAACGATTGGGAAGTGAAGAACCAAGATGGACTCGTATGGTTAGTGATTATTATAAAACTACTCTGCACTCACTATGGCTGCACTGTGATGACAGCTTGCCTTTTACAAAAAAACATTTTGTAAATACTCCAAGAGGCAGTCAATAGAAGGTTTTCCGGCACCTTATTAAACTGCGTTACTGTTATTCTTTTTCGTTGTTGCGTTGCAGTCTTTTCTTGCTCGCTACAAAATTATTTTGCAGTGAAACAAAGCCGGTGATCTGCTTCTCACTCGACACAGCTGACTGCTTATGGGCAGGCGTGCCAAAGAGCGCATCTAACGGGAGCTTCTGTAACATGGAGATGCACAGCTAACACTGAGTTCACAGCTCATCCCTCAGAAACTGCAACTAAGGAAATGTCACCTGAGTGACTGTCTGCCATTTTCTATAAAGAAATCCCACACCTAGATCTCAAAAGCCATTTCTCACAAAATTAATCTTTAACGATGCATAGAGTCAAATGATTTTGTGACAGCGAGTGACAACTAATGAGAGACCCCCAGAGACCCTTCCATTAGCTCTTTAATCCCAGAGACAGACTATCCAATTCTGGAGAAGATGTTTCACTTCGGTCTTCATGGAATGCCTCAGTGGCCATTAATCTTCAGGAATCTTACCTCATTTGGAGAATACTGGCTTCCATTACTTTGCAACGTTAGATCATTTTGCACCTTAAGGGAGAGACGAATGTGTACGTTCCATTAGATTGTGAGAAAGAAAAGACTAGGACTGCATCATTTTTATCACCGCCATAGCCCTGGCCCAGAAGCACATACTAGCAAATGTTGAATTAATTCATGGGTTAAGTAGCTAAGAGGGTCATAGTTCTATTTTCTAAAACTACACAGTTGTATTCATTGAAAAAATGTAAAGAATATCACAAATTAACATGAGATCCCCAGAACAGGGATCTTTTCCCAGTACCTATGAGCACATCTTACCTGGCCAGGTTACCAAACTGCCTGCTGGCTCCCTTCTCTCTGTTAATTATGGGTCTTTAGAAACGGTCCAAACTAGTAGTTCCAAAATATACAGAAGCTTTCAGTAAGTACACATGCCGGAACCCTACGTAACCTTGAAAACCCTCCTTCACGTGACCAGTTTATTATCAATTTACTTTGGCAGTCACTGGTTAAGAGAGATGCTAAGAAACCGAGCATGACTTACATACGCACTCTAATAAATAAAAAGTTTGGGGATAGGTAATAGACACCTTTGTACATGCCACCATAAACATGTAAATCTAAGATGCCCATTGTGTGGAGGAGTGCTATTTAAAAATACCCCTAGTTCACATGAACCCAAGGGAAAAATACATTTAGAATCAAATGTCATTCATGTCCCTACCCAATTAAAGGGCCTTCTTAGAACTGCCAACAGGTGGCACTGGGCTTACTGTCAATTTTTTTCGTTGTTCTCTCAAGCTCCTCTCCTCAGGACTATTTATGTACAAACAAGAGAAGGGCAACCTCACTGTGTGAACGAACACCCATGACATAATTTCATTTGATCAGTCTTCTGAAGTATGTTTAAGGCAGGTCACATGACATGCAGGCAGACCCTCTACAACCCTTGCCTCACCTCTCAGTTGTGGTAAAACACTGTACTCAATCCTCTGGGGCTACCCTTGTCCCCTTGTAGGTCCATATCCAAAATGACCACAAACTAAGCTGTCCTCACGTTTTGTTATACACTCTGTTCTTTCTGGAAGAGCACAACAGACTCAGGATGGTAAACCACAGTGTAATCTTCTTGAAACGTTTCCAGTTCCAATGTCTTTTATTCATTCAACAATTTTGCTGCTTCATAGGTCTTGTGACCTCCACAACAAAAAAGCCACGCCCTGCACACATAGGCAACAACCAAACGGTGGCAAACAGGCACACTGACAGACTTGACAGTCTGGAGAAAGGGCATGTAGACGTGTAACCAATAACAAGTGAGACCACAGGCACAGGACCAGGGGCCTAGAGAAGCCACAACTTATTTCCTTTTCCTCATCTCATGACTTCCTTTTTGCATCAGGCTAGCTTTCCGGCCCTTCCTTTTGAAAGCCTGTCATGGGCCCAAAGCTACCTTGAGAGGGAAGACAAAGAATGCCTTATGCAGGCACGATTACTCACCAAAGCAAAGGAAGACAAGCTAACAGCATTCTAACCTGACGGCACTGGAAGCCAAACAGAGATGAGTTCAGGAACCTTTGACCCCTAGAAGTTTGGTTTCCTTCCTTGGGCTCTGGCACTCTTGGAAACAAGTAAATTTTGTTTTTCTACAGGGTCTCACTATGCAGTCCAGGTTCACCTTGAAACTGGAATCCTCCTGCCTCAGTGGAAGAATTATAGGTATGCACCACCATCCCCAACCAGACAGGCTGCCCCGCCTCAGCCTGGCTGGAACAGGAAGTTGACAAGCTCGAACGCCTGGCTTGTGTGGGGATGCCAAATGAAAATTAGATGCAGGCTGAATGTGAACTAGGCTCAGTCTATATTTAGTACATACCCATCCTCTTCTAGCCTTTCCAAACTCCTTCTACATTCCTGGAAGCATTGCTCATGAAATCATAAGTATGCTGGCATCTCGCTTTCTGCCGAGACAAGCTTTTAAGGAAAGGTTCCAAGCCATCAGTTCTTGCTAAGATTTGGAGTGTGACAAACTGAATACAAAGAGGCAATACAGTGTGAACCAGTCTATCCATTGCCATGGTAACGAGTCAGCCAGTCTCAACCGTGAGCACCATGTCCTGCATCCACGAACCAGTCAATGTTAACTCCTGCATTTCCTAACAGTTATCTGGAATAGACGCTGCTAAGAGAAGGACCTTTGTGGTCCTCAAGGCTTCCTCAGTGATACACGGCAACCTCCAGAGCATACTTATTGAGGAGATGGAAATACGAAGTCCTCATTTCATGAAGGTTTGACTTGGAAAAGGTGTGAAAAGAGTCTCAGACAGCCCTGGTCTGCCTCAAACTTGTCTTGTAACCAAAGCTACCACTGAACTCCTGGTCCTCCTAATTCTGCCTCCTGCTGTTCCAGGTGTATGCTGCCATGCCATTTACTGAATGCTTTGAGTAAAACATTCAATAAATTACATTGGATCACTACTATAAAATAGGCAAGATTCTGCCTCACTACAAGCTATTGTAGATGCTCAGAACCCATTAGTGGTAGGCTAGGCAAAGAAACAGTAATCACTGCAGTAGGTAGATTAAATGCATTTTTCACATTAATGTTTTTAACAGCCATAGATTATTGGGACCAGAAACCCATTATAAATCAAAACTTGTGCTGATAAGGCCTATAAACCATGAAGCACAAAACCTGGCACCCAGCAAGGCGTCTTTTTCCCCCCATTAGGAATAAGTGCTTTTGAACAGAGACACAATGTTAGAACTGCATCCTGGAGATGCAGTGGAGCTCATTTTTATCTCGATATCATGTGTCCTCCTTACCCTGAGGTCATGCAGCAGGACAGTCATAGGGAGCTAAAAACATCTCTTCACAGACTTCTCACTGGTCATGTGGGAACAATGAGATAACCATAATACAATGATAAAATGGGGCCAGATAACAATGGAGTGTTTTAACTATTACAAGCAATGGGAGAGTGAAGGACATAGAAAGTCACCAAATCTCAGGGCCTGTAAAGAAGAACACACACACCACCAAGGCAATATCCAAAATAAGAATGTAGACTCTCAACCAAGAGGAAATGTCAGACAAACACCAGAGGAAGAATATTCCACTAGAAAAAAATGGTCTAGGTGCTGAAATTGTGGCTTAGTTGGTAGAGCAGGGTCCTAGCACACTCGAGGTCCTGGGTTCAATCCCCAGCACTACATAAACTGGATGTGGTGGAGCACACCTATAATCCCTACCCTCCAGAGGTGGAGGCGGAATGGACAGAAGCTCATGATTGCCACCTGCTACACAGCAAGTCTGAGGCCAGCCTGGGCTACATTAGACCCTATCTCCAAAAGAAAAGGCCTGGCAGGGGCTAAGACAGCACTGGGATCCTATAATCCCAGAATTTGGGAGGGATGAGTAGGATGATTAGGAGTTCAAGGTTATCTTCTGAGCCACATGGAGTTCTAGAGAAGCCTGGGTTACAAGAGATACTATTTCAAAACACCAAAAAAGAAATGGCATTCTCCAAAATTTCAACGTCATCAAATCACCATCCTCAGAAACGTTGCAAAGCCAAGGAGACTACAAAGAGACCCAAGAGATTCCATAACCAAATGTAATGCCTGATGCTAGCCTGAAGTCCACGTCAAAGGGACAAGAAAACTCAGACAACTGTTTTAAATCAACAGACCTATGGATGGCTGGTAACAAGAGCCTATCAGCAGACACTAATGAAATGGAATCCTGAAATGTATCTACAGAAGATGGATCCCTATTTGAACACAATTTAACTCTGAAATGCAGAGCGGTAAGGGAAGTGATGTTTACACTGTCAGCTATTTCAAAGAACGGTGGATGTGGCGAAAAACGGAGAGACCAAATAACATAGCCAGTATGGATAAACATCAATACAGGTTGAATCTTCCTGTCCAAAAGGCAAGGGACTGGAAGGGTTAAGACATGGGTTCGGAGTATCTGCAAATGCATAGTAGGAGCTTGGAAACAGGACCTTAATATAAACAGTTGGTTTTCACTTTAAATATGCCATATACACATGGTCTAAGGGGATTTTATTATGTTTTCAAGCCTACCTGTGTTTTAACTGTGACTTGTCTCATGAGATCAAATGCAAAAGATTATATTTGTGGTGTTATACTGCCGCTAAAAACACGTTCACATTTTGAAACATCTTGTATTTGCCTACTAAGGATAGTTAGCTCATAACTGGAAAGTAGATTATAATATTTTTATAACTTTTATAGAACCCTGCCATTTATTTTTATATTCTTTTAAAGTTAAAAATATTTCTAAATGTACAACTTTTTTAAAAAGTGAGTCTTCAGGGAGAGAGTGGAGTGGTTAAGAGCACTTGTTCTTTTAAGGGACCTGGGCTCAACTCCCACTACTCACATGGCAACAGCTATCTATAACTCAAGTATAACTCCAGGGGATGCGATACCCTCTTCTGACATCACACATGTGCATGCATGCATGTATGTGGAGCATACATATGAGCAAAACACTCATACATGCTGAAAAAATTGTAAAAATAAAAGCTACTCTGCACAGAAACAAATATTCTCCAACAGAAAGCATGAGGAAACCATTACAGGGCAGCCTGCAAACAAAAGTCTCCTGATACTCAACTCTGGTTTGTTTGCTGACATGTCCATCCAGGGCAGAAGTGACACTGTGATTTTATCTGAAGATCACATCAGTAACAGTAAGATTGTAAAAACTAACATCTAGCATTCACATGCCCCCTGCTGTGTGGCTTCTCCTGAATCATCTCATTTGAGCTGTACAATAGCTATGATTAGACTAAAATTTACCAAAAATAAAAGTAAAGTTTAGAGAGGTTAATTAAGTTGGACAGAGTTAGCAATTCTGTAAGAGCAGCCACGTAACGTAATTACTAGTCCCTGCCCAAAACAATGCAATCACAATCTCTGCAAACTTGGCTTTCCCCTTTATGTTTCTTATTTTCCTCACTTCTTTTACACAGATATGTTGAGTGTAAAATTGCTTTATTACTTCATAGTACATGTGCAGTCAGATCTGGTACATATGCTGGTTTGTAGGGAATCTCAGTATTTCAATAGGCCATTTTAAGCCCACTCACTAAGAGAAATGGATTAGACTATAATAGGCTGTGTGGTAGTTTGAGGAGAATGAGCCCCATAGACTCAAAAACTCAAATACTTCATCCCAACTTAGTGAACTGTTTGGGAAAGATTCAGAGGTGTGGCCTCATTAAAGAGGTGTGTCTCTGGAAGCAGGCTTTGTGGTTTCAAAAGTCCATTTCATTCCCACTAGTTAGCTTCTCTGTCTCCTGCTTGTGAACTGAGTTGTTAGCTTTCAGCTACTGTTCCAGCACCACACCTGCCTGTCTGCTGCCGTGTTCCCCCACCATGACAGTCATGGACTCTAACCTTCTGGAAACATGAGCAGCAAATTAAACGTTTTCTTTTGTAAGTTGCCTTGGCCATGGTGTTTTTTTCACAGCAATAGAAAAGTAGCCAGAAGTTGGTGCCAGGGAGGGGGCTATTACTGTGACAAGCCAGACCATGCTGTTTCTCAGAGGAATGTGGAAGACTTTGGAACTTTGAACTAGGAAAGCAGTTGGACGCTGTAAGCATGCCTTAACAGGGTTATCCTAGTAGGAGCTTGGAAGACAGTAGTGCGAAGAACAATGGGACTATAGAAGCCAAGCACAGGTGGTTTCAGAGAAAAACAGTATTAGCAACTATAAATGGCCTATAGACCATTTTTTGATATTTTGGCAAAGAATGTGACTGCCTTTTGCCTTTATCCTAAGAATCTGTCTGAGGCAATTGAAAAGTTTAGGACCAATTTCACTTACCAAGAATATCTGAAGATAGCTTCATAGGTATTCTGTTGTATAGTTATTAGTAATAACTCTTATGAAACTCTACAGTGAAAATTAGAAAGCAGGACAAAAAGAAATACAACATGTACAGTGTGAGAAGAAAAAGAGCACCAGGAAATTTAAAACTGGAGCCCAGGCTTGGGCTGAAAGAGATAAAGAGATGCCCAATGCCAAATGGAGCAAAGGGAATGGTGTGCTTGGGACAAGGCTCTGTCCAGCGAATCTGTAAAGTCTGGAAAATGTCTGAGATTTCCTGGTCCTAAAAAAAGCAAGAAATCAAAGTGTATGCAAATTTAATTTAAGGAGGGAGTCAGGCTCCATCCAAAGAAGACAGCTGAATTTGGCAGCATCAGCCATGTGGCCTGGCTTTAGAATCATGAGGGATACAGGAATAAAGGGGTTGTAGCATCTTCCTCCATGGTTAAGGAGAGCTACTGAGGTCAGGCATATGGGAGAGGAGTTCCTGCATGGAAGCCTTAAAGGGCCACTGTATGTATGAAGCCATGAAAGTGAAGCCTAGATCATGTTGGAGACCCCAGCACAATGCACAGGCCAGCAGAGCCATGGCATGTCTGTGAGAGAATACTTCATACAGGAAATGGAACCAGCTTAAGCCACAAGTGTGTTGCAGTCAACAAAGTTGGAAGGGCAGAGCCATCTAAGTTCTATCACATCAGACATACATGAGTTGGAGTTTGCCCTGCTGAGTGTTTTGTTCTTCCCTGCTCTGGTCCACTTTCTTCACTGTGACCCCATTCTTCCCTTTCAGAATAGCAATGTATATTCAGTAACACTGTACGTTTGAACTATGTAATGTGCTTTTTTATTTTAAAGGGGTTACAATTAAGAGACTGCCTCAAGTCTCAAGAGAAACTTTGAAACTATGTTGAGACTATGGAGACTTGAAGTTGGACTAAATGCATTTTACATTATATGACCATTAGCCTAAGGAGTTCAATGAGTAAAACCCAATGGTTTGAATCAGAATACCCCTCACAGGCTCATAGATTTAAATGCTTGGTTCCCAGGTGGTAGAACTATTTGGCAAGGAATAAGAGGTGTGGTCTTGGAGGAGGCAGATCAGTGGAAGTAGGTCTTGAGGTTTCAAAAGCCCATGTCATTCCCAGGTAGCATACACCTGTCCCCGTGTGTTTGTGTGTATGTGTGTGCGTGCGTGCATGTATGCACGTGCATGCATGCATGCATGTGTGTGTGTTTCTGTATCCTATTTATTTATTACGATGTGAGCACTCAGCTACTATTCTATCACCATGCCTGCCTGCCTGCCTGCCTACCTGCCTGTTGCCATGGGCCCTGTCATGATAGTCACAGATTCTAAAGCTCTGGAGACCTAAATTAAACAATTTTATGTGCCCTGATCATGGGGTTTTGTCACAGCAATAGAAAAGTAACTAAAATAGGCTGTGATTCCTAACTTCCCCAAACTTATCTTTCCACAACTGGGATAATCTTTCTCTAGGATCATTCCTACTTTTATGTTGAGAAGGTTTTCTCTACTGCCCCCCAAATTTCACTCCACATAATTCTATCTAACTTATCCTTATCCTGTCCCCAAGTATTCACACCAGTTCCTCATTATAGTATTCTTTTGCATTTCTGTATGGACCTATGTATACTATATACCCATATGGAGGCCAGATGTCAACATCTGGAGTCTTTCTCAGTTGTTCTCCGCTTTGTTTTTTGAGTCAAAAACTCTAGTTGAACCTGGGGCTTTTCAATTCGGCTAAGCTGACCAACCAGTTAACTTCAGAGATGCTCCTGTGTGTACCTCGTAGCACTGAAATTACAGGCACAGGCTGCAATGCCAAAGACCTAAACTCAGGTCTTTATTCTTGCATGGCCATCTGGCTCCCAACTCCCTATACATTCTTTTAATCTTCCCAAACAGTCTCAATTTGTTTGATGGAGTCCTTCAGGTCCTTCATTTAGCCAGACTTCTTTCTCAAATCTAATGTCTGCATCAAACGGGCCTTGCTCCATTTCTGGCCAGAACTGGTTTCCTATGCACGGCAGTGAACACTGCTTGACAAAGTGAGTCTGTTTTGACAAACAAACTTAGAGAATACAATCCAAAAAAAGCCAACTCTCATCTTTGAGGTAAGGTGTGGGGAAGGCAATAGTCAACAGAACTAGAGAATCAGAAAGGTTACAAACTCCGTCATAAACAAATACCACTATTTTCCTTCCCCAAGGCAACACCAAGCTCTGTCCTTACCTCACGCTCTGGAGAGGTCTGGAGCTGCAACTGACCACTGTAGGAAAGTGGAAAGAAAAGAGAGACAAAGTAGATTTTAAAACATGAACACATAATTTGAAAAAGAGAAAATATACTGAATTACAAAAGGTGAACGTACTTGAGTGAAGGATCAGGGAATTCTAAGGCTTCTGCTGAGCCCATGGGGTACAGGTTCAAAATACTTCTCTCTGTAATGTCTGTGCTTAGACTAAAGAGGAGAGAGAACAGACAGGAGTCAAACCATTAAACTTCTGATTTACTCTACAGGCTCCATGCAGTTGAAACACTTAACTGACAAGCAAAGCTTGTCTTTGGGATTAAGAGAAAATTTTTCCTAATGCATGTGGCTCTCCCAATGGAGCACCAGGTTTTTTTGTTTCTGTTTTTTTTTTTTAACTGATAATGTCTGATGAAGTCATGATTGTCAAGGGTCACATATAACTATATAATTTATCTAGAACATCACATATTTACAGAAGCAAGCCAAGCTGCAAAGGTAATAACACTACACCACTGATGATATTTAGGCTTGACTGAAAAGTCTTTCTGACGTGAACTGCTACATTTAAAAATTAACAATTCATTGGCACACCGGATATTACCAGAAAAATCAAACTTGTCAAATCTATTGCAATTATTTTAAAATAAAGAACAAATACAGGGAGTAACCAAGATAGTGAAAAGGAAAGTGTCCAACATAAAATGGTTTTAACATGGCAGCTGACAAGTTGACAGGACAGTCAAGTATCACTTGGAAGTCTGTTGGGAAGTTCTTGTATGCTGCATGTTCCTGACAGGGTCCAATTCAAATTTAAAAAGGAACCTACAACCCGAGTCTTTAGAAACATATTGACGGATTATTACACATCTGGCACTACCAGAAATAAATAGAAGTTTTAAATTTCCATTTTTTAAGTAAGGTTTTCCTCCTATGTTTATAAGCCAGTAGAAATTGTTTTGTACTTCTAACATATTTCTATTTTCCATAAATGAAACTAACCATGCTATATGAATGTCACAAGAGGTTTGGACCAGGAAACTGGTCTTAACTGCTATAGAAATTTGGTTCTTTTACTTTGGATCTTGGAGAACAGGCCACTAAAGGATTTCACTTTGTTAGTGGTTACATCCAGACCAACTCTGGTACAAATGTTTTAGATGGTGACAGAGTGTACTCAGTAAGTTAGTAGCCCTCATTTACACACAAGACCCAGGCCAGGAACAGCTGTGCATACCCGTTGGGATCCTGAAGCAAGTCTTCTGCTTCTCTCAGCTGCTCAATCATCGCTATATCCAAATTCTGGTCTTTAGATGAATTTAGTCTGTAACATAAAACCAAGTGTGAGTGCAGAATGATTACTAAGGCATCTTAAGCGCATCCTCGAAAAACCCCATCAACCTTCTACAAAGGATTCTGACCACCTCAGTACTGTAATGAAGACACGTGAGTATCCTGTGGGTAGGTCCTATGGAGGTGGGAGAAGGCCCCAGGCAGGGAAAGCTTGGGTCATTTCCAGGCTGCCAGGCTTCCACTTGCTCCCATGGCCAGTCAAGCAACAGACAAGGCCACTGGATCTGCCCATAAGATCAGTCTGCCTCCCCGGAGTGGAGCTGTATCAGTTCTGAGGCTTCCAACTCTGGTTCCATGTGAGAGGCTCAGTGTGGGACAGTAGCTCTCAGACCTGATTCTTTAAGGCAGGAAAATCAACTGTGGAGCTTATGAAAGGAACCAGCTCCATACACCTAAGAAATTCCAACCTCAAGTAAAGACAGGCCCTCTAGAAATCCCCAGGGATGATCCTGACTTTAGAGTCAGGGTTGAGAAGAGATGTGAAACTGATAATGGGGTTTCCAAAGCTTTATCTGGCCTCACTTTCTTCCCTCGCGATTCTATGATACTACACTGAGTCAGGCCTCCTTGGCCTCTCAGAAGTGTATCCAACAAGCAGCGGGTAAGATAGAGTGATACAGAGGGACTTCCCAGCAAGAGAAATCTGATCACAGTTGGCTACTCTTCTTGCTACACAATGTAGGCCAATGAATTCCTACTAGTAGAGAACATTTTTAACAATTTGACCAATTCTTTTTTTTTTTTTTAAGGAAAAAGTAATGCCCACAAAGTATAGTGGAAGGTCGTTAAAACCCATACCACAGACAGAAAAAAACCATGAACTAAACATCTACCCAATGCTACAGGTTCCAAGTCAACTTATTTATGCAAGATGTTTATTTTCTGCCAAGACACTCATCTGCTCCTCTGGAGATCTTGTCAACTAAATCTTTATATACAGTAGAGAACATTGGTACAAGATTCCTCAGGGTCAAATGTTAACCTTCTCTGGCCTTGGAGAGAAAGGCATCACCAATCTAGGCCCCAAATTCATCATCTGCAATATGTCAGACAACAGAGCTTATAGGACTGCTATAAAGATGAACTTGGCTGCTGCCTAGGAAATAAAACAGTGCTGGGCACACAGAATTTCAGATATTATATTGGCAACCAGGACATTGGAGAAATGCTTTTCAAAGATTTGAACCAGAGGGTCATGGTTGAAGGGACTGGCTCTCCAGACATTAGGTGTGGCTATTGGCTTCTTCAAGGAAAATGAGAGGAAGGTAGAATATGTTCTCACTGATACATTTTTATTGACAGTCTCAAGTAAAACTCAAGGACAATGAAGTAGACCTTCTATTGTGCTGTGGTTTGAATGTACATCCCACACTTTATGTGTAGAAAATTCAATGCCAAAGAGAGCAGTGTTAGGCATAGGACCTTGAGCAGGGAATCTAGGACCCCCAAGGCAACAATGGACACTATTATTACAGGAGGTGGCTCCTTATCCACAGGAGCTCAGCTCTGTCTCTACCTCTCATAATTCTCTTCCCATGGGACAGCTTCTGCTGTGTTATGATGGACCAAGAAGCTCTCACTAGACACAGCCTCTTTATCTTGGACGTCTAAACCAATAACTGCAAGCCAAACAAACGTCTACTGTATTTATCACCCAGTCTATATAGGTAGCACAAATGAAGTTAAACTATATGGCCCAATACTGTAACAAGATTTATAGGAAAAATGACAACTTCTTATCTGTATGACTAAGGAAGATTCTAGGCTTGTCCAAAGAAAAGTGTAGCAAAATCTATCAAGACTTGACTGCCAGAGAATGTGACGAAGAATGATGGCCGATGACCCGGCTCTGGTACTCACAGTTCCTCCATCTGCCAGTGAGCATCCTCTTCTATCCGCAACAGCTCTTCACAGTCTTCTCCCTGGTCCTATGATAGAGTACATGGGCTTTTCAATGAAGAGTTAAACCCAGTCCCAGTCCATATCCATGGCAGTGTGATTCACAAGAGTGAAAGGCAAAAGCAAGCCGGGTGTCCACTGACATGCATGCTAAGGATGTACAATGGATATTCTTTACAAGGAGGACATCATTACACTACATACAGAAAACCTTGAGTATGAAATAACACCGCACCCCTCCCCCTCTCTCTCTCTCTCTCTCTCTCTCTCTCTCTCTCTCTCTCTCTCTCTCTCTCTGCATAATTGAGAAGGAAAGCAGAGCAGGGATTGCCAGAGAGAGGAGGCACAGTGGGAAGATTTAAGTGGTAAATAGTCTCAGTTCAGAAGGATGAAAAAGGTTTTAGTGGTTAACAGGACAGTGTAACAATACATAGTTAACACAAACTATGGTGTGCAACTGAAATGTGGCTAAAACAATCTGTTGTAGTGATGTATGGTTAGTGAGTGCATTTGGAAGGTCAAGGAAGGCGGATGGACCATGAGTTCAAGGACAGCCTGCTCTACCTACCAAGACCTTGCCTCAAAAATTATTACAGATAAGAGATTTTATAATTTATATACATTTTACCACAATTAAAACATAAAGTAATAATAATAATAATAATAATAATAATAATAATAAATTCCACTAAGATGGCTTAGGATTACAACTTCCATTAGATAGAAGCAGCATAAAGTCTACCTGAGTTCCTTATTTAATTCAACTTACTGGTATTTAACAATAGGAAATGCCCTGCACTGAATCCAGTAGTTTCGTTTGAACAAAGTGAGAGGACACACAGATGTCTTCACTGAGCCTCCAACACCAAAGTTCTCCACAGAGATGTACTCAGAGTGGATCCTTGGAAAGCTGTGTCCACTGTGGGCCTTCCATTTCCTTGGACTGTCTCCTCAGACAAGGAAAATGTCCCGCTGGGCCACACTGGCCGAGCCACCCTGAAGTGGGTGTGTTTCCCTATTGGGGAGAGAACGTCAGACTGTGGGGTATCTCCATTGGTTCTGGTGTCTCTTTAGGAAGAGACTTTCCCTGAGAAGGGTGTTTCAAAAAACACTCTGACCTTTACTGTCAAGGTACTTTCAGTGTACAAGTCAACATATAAATGAACTGTGTGTCACTCTGCAAATGACAGCGAAGTCCATGAAATCAGACTTCCAGGTGACATGTCCAAAGCAACCTGCCCCAGGTCTTCTAGGCTTCCACCAGCAAAGGCAAGGGGGTTGTCTTCTAACTTTTAGCTTTAGAATGAAAACTCAACAAAACATATAGTTGTTCTCCAGAACACAGAACAGGTTGACATTAGCCTGCTAAGATGTGTGTGTGTGTGTGTGTGTGTGTGTGTGTGTGTGTGTGTGCGCAAATTACACAGCATTTTGAGAATTGGCACATTCATCTGCAGTGTCCAAAGCAGTGCTTGGGGTACTTGTAAGTAACACACACATATACACACTTACATACAACTCACATTTACTCACATACACACCACACAC
Organism: Tokudaia tokunoshimensis; assembly: GCA_036184795.1. NCBI lineage: Eukaryota > Metazoa > Chordata > Mammalia > Rodentia > Muridae > Tokudaia > Tokudaia tokunoshimensis. The sequence goes on along the minus strand of BTHU01000011.1, from coordinate 51,077,795 downwards.
ATGCATAAACACACACACATACACACATACATACTCATATACACACATAAAACTCACATATACATATATATACATACATACACATGCATAAACACACACATACACATGCATAAACACACACATACACTCACATACAACTCACATACATACAAATACACATGCATAAACACACACTCACATACACACACATATATACACACTCACATACAACTCATATATGCACACACATGCATAAACACACACTCACATACACACACATATATACACACTCACATACAACTCATATATGCACACACACATGCATAAACACACATACACACATGTATACACACACACACACACACACACACACACACACACACACACACAGTGATTAACAAACACAAGCAGAACCCAGGTGAGGTAGGATAAGGAACCTCCTGCCTCTGGCTCCAATTCTCATAGAAACTGAGGGAGCATTGCTGTTGGTCCACTTAAGTGTACTTTTAACATTTTTTTTGCCTCAAAAAATTATTTCACTGTTCTATGTGGCCCCAAAATAGAATGCTGAGATGCTGATAAATCTTCCTAGACAACTTCCTAAGATGACTCCAAAGTACCCCAAAAAGAAGCGACATGTTAGGTAGGTTTTTTTTACAGGTGTGCATTACAGTGTTAGTAAACTCAGTGGTAATGAACCAATAACACACAGTCATCATAAGGTTATACTGCTGGTGATGCTGTAGCCATCTGAGGCACGCGAGGGCACAAAGATGGAATTCTGTTACAACACATTTCCCAGGCCCTCTCACTATCCTTAAAGTATGGCTGACTGGACACTGGGCCAGGTGCCTCTAAACAGAAACACACATGAAACCAGGCTTTGTACTGACTGCAAAAATGTGGCCAAAGGCTCTCAGAAATCCAACTTTGTATTTCCTTTGAGTAGACTAGCTCTGTATTGGATAATGTAACACTCATAGTGGTTTCATACATTACAACTTTTATGAGTGATTAAAAAAAAAATGGGCCATAGTAACTAAAGCACCAGATGCCAATTCAGTAAATAAGGCAGGATAATATAAAACACAAGGCCAGTGTACTGGGACACTCATAGGTCACAAAACAGAAGTCAAGTCTAACACATGGCTGTTCCTTGAGCATCTGCCCTCAGGAGCCACCCTCCGCATCAGTCATCCCCAGGGGCCTTGGCATCCTGGAACTCTCTGAATCCAGGGGCCACTCTGCTTTACTAACTTGAGATTTCCTTTGGAACTAGAACTGGACCTTGTCTCTTCCAAAGACATTTTTTTTTCAAGTGCTCTATTTTCAGTCTCAACTTTACGAAAAATTCTTGATGAGGACAAAATCATTTTTTCATGTTCCAATGACTGACCTGTCCCACAAAGCTGGCAGACAGGGGTCAAGTGTGGGAGCACCTTATGTGAATGACCTGAGAGTGATGGGAGCACATCTGTGCACTGAGAAAACAGCGGGTGGCAGAATATAGAATATGTGCACTTATGTTATGTGCACACATGTATGGATGGGGGCCGTGTTGGCTGAGGTGCTGGAGTGGACACTTGCAACCATCGCAGCGAGACATGATGAACTGACCCAAAGTGATGCTGATGGAAAAACAAGATAAAGAAAAGCACTGAAGTTGAACAACTCAAGACTACATGCTTTATGTTTGACCTTCTGTGTGTTTCTATAATAGCACTAGATTGTCACGTTGCACAAACTAAGTCAGGTTCATTATGGAATTATCAAGTTCACTGTTTCAGTCCCGAGGGCATAAAGAAGGCTACAGCACCCTAGAGCCTCAGGCAGGACAAGTGAAGTTCAGTTTGTTTTCCTCCCAGTGACCTGGGAGGTGATTCCCAGGAATGCTGGTTAGAATAGGTGAAGGCATCACACGGATCATCAGAAAACACGGATGAAGGATTTATCACAATGGCTCAGTAGGTCAAGGAGCCTGCTGCCAAGCCTGATGATCCGAGTTCGATCCCTGGGATCCACATGGTGGGAGGAGAGAACTGATTCCCACCAATAGCCTCTGGCATCCGTGCAGGCGCCATCTTGTCAGACCACCGAACTGAAACTTCCTGAGCCGTATAAACTTTTGAACTTCTAGTTTTGAAGCATTTTGGATTTCAGTCTTTTGGATTAGGGATCCTTGTTCTGTAATGTCTATATGAATGTTCAAAATCTGAAAAGCCCAGCCATCTAGGACATTTCTAGTTTTAAGGATATTGGGTAAAAAATGCACAGCCTTCACATAAAATGCTAAGCATTCACATAAACCATCTAAGCATTCACGTAAAACATGTAAACATAAGACATGGGGGAAAAAGAAACAATTCTGGAACTTCTGCAAGTGGTCATGGCCATTCTGGCCAACCTGCCAATGTGTGAGGCTCAGTGACTTAAGATGAAGCTGAACAAGTCCTGAATCAGAAAAGAAAAACCATTTATAAACAGTCAGTCTAGAGACAAGCATGGATAGGGCCAGTTCTCAATGTCAGGGAAGAGAACAGCCTTTTCGCTCAGAGAGAGCGAAAGCGTAGGCTGGGCTGACATGTCTGGCTGAAATCTTTGGATCTGAATCCTGAGGTTCGAAGCAGAGGGAAATGAGTTGAGATGCAAAACCTTGCCTTGATATAGTTCATAAGTCCGGAGTGTAGAACATCTGTATGCCCAGCAAACTGCTCTCTTTCTTGTCCTGAGCTGCCACTGTCACCCAAAAGCGAAGGCTTCGGCTGAAATTCTCCTGTCAGGAAAACGCAGAGAAAGCAAGAAAGCGTGACTTCAAGGTCAGAAGCACGAAGCACACATAACCTCAAACACATAACCAGCCCCTCCCTCACCCGCTGCCGGGGCCCATGAGCGACCCACGATTTACCGTCTCTGCAGAATGTAGGGGGTAATTAAACATGGGAGAAGAAGAAACAGAAAATAAGCAGATGACCGCCAAACTAAGTATTAAAAATCAAGGCTTCTTCACAGCTTTAGCTCCCCATGAAAGAAATGAAATGTCCTCTCATGCTTTCAAAGAATCGAGAAAATTATAAAAAGCATTTCTGTGTTTTTAGAAATATGTGGCTAATTATTACAAATTCTAAGTTCAACAAAATGTAACACCTGCAAATCACTATGCCATTTAGATATGTACCTGCATATACATTTTCAGGATTAAATTAATTCTGTCCTTATATAACCAATAACCTTAAGGAAATGTGAGACAAGACAAGAGCCCCAGATCCTCCCAACAATAGAAATCACCCAAGAAAGGTCCTGCAGAAGCCAGAGCATGCTGGGGCAGGACTCATTCGTCCCAGCAGGCAGAATGCAGAAAAGAGGACAGCACAGAGGATGCTTCTGACTGAAGAGTAAATAGGGGAAAGCGGGGTGTCCTTTAAATAGTGACTCTGCAAGATGGCGAGGGTACAACGTTGTTACTTGTCTCAGGGATGGAACACATGAGACAAGAACAGATAACATTTAAAGTCTTAAAAAAGGAAAAAAGGAAAATTTGTCTTAAATATGACCCCTGCATACTCCATTTTGTCATAAAGTTTATATGCATCAGTTCACCAACAGCTACATTTTTCTTGCAAGAATTCAGTTATATTTTGGGGTTTGGTTTCCATCACAGTCTCTATGTTTAATGCTCCCCTCAAGCCCTAAAATTTAAAAACCTACATTTAAGTCTCAGGTGTGGAGATTCTCTCCCTACAATCCCAGTACTTGGGTTGGGGGAGGGGGGATGCTGAGGCAGGAGGATAGACAGTTCCAAGCCAGTGTGAGCTACATAGGAAGACCTTGTTTTAAACAAACAAAATGAAATGCAGGTGTCCTAAATCTAAGAGGTGAAAGAAAACATGGAAGTGTCTAAGTAGCTTTAAAATGTCTCTCTAATCATTATGCAAAACATATTGGGCCTTGAAACGTGGCTCAGCAGTTAAGAACAGTTGCTGTTCTTACAGAAGACCCATGTTCCATTCCCAGCAGTCCATGGCGGCTCACAACCATCTGTAACTCCAGTCCCATGGGACCCAGTGCCCGCTTCTGACATCTGCAGGTACCACACCCACACATGATGTGCTTACATACATGCAGGCAAAATGTGTAAACACATAAAATGACTAAGGGAAGAGCTATCATTCACACAGTCCTACACTATCCATACAACATTCCTCACTCTGTATTATACATCATGAATGATAAATTTCGATACTTGCTTTTAAAGTCACAGGACAAACAAGAGCCATCAAAATAAAAACAAAAACAAAAACTACCGTAACTATCTATGACAGTACAACTCCTATAAAGATTCAAAAGGCACTCAGGCTACGGTGTTGAGCGACCACTCCATGACTATCAAAGAGTCAAAGAACAAAAATTACAAAGAAGCTCAGCTTGGAGGCCAGTTGATCTAACCATCCTTACAGGGGATCGAAGTGGCCAGCTGACTTGGTTACAATCACAACAGATTCCCGAGCCCGTACCTCAAGTGCATTTCCCACCCTCAAGTGTTTTAGATATGACCATGGGATGAAGTCCGTCTTATAAATGATGGGCACTTCTAGGCCCGCCCACAACCCCTATCCCCAAGAACTCCATGCTCTACCCATCTAGCTTAGTCCACATGGGTTGGGGAGTCCATGCCAACAGTGATAAATGGAGCATCAGTCTTCCAGCTGTCTGGCATCTACCAACTTCTCACTGAGACTTGGAGATTTTATGATAATTGCTTGTCCTATGTCTTATCCATCATATCAATTTTTTTTTCCACAAATGAATTTGAAGAGTCTCCTGTACTCTTCAGGATGAGGACTCTACTTCTAACTGTAAGGAGCAGAACTGGCTTGTGAAACCACAGGTAAGTTATTTCAAGTGTCTGAGCCTTGGTTTCCCTAACCTGCACGATAGTCAGAAGAGTTATCTAGACTGGGAATGAAATGACTCCCTGTGCATGACAGCTGGTTCACAGGATGTGTGACATGAAAAGTGACTGATCATCTGCACATCTGTCTGTGGCGCCATAAGCCCCGTGTCTAGCTCAACCTGCAAAGCAAGCAGTCTCTGCACACGTCGCTCGCAGACCTGTGGCTGGGGTGAGCCGGTGGCACGGATCCTCCTTGATAGTCTGGTCTTCCTCCATGATGTTTGACATGGGCACACTGAGGCTAACCGTGTCCTCATCAGAGGGCTAAAAAGATATAGGGAACCACATCATTCAAGGAAGAGGGCTTGTGGAAGCACATAAAGTGGCATCCTGAACTTACAAACAGCATATTGCTTAAAAGACAGCAGAGATAAATCCTTCCTACACTAATTCAGAAACAGCAACCAATAGCGATGTCAGAACGGGAGAGCGGCTGTCCACCGGGGATGGTGGGGATACACCTGAGGCCTTGAGGGCAGCTGCCGAGGCTCTGCTTTGTGAACAGGAGCTAGCTGTGAGTACACATTTACAGTGCTAACACTGCACACACACCTCCACAGAGATGCATGGGCTGAAGTCTCTGCTGGCTTCTCCCTTTCTGACCTTACAGCCAGTCAAGTCACTAAAGGGCCCCACAATACCCAACCCAACAAGGGAACGACTGTAGACAAACTATAGACCTAAATTATGATCTTACTAGGAGAGGTGCACTGAGGTCTGACAAAGGGTTGATTTACCAAAACTACGTGGAGGTTTGACATGGCTAGTCACACAAAGGAGGCAGTCAACCAGGTGCGTATTTTGTTTAAGATATTTAGGATCAGTGTCTAGCCTTGATTTGCATTGAGGAAGCAGCACCAGGCAGGTGACAGTGTTATTAGGTATTAGGTACAAGGAAAGGGTGTTCTGTGTGACTTATAAACCAAAGGTTCTATGAAGTAGTGAGAGTTAATTCTCTCTGATGTCTCCTTCACCACACTAGCCAACGAAGTATATTCAGAAATCTACAATCCCGTCACAAGTTAAGATGCAGATCCTCATTTTTCCCTCTCTCCATTTTAGTGCTGCTATTTAGGGACAAGTGATGCAGGACCTCCGCAAGCACCCTCAGGTGTGTGGCCAGTTCCTGAATGCTTGTGGCAATTTTCACCCTTAGACACATGCATTTGGAAACACCAGAAAGCAAGCATGAATTCCACTCACCAAACAAATATATTTGCACAGATCCCCTCGAGCTCTTGCTTAATTATCTTGAGAAAACCATGTGTTTACTATCTTCATGACCAACGTTAAATCAATCAGATGGTGGTATCCATCAGAGAAAGGGGACAGGCCTGACTACTAATCCCAACAGTGAGGTATAAATGGGGAGCAATCTCAACCAAAAAAATCTACAAGTAACACACTATGTGGTATAATTCAAAACCTTACCACTTAAAAAAAACAATAAGTATCACAGAGATGCACTCAGACCATGAGGCTAGCATGTGAGATAAGAAAGACAAAGGAAAGAAGAGTTTTATTCTACTGAATTATAGCATCTTCTACAGTCCCCTTTCCCCTCCCCCCACCTCCTACCATTACAGCTAGCAAAAGTCCAAAGATAAGCATTTAATTAAAGGGGGCCAGTAAATCCTTGGGCTCTCTTCAGAATGCTATTAGCATCCTACTTATAAGTAAGAGAAGGATAATGAAGTTCCTTCCATGATGTTTTATTAATGAACTTAATTACTCTTCCAAGAGAGATAAAGGAGAGCTTGTTTAATTTAATGGAAAATAAGCCCAGGGTGGGTAGTTTCTGTGACAATCATCCGTTTGAGGGGACTTATGAGTTTTCATGAAGTCCAGGGGGGTTAAAGAGAATGTAACACAAGAAAGCGATGTGTTCAGCATTCCAACGCCATCGGGAACCACAGCCAACTGTCAGTGTGGTTCCATGTGGGTCACTGGCCCACGCGGATACTGGATGCCTCCTGACTCCTACTGACTCTTCTTCGAGATGTTAAAAAAAAAAAATCTTTAACGAAAAACAAAATTCTGCGGAACTTTGTTTTTTGTGTGTGTGTGTGTGTGTGTGTGTGTCCCTGTGTGTGTGTCCCTGTGTGTGTAGCATGTGGAAGCCAGAGGTCAATGCTGAACTGTCCCCTCGATGGCTCTCCACATTCTTCTAAGACAGGTCCCCTCGCTAAACCTGAGTCCCAATGATTTAGCTGACCCAGTCGGCCTACAGCTCCAGGGATCTTCTTGTCTCTCTCTTCCTTACAGTGTGAATAAGGGGTCATACTTCTGGGCCTGGGTTGGACAGGGACTCTGGGCTAAACTCAGGTCCCCTCATGCTTGCAAGGCAAGCATTTTACAAGACTAACCCATCTCCCTAGCCATGGACTTCAGGTTATTTTATTTTCAAGTATACAACTTTATAGCACATTTTGTAGAAAATAGACCTTTCTGCTTACTAAAGCTCAAGACCAGAGGGGAACTGGAATTTTTTTTTCCTAAAGTCACACCTAATAAAAACGTGATTTTTTTTTTAAGTGAAGTAATTGGTCTAGTCATCACAACATCAAGGATCCCCTGTTTGATCTAAGAGACCATGCATACAAAAAAAAAAAAAAAAACCAAAAAGATACAAATGGTGTGTTCTATCACTAGTGGGAGTTCTTTCACTGATGTAACTGAGCTTACATTTTACACATAAATTTAATTTTCTGAACACAAGGCAGCTGAAGTACCAGAAATACAAATATTGTTTCTAAAACTACAGGTAAGGGTCAAGGAAATGGCTCAGCAGGAAACTGTGCTTGGTGCCAAGTCTGAGTTCCATCCCTGGACCCCACGTGGTGGAAGGAGAGAACTGACTCGTGCCACTGCCTTCAGACCCCCGTGTGTGTGTTGTGACACATCCGCATCCTCTGAACACACAGACCAGCTTAAATATCTTAAAAACACAACGGCTAGTTACAAACATTTCAGTGACTAATCTACTCACATGCCCTGCGCACTTGATCCCTTAACCCTTAGGAACGTATCTAACCATGCTTCCCTAAAGTGCCGTTAAAAACAGCTATAGTCATCAAAGTGCTTTGTACTAATACATGATATACACAATACATAATATTCCTTTAGTATTGAAGACTATTCTAGATAAGGTGGGAGTGGAATAGGAGAAAGACGGGGACGCTAAGGTACACTGAGTGACAGCAGCATTCACACACCCCTCAGGGGTTCCAAGCTGCTTTCACACACATGCTTGAATTGTCAATGCAGATCATTCACATGTGCCAGTGGCTTTTTCTAGAGAAAGACTTTGGTGGACATGGACAGATGGACGCAGAACACAGAGGGCAACACTGCAGTCTCCAGATTTACCTCGGTGGCAGATAACCGCTTATCTCCATTATCACTTCCAACCCCTGAATCGGAGTCCTTCTTACTGTGGCAGGCGTCATCAATATTCAGTTTGTTTAGGAAAGAATGGAAAACCACAAAGTTGACACCAAGATACACCGATTAATAATGCAATTATGACTTCATTATATAAAATGCATCATCATTATTGAGGTTAACAATATATGCCAACAACTCAGTCTAGTTCTAAGACCACACACCTATAAGGAAAGCTTACACCTGCCGAGGGCATCATAAATTCTCTGTACTCCAGGTTTCCTTCTCTGAGGGACAACTTATTTCTTTAACAGTTACTAATTTTATCTTATTGGTATGTATATAAAAGCAATAAGATATATAATTACTTTATGTCATAGGTATTAAAACATTATTTTCAACCATTTTGAAAACCTTTCCAGTATTTAATTATACCTTGTAATATAAATATAAAATAACTATATATATATATAAAGTGTTATTTTGAAAATGCCACTAGAGTAGTCTGAAATTCCAAGCCAGCCTGTTTAGCAAATCACAGAGGGAAAGATCTCTGCCCTGCATAACTCTCAAGAAAAATGTGTGTTTCTTTAAGTGGGTTGCTGTGGCTAGCTAGTCTGTTCTCTGGATGCATGAGGCCTGTCTTACACCACAAATGGCCCAAGGATGCTTGAAAGGATTCTAAAACTTACACATGAAACTGGAAATGGGAAGAAACAAAATTATCCATGCTACATTTTAAACACTGAGGCCTGCAGATCTTAACGGTGTTAAGACACAACAGCACGCAGGTACACAGAAAATTGATAACTGATAACATGTTTCAGCTTGATATAGTCATTCAATCAAGAACAGCAAATCTGAGCTCAGGCTGGCCTCAAAACCATGACCCTCTTAACCCTGTCTCCTAAGTACCAGGATCACAGGAGCATGCTGCTATCCCCAGCTTGAAAAGAACAATTTGGGGGCTGGAGAGATGGCTCAGTGGTTAGGAACACTAACTGTTCTTCTGGAGGTCCTGAGTTCAATTCCCAGCAACCACAACCATCTGTAAAGGGATCAGATGCCCTCTTCTGGTATGCCTGAATACAGTTACAATGTACTTATATACATAAAATAAATAAATAATTATTAAAAAAAAACTATTTTAAAATGTAATAGTTTTTACAATAGAGTTGGATATAGCTGCGCTAAGCATAAAACACATCACAGACCCTATTCAGAAGTGCCCTCACTTGTACTCAGGAAGCGCTCATTACTGATGAGAGGGTACATTAGATCACAGATTCTCCACAGCATCAATTTTTTTGTATGTCATTATTTTCTCAAACTCCAAGTCACAAACGTTGAATCACAAGAACAAAGCATATGGATCCTGACACCAGGTGACCCATGCAGTTGTGGGGAAGGGCATTCTAAGCAGCCTCTTTCGGGAAGGAAGGCATTAACTCACCTGTCTTCCACGTGCTGATGTAAATGGGGCCTTTCTATGGTGGGGAGGTAAAGGGAGTCGGCTGTCTTCATCTGGCACGCTTGTATGCTCAGATACTTAAATATGTGCACTTTCCCTTTTGTGCAAATCTGCGGAGAAATCAGTAACAAGATGTAAATTCCAGGTTGCTGACCAAGCGGTCTAACCTTCAGAATGTCATGGTAAGTAATCCCTAACAATGGACACTAAATACACAAGAATTCTTAGGACTGTTTCCTCCAAGTTCTACTTTGGGCAGAAAATCATGCTCAAGAAATCCCTAACCTTCTGAAACTACCAAATTCTGACAAAAACATATTTAAGTGAAAAGAGTGTAAAATTTATTTAAAAAAAAAAAATCAGACAGCACTGGTAATAAGTCCAACTACAAAAGATGGGGAAAAAAAAGCACAATTATCTTCAAGTCCACAGACAGAAACTAAGAGATTGAAAGATAATCATAGATTTAATAAGCCATTATGCTTTCTAAAAAGAAAATAAACTGTAAAGTATTTTCATTTGTATTGTATGGTTCTCTCATAGTTTGAGTTTGATCCGTGTCTCAAAAATATCAATAATCGTATTTTAAGGTGTTTAAATTCTGTTTTCCCAGCTAATGTTCAAATAAGAAACATATTACCCCCTTTGTAGGCCGTTCAGTCTACAACAAGTTTCAAATATGTCACTGAGTGGTACATTATCAAACCAGCAACTCTGCCCTTGGATGTCAGAAATGATGACAGGGATGGGAGAACAGATGTGACACCACCTCAGGCAACCTATCAGTCAGATTTACTGAAAGTCTCACTGTGTTGACGGGGGATGGGGGGATGGAAGGGGTGTGGGTGCTGACTGCATCCCATCATGCCTAGTGCAGCCTCGGGGCCCTGTGGAGAGTCACATGTGCGGCTACTGTGCAGTCCTGGCCTTGGCTCCAGGCGCATCCTCACCTGAGCCGGAGGGGACTGCAGAGGGTTGTTCTCAAGCTGCAGCACCTGCAGCTGCTTCATCTCCCGGAAGCAGAGGGGAATCACCAGCACCTTGTTGCAGGAAAAGTCAAACTTCACCAAGGGGAGATCTACTAGCTCTGAAAGAAGAGAGAGAAGAGGTAAATTTAAAAAAAAAAAATCTCAGAAAATAGCAGGATCCAGAGGCTGTACACTGCACACTCAAGAGTTAACTCTCTGTGTATCTAGAGATATGCAAGCTAGCACAGTCAAAAGTGAGCTGTGTTACTGTTAGAAACCCACGGCAAGCATGCATATAAAGAATTTCCCTGAATGAGGGACCGTTTCCCTGGGCACTCAGTCATTACAAACTGTACTGGAAACCCCTGCCATTCATACTATCTAAAGAGCCCATCTTCTTCCATCAAAGGAACTGCATGAGCCGTGCCACTCGGAGCATGTTCTAACTATATCCCATTTTCCTGGAGTGCTTGCCAACAATGGAGGATATACTATACAGAAAACCCTCATCTAGTCCATGTCCGTGAGCTGGCACAGGCCCAGAATGAGTAATTATGCTCCTGATTTTGTCAGAGGTTGCCACTGCTACCCTCCTACCCTCTGACACATACTCGGTGTTATCTAATTTAAGATTTTCCAAAAGGACCCATAATTCCTATCTGGCTGGGCTTCGTTCCACTGCCTTTGAGGTTGTCCACAGCTCAACTCACAGGAAAGGATGTTGCATTTAGCCTGAGGTTCCCACCCAGTGGTACAGTAAACACTCAGTCATTTCAAGCATTCGAACCAACACTGGCAGCTGCTAGGCACGAAGTCAAATATAATCCACGGAGTGAAGCCAGGCTGAGACATGCCAGAGCCTAGGGTGACGCTGGCAGATCCCTGAGCTGGCTGGGTGGTGACTACAGTGGGGTCACTTCAGAACAATGCCTAGCACTTTTGGTATGGTGGGCCTTACAGGCCAAAATATAGTGGCTTCAAATACTTCTGGCCTAAAGTGGAAGAGAGCCAGAAACTAGACAAGGGGAGGACATGAAGGAGAGGACGGGAGCCTTTAAGGAGCACCAGCTAGTCCCTTCTTCTCCTTGTCTACACGGCTGAGGCTTTCGGTCAACTCTGCAGTACTATTTTAGCCCTGCCAACACCACTCCCTCGGGGTGAGTGCTCCGTCTTCTCAGAGCGCATACCCTGGGAATGGCAGGGGCTTTCCGTCCTCCGTATCTCAGTGCGTTACTTGGTCTTACAGAACAGAGTAGTTTTGAGACCAAAATTCTCAAAGGAAGAAGAACACTCAGCTCCCAGCTTGCAAAGTAAAGTCCACGTCAGGCTCTGAGAACAAACTCAGGAAGTGTATTTCAAGGAATCTCTATTTCCACATTGCCAGAGGGCAGCCTGTGCCCCCAGTGGGGGCAGCCATGAGTCTCAGGCCTTCCTCCCAAAAGGTTGTTTGGATGAAGGGCTGTGGGCTCAGGGTGGAGTTATGGAGGCAACTGTGCATAGTGGACTTGGAAGCATGAGAGTGAACAGAGAGGACAGAGGGAACCCTGGCCTGGTATTTCTATTGCTGGGAGAAACACCATGACCAAAATCAACCCGGTGAGGAGAGGTAAGAGGGGGCAGGAACTGACAGAGAAACCATGGGAGGGTGCTGCTTACTGACTTGTTCCTCAAGGTTTGTTCAGTCTGCTTTCTTTTAGCACCTAGGACCACCAGCCCAGGGACGGAACTACCACCATTGGCTGGAGCCCCCCACATCAAACATTCCTCAAGAAAATGCCCCACAGACTTGCCTACAAGTTAATCGGGTAGAGGCATTTTCTCAATTGAGGCTCTCTTCCCAGATGGCCTAGCTTGTGTCAACTTGACAAAACAAACAAACAAACAACAAAAACTAATCAGTATGGTTAGGATTTCTCATGTTACAGCTTGTAGAGCAGTGAAGAAGGATGGGGGTTCCCAGGGCAGGATGACTTTAAAGTTAGGCTGTCTGAGCAGTTAAGATATGATGAGACTCTGTGTTCTGTGGGGCATGGCTTACCTGATTCCTTTGCTAGAAGAAAGGGGGCTTTTTAGACAATAGCTATTACACAGCAAGTGTTCCCAGAAACTCTTTACCAACTACAATGAAAGCTCTAAATCGACTAGCGGACTGGCTACTGGGTGTGGGGGGGGGAGTAGAGAACTTGCAGGTAAGCAGATAAGGGGTACTTTTGACGACGGCCGCATCCTCGCCCTATGGTTCCAATGTGTAGTGTAGGAGAAGGAAGACTCTACAGTCTCACAGGAGTGAAGCCTTGAAGCGAAAGACAGTCTTGCAAGGCTGACCCACAAAAGGTCAAGGGGCAGAGCAGAAAACAAAGAAAGCAAGCCAAGAAGAGCAGGGGGAGGAGGAGGAAAACGGAAAGCAGGAGTCAAACAGGAAGAGGAAGAACAGTAAAAGAGGAAAGGAAAAGAAAGAGAAGCAAGAGGGAAAGAAGAGGAAGAATAGCACAGAAGCAGGAGGAAGAAGGGGAATGAGGAAGAAGAAGAAGAAAAGAAGATGGAAGCCGAGGAGGAAGAACTCCACATTCCTCTCTCTGGTCAAAGAGAGGCAAGAAATAACGACTTCAGTCCCCTGCCATCCTGTCCTAAAGAACAGAGTATGGCTTCCTTATTATATCTGCTGTAGTAAAACCACACAAAACACACTGGGGTAACTGGCTGCAAACTTCTATTTTTTCCCCTCTCCTCAAATTGAAAACATATGAGGAGAAATTCCCCAAGAGAACAAATGTAAGTAAATAGGAAGGTCACTCACGGCGGCCGGGGGCCATCAACAGCTGTCAACAGAGTTCTCTAGACTGAGGCAGAAAGAAACTTGATATTCATCATTTTTTTAACTGATTTATTCTTTATTGCGAAGATTTATGACAAATTACTGAAAGGCCAACATATCTAGTGCCCACTTAATTGACTGTTACATTTCACTCTAAGCATATTGAAATCAAGTATGTGAAAATACCTGTTAATGCTCAAATCTGATCTATGATGTGAAGATTTTTTAAAAAAGATTTATTTATGTGAGTATACTGTCACTGTCTTCAGACACACCAGAAGAGGGCGTGGGATCCCATTACAGATGGTAACTGAGAATTGAACTCAGTTTTGGAAGTGCAGTCAGTGCTCTTAACCGCTGAGCCATCTCCCCAGCCCATGATGTGACGATTAAACACTCAGCTGGTACATCAAATGTCACTTTGACAAGCAGCATATTATATAATTCAGAAATAGGTTATTAGAACAGTCAAAATTTAAATTCAGGGGCAGTCCATGTCTCATCACCTTAAAATCTTGATTGACCAAAATTTAAAATCAAACAGCCTTAATTCTGTAATGCTTTAATACTAATTTAATGTATGGTTTTTGATAAATACTTTCAGAGATACCTACACTGTCCACAACAACTCTGGCTACACCTGATACTTTTAATCATAATTATGAAGGTAACCAGGTTTCCAGTATCTAATATTTATATGGTCAAAACGCCATTCCCCGTAAACTTACGTTTTAGCTTTGGGTATATTTTAAAATATAAAAGCTGAGAATAGATAATTATGAAAGGCAGAGTAAGTTGTAACTGACCTTTTTAGGGAAAAGAGTGTTCTTAAGGTAAGAGAGACGAAGAAAAACAGAAACCTAGGCTCTGCAGGCGCTCCCACTTCCCCGTGCCACACTGTGGCCACACGAGGATATAATAGGTTTTCCCTTCGGAAATGGGTTCAGTCATTTCTGACATTTCCACAGAGATTATCGCAGCCACTTAAATGCAGCGGGGCTTCTTAATGCCTGAAAGGTTGTATTGTACAGATGTTCTGGAAGTTAAAATTGTTTTTGTAGTTATCATTAACATTATCTGTTTTTATTATGATTAGGGAAAATGGTTTTATACACTCAAAGGAAAGGAGGCTGTGCAGTAACAAACAGAAAAAGTAAATCTCCTTTTATGAGCTCATTCAGATAAGCCAATGACTCCTACACAGAGGTATTTTCTCAACCTTCTTTGAATGTAAGTCAGCGTAAGAAAGGTGATAAAAAGGGGCAGACACCCGAGTCCTCTACCATCCAGCACAGTGCATTTTACAAAGCTCCTCCGCATGGGTTTGGGAGCTGTTTCCATGTCTGGAACAAGCAGTAACAGGATGACAAAGACCAGGCTGCTTTCAAACTGTCACTAATAAATGCCAAATGAGCCAATTGCCAGCTGCTCGCAACTGTGCGCTTGTGCACTGAGATGCCTTTCAAAAGACTCCTACGGAAATCTGCTACTGCGGAAGCTTCCTACATGTGTCCACGCAGATACAGAGAGTTTAAGGGGAGTTAGTTACCTTATAACCTCTAATGGGGCAACACGTTCCTACTAGACATCAGAGGAAAACAAGACAAAACAGAAGCCCAATGCCAAGCAAGGGTTACTTCTTCTGGAGTTGTTGGCCAGTAAGCGCCCACTGGTCCTCAAACCTTACAGGCTATGCCAATGCTCTTGGTTAATCTCCAGGACGTAACAGTCAAGACCCTGCTTCTGAAGATGCCAGGTATGTGAGTCATAGAACGCAGCGAAATGGAGCTGGTGCCGACCTGGAAGCGTCATCCCCATTGGCTAGCATTCACAGAGCTTGAAAGTGCTATGCAAGCTACCAGGGGAAACAAGTAATCATCCATCACACCCTGCTCTGAACCATGGGAGATAGAATAATGGCTGGCCTGGCAAGGAATGCCCACTGGTGTGACAGTGGCTCAGACATCTTACAAATAACAAAGCACTTTCTACTGGATTTAAGACAACCCCACAAGATGAAAACTATACCCAGCACTATTAGAGATGGCTCGTTAGGTAACAGGCCCTAAGGTAGAATCTGCTACTATTCTGTTAAAAATTGACATTGAATTAAAACTGAATCCTAATAACTCATTGTTATGTCCACAGTTCAGTACATCTCTCAACTCTTCATTGAGAAGCAATGGATGCAAACGGCCAAGGGCGAGAGAATGAGAGACTCACTCTAAATAGAAACAATATCCTCTACCCTCTCATCTCAAGACTTGGGGATCATTGAGAAAGAGAGGGTGAGAGAGAGCAGAAGACCCAGACAGTGGAGAACTATAAGGAAACAACAGCGTCTAGATACAGCAGAGCAGTTCATCGTATGAACGTGCAGCAGTTCCAATGCTACACACAAGATGGATGCAAGGTGAATCTCAGCATGAGGGTGGAAGTGGTTCATGAAACCCTACTCCCAGCCATGGAGTTATTGGCAACTGTTAGCTGCTGGGAGGGTGGGAGGGGGAGAGGGGGAGGGGGAGAGAAAGAGAGAGAGAGAGAGAGAGAGAGAGAGAGAGAGAGAGAGAGAGAGAGAGAGAGAGACTGACTCTAAAAGTATAGCCCCTAGTGCATTGGCCATGCTTCTATGGGAGGCCACACATCCAAGAATACTTGGGTAGCACAAATTGGTCTTAAGTTAAACAACAACAAAAATGATGAATAGGACACAAAGGTGGCTGGGTGGGGGGCAGGGTTGAATTTAGTAAGAATTAGGGAACGGGGAGTATTATGATCAACGTATGTTGTATGAAACTCTCAAAGAACTAATACGAATTTTTAAAGTATATTTTGGAAATCAACATAATCTCTGGAAAGTAGAGTACGTTTTAAAGAAGTACTTATCACTCTGCTTCCCATCTACTCATTCTGTGTGTGTGTGTGTGTGTGTGTGTGTGTGTGTGTGTGTGCTGTGATGGTTAGCTTTAATTGTCTTTCCTAAGTTAGTTAATATGGGAAGACACAGCCCACTGTGGGCAGCACCATTCACTACAGAGGGAGTCCCTGAGCTATGTGTGAGTGGAGAACTGAGCAAACAGACGTGCTGCATTGGTTCTCACTCTGGACTTGGCTGTGGACGTGACCAGCTCCCTCAAGTTCCTCCCACCTTGACTTCCCCACGTGACAGACAGGAACGCTGAGCTAAAATAATCCCTGTCCCCTGAGCTGCTTTTTATCAGGGAGTTTTATCATACAGAAATGAACAGAAGTGTGTGTGTGTGTGTGTGTATGCGTATGCGTGCACGCACAAGTGAGTGCACACACACGTTATCTACATACATGTGTGTACATATGGAAGGCAGAGTTAGCCATCGGGCATTTTTCTCTATTGCTCTCTCTTTTGTCTGTTCTAGTTTGTTTCAATATTTGAGACAGGATCTCCGCTCTAAGTCTCCCTTCTGTTGCTGTGATAATAATCCCTGGTGAAAAGCAACTGAGAGGAGAACTTAGGGAGGAGAGTGTTTACTTCATCTTGTAGGTCACACAGTCCACTGTTAAGAGAGGTGAGGGTAAGAACTGACGCAGAGACTATGGAGGAAGACTGCTTGCTGCTTTGCTCTCTGCCTTTAGCTGCCTTTCCTATAGAGACCAGGACCACCTGCGTAGGGATGGAGCCACCCACAGTGAGATGGACTCTCCTACAACAATTAGCAATCAAGGCAATCTCTCACATAAGGCCCACAAATCAACCTGATAAAGATAACTCCCTTTTCAAGGGATTCTGGGCTATGTCATGTTGACAGTTAACTAGGTCAGTCTCTCACTGACTTGAAGTCCACTGGTTTGATCAGGTTGGCTGACAAGTGAGCTCCAGAAATCCATTTATCTCCACGTCCCCTCAGTGCTAGGGTTACAGGTTGCCTGGTTTTTATCTGAATGCCAGGGATCCGAACATATTTCTATGCTTATGGAACAAGGCCTTGAAACGCCAAGCTATTCCTCCAGACCCCTTAAGCACTTACAACTTGTACGTAAATATGTCTTTATGCTTAAACCCTCATGCCCTGGACAACAGGGACACACTGCAAGAGCCCACGGCAGAGCTGTCTGCGGGAGACTGACTGACTGTGCTAGGATCAGAGCAACCAGCTGTCCATGCAAAGCTTTAAGATCATCACTGGTACTAGTGACTGTGGCCTCAGTGCAGGAAGGACTCAGCTGAGGAATCACCCTCATACAGAGGCAGACACTGTGGGTTCCCTGCCAGTGTTCCCAGATCCCCAAATCCTGATAGCCAGGATCTGCAGGACCAAGCATGTGCCCTCTGGACTGTTAGCTTCATGTTCTGGAATACCACACACCTGTCCAAAAAGAATTCACGCCACCATGTTATAGGGTCTGGCCGAGTCTCACATCCCAAAGCTCAGATATAGAAATCCTAACCTCAACACATCAGAATTCAATGGGATTTGGAGATGAGGCTTTAAAGGGGAAGTTAGGTAACAGCACAGACATTAGGGTAGAGTTTAATCCTCTAGTGTAACAGTAAAAAGAGATCAGGACACAGATACAAATAGTGGGGGGTAGGGGGACATTGACGACCATCTGAGAGACATGGAGAAAGGCCTTGGAATGGACAACCCAGGATGGTGAAGAGATGTCTTCTGGTCATCCGAGCTACCGTCTCTGTGGGCCTTTTAACAGCAGCCCTAGAAAACTAACGTACGTTCCACTAATGATTTATGTTGCTGTAGCCTCGATTCAAACTACAAGTTGACCATCAATGTTCTCACATCTGCTGGTGACGAGATTCAAATTATTAATAACAACCAGTGTACACATACATACATACACACACACACACACACACACACACGACCCACCACTCCTCATAAAAGTAAAATCCAGAAGGTGATGTCTCCTGTTC
Source organism: Tokudaia tokunoshimensis (assembly GCA_036184795.1). Taxonomy (NCBI): domain Eukaryota; kingdom Metazoa; phylum Chordata; class Mammalia; order Rodentia; family Muridae; genus Tokudaia; species Tokudaia tokunoshimensis. Next base: position 51,059,318 of record BTHU01000011.1, on the reverse strand, counting down.
TCTTCGCCTTGCCTTCCTTGCTTACCTGGTGGTAAAACCTTAAGGTAATTTCTTCTGACATTCAGTTCCCGTAGAGACTTCAGCTGGCCTATCTGCTGGGGCAAGGCTGTGATCTCATTGCAACTCACATCCTGCAGCAAAAGGGGGGGAGTCAAAGAGAGGGGGATCAGACAGGGATAACAAATGCCTTTTCCCAAGCATTACATGTGGATCTCCTCAAAGAACGCAGATGCTTGGACAACTCAATATAATACTTTTGCATTGGTTTCCAGGTCCCAGGCAGTGGGGCTCAACAGTGAAGAAAAGGGATTTGTCTCTCAAGGTCCTTTGAGGGCACAAAGGACATCAGTGGTATTTGCTAGCAGTTTCTGTCACTTTTGATATTCAGGTGCTTGGGCCTTACTCAATTCCCACCACAAACTTACAAGGCAATATTACTAGCTCACAATAGTCACAGCTCAGGAAAAGGTGGATTTATGGTCCCAGGAAAGCAGGTGCCAGTTGATATTAGGAAGGAATTTCCAGCCACCTTTCAGAAAGAAGGTTACCCAGCCTCCCATCCAAGCTCTTACACTGAGAAATGCTAGCACACTGACTGGATGCGTCATTTATTCCAAATGGACTCGCTACCACATGGCTGAAAGCTACGGCTGGCGGCTGCACACGCATTTGTTCAGCAAGTCTATGAGGTATGAGGATTTTGTCATCTTTGCTTTGAGATTGCAGTACCCCACTAATCCTAGATTAGAACCAGCTCCTGCCAACTGCAATATGGACAGTTTTTATCCTATAGACTCACTATCTCCCCCCACATCTTTCCTTCAGCTCTGGTAAATAGCAGGGTTTTGCTTTTTTCTCTCACAAAAAGAACCTCCTTCAGTCTTCAGTGTGCTACCTCTCAGAGGAACTCTTACATAGAACGTTCTCTGGCTGGCTCTGTCCTCCACCTGCCGTCTGTCTGTCTACCCCATCTTCTCCACTCTCACCCTCCCTCACGTCCATCCTTGACAGACAGATCTATCCTAGTGCAGATTTCACTCTGTTGTTCATCAGCATAAGCCTTCAGCAAGGCCCAGGCTCTGTGCGGATGTCTATCAATTCCTCCAGGGTCACTCTCTGAATATTCTCTCTTGCATACCACACTCCATCCACGCAGTCACCATGTGGAGTTTCAGTGTAGGCCAATGCTGTTTCACAGTCTCCAAACTCATTCAGGCCTCCTCCCCTGCTTGACACGCAAGGCTTGGCACTGTTCTCCTGGCCTCCTGTCATGGCTCAACCCAAGCTTCAAGTTTTCCCTTTGAAACCATTCCCATGATCCTCCTCTGATCAACACCCGGGAATGGGTATTTTCCTTCTCCCTTTGCAGGCAGGGTGCACCTGTAATTTACTTTCTCCTTTATCCTCCTTCACCCATAAAGCTGGAAGGTCCTAGGTAAGAGGACCCATGTTCTCTCCATCCCCAGCAGAGCACCAGGTATAAGGCAGGGATAAAATTTCTAATACCCTGTGATGTAGACAGCCCAGGATACAATGGCTCCTTGTACCTTGCTTCTGAGATCCCAGAATGGTTTAACACATCAAACTCCATGCATACCCCACTTGCTTTTACAGAACCGAAGGCAAATGCAGGCTCTAAGCTATCCCAGTGAGGTGGTATATCAAGCAGCGGGGAGCCTGGATGAGTCTGGAGACTGAAACAGCATGGGGTTACGATACGGCCCAGTTACCTAGGAACCTGCAAAGCAACAACCTTTCACTTCAGAGGTCGCCAAGGCTTTGTTCAAAACTCTACTTTCCTTCAGACTAGATGAATGCATCACTAAACAACCAATCCCTTGCTTGGCGCTCCAACCCCATAACCAGGATCCCTGTTAGACCAGGCTATGTCAGTCAGCGATCCCCATCCTATAGCTATGACCTCAAGTGATCCCCAATGGACACTACTTCACAAAGGCACAATATCACCACTGGTACCAGTGTGTAAGACTGCAGTCCATCAAAAGGGCGTGTTGGAGTGGCTGATATCGCACTCTCCTAGCTTCAACTGTCTGAGGAGGGAAGTAGTGTGAGAGAGGTTAGGGTCATAGAATTTTCAGGGATACCACCTTAGCTGCTGCCCTTGTCCTGATCCAAAAATAAAAGCCGCATACGCCTCTAATGTTTAAAACATAATCACAAAACAACAGATCACCACCAGTACATCTGCAGAAACAAAAATATACAAGAACATAAAATCAGAATTAGGTGGTGGTCTAAAAGCAAATCTTTCTAGCAAGTACTGGATCTTTCCATGCCTTAACTAAGTTATGAGTCAGCACTTGGCCCATTCCATTCAGGTTCACAACAGCCCTCACAAGCATGGAAGCCAGGCCAGCATGAGGCCAGTGTCACATGAGATCATGCTATGCCCTTCAGGCTCCAGATCAGGTCTGACACAGGACTGACAGTGTCAAAGTGGAGACAGGGTTTGGGGGAAGAATCTGCAGGGATTATTTTCTGTCTGAGGAGAGGATTCTTATCATTGAAGTATAAATTAAGTTTCTCTAAGTCTTATAAGCAACTACATGGAAAAGCTTTTTGTTACTTGTGGAGATTCATCTTAAGTGTGAAGTCAGCCATCTCCACAGTTTTGAAAGATATAACTAACATAATTTTTTTTCTTTAAAAAATGAGAAAAGGGAAGCTAAAGGATAATCTTATATGTTTAGGCCACACACTTGCAGAATGGCCTCTCCTGAGATCAAACTCAGCCTTGCTCTATACTTAGAGAGAAATATATATAATTACATATAACTCCATTTTACACACACACAGTGAGTATACGTGTATGTGTGCATGCGTGTGTGTGTGTGTGTGTGTGTGTGTGTGTGTGTGAGTGAGCTGTCCCCAGTTAATGGTAACATCATTAGGGGTATGCTGGACCCCTAAAGCCAAGATGATTCTTCCCAGCACAAACCCCTAACACCATGGCCTTAACAAACAAAACCAGCTCCTGCAGGCAGTATTTAAGCACATGCTGGTAAAGTCAGCATGTACTCACTACACATAAGGAAATGCTGCATCTGATAGGCACCTGATTTCTCCATCTAAGAAATAGGACACCTATGGACAAACGCAAGCACAGAGGCCTGTTCAAATTTTGAAGAGTATCTGGTAAGAGTCAGTTATGTTAATAATACTCTATGTTCCTATTAGTTATGTGCCCCCCAAAATATGATAGGTGTAATACAATATAATAATAAAAATAGGAATATATTTCCCAAGCAAATCTATTACATAAGGGAGAGACAGGCTATACGCCATTGTATATTCAATATGGGAAAAACAGGGCAAATCCTATTTCCCAGGAGTATCTGAACCTATCCAAACTTTAAACAGGTTATGAGTTTCATCATAAAAATAAACCCCATGGGTACTTATGTCTAATTAGCAGAAGGAAGAGAGTGAAAAAGCAATAATTATCTCCATGTCTGAGGAGGTTTCAGTCTTGAAAATGCACAAGCAATGTTTCTAGAATGGCCTCATTCTCTAAATAAGGCATAGGGTTTTTAAAAAGATTATTTGGAAAAGATACTTAGAAAAATAAATTTTAAAACAAATATGAATCAATGCCTTACATGTCTGTAATTAGTGAAGAGTATCAGATTACAAATTCCACATTAACTTACTTACTAGAATATTCAAATTAATTCTTTCTGAATTTTCTATTAGCTCCAAGCTACTATGTCTTCAAGAGTAACTCACCTAAGCTTCATTGAATCACTTCATTGAATTCAACATTATAACATCACAATTGTACAACACAAGAATCATGAGAAACTGTTACAAATATTTGCTGACTGAATTCTTCCTAATAGAGAGGCATATCTAATTATAACAACTTAAATACTCAAATATAAGCTTTTCATGGACTCACTAACTCAACTCTATTGTTTAGGTCCTAACAATGGCTTAAATCACACTCAGGGACAGACAGAGTGATACAATACTCTATCTATAAAAAAAATTTTTTATAGAAGAATGTCTATTAAAAAATTAGGTCTTTAGGTAATTGGTGCAAAAGCAAATTATCAACAGTCTCCTACCACCATGGAACCAGACCCCTCTGTAGAAGTGCCTTCTGTATCTCTCACTATACAACTTGAGGCAAGTGTCTTACTCTTTGTGTGCTCGCATAAAAAGGAGGGATGTGCACCAGAGTGATGTATCAGTCACCTGATCAAGGTCTCCTGCAGCAAAGCCTGAGGACTTGAGTTCAATTCCTGACTCCTGGAAACCACAAGGTGGGAGGAGGGGCCTTACTCCCGCAAAGGAGGTGGCCCATTCCTAAAAGTTTTCTAACCTGTACTAAATAAATAAATAAATAAGAATATGAAATACTTCTAACTCTCTCTATATACCTGAAAAATTCACCGACTGTGCAAAAAGTTAACGAAAACATTAAGTAGTACTCAGTAATGTCAATTTTCATTTCTTGATGATAAAACAACCCTCGATACCTACAGTCAGAACTTGGAAAAAGAAAAAAATATATATGTTAACTTAAGCTTGAATCCTTCAAAGCAGCAGCCTTTGATGTGATAAATGATCTCCTCACACTCTTGCCTCTCCATTGTGAACCTATGCCTCAGACCTGTCCATATCCCATAAATACAGGCTCCACTCCCTGATCTTGATACTAAAGGCAGAAATGGAAGCCACAGAAAGGCTCCAAGTAACTCCTGGGTTTCCACAGAAAGCAGAAAGGTCAAAGGCATTTCCAGAGACCTCTAATGGACAAATAATTGTGGCAGACATGCTGACACACAATCCCACACCTACCACAATGCTGGGAACACTAGGCATGAAATCATGGGGGGGATTCTCTTCAGAAGCTTGTCATTAGTCTCTTAGCTCACATTCCCCACACAGCCAAACAGTGGTTGAAAAGTAAATAAAAAAAACAAACAAACCTGTGTGTCTGGTGAGGGCCTAGAAATGCACCTTCCCACTAGCATGACTGGATCCAGCCCAGTGGGCTTTCTGCTGTGAAGGCAGGCTCCTAAGTCAGGCCCTCTGTTCTTTTGCTTGGCAGACAGTATGCTCTCCCAGTGAGGGAGTAGGTGAGGACATGAGAGAAAGCAAACAAGGCAGCGAGGCCAGCAAGTCACTCAGTGCACAGCACCAGTGTGGGACTCCCGGGTCCTTGGCAAAGGCCTCATCTATAAAAGGACCTGACTTTACTGAGCTGCTAGCATGCTAGTCTTCACAGCTGCCAGTCAACTATAACATGGGGCCTTGATATAGCACCTCTCACCAGACACACCTCATCTGCCAGCAGGATGGTACAGAAAAAGAATCACATTTCCAGAGATGGCTCAGCCAGTGAAAGAAACCCTTGTAGGAGCATTGAGTTTGTAGCTCCAGCAACTATGTTAAAAAGCCCTGGGGGGGTGGGATGGGGAAGGGGGACAGAGACTAGAAGATTCCTGGAGCTTGCTGTCCAGCTAGTCTAGCTCCATCAGTAAGAGATTTTACCCCAAAATCTAAGGTAGAAGGGCCAGAGTCTGGGCTCAGTAGGAGCACTTGCAGCAGGAGGACCAGAGTCAGATCTCCAGAGTGAATCTCAAAGCCAGTGTGGTGCTGTGTGTCTGTCATCCCCTGCACTGTGAGTACTGTGTGTCTGTCATTCCCTGCACTGTGAGTACTGTGTGTCTGTCATCCCCTGCACTGTGAGTACTGTGTGTCTGTCATCCCCTGCACTGTGAGTACTGTGTGTCTGTCATTCCCTGCACTGTGAGTACTGTGTGTCTGTCATCCCCTGCACTGTGAGTACTGTGTGTCTGTCATCCCCTGCACTGTGAGTGCTGTATGTCTGTCATCCCCTGCACTGTGAGTACTGTGTGTCTGTCATCCCCTGCACTGTGAGTACTGTGTGTCTGTCATCCCCTGCACTGTGAGTACTGTGTGTCTGTCATCCCCTGAACTGTGAGTACTGTGTGTCTGTCATTCCCTGCACTGTGAGTACTGTGTGTCTGTCATCCCCTGCACTGTGAGTGGAAGGCGGACAGAGGACTGCTGGGGCCTGCTATCCTGCCAGTCTTGCCTAAATACACAAAGTCCTGGCTCTCTGTGAGATGGTGTCTCCTGGGAATATGACAGAGTGACAGAGAACCCTGAACATCCTTCTCTGGCCTACCCATGCACAGGAGCAAGCAGATGTGTACACACATACGGGCACTACCATACTCTCACTCCTGCACACAAACACACAGAGAGATTCATGTTCGAATGGAGAATCGATGGAGGAAGACACCTAAGGCTGATCTCTGACCTCCATAGACATTTATAAACATGCAAACATACACACGCACGCACGCACATGTGCACACATATGTGCACACACCCTGTTTTCAACAAATTCCAAAGGTTGTAATGGGTTAGATGAGATGTAGTCTACACAGGGCTACGGAGACCCACAACCTGACCTGGTTCTGCTGTAAGGAAACATTCAAACATTGTCCATTTGTCCAGAGCCATCACGGACAATGTCTCCTGATCATCCACCACCTATCGACTATACTCAAGTATCAACTATTAAAATCTATCTATCTATCTATCTATCTATCTATCTATCTATCTATCATCTATTAATTGATCATACTGTTTATCTACCTACCTATCTTTGTAGTTCTAAGATTGAAAGCCACAGAGGCACACATGCCAGGCAAGTTCCACAGACACACAGTACTCACAGTGCAGGGGATGACAGACACACAGTACTCACAGTGCAGGGGATGACAGATACACAGTACTCACAGTGCAGGGGATGACAGACACACAGTACTCACAGTGCAGGGGATGACAGACACACAGTACTCACAGTGCAGGGGATGAGTTCAGTCCTGGTATGGACTTTAATCAGACACATAGCTCTATCCCCTTAGGTAAGTAACTACAAAATCAGCTCTTGACTGTAACATAGCAACATGATACCCGCCTTGCTGGGTTATTTTAAGGCTTTCTGAAATGATACAGGTAAATGTAATAGTTAATAGCCTAATAGAAACAGATATTCAGTACATGTTAGCCTTCTCTCTTCCCTTTTCCCACAAAGCGGCACTCACACACACAATATCTAAGCTGCAAGATAAACTTTGAGAGACAGTGAGGATCAGGGTGGACAAGGGGAGGTCTGAAAGTTCTAGATTGTTTTATCAGCAGTGACTCTAAAAGGATCAGATACAGAGTTAAGACTCTATCAATTGCCCTGCATCAGTGCCTATATCAGATGGGAAATACACGTAGGCTGGGAAGAAGAATGGCTAGGTGCTGGTTGTCCAGGGTGTTGGCTAGGTAGGGAGATGGCTTGCAGGACAATGGCTCGGTGGGGCAATGGCTGTGCTGTGTGGGGATGATGGCTGTGCTGGGAGATGGGAGCACAGGAGTGGGGCAATGGCCATGTGGGGCATTGGCTGTGCGGGGCGCTGCCTGTGCAGGGCATGGCTGACATGGGATACTGTTTATCTTAAGACTCTAAGGTAGTTGTGCTGTGATGGCTAAGATGATGTTCGGCATCTTGACTTCCTTGTAAAATTAAGAGGGAACAACTGCACTCTTTCTGATGGCTGAGGTATCTGAGCTGTGTTTCTAAAGTGGACATTAACTCTGGAATGTTCGTGCACACTTAGAAGAGGGTGTGATTCTATTTGGGATACTCTGATATGAAAGTGTTCGAAACAGCTTTTCCCAAACAGCCAACAAACAATGCTTAGACTCCAGCGGGCGGAATGATTTCCTCAGCACTCAAGCCTTAAATGGTGAGTTTTCTGAATGCCCCGGGGAGTGCCCAACTTTACTTTAAAAAAAAAAAATGGTAATCTGTAACTACAAAAACAAAAGCCTCTTGCTCAAGAATGATATCTGGCTCTCCAGGGAACTCTCTCCCCAATTGATAACTAAAAATAATTCGACATGACACGGTTACCTATAGTAACACTACTATTTTAATCAAAAATAAATAAATAAATAAAACTAAATCAAAGATAAATGAGAATGGATGGAAAATAATCTTTTTTTAGTCTATGACCTTTAATCAAGGCTGGCCATATCACTTCTCCATGGTGAAGTAACGTCATTAGTATATTTTGCCTGCTTCACAAATAAATGTCATACATGTTTGTCTGTTTGTTTGTTTTTATTAGTGTGTGTACACACCACAGAACCACAGAGCACATGTGGAGGTCAGAGGACAACTATGGGAGTCAGTTCTCTCCTTCCACCATGTGGAGCCAAGGGACTGAACTCAAGTCATCAGGCTTGGTGACAAGTTTCTTTACCCACTGAATACCAACCCCCCGTCCCCCAAAAAAATGCTTTTTACCAAAAGCACACTGGCCCAGACCCAGGGAGCAGCAGAACAGAACACATCAAAGCTGCAGAGCTGTCCTATCAAAGTGGTGGCTCAGCCCTGTTGGCACTGAGCACCAGCGTGTGGCTGATCCTCTGCGTGTTGCATCACCCCTCATAGTGCATACAGGACTTGGTAGGAAAGGCTTAGTACACACACTAGGATACAAACAGTCCCACCACCATAGCTTTCTCTCATATACATACTGGGGTCATCATTTTTACCTATCTAGAGTTAAATATAATTTACAGCGAGGACCTTCCCTCGTTTCTTTTAACTGTTTAAACATGGCCAGACTACATTTAAACCACATTATTTGTGTGCCTTGGATGTCTTCTGGACAGTGCCACGGATGGGAGTGTTACAGCTCAAGTAACTATAAGCAGTGAAACTTCCATATGTCATTGTCTTGCTGGCCTGGGTTCCATCATTTGGTCAAGAGGTCAAGAGCTCGGACTACACAGTTTCTATAACATGCTGACACTCTGACATTCTGTAACTTGCAGGTGTGGGGGAGGCGGGACTGTGGCAGCAGTAAGGTGTAGGACAGGAGCTGGCAACAACATAGGAGACCCCAGCAAAGATCAGCTCACTGCATAAGGAACACACAGCTTGTGTCCAGAACTGGAGACTGATTTGTTCTAGATACGCCAAACTCCTTACAGGATCCCAGTACCGTGCTTCCAGGCAGGCACGCATGGTGCAGGAGGAGCTGAGAGTTCTACATCTTGTTCTGAAGGCAAACAGAAGACTGACTTCCAGGCAGTTAGGATGAGGGTCTTAAATCCCACACCCACAGTGACACTTTTTCTCCAACAAGGCCACACCCACTCCAACAAGGCAACACCTCCTAATAGTGCCACTCCCTGGGCCAAGAAAATTCAAAACACCACAGGGATCCTTTAAGGGATGGAGCCTAGCAGAAGGTGATTGGGGCACCAGGGCATGCTATTAGACAGGGTTATCATAGTGCTTATGGGATCCTGGTAAGGGCCAATGAGAGTGGATCATTATAAAAGAGCAAAACTGGTCCCTCCCTCTCCTTGGCTTCCTGTCTAGTCATGTGTTCTTTTTCCCCTCACACATTTGCTCCCACCATGATGCTATCAGTTATGAGGGAGGAAATCCCTCAGCAATGACCAAAGGGATCATGTACTTTTAGCCTCCAAAACTGTGATCTAAATAATCTGAGGTAAAAAATCCCAGTCTCCGGTATTTTGTTAGAGCAATGGGAGAGGATGATCACAGACTTCTCCTTGTACTTCTGTAACAAAGTCTTTCAGAGGACCTCTAACAGTTCTAGTCGGTTAACAAACGAGCATCTTAGAAATCAGTAACATACCAACTCCATTAACTGTTTGAGCTGACCTATCTCTTCAGGCAGTGATCCAAGCTTGTTGTTACTTGCGATTAAGACTTTGAGAGGCAGACCACACAGGCAGGCGGGCAGGGCAGACAGCTGATTTCGACTGTAAAGACAATACAACAAGAACACATGTAAACAGAAAGGCCACGGCAAGACGCTGCGAGTGGGCTCTCCTTTGTTGGTGAGTTCATTTTTCTTTGGGTTACTGGGGATTTCTATGTAGCCCTGGCTGCCCTGGAATCCTCAATAGCCTAGGATGGCTTTAAACAGTATAATCTCTCTCTGCATCCAAAGTGCTACAATTACAGCCCTGCAGCACCATGCTCAACTGTAAACATTCTGCAAATATAAAAACTCCAATCATTCAAACTTTAAATTTTAAGTGCGCAAGGCAGGGGAAAACATAGAAAAGAATGAAGGGGTGGAGAGACAAGACTGGATAATAAGTATCAAAATGCAATCTGATAACTACCTTGAGATTTCATTTACACTGGTCAGAGTGGCCAAGATGGATAGAACAAATGACATCTCCTGCGGGTGGGGGTACAGAGCTAGGGGCACACGCATCCATCGGTTGGTGGGAGTGTCAACTTGTATAGTCCCCAGGGAAAGCAGTGTGACAGTGGGAACTGATCTACCTCAAGAACCAGGGATGCCACTCTGGGCATATAACCAAAGGACGCCTCAACCTACCACAGAGACAGTTGCTCAGCCATATTCATTGTTCTTTCCATAACAGCCAGAAATTGGAAACAACCTAGATGTCCCTCAGCAGGTGAATGGATAATGAAAAAGTGGTCTCTTTGTACAATAGACTCAGCTATTTGAAAAACGAACTTTGCAGGTAAGTGGATAAAGCTAGTAAAAATTATTCTGACTGAGATAACCCAGGCCCACAAGAACAACTATTATATGCATTTGCATATATGTGGATGTTAGCTATTAAATTTTCAGTAAGCAGAGCTACAATCCATATAACTACAGAGGTTAGACACAGAGTAAGAGACAGGGAGAAATAGAATAGATAGTTATGGGTTGATGGGGGCGTAGGGAGAACGGGACTATCAGATCCCTCCTGTCAGGGCTCAGGAAACTGTGGAAGAGGAGGCAAAAAGACTAAGAGCCAGAGTAGATGGAAAACACCAAGAAAACAAGGCCTTCCAGACACAACATGGCTGACGTGCATATGAACTCACAGAGACTGTGGCAGCAGGCACGGGGCTGCACAGGGCTAAGCCAGACGGGGTCCCAGCGTGACAGGGGAAGTGAACTCAAAGCCCCATCCCTAACCCCAGAAGCCATCTCCAACTGATAACTGCTTACAAAGCAAAAGTTAGTTTTCTCCAGTGGAATCTCACTGGATATACAAACCACTTGTAAGGGCAGGAACCATGCCCAGCAGTAGAATATATAACGTTTTTGAATTTTTTTTTGGGGGGGGGGATCTCATAATGCTGCTTAAGTCCGGGCATTTTTTTTTAACCTTACAGGTCTTTTGCTTATAAAGTATGGTTTCCAGTTTAGGGATTCTATGGAATTTCTATGTGTGCAAATGTGTGTGTGTCCGTGACTACGTGTGTTCTTATACTTTGTCTTCAGCTCTTTTTGGGTCTGTTTGTCTTTATCTTATTATTGTTTTTTTTAGAAGCCTGTTTTCTAAAGCGAGAGGAGAGCAAGCAAGAGAGGATATGGACTTAGGAACATGGGGAGGCAGGGAGCAGTTGAGGGAGAGGAGGCTGTAATTAAATATATTATATTAAAAAAAACTTTTCGATTTTTAATATTTCCAATCAAATGTTTTTAAAAGAAATGTGCAGTTCTGAGTAAAAGTGCACTGGACAGAAGGAATGACCTCTGGGGTCCTGAAGCAGTCAGGTGAGTCAACCTTCTAGCTGCTGGTGAGTATTTCAGTATCACTGATGGGCTACAATGTTTCCATCAAACACGGGAGCACTGTTTAAGGAAGGGAAGATGCTAAGCGCCAGGTCTGATCGCTCCACTTTACATGGATCAAATCATCACACTGCAGCTCACAAGACTCACCAACTCGTGCGTGTGCATTATAACACGCACAGAGTGGCCCTCTGCAGGAGGTGCCAAGGACCAATATGGTTCTAAGGACCTCCCTGAACAGAAGGACAGAAGGACAGGAAGACAGAAGGCAGAAGGACAACCTTTCTCTCAGACCAAGAGAATGGGAGCTGGAACTTGGGCCATAAATAGTCCCCAGAGGCTCAGGGCTATCGGCTACCTCTTCAATGCCCACCACCAACTGGAGAGATGGCTCAGCAGTTAAGAGTACTGGCAGTTCTTCCAGAGGACGTGGGTTCAATTCCCAGCACTCACACGGCAGTTTACAGTGTCTGTAACTCCACTTCCAGGGCATCTGACACCCTTTCACAGACACACATGCAGGCAAAACATGAGTTCACATGAAATAAAAATAAATCATTAAAATAAAAGAAAGCCCACTAACCTCCATGATATACCATCACCTCACCACAGGTCCAAAGCAATGGGGCCGACATAATAGACTGGAACTTCCAAAAGAAGCCAAAACCTTTTCTCTTTTTAAATTATTTCAATTGTTTTATTAGATTAACAGATTGCTATTTAACCAGTCTCTTCTGACAGCACAGACAGGAATCTCAGTCAGACAAGACCAAAGCAACCAATACTTCAGAGGCACTATGTGGTCAAAAAATAAAAAAAAATAAAAATAAGTTAAGCACATTTAGAGTTTACTGGTAGATGACTTCTTTCTTTCTCTCCTCCCTTCTTCCTCCTCTTCTTTCTTCTATCCTCCCTCTTCTTCTTCCTCCTCCACCTCCTCTTCCTCCTCTCCTTCCTTAATGTTTGAGTGTTTTGCCTGAGGACACATACCATATAAGTGCAGGTGCCCAGAGAGAGCATCAGATCCCCTAGGAGTAGAATTATGAATGGTTGTAAACCACCACGTGGCTTCTGGAAACTGAACCTGGGTCCTCTGGAAGAGCAGGAAGTGCTTTCGGCCACTGAGCCATCGCTCCAGAGCCCATGATTTTTAATATTGACTTTAAGCATGGAAAGGAAGAAAAAGAGAGGTGTGGGGGAGAACTGGGGGGTAAGAAATGACCATGTGCGTAGGTGTGGTTTCTCAAAGGAGAGTCACTGTTGGTAGGGAGAGGAGAATTACAGCAACCCACAAATCAGTGGGGTTCACTCAGCTCCACCCTGTTACAACAAGAACTGCTACACCTGAAGTCAGCGGGAGTACCTACAAAGGAGCCAAGGAAAAGAAAAAAAAGAAATGTAGCCTTCTACCAAAGGATACCCGGAGCCCAGCGTGCTTCTGCTTCCTAGATATTTGCCACTAGCCTGAGATGATTTTTATATTTTGATGTACCAAATGATCATCATAACATTCTACCTGGCTGCTTCATTAAATACACCTTTTTAAAGTTGTAATATTTAAATGACTTTATATTTTACTGCACCAAATGATTATTACAATGTCCTTTCTTGCTTCACTAAACACAGCTTTTCAGGGTTGTAACACCTGTCTCTTTATTCATTAAAAACCCTTGCTTAAGAGCTACAAAATACACTCAGATTCAAACTGCCTCTGTGTTTGTTTCTGTTTGTCACCTCCAAATCCTTACCCACCTATCCTCGAGAACCCACATCCCAGGGACCCCCGTATCCGGCTGGGGTGGACAGTGACAGCAGTAGCCAAACAAGTCTGCTGGAGGCTTTGCTCCACTCTGCATACATGTAGACCACACACAAGCCTCCAAATTTCCCACTGCCCATATTTGGTTTTCTAAGACAGAGAAAGAGAGTCAATTCATGAAACTTGATTGACTCTCCACATGTTCATGTCAGCCATTTATTTCGGCCTCCATCCTGACACAGAGCCCTTTGTCATACTACCACAGAGACAGATGGGTACCATTCTGTGACTTTCTTTCCCCGTTATTCTGTAGATGAAGCCAACGGCATGTGATTGCACCTATTAAAAACTCTCCTGTGTTTGTGCACACATGCATAACACGTCAATGTCATACCCACTGTGCACGTACATTCACATGTAAAACCATTTGTAAGTCACAGTAAGAAAGACAGATTTCTAACATCAAAATATCATTGGTGGTCATTTAGGGGTATCCAATAAGTGGTTTTTTATTTCCCTTTGCACACATTGCTATAGTTTCCGAAATTCTTACAAGTGTTTCTATAGTAAGAAAAGAAACATCATGTAACAAAGTAAGCTGGATTAGATGTTTCTCTCATGGGTGTTTCTATCTATGAGACTCCCTGACATGCGGTACTCCATGTTATGCTGATGCTACACTAGAGACCCCACCTCCCCTGCACACAGTAAGGGGCAGGAATCTGGTCCACCAAAAGGCAACAGAGAAAGCTCTGGGGGACCAGGTAGCTACCTTCCAAGGTTAAAATCAAAGACTATGACACTCTCCTCAGTCTCTTGGGACAGTGGAGGACAGAGTGGGCCCCAACCTGTCCCTCTGTCCTCCCACAGCCCTCTCCCACCTACAAGGACAGTTTAAGACACTGGCTCAATAACCATCCCCTTGGTATTCTGCTGGCTTTTCTCGAGCTCTGAGAAGGGCTCTACAGCTGCCTCTAGGAAGAGAACTCAGTTATTCAAAGGTGACAAGTACATAATTCACAAGGTAATTTGTGATTATAAAATATGTATAAACATGTAAGCCAGGCACGGGGGTATACACCTGTGACCCAGCACTTAGGAAGCCAAAGGAGAAGGAAAGCCAGGGATAGAGTGAGACCTGTCTCCCGAAGCACAGTGGTTTATAGAGATCCTTTTCACAAGGTGAAACTGGCCAAAAAGAATGTTAACAGGACAATTCTCTTAGAATAGAGGCAGATCTCAACTTTGTGCTGAAGAGAGGATTGGGGGCGGGGGGAGGATGGATATTTCCAGAAATTCCTACTTTCCAGTCCATGTTGAGAGCTTTTCTTTACTTCTGTCTGGGTCTTGCCACCCGACAAGCGCCTAACCAGGCCTGGGATAAGACTGAGTCATTATCACAGCAGCCACAACAAAGCAGAGAAGCTCTGCTGTGCGGGTTCACGCTCCCTGGAGGTGTCTGAGGGCCAGTGCTGGCTTCAAACAGAACAGTCCAAGCTTCTGGACACCGGAGAGGTGGTTCAGGAGTTTAAAGTGCCTGCTGTCCTTCCAGAGGACTGGGTTTGGCTCCCAGCACCCATGCCAGGAGCTCACAAGCACCTTTAACTCTAATTCCAGGACTATCTTTCTGTAACCTTTAAAGATGCTCCCACAGACAGACAGACAGTCTCTCTCTCTCTCTCTCTCTCTCTCTCTCTCTCTCTCTCTCTCTGTCTGTCTGTCTGTCTGTCTGTCTAGAAAAATCTAAGCTTATAAAACCATCTTTGCCTTCTCTGGTGGGTCGAATGGTTCTTACACCAAAAGCTGCATAGCACTCCTCAAGTCCATGGAGCTAACAATCTAGTTAATTAGCACACCATGGGCAGGGGCATGTTTCCTCTTTGCCACATCTGTTCCTTCAGCATCTGTTTCATATATTTTGTCACACAAGGTATTTTTGGATTATTTGCAGTTTTCATGAGAGTCAAAGGAAACACACGTGGGTAACAAAGACCCCACCATGGTCCCCAAGGGAAACATTCATAAAGGGGAGGGGCAACTGTATCCCTTTAGCTCCATGTCCACTGCTAACTACATCAGCAGCCTTAGCTTCCTGAAGCCATTCATCTGACACCTATTTCTCTCAGGGAAGTTCCAGGGGCCCCAAGCCTCCACTTGTCTCCTGCAAGCCTAAGAGCTAAAAACAGATCCTTCATGGAAACAATGTTTAAGGATAAGCTTACAAAGTGCCTGATAAGGTAAAAGTCAAAATTGAATCTTAAATCTAATCAGTGACACCAGACTAAACCGTTAATTTTCTTTATTGTTGTTTATTTTGGTTACTCTGTACAATCCTGTTAATTTGTAGGGTTTCTTGAGCTGATACAGAATCACAGGTTCAATTGTGGTGCCCTCGCTGCAGGAGAGCCTGTCTACCTCCTCCTGCCACTGTCCCTGCCCTGCCTGGGTAAACAAGGACAGGGAGAGAGGAGAGGGACAAAGGCCTGGCTCCCACCTGGTCCTTTGATACCACTTTTTCAGTCACTCCTCATCGTAAACCAAGTAACACGGCTCAAACCCATTTCTGGCTTTGTTTGTTTCAGGCCAAAATCCACAGGATGCATTTGTACACACCAGCACCCTATCCTTTCTTGTTGTGGTAAATACTTATTATTCATTGGGTGTTTCTACCCCATCTTGGATCATTCAGTTCTCTGATAAAAGACACACAGCTTTTATATTTATAACAACCCTTAATCAGACGGGCAGATATCAACCCTCTATGGCTATTAGTATCTATTTCCCTATCAATAACCCTGAGTATATGGCTCGCCATGCTCCTCCTGGGCCACTCTTACTCCGACTAGGCAGCCCTCATGGCTAGTTCTCAGGATTCTTTACCCCATGGCATCTTCTCTCTCCACATTTTCCCTCTTTTCCTCAGAGAACTGAAGCCCCGCCTACTTCTCCTCTGCTCAGCTATAGGCTGTAGGCATCTTTACTCAACCAATAGTTTTAAACTAAGGAGCAAGATTGCATAGCATTACTTGGTGTGCAAGAAAATCTTGTTACTGAGGACAACCAACTTTGGGGGGCCAGAATATAGCATCAAAATATATAGCAAAAGACCAAACCTCAACACTTTCTTCCTAAATTAAGGCATTCACAGGCCAAGATGTTTCTGATAGGTTTATTTTTAGAGAGTATTATTTATATGTATTTTGACTGAAGAACTTATCAGTGTCCATTTTGGAGGCCTAAATTAATTACTTTTTGTTGGTTTATTTTAGATTATTTTTCTTGAAATATTTTTTTAAAACCATAGACATGTAATATTCTTTTTCTGAGTTCACTATCAAGGAATAATACTCTTTCCCCTCTACAAAATATAGTTGTGTGTATATGCGCGTGCACGTGTACGTGTCTTCCCTTAATAAACTGACTTAGAAATGACTCAGAAATAATTCATAGGAAATGTTTATTGCAAATTCATCTACTATGACCTCTGTATTACTAGGCAGAATGCTCAACAATTCTGGAACCACAAGGGAGGAATTGAAATCCCACCTCTGCCAAAACATTCATTTCTATAGCTTGAGCTACGCCATTTAATCTATCTGGTCTTGTTGGCTAAAAAATGAAAATAATAAGATCTGCTATGATCTGGCAGGATGGCTCAGTGGGTAAAGGAGCTTATCACCAACACTGATAATCTGAACTTGATCTCCAGAACCAACGGCAAAAGAGAAAACAGACTGCAGAAAGTTGTCTTCAAACCTCCACCTATGCTAAATGTGCACACACACCCCTACACACACACCCACACACAAATAAATGGAAAAGATATTTTAAAAGATCTACCTAGCATGAGCTTCTAGACACAAAAGTGCTTAGCCAAACACTAAATAAAAATGAAACCAACCATATCTTACTACTAATATGGTCGATAAAGAAAGTTAACAATAGAGTAGATATGTGTTTGGCTACCTCAATTCACTGTCCTCAATTGCTTAAAATTCCAGCTGCTTTTAAGCACTGACTAGCAAGACATCAGAAGCAGGGCAGGGTCTCCACTGGAGACCTGAAAGACATAAGTACTTATTAAGCATGGAAATCATCTATATGCCCCAAGTTAAACAGGCACATTAAAAACCTGTAGGACAATTAGGAGAAATTTACCTAAGATATTTTATACTATTCAAGAGTATAACAATTACTGGATTTGATAAATAAGGCTGTCCTACTCTCTAACAGAAAAAAAAGAATAAAATATGATTCTATGTTTCAATCAGTGAAAACACATACAAGCTAAAAATAAATATACTCAAAGACCTGCTGAGGAGATCTAAACTGGGCTCTGATCCCAGCCAAGTCCTGTCTTTAGTCCAGACAGTCAGGACTGGGGCATACTCCCACCAATGAGCTTTTCCCTGCCGTCATCTACCTGTTCTCTAGCAAAACATGAACCCTGGGATATACTTCTAGGTCTTCAGACAGTTATGGGAACAGCGATGTGAAATGATTTAACCTCCACAAAACTGATATGAAAACACCTCAGGGCCAAAGAGTCACAGGACTGGTTTCAGGGTGGCCACACCAGGCTTAGCCTCTGCGGCTCCCAGCAGAGAGATGGCATGAACATCTGGACTGACTGCAGGCAGCAGAGAGATGGCATGAACATCTGGACTGACTGCAGGAGTATTACCGCCTGTGCTGGACACCTGGTCTGCAGGAAGCAGCAGTTGCTTTAGCCAGGAAGTTTCCTTTGTTGACAGAATACTTCACCTGGTGTGAAATCTGCTCGCCTTCCCTTAAAGCATCACTGCCGTCTTCTGTTTTGCATATGGCACCTGCTAGTTTTCATACGCACAGAGCAGTGAACAATATCCAGAGAGGACCAATTCATTTTCCTGCTTCCTGCAAGCCAACCCGGCAAAGCCTGGACTTCCTTTAATGACTGAGAACTTCCCATCGTCACAGTACTCTTACCCCAGGCCCTTCCTTCCCACAGGAATGTGTGACAATTAACCACCAAAGCTGCCTTTGACCCTCATGATAGTATTGATGCACTTTAATTTTATGCTATAAAGCTAAAATCAAATAGACACTATCGTTATGTTTCCCTGTAGAACAAAAGAAATATCTTACATAAATTCTTCAATCAGAAAGTTTTAAATCCAGGGTCTCACATGTTCTACTATTCTGCACTAACCTAAGCCCAAAGGATTTAGTTCAAGTTAAGTGCACACACCCAATCTAGGAGCCCAAGTTTAAACCTCACTGTGAGAGCAACTGTGATAACTATAGCCTAATCATTTCTGTCATTTGCAATCTTAAAATGCCTTAAAACTAGAAACACGCATGATTATTTCAATTATGACTTGAACTAGGTTCTTGAAAACTATACCAATTAATTTCATGCCCACACACATAAAATGCATGTTTGGAGCATGTTAGGGATTCGGTTTCAAAGAACTCAATCAAAATCAGACCCCCTAGAGTGAACCTTCAAAGGCATGTCTCAGAATTCAGCCCAAATTCTGCAGTAGCTACTGCGCAGTCTTTCAGCTGTGCATGCCTGTACCATATTTGGGGACAGCAACTGTACTGGTTTCCCACAATAACAGTCCATCAGTCTCCTCTTGAGTATAAATAACTCACTGCTTAAAATATTCCATATGTTTACACCCCAACTGGGTAGCAACCACTGCTAAAAAATAACCACAGTTTGATTAGATAATGCCTCAACCTCAGATCATTTGTCTCCTCAGGACTAAGCTCTTTAAATCCGAAGAGCATGGCGGTCACTGTAAAAACCGCTGCTTGAAATCTGCTTCATTTAAAATGAAAATAGATGCTTAAAAATCAACGGGGAATCTTCCAGGAAAACTCAGTATCAGCGAGATTGTTAATTTATCAAACACTTTCAAAACCAACAACACAGGTCTGGGGTTATACTGTTGTGTTTGCAGGGAGGGAGTGTGTGTGTGTGTGTGTGTGTGTGTGTGTGTGTGTGTGTGTGTGTACTCGAACGTGCATGCCATCCACCTTGTCTTTTGTGATAGGTTCTTTCACTGGCCTCGAACTCACCAAATAAGCTAGGCAGACTGGCCAGCAAATTCTCAATACCCACCTGCTTTCTTAGTAATAGGTTTACCAAAGCTTGCGGGCCATCCCTCCATGCATTCATTCTGAAATTTAAGAACAGCACAAGAAACCCAGGATATGGTGAGGGAAAGGCACAGACTTTCCAGCAGGAAGTAATAAAATGCTGCGCTGGTAGCTAATGATTGGTTCGTGCAAAAGAGACTGAAGGGAAGGGGTCAAGATGATTCTGAGATCTCAGCATCTCCAGCAGTTGTGATGGAAGAGAATAAAAGCATGAAAGAAAGCGAGAAGGATGCCAAGGCCCATGAGAAGTGGCCTCAGTCTTAGCTACTTTTCCATGGCCGTGATAAAACACCACAACCAAGGCAACACAGAAAAGGACTCCTTTGGTTTATGGTTCCAGAGGTGTAATGGTCCGTGATGTCAGAGGGGAAGGAGCAGGCTGAACCACAAGCAGGAAACAAAGAGAGCTAACTGGGAATTGCCTATGGCTGCTGAAACCTCAAAGCCTGCCTCCACCGCCACCACCACCACCACCCCCGCAATGACACACATCCTCCCGCAAGGCCACACCCCCTCAGCCTTCCCAAACAGCCTCAGGAACTGGGGACTAAGTATTCAAACACAGGAGTCTACAGGGCCAGCCTCATTCAAAGCTCTACACTTAGTTTTGCTAATGCTGCATTTTGAGTTGTACACGAGACATCCAAGAGGACCTGGATGGCAGGCAGTGAAAGAAGCAAGGAATGATGTTTAAAGGAGTCAAAAAGATGGAGAATAAACTGGGAACCTGTGAGACAGGTCTTAGAGGAAGCTTTAGGGACCAAAGCTTTAGCAAACTCCAGTTTTAAGTAAGTGCAGGAAGAGAGAATATTGGGAGCAGAGAAGAAAGAGGAAAAGGCAGAAAAGTCCCAGGAAATGGTGACCAAGGAAGGAAAACATCACTGGCTTCATCACCAAACAGAATCCCATTATTTCCCACACTTCCTGAGTTCTTTTTCTGCTCACGAAGCAATGCGAAGCTCCTAGAAACGATGAAAGGTATATGAACTCCATCCCTGTCAGGACCAGACAACATCACTCTGAACTAAATCACCTATCTACTATCTTAACTGTGATAGTGTTTTTCTATAGTATATAAGCTGCAGAGCCTTCCTATGGGGTTTCTAGAGATCTAAGTATAAAAGTTTGGTGACTCCCAAGGAATAAAGAAGAGAAACTTCCTTTAGACAGTGATAAAGGATTCCTGGCTAGTGGATTCTATATAAGTGCACTGCTACCAAGCACTCAATGGTCACCACAGGGGAGTCAAGGTATTTTCCAGGGTAAGGGCACAGTGGTCTCATGGAAGGCATCATCTCCAAAGGGGAGAGCGCTCCTAAGCAGTTGCTTGAACTCCCTGTAGGGCTCTCATTCAGCTTACTAACTAAAAGCAAATGAACTCTAAGCACACAGGTCATTCTCTGGTTCTGCTCTACCACTTGCAGGCACCGGGTCCCTCACACTCCTTAAGATACTTGATCTGGAAGCAAAAGAATTCCTAACCTCCAGGAAATATTTTCCCCATCTACAGTCCTGTTCAATGAGCTCACTGCTGTACAACTCTTTCACATAATGATAGAATTTTGAATTAGTGCCATGAATGTAGGCCACACCAGCCCATAGGCTAAGGACCCAAGAGGAAACAAAGAAGGAGGAAGAAGCCCATTAGCACAGGCATCCTCTCCAGCTGCTTCCGGGCTATGGGGAGGAGAGCAACCCTGCTCCACCACTCCCTCGGGAGCAGGGCCCATGCGAGGTCTAAAACCCTGAGCAGAAACACCACTTTTCACCCTCAGGATGTTTGGCTCAGTTATTTAATCACAGCAACGAAAGTCTCAAAACAACACCAGCTACAAACACGAAATGTGTCACAATGGAAGAGGTGTGAGTGACTTTTAAATTTGGAGCTGACAACTTTTTTATAATACACGTATACGTATTATTTTTCCCCCAGCAAATACACATGAATTATTCATGGAATTAATTGCACAGGCTATAAGGAAAATCTTGAACAATCTATAAAGAATCTACAAGCAGGAAACATAGCTTGAAACAATGAATCAAATTCAAAATAAATTTTTAAAAGATATCTTAAAGCAACCCTATAGAATTTAGAGCTCACTGGTCAGAATAATCCTGAAAAGAAGAAACAATTTAAGGGTGATTGAAAAAAACAGTGTATACTATGGTTTGGACAACTGACCCTCAAAGGTCATTGTCACCCCCAAGTCATGTGTTAATGGCTTGGACACCTGGGTATGATCTTAGGACAAGAGAAGTTAGGGATTTTGAGAAGGTGGGTGGAGTCTTTTGGGGGTACCCTTTGATTGCTTGGAGCATATTCTGGAAGAGAGGTAGACATATCTCTGTGAGTTTGAAGTTTGAAGCAAGCCTAGTCTCAAGTTCCAAGACAGCCCTGGCTAAACAGGGAGACCCTGTCTCAAAAACAAACTTAAAAAAAAAAAGGCATAAAGAAAAGAATGCAGGAATTTACAGTCTGAAGAGTACAAGGAGGAACCATAGCAACCTTCCAATACAAAGGCGGCTTCTTGTTTCCATACTTGGGCTGTCCCTGAAAAACTCTCCCACAATCACTTTCAGGTTCATGAAATGGCTCTACAGTGCATGGAACGCAGGGGAGATGGCACTCAGTAAGATAACAAAATCAAAGTGCTCAGTACCACTTGTTCCTGTCACTCAGTGACTTAGGGAAAATCCCCCTTCTGCCTCACACCTATGACAAAGGCTGCCCAGGGGCTCATTCAGTGCTGTCATGACTAAATGGTGCTGCCGGAGATGAGGACAATGATTAGTCCACAGACCCAAAGTTTTCTTTATATATATTATATGTTAGCATTTCTTCTAGTTACCTGGCAACAGTCAGGTGTGCCGGGTGTGCCAGGTGTGCCTGACTCACTATAAAGGGGGCTGTTTCCCCCTCCTCACTCTCTTCCCCTCTTCCCCTCTTCCCTCTCTGTCCCTTCTCTCCCCATTCTCCTCCAGCCTCTCTCTCTCCATGCGTTCATGGCCAGGCTCTACCCCACTCCCCTTCCTTTCTCTGCCTTTCTCTGTTTCTACTCCCTCAACTCCCCTCCCCATGCCCTAAATAAACTATACCCTCATTGTGTGTGTGTGGCTGGTACCTCAGGGTGAAGGGATACCTCAGGATGGACCTGCAGATGTATCGCCTTCCACCTCACCAAACCTCACTCTTATCAAACATATGGCTGGCTTCCTTTTCCTTTTTATAAAATACAACATTATATACATATAAATTATATGTACGGACATATATTAATATATACATATATACACACAAATATATACATATGTGTATATATATGTATGTTCTTTTTCTCCAATCTCTCCTCCCATACACAGCACTATTTCTAAGACATTATATTAACTGCAGTAGTTTTACAGGAAACGTAATGAGTTGATTATTGATGGAATGGCAATGTTTCACAGGGCTTCTACTGGTCTAGTTAGAAAAATATATGCGATTTGGAGCTTGCTCATATGGGACCTCAGAAGAAAATCACTGAGAATTACCATAAGTGAAGAGAAATGTCTGCAGTGAGTTCCAAATAAGCATTCACCTCATTTCCAGAGAGTCATTCTGAGGCACAAAGATCTTCACCTCCCCATAAAGATCAGAAACAGAACAGGAAGCAAAGTGGGTGAGCTCAGGCTTCGTTCTGCTGAGAGCATAATGTAGCTTTTGTGTGGTGGCTTTTTCGCTCCCAATACAAACAGTGAGCTAAAACATCTGTGTTCAGGTGTGCACAATGGAAAAAACCCTCCTCGGAAGTCTTGCCAGATATGGACTACACTAAATGGAATGGAATTTGATAAGAAACATCCCATTATTAATTTACTTGTGTTTGGTGGTCTGCCAGCACAAAACAAAGAGATATAAATTTACACACACTTTACAAACAACAATTCATAAACACACCCAAAAGTTTAGGGTCCACTGCTTATACGCTCAACCATATGAACAAATGCCTGGGAGCCCTAGAAAATTCAAGGCTTAAGGCATATGCAGACAGCTGTGCTATGCAGCCTGGATGCCCCAATGGCCTCTTCCACTTCCACTGCTCCTCGGAAAGTGTTTTTAGATTTTAAGATTAATATTGAATTCCAATCTGTCTCACTGTGTTCTGGTGTCTCTGTGTATCTGATATTTCATAAGATACCACATAACCATCATATACGCGCATACATGTGTATCTGTACACACATGCACTTATACACACACAGATACACAAGCACACACACAAATATACAAACACACACACATGCTCTCCTTTTCCTTTTCAATAGAGTTTCATAAGGAGATCTAAATGTGTATTAATTGATACAAAACTCCAAGTTCAGAAAAACAACATCAATTTTCCAGTTTTCTAGAGAGAAGCTACACTTGTTTTGTCACAGATGGCTTCTTTAGAAATGACAGCATGAGGCAAGAGAACAATGGAAATTAATTTTTGTTTCACACACACACACACACACAAAAGAAAGAAACAACTGTGCTTTCTAAAGCTGCCCTGGTCCAGGGTCCCTCAAATCAGGGAGTGGGTGTCCAGAGGATTAAAGATTCTTTCTGAGAATGAGCCTCAGAAGAATGTGGGGATACGGGTTATGTGGCCATCAGGAAGTTGGCTCCTTTTGCACATTGTTGAGCAGCCAGAGGGATGCCAGGCAGCCGAGATGGCAGCTAAAATACATTCCTTCTCCAGTGTGATAACATCTTGTGGACCAGACAACCCTCTACACAGGCAATAGCTCCAATCCGACTCCAGTGAGGCTGAGGGAACCCGGGGTTTCTGAGGAGCAATCCAGGCCCAGCCGGTCGTGTTTCCTCTGAGAATAGGAAACCCACTCCCCCTCATCCTGGAAGCAGTCTGAGTAAATGCTGTGAAGAAGTTGAGTTTCTCACACCTCCATTTTCTGAAATGAGCCTGCTACTCCAAAGTCTCCATCTCCGTTCTAAGATTCACAACACCAACTGCTGCCAAGTCTTCCGCTCCTCTGGGCTATTCTAGTTTCTTATGGTGCTCTGACAACTTTCCAACCGTTTAAAACAAGATTTTAGGCTTGCCTGGGTGGTGTCAGTTCTAAGTGTTTGTTGCTGTACAGCAACAGGCTTGCTGAATCAGTTTTATTGCTCTTGGCCACTTTTCTTAGACAAAGACATTTTCTAACAGGAAGACACAGGGGGCACATACACAAAACTAACATAACCTTTGGTTGTGAACACCAAAAAGCAAAGAGGAAAAGCCTCCACGCTTCAAACACGGGCTACACAAACAGCAATAAATCAGTATTTTCCACAAATGTTACATTTCCATCATGGGAGAAAATGCAGAAAACAGTTTCATCTTTCTAACTGCAGTTCGTGGTAAAGATGTTTTCATCTGTGAATTAATCCTGCCGCTTTAGAGGACGCAAGGGTCCTTGGAACAAAGCAGCCATTTGAAAATGGCAGATAACACAAAGAAGAGAGAAGACAGCCAAGAACCTGGCTAAGCAGCTGCACCATGTCCCTGCTCCTCCTCCTCCGCCACTGCAGCCACCACCACCACCACCACCACCACCATGACCACCACCACGACCACCACCGCCGCCGCCGCCGCCGCCGCCGCCGCCGCCACCACCACGACCACGACCATGACCATTCTCAAATATTTATGGCTGTTAACACTGCTATAATACACAATGTTTCTCAGCGGATGGAACCAACTTCGGACATTTGCCATAAATCCAAAGTATCTTTATATGGGATCTTTTCTATTTTAGAAATGTACAAAATTAGCAATTCCTGCTTATAATTTATTAAGAAAAGGAGAAAATTTAAATATAGCAAGAATAGGGCTGGCGCTGAGGCCCTGTGACAGAGTACAAGTGTTCCAAGTACAGTGCCCTGAGTTTGATCCCCAGTCACAGAAACAAAACAAAGCAAAATGAAACAACACATAAAAGGAAACAGCATGAGCACGTTTAATGTTAAGTACAGGAACAAGATCTGGGAAGATGGTTTATCTCTGTTCTACTTTATCTAAAAAGTCTTCCTAATTAATAGGAGAGGTGGGGGGAGAGGGGGAGAAGGAGAGGGGTAGAGAGGGGGGGGAGGGAGGGGAGGGAAGGAGAGAGAGAGAGAGAGAGAGAGAGAGAGAGAGAGAGAGAGAGAGAGAACACCAAGCACCACAGAAGAGAAAGTGTTTTAGTTGCTAATAAAAGGAGATGACTCAGGGCAGGCAAGTGGCTCAAGGCTGCTATCTGCCAACGTGAGCACCTAAATTCAATCCCTAGAACACACATGTGGAGAAAACAGACTCCCAAGCTGTTCACACATACAGCCAAATAAATGAATATTTAAATTCAATAACCCCATGTTTGTTAAGGCTGTCACCCAAATATGACCTCCTAAGTCCCTCCGGTTACCAGCTTGCAGCCAGCTGTAGTGCGGAGGCCAGTCAGAGTCAGGAAGTGTTGTGACTTTACTCAACAGCATTGTCTAGACACGGTTACGTAGTTGCAAGTAAACAAATATGCTAGGCACCTACTGTTTCAAAAGCAAACAAACCAATCTCAGGCAAGAGCAATACTCACTGTACCAAAATCATTCCCAAGTCTAGAAATCACAGAAGCTCACCAGGCAAGACGTACTAGCAAGCACAGTTCCTAACTCTGTTAGTCAAGCAGGGATTGAGGACTCTAACTGAATAACAATGTTAACACTCAAAACCTCCCTCATCACCATTTCATACTTACATACTCATATACGGGCATCAAAAGTGTCACCTGTTTCTGTCCCCCTGACACAAATTAAAGTCTCCTAGGAAGAGTAACCTTCACCTGAGGAATTGCCACCAATGAGACTGGCCTGTGGGCAAGTCCCTTGGGGCATTGTCCTGATGGATGATTGATGTGGGAGGGCCCAGGCCACTGTGGGTGGTGCCACACCTGGGCAGGTGGTCCTGGGCTGTGTAGGAAAGTAGGCTGAGCAAGCCAGGAAAAGCAAGCCTGTAAGCAGCACCCTTCCAAGTCCTCTGCATCAGCTCTTGCCTTGAGCTTCAGACCTATCCCCCGCCCCACACCACCCTCCCACCCCCCACCTCCCCATCCCCCTCCCACCCCGTCCCCACAATGATGGACTGTAAGCTGTAAGACCAACAAACCCTTCCTTCCCTAAGTTGCCTTTGGTCAGAATGGTTTATCACAGAAAACCAGGAAGTTAGTATGTTGGGTTCTCAAAATGGTTCATGGGCTAAAGGCATCCCCAGCACCCACAAAGATAAATGAAAGAACTGACTGCTGTAAGTTGCCCTCTGACCTGCATGCGTGTGCGTGCTGGAGTGCACATACACACACACCATGGTGTGCAGTACTTCCCACACACGAAAGAAACTTAAAATATAATGCAACAGAAGAGGGGGAGGAGGGGGAGGGGGAGGGGGAGGAGGAGGAGGAGGAGGAAGAGGAAGCAGCAGGCAGCAGCAGTAGCAGCAGTGCCTGGCCTTTTAAAAAGCTTAGACGCTAGCCATAAGCGTTTGATACTCCCTCACATAAAGCTTCCGGGCCGTAAGAGACAGACTCTTATCTTTTATTCCTTACAGCACATTCCTTCAAAGATCACAGGTTCAGTGCAAGAAAGTAAGCCTCAACCCTGCTAATATTCACAGTAGGAAATGTGGAAAAAAGAAAAACAGACAAGATTTAAAATTACAAACACAATGGGGAGATGAGACACCATGGTGAAATTAAGCAAGCCACAGAGCAGTTAGCAGCCTCTGCACTTTCTCCATCCCTCAGGCACAAATTCACCACAGAACGCCCACCGCACTCGTCCGTGCCCATCGCCTGCAGTTTCTTAGACTTTTGGTTTTTTCTAAGATTTTAATATTTTAAAATGCTTCATGTGTGTGGGTGATTTGCTTGCATGCATTTCTGTATACTCCTTGCAGCCTTGGTACCAGAAGAGGGCACTGGATTCCCAGAAGTGGAGTTACAGACCCTACGTGAGTGGCAGGAATTGAACCTTGGTCCTCTGGAAAATCTGCCAGTGATCTTAACTGCAGAGCCTTCTCTCCAGTCCCTTTCCTGTCTTAAAGAATTCCAAGGCCCAGACTTGATTATATTCTTTCTACTCATCTGAGGAGTGCAATAATTCACTCTCAACTGAGCAAAACCTAGAAACCCTCAGCACACACTCAACATTACTATTTAAAAAAAAAAAAAAAACAAAAAGACAAAAAGATTAAATCACCAAAGTTTCTAGGATTTTATAGTCAACTGTGCCCCCAAAGTTCTTGGTGCACCTGGACTTAACATAAAGTTATGTTATACTAATTTACTTATTATTATAAGTTAACTATTAGGATAAAAATGTTATAGTAGGACAGAAATGGGTAAGTAAACAGAAGAGCTGCATTAGCTTTGGCAACAATCGTCATTCATAAATAAATCTCTTGAGAAGTCAGGGACCAGAATCTACAGACACTGTTGTGTGGGCTCCAGACAAGTCCCGGCGAGCAGGCTCCTGCTACAGCTGAAGCTGGACAGACAAAGCAGAAACCTGTGGAAACTGAAAATCAGCTACATGAACCTGCAGCCGACCCTAACCATACCATACATTTTAAAAAATAATAATAATAAATTAAAGCTAATGACAACTTCGCCTAGGAATGTTTTGACCTTGAGGGGAAAATGTGCAATCCTAGAATCATGATGGAAGCCCTCTTTGCTATGTTGGCTACAAACCAAGCAGAAGGCCCCTAATTTTTCAGAAGCCAACTCAAACCAAAGTGAAACCTAAAGAACACGAAGCCCACTGGCACCCTTAGCTGTTATAAAGAGCTGCTGCTGGGAATTTTGAGCTTTAAAGCTGGGTGTGTTTGTTACGCAGCACGAGCCTCACTGACTAGGTCTTATCCCTTACACACCAAGTTGCTGGAAGCATGAGAAAGGCCCCGGGCTGGAACCTGGGAGCTTGTTTCCATTCAGGGACAGGGAATAGGACAACTGCACCCCTTCTCCTGAAAGAGTCAGGGCCTGACCAGAGCATGCCAGCTGCAAAGTCTAAACCCAAGGTTTAAAACAATTCGAGTCCTTGAAACTCTAGAGCCGGTGCGCAGCGTGGACGTATTATGCGATGCTATCCAATGAAGACTGAAGGAGGCATCTCAGCAAACCCTGGCTTAATTCAGTGTGAATTGAAATCACCTAGAGAGCTCAATGTCCTCCACACTTTCTTTCTACCACCCCCCCCACCCCACCCCCGCCGCCACATTCACTCTGGCTGTCCTGGAACTCACTCTGTAGACCAGGCTGGTCTCAACCTCAGAGATCCACCTACTTCTGTCTCCCAAGTGTTGGGATCAAAGGCTTGTGTCACTTTCTTAGAGGCTGAACTTACAAAGAATGGCTTTTTTCCCTTCCTCTTGAAATGCCTTAACTATCATTCTTCACTTTCTTCTCCCCTCTTCCTTCAAAAGCTACATGAATTTTTGAAGACAGCATACTAGCATCCTTACACACCCCATCAAACAGGGCAGGGATGCTACATAAGTCATTCCTGCCCTGATAACATCTGGGCAAGCCCAGCACGGAGGGACACTAAAGACCCTATAAATCTAGGACAAAGGTCATTCTTCATGATCTCTGTGATTAACTTCCAAGTGTGATCAAGAATGGAAAAGAAGGTAGGCAGAAACACATTTTGGTTTTGTGTTGGTAACTGGATGAAAGTGATCGTAAGTTTCCACGTTAAACCTACCTCAAGTTTAGGTGGGTCAACATCTGCAGATTAACAATGGCCTCGGGAATGACTCTGATACAGTTGTGATACAGGTTAAGAATTTCCAGTGACACGAATTGGCAGAGCTCCATTGGCACTTCCACCAGTCTGTTTTTAGATAGATCTAGGGAAAAAAAAGGAAAGAGCGCTCTGTCAGTACATTACCAGGGTCCTCGACGCCCTGTTCCTGCTTTTAATGCTATGACCTAAACCTTATCAACATCACTGTCTTTGTATCTCTATTGTGATTTCTATTTCTTGGGGAGATTCAGAAGCACTCGCATAAGGGAAATGGTGAGACTTCAGGCTCTGATTTGGAAATCTGGCTACATAAAAGGAACTTTTCACCTATTTTGAAAATTATCTTAGGCAAGAATGTAACTCTTTTCACAAATACAAATACCATAACTATCACACATTCGTTATATATACTGACTTTCCAATTAGAGTCCACTTCTAACGGAGACGGAATATGTCTTTTATATCTTCTACAAATATACAGTCCGCATTAAAAGAAAAACTATTTTATTAACCAGAAACTTACAATGTACAAGACCAAGACAAGCCAACTGTGTTTGTTAAGAGCCCATGTGTATCTGCCGAACAATTACCCGTAAAAGTGGACTCCACAGCCAAGTGCACAAACAGGTCTGTGGAGTGATTCAAACACACGGGACCCCCCAAAACAAAATGAGGCGATGTCCTTAATGGATAAATGTGGGAACAGTAGACATGATGCCAAATACAGGAAGAAAACAGACACCACAACTGTTAAGAGTGAACGCCAGACCGCTACCTGGAGGATAAACTGGGAACTTTATGCTCACGAACTTAAAACTTCTAAGACAGCTTGAAGGAAGAAGATGAATTTGGCCCATGAGCACAATACTTACGACAAAACAAGTAAATAACTCCCCCCACCCCAAAACCCATGAGAGGGAATGAGGGACAGTAGTCATTCCATTCACAAGCCAACCGACTCTTCCTACATAAAGATAAGGAGATGCTCTTCTCAGTAGGACTGGGGCTGGGGATGTGGCTTGGGGAAACTCCTGCCACATGTGAAGTCCTGGGTTCAGTCTGCAGCCCCACCACCAAGAATGGGGAGACAGCACACACAGAAGGGCACGCCAAGGGCTCCTGTGCACAAAGCAATCCAACATCGTTTCAATCAAAGTAACATAAATTGTAACTACATGAATGGCATTTGTTTACCTTTTACACTAGCGAGTGAAACAGACACTACTGTCATGAAGACATGGTCAGTAAGAGGCTTTTAAGTGGTGACATTTTAGCAGACTCCATCATAATAGAACTGAGGGCAAGGAGAAACTGAGACAGATCAAACAACACAAGGTTGCGGCTACTTAAAATGAGTAAATCTGGGAAGGATGTCACTGCTTGGGGTTCCCGTTCCTATTAGGAATGATGTACAGCAGGGCTAGTCAGATGGCTCAGTGGGAAAAGGCACTCCCCACCAAACCTGACAGCCTGAGTTCAATGCCTGGAACCCAAATGTACCTCTGTCCTCCACACACACGCCATGGCACTCGCCTCCCAAACAATAAATGCTAAATGTAAACAATAAATGTAAGTGTAAATGTGGATGTAAAATAAATTTGTTTAAAAAAAATTATGAGGGGCTGGAGAGATAGCTCAGTGGTTAAGAGCACTTATTGCTCTTACAAAGGGCCTGGGTTCAGTTCTCAGCACCCACATGGAGTTCACGATCATCTGTAACTCCAGTTCCAAGGGATCTGGTACCCTCTTCTGGCCATCATGGGTACCAGGTTCACATAAGCATATGCAGACAAAACAACAGGCATAAAATAAAAACAATTCTTTAACAAAAGACTATTGGGACCGGCAAGATGGCTTAAGCTGAGTTCATTCTATAGGACTCACGTGGAAGGAGAGAATGGATTCCTGCAAACTGTCCTCTGACCACCAAGCATGAGTTACAGCCTAAGGGCACGCGCACTTGCACACATATACACAATATTGTTTTTTTAAAGAAGAAGAGGCTCAGTAAGACAGCTCAGCAAGAAAAGAGACCCTTAGTGAAGACCTGGCAACCTAGGATCCATCTCCCAAATCCATGTAGAAGGGTAGAAGGTGAGAATCAACTCCATAACGTTGTCTTTCAGCTTCCACGTGCATGCTGTGAACTGCGCATAACCCACTCCCACATGCACACACACACACACCTGTGCACACACATGTGCACACACACACACACACCCCAAAAATTATAATGAATATATGAATAAAGTCGCTGCAGGAATGGAAGGTGTAAGATGGGTGTGTAAAAAAATAAATCCCCTTTTCCTTCCCAGCCCGGAATGATGACTCTGAGACTAATTATTTATTAATAAATGCCTTGGCCACAGGCTTTGGCTCATTCCTTGACTAGTTCCTAACTTATTTAGCCCACTCGAGCTAGTCTATGTCTTCCACATGGTTAGTCACCTCTCCTTGGCCTCATGCCTCCAAATCTGGGGCGAATCTCCTCTTCCTTCTCTCCTGAGTTTAGTTACCTGCTGCTTTACATCTCCTCAGCAATCCTGGAGGAGAGTCACCCACTCGATATTTCCCAGAATCCTCTCTCTTCCTGCCAGTGCCCCACCTCCTATTTCCTGCCTCAGCTCATTGGTCATCACCTTTTTTTATTGACAGGTGACACTTATAAGAGAGTCTCTTTACATGGATGGGCAGCTTCTGTTTGAGAGGCTGCCTGGGTTCCTCAGATGGCTTGCTGACCTTGTGCCTTCTTCCCGGTTTAGAATTCCACCTGTGTTATATACTTTCTATAACTGTGTGTGTGGCTTTGGCCCATTTCCATCTTGGTCATTTGTTCCCTTGATTTCCTCTCATGTTCACTAGGCTGCTTTATGATGTTCTCCCTTTTAAAAGAATAATATACACTGGAGATGTGCTAAGGGATTTTAGGTACTTCTATCTCCACACACATACAAAGGCCAACTATGTGAGACAATAATACATAACTTAATTTGTCTGACTGTAGTTATTTTAATTACGTAGTATATGTGTACATATATCAAAACAGATTAGATTTCTGACATATGTACATAATGTGCACTTTGACCCAATCTTTTTACATGCACAAATATGGGTAGTATATTTACATCCACAAATATATGTGATATATTTTTCAGCAGAGTCTGAAATCATACAAGTTAGAAAGTAATTTAAATTTCAATGGAGGGCTGATTAAATATTCATATTCAATTAATAAATATCATAAATAATGCTAATATTAAATTAAACCAATAAACATGACTGTAACAACAATTGCATTCCCTATGACTACTGGAATACTGGAACATCACTCATTAGCGTGAAGGCAAGGATTCTCTGTGGCCGACAGGAAACAATCTCTAAGATAAACTGCCCATGGTTGTAAATGGCTAGGTATAAAAAGGGCATGCAGCATTTGTGGTTTTCAGAGGGTGTTCTACGCAGTTACTTAGTTGTAACTATTTCTAGAGAATTAAGAAGCTGGTGAATGCCACACTTTCTAGACAATGACTCTCTGGTCAGATGGACAAGACTGGCTTCTCACGGTAGACCCCTCTGTATCTGCAAAGACTTGAATGCATTCAGATACGCGCGTGTGCGCACGCACACACACACACACACACACACACACACATGCACATACAGATGTGTGCATGTATGTATGTGTGTGTATATATATATATCCAGATAAACAATATTGTGGATATATATGATCTATCATACATACACTATTAAAATACTCAACTCTGTATGTATAAAAGCATCTTCCAGAATATCCACATTCTCATTCTCAGGACACAATGAGTTTGTGCTTTAATCAAAGACTGAGGTGACTGTGAAGTCCTAGGCAGCAAATATAGGGAAGAGGGGTGTGAAGCAAAGTTCCTTTCCTGAATCTTCAGGTCCATCACAGAAAGAACAATTCTCTGCAGAAGACACTCAGATTTTCCTGTGTCACAAAGCAGGAAATTTGCCCAGAAAACAAGCTGTTTCCAGGCGAGTTCAGCTCAGAAAATCTCATGAAGTTCACAGAGAGAAAACTCCGTGTAGTCTGCCGTCTCCTGTCTCCAGTGTTTACAGCGCAGACAGTTTGCTGTCCTTGCCTCGTATCTCCTCCATAGTCTCTAAGTATGGCGGAAAGGTCATTGGTTTCCTCCCGTTACTATTTCTGAGAGGACTTATCTACCCGCCACAAAGCCTCTACAGAGATGAGGTTAGTCCTGCCGGCTGAAGGGAAAGGCCTTAATTCTCGCTCATTTTAAATTGAGTCCAATATCTTCCTATTCAGCATTTTTTTTCTTTGCTTATTTGTTTGGTTTGGGGCTTTTGTTGGCTCTTGGGCAGGATTTTCCTGTGCAGGCTCAGGGTGGCCTTGAACTCACAACCCTCTTGCCTCAGCTGCCGGCGTTACCTCTGAACCACAGGACTGCCTGATCATGCCCATTTGAAACTGTTATGGCTATATTTGGTTTTGAGGCAGAGTTTCATGTAACCCAGGTTGACCTTGAACTCTCTATATAGTATAGTAGGTGGTCTTGAACTTCTGATGCCCCTGCTTGGTTCAAGGCAGGTACTGTTATATCTGGCTTACAGGTTCGTACAGAGCTGGAGAATGACCTCAGATCTCAAACCCTGGGCCTTGTGAATACTAAGCAAACATGCTACCAACTGAGCTATCTTAAACCTGATGTTTTTAACTTACTATTCTTTATATACCTTTTCAATGATCCTTTCTTTAAAGGAGTTAGGCTATATACATCATAAATAAAATTCTAAGCCAGTGGTTTCTCAATCTTCTAAGGCTGTGACCCTTTAATACAGTTCCTCATGCTGTGGTGACCCCCAACCATAAAATTATTTTAGTTGCTATTTCATAACTATAACTTTGCTACTGTTATAAATCATAATGTGAATATCTGTGGTTTTTCCATGGTCTTATGTGACTCTTGTGAAGAGCTGTTCAACCCCCATCTACAAACTGAGAAACACTGCAAGCTGTTGACCATGGGTATCCACCATGAGTAGATCTTCGCTGCACCCAAATAAGTCAACCTTCATCTCCACAAGCTATTGACAATTTCCCTGTGCCTTAAGCTCCTGCATTTCTGGATTTGTGTCAGTTTCTGCAATAGAGAGTCAGAAGTCTACACATAGCCTAGACTCTCCCAACGCCTACACAAAAACAGCTGCCTCAGTCAGCAGTGTGGAAATTAAAACAAAACGAACAGTCTGTTTGGGTTAATTAACTTCAGGCTGAATTATTTACACACTCTTCCAACATTTCCCAAGTCTATGCTCTCTACAGAAATAAAAAGCCACACACATTCAAGGAGCTTAACCATTTAAAAGAAAACTGAGGCGCAATCACAATAAACCGTGAGCATAGTCCAAACTATGCTTCTAAGATGGCCTAAGTCAGGGGCTGGAATGAGGGCTCAACATTAGGAGCCTGTACTGTTCTTCCAGAGGTCCTGCATTTGGTTCACAGGACCCATATTGGGGCTGACAATCGACTGTAACTTCTGCTCCAGAGGACTTGCCCTGCTCATATTCACACACATACATACATATAATTTAAAATTAAATAAGATCGTACATCCAAATATACATACATGCATATAATACTTAAATTTTAAATTAGCCAGAGTACTGGTTGTAAGGACAGATACAGCTAGTAAAAACTGTCCAGCTCACGGCAGACACTCATGCAAACTATAAGTGCCTCCAACATACAGGTAAGAACAGGCTTGCGTCGCTTGCCCAAATCACAGTGCTAACTCCACAGCTTGAATGTGCTCTCCCCAGGAGAACACCCTTCTTCATGAAATGATGCCAACAAGATCAGGACAACAAATCAATCTTCCAGTTTGATTCATCCAAACTACAACCAAAACACAGCCAACATGGTCTCTGAGCAAGGCCATAGGGAAACTGAGTCATGTCTCTAGTACTAACAGAAAAGCACTGAGCTCGGTAGGTTTCAAATGTATGGCTGCTTTTTTCTATATGCCTCTTAGCATTGTTTAATTCCCAACCTTGATAGTGGAAGACAGAAAGAAGAATACAAAAAAAAAAAATGGGTATGCCTCCTCCTCTAAGCTTCATGTAAGTTTAAGAGCAAATGAACAGATGCCTAGAAAGGGGTAAGTCTGCACTGAGGGGGTTGGACTTAAGAGTATCAGGTTACAAAATATTTCCAGTTACCTGAAAATCAATAACTAAACCAAGGAAGAGAGGGAAGAGGGCAGGGGGGTAGGGAGAAAACTGGAGAACCAGACTTGGATGCACCCGTCCCAGCACTCAGGAAGCCAGCTGTGGGCTACACTGTCTACTTTCTGTCCCCCAAAAAAGAAAAAAACAGAAAGAAGAGGAGGGTCAGAGAGAGGGAAAAGAATGGAGGGAGGTGAGGGGAAGGGAGAGGAAGGGGGAAGTCAGAGAGAGCGAAAAGAGAGGGGAGGGAGGAGATAGAGAGGGGAGAAGAGGAGAGGTGAAGGGAGGGGAAGGGCCAGAGAAAGGGGAGTGGACAGGAAAGACTGAGGGAGGGGAAGGGAAGGGAGAGGAGCAGAGAAGAGAGGAGGGGAGAAGTGAATTTAGGACTTAATTATAATCAAGGCACAGGACAGTAAGCACCCCTAACTTAGACTCCTAACAGAAGGCATCAGAGCCCAAGCACTCACCCCAAAGTCTGAGCAATAAACATTCACCACTCCAAAAAACCAGGAAAAGCAGTTCTAGACATCAAGCACGGGCTAAGAATGCAATTCACACAGTAATCTCCAATGACAACCAAAGGCAGGCAGTGCACATTGGTGAAAGACCCAGTAAGACTGCGCCATGTAGAGATAAACAGGCTTTACAAGGGAATATGGGCTTGGATGGATGATTTGTGGGTTTTGTTTGTTTGTTTTTGGGGTGTTTTTGTTTTTGTTTTTGGTTATTTACAGTTCTGGGGCTTCTATAAATATAGAGTGAGTATCAGCGAATCCATTTAGGGCTGGTTCCCTAGAACCTCTCAGCCTGTTGGCATGTTAGGGTCACTTTAGAAGCCTGGGGATCAGGGCTAGAGCCATGGGGATTTTATCCATGTGATGCCCCAACAGTGTACAGGGATGGGGGAGGGGGCAATGAGCAGCCCTGCCCAGTCCCACCAAAGAGGATAAAACCACTACTACAATTTTGGGCCAATTTTGAAGCAAGCTTTAATTAAATACTGCCCAGAATGACAGACTCTGGCCAGGTCTATTCCAGGGTTCCCAGAAAATGGGCACGGACTCACATTTTACAAAGGCTTATAAAGGCAAACTCATAAGGCTATGTACTTCCTACCACATCCAATCAGGGGCAAGCACATATCCTGACATATGCCTGCCTCTGTACCTCCCACCCACATGTGATCAAACACGTCTGGTGATGTTGGGTCAAGCTTCTTTGGGGAGCAAAAGCTTGCTGTCTTATCTAACTAGCCTCCAGCATTTCGGGAAGTATCCGTCCTAGGGCAAGGGGCTTACAGGTTATAGAGGCATTTTTGTTTTCTGTATCTCTTAGGCACAGTACTTAAAACATAACTTTGGGAGAGTCCTATTCCCAGAGACAAGGGCTATTCCCAAGAGGATGGTTTAGACACACTGAGCCCCGTGGCAAGATGCTAAGGTGGGGTTGAAACTACTGCCCAAGTTGGAGTCAGCCCTTGCTGGGTCTGAGCATTATTCCCATTGTCTTCTCAGCAAGTTTCCAATACAAGCTGGGCAACAAAAATCTAACCAGGAATGAAGTTTTACATATTTTGAAAGAGCCATAGACACGGAAGACTAAATTTTCTCCTTTCGTTGTTTCTATGTGCGTTCCACACCAGGTGCCTTCCCCATTTGCTCTCCACCTACTTATTTTTTGGGAAGACTCTCCTCCTCCCCTGCTCTCTGTTCTGGGTTTACTCAGGAGCTGGCCCGGAAGCCCCAGGGAGCCTCATCTCTGCCCACCCCCTACATACCTTATTTTTAAAGCAGGTGTTGGGGATTGAACTCGGTTCGAAACCGCTTGGATAACAAGCCCTTCTCTGAGTGACCCTCCTCCACAGCCCCCTCTTCTTTTCCTCCTTAACAAGAACCAGGCAAGGCAGATGCCTCTGTAATTCCCAGTAAGGTTCAGACTAGTAAGGAGCAGAACTAATTCCCAGCTGTGTGAACAGTCACCAAAGCTTCCTGAAAGCCCTGGCTCGCTCAGCCACAGCAGCCTGGAGTCCCAGGAAAACTGACTGTCCATCCGAGAAAAGCTTGTAAAAAGAAAAACTATTAACAACTGGCCCATTTCTGGGGCCTGGTCAACAGACACTCCACGACCCAGTAAAAACAACGTGACCTCTGGCCAGGACTTTAACGTGTTTTCCAAATGAAGGGGTGTGTCCTGGGTGCCTTTGTTCTCCACCCAGCCCAAGCAGGCAACTGTCCTAGCTGGAATCCCACCCTGGGGTCTTGCTTTGCAGTGAAGATTCAAGTACAACCCAACACAAACACACTCAGGCAGCAAACCAGCACCCCTAAGACACGTCTGCCCACATCCGCTACTTAATTGAAGTATTCACACGAAAGCCAAGCAGCCAGAAATAAAACAATAAGGATCCACGCTGCCAAAACAAGCTTTGCAAATCCCTAAAATAAAATGGCCAAATGAATAAAAATAAGCAGGGTAGGGTAGAAAAACAGTACTCGGAATCCAGTGTGCAGTCAGCAAGATTGACTGGAGGGAGGCTGTTTTTGTATAAAAACGGAAAGTGGTAGTTCACGAGGAATGGGTTGAATCCCCCATGTGCCAGCAATAACATCCGAAGTTTGCAGTCGCTAGCATCCTCGATGTACAAGCTCTGATGAGCCAGGACAGCTGCAGATCTTGTGGGCCACATCCTGTTGGTTTGAAGAAAAGACCCACTCTTGGAAACCAGTATCACGAGCGGTTTCAGGAAAACCAAGTAAGACCATAAACACACTACCATATAAATTAACTTCAGAAGCCAGCATCCCCTTCCTAACCCAAGAGGGTTGCAGCCCCAGACTTCCAGGAGAGGCCTAAAGACCCCAGAGAGTACTGAGACCATCAATCCTGTCTATTCTTCTATATAAGTGCCCATAATAAAGTTGAATTTACAAACTGGGCAAAGCAAGAGAATACCAACAAAGGGTGAGAGACAGTAGGACAGCTTCAATAACAGACTGATAAAAGCTGTGTGGCTGCGGCCTCTCTCTAGAGGAAAGGCAAATGTGATTTCTGGATCACAGCCGACACTGGGACAAGATAGGTAGGAACTACTGTGTTAATACCAGCCATGAGGTCCTGTCAACTGAGTGAGATGCGCGTCTGTCACAGGGAAGTCAAAAGCCCTGGCTCACTGGGGCACCTTATACCCCCTAAAGCTCTGAAGAGCTACTTCCACTTTCCTATTGCGGCTCCTCCTGAGAACGTGTTGGGTAGTGGGATGGCCTGGGGTCACCACCCTTCTTCAATTAGTTAGGCAAGGTTTCCTAGGTCTCTCTATCTGAGCTGAGCTTCCTCTCTGCCCCACAAAGCCCCCAACTGGGAAACCCACTTCCTATTACTCTCCATAAACATAGGAGCCCAGCCCCATGATTCAACACTCACCCACAGGAGGGGGCATTAGAAGAAGGGAACAAGGCTCCAGGCAATGGGAGAGGGCACCGCTGACTCAATCCCAACTCTTGAAGATTTTACCACCAGAGACTTCGAGGACCAAACAGGCAGAAATAACAAGCAAATTCCAAAAGACTGGAAGAGAGTCCAGCTCTCGTGCATATCTCTAAGAGATCCACCAAGAAGTAGGTCTCTCACTGCTCAGCATCCCACGGCTAAACTATCTATCACAACGATCTTCTGTTCCATGGTTTCTTTTTCCCTTAGCACACAGATATCTATTCAGTTGTGTATTGTAGTTGCTAATCTAACTTCCCAAGTTCTACGGCAGTGAGGCCCTTAGACACACAGTTTGAGCCCTGTGAATGTTGCTGATCGAACGAATGTCACACATGGTTGGAAAGCAGGCTCTTGGGTCACGCAAATGTCACTTCAAGCCCTGTCCCTACCACTGTGCTCCGAAGACTTGGACATGATAATCTGCCTATGCCTCAGTTTCTTCACCTATAACATGAAAACAAGAACAGTAGCTGCTCCAGCCCTGTTATAGACAGGGCTATACAGAGTAAGCCCTCAGAGTGGTACCCACAGGGAGCAAGGCGCTCTAGGACAAATAGAAACAAGCACGTTGCCCTGTCTTACTCCTTTAGATAGTCAGATATAAGGTCTGAGTCACAAGTAGCTTAAGATTAAACTGGCAAGCATATTTCATATGAAATACCAGCAAACAAATTATACTTTTTAAATTAACTATGCATATAGATATAGGTATGGGTATATATGTTTTATTTGAGGAGAGGGTGTTTGTGTGAGACAATGTCTTATTATTTAGTCTTGGCTGGCTTTGAACTTACAGATTTCCAGCCTTAGCTTTCAAAGTGCTGGGATCACAGGTACCTGCTATGTGGTGGCTGGCCAAACTAATTATGCTTCTGTATAATGAGAGGGGAAGAAAAAAAAATCTCGAAATCAATTTGTCCACTAAATTGCACAACAGTTTTCTCTCCCGCCATCCATCGCTCAGCCCACCTATCCCTCCACTCCCCCCATGCTGCTACCCATGTGCCAGACTGGCTTCCACCAGCTACTGCTGAGGACTGAAATGATTCAAAGGGAGCAGATAGCAACAGCCCGAGCTCAACTGGCAACAGCTGACCCTGGTAGGTCCTGGCTCCCACTAGAACAATCTCAGTGTCGAGAAGGTGTACACGGCTCAGTAGGAGGAACTCTGGAGAGAAGTGTAGGTGCACAGGGGCACGGATTGCAGTAGGAACGGCTTTCTCCAGATGCAGAGAAGCCTAGGGTTGCCTGGTAGGTGCATCATAACTTGGGCAACTTCTCAGTGGGTGAGGAGAGGAAGAGACTGGGATTCTTGGGGTGCAAGGAGGAGGCTCCGGAAGTTCCCATTCTGTGGTCTTTCTCTGGTATCACATGTAAGGAATGTCTCACTGATGAAATGGAGCAGCTGACATCGGAGCAACAGTTCTGGCACACAACTGTTAAAAGACTAATTCCTAGTGATTAAGGATTCTAGCAAGTGCTACAAGGTGAGTCATTCTCAAGTGCAGAGACCTTGATGCTCAGGGATGCTAAGGACCCCGCAGTCTTGGGCTTTACATAGACTTGCTATCAAGGACGAAGCATTGCACACTGTGAGAGTACTGACAGAAAGACTGGTCCTTAGCCACAGAAGACAGGGTAATATGCTGGGAAACCACAAAAAAAGCTCCTTATAAGGAAATGACCAAAAAGATTTTCCCAGGGTCTTTACTTTGGTTGGAGATCTCAGAAATCAAATAGAGCTTTAAAATCCTATTAAGCATCAGTCCTCCAGGACCCACTGTTAATTGAACCCTTTCAATATACACAAATTGTAAATACAAACAAAACAATAAATAAACGAAGCGGTAAATACACTGGACACAGCAGTGTGTATCTAAATGCCCAGCTACTCAAAATGATGAAAAAGGAGGATTCCTGGAGCCCAGAAGTACGAGGACACTCTGGACAACACTTTTCTTCCCAAGGATAAAGATAAAAAGACAAACAAGACCACTGAGAAATTCAGTCCCTCCCATACCCGAGGCCAAGTTCACACAAGGCAGCATAGAAAACATCCACATCTATTACTAATCTGATCTCTCTGTTTAAAAAAAAAAAAATAACAAAACACTTGTAAATCAATATGATCTTCTTTGTTTTTCTTTTTTGGAAAAAAAAATAGTGTGAATGAGGCGAGGGATGTGAGCACACACATCAGGCCTTTCCCCATCAAAGATAAAATTATTGGCCTTCTAGGAGACCACTGAATTTGGAACAGAAGGTGTTAGTGCCATTTTGAAGGGTTCCAAGACAGGGAAATGAACCTTTCCTTTGATGTGGAGTAAATTTCAGGCTAACTAGCGGCTCAAGAAACTCAAATAATGGCTCGTGTCAAACACGAGAAACAGTGAAGTTAGCAACAGCGTTTTGAAGTAGAAATCACAGGGGATTCAGAATTGATACCACATGGTATCAATCACAGCAGTGAAATGCATCTCAAATAAGCAAACCTTCAAGAAGTAACCACTGCGTCCATTTCAATATGTTCCTTAAAAAGCTGAAGGAAAAGAATCATTACCACAAAAACCCTAAAGATATTACCAGGGATTCTCCTGTGCAGACAGAAAAGAAGATTTAAAGCTACTGTACATACTTAAGTGTAATATTCTTTAGAAAAGAAAAATTTAATGTAAGTCTGCTTGAAAATCTAAAGCAATTTTCTTGTGTACATAAAAGTAGAAAATTTATCACTGATGACATATTATGAAAATGTTCAGCACTAGCCAGGCAGTGGTGGTGCACACCTATAATCCCAGCACTCAGGAGGCAGAGGAGGATGGATCTCTAAGTTCAAAGCCAGATTGGTCTACAGAATGAGTTCCAAGACATCCAGGGCTATACAGAGAAACCGTCTTTCTTGGGGGTGGGGGGGAAGGTTCAGCACCATAAAAATTAAAAATTAAAATTTCATATCCATGTTCTTAGAAAACAAATTATCTTAGGAATTTTTTTTAGATAGCATATAAAATAATGGATTTTATTAGGGCATTTTCATATATACATATATATACTTTTTGTTCAGTGAAATTCAAAAATCATCTTGGTAACCATTTGCAATGAGACTTTGAAATTTCAAATTAAGTTTAAGGAAGAGGGAAAAGGGTAATTAAGTACACTTGTCTGTTTTGTAAAGACTGAAGAGTTTCTTGATAAATATTGACAATGTGATTACCACATGCCAGAAATAGTTCCACACAGAAGGTAAGCACCGCTGACGTCATCTACACCCCAGCCTTCCAGAACTGACATTCTAGGGAGGCCAGACAAACTAACCCAGCAGGTAGAACCAAGGACAGACAGCCACTGGCAGGCGTGGAAGAAAAAAGCCAGACAAGCCCAGGGAGGCTGGGATTCTCAAACCTGGTGACCAGGGAGGAGCACACCCTATTAACAGCCTCAGAGTAGCAGACATGTCCCAGAAGACCTAGCAGCTAGATGCTTTCCTCAAGTGGATAGTCAGAGAGTGCCCTAGGGTGGGGACATGGTGGCTGACTGAAGGGTCCCTAGAGAAGACAGTGTGGTTCTGGCTGGGAAAACCCAGGTAAGACAATAAGAACACGATGCTGACAAGGTGTCCAGTGACCTCGGGGCTTCGAACAACTGTAAATATCCAGTACCCACTAACTCTAGGAGTGTTTAACCGGGATCTGACTCATTTTTTAAAGGACTCTCATTAGAAGTGTATCCAGCCTGTAGGGACCAGGGCCAGGGCAGCTGAGGGCTGTTGCCACAGACAAGGAAGGAGTGCAGTTAAACTGAAGTTCTGGATGGACACAGTGGGTATGGCAGAGGAACTGATGGATGTACCACACAGTGCTCACTCTCAGCTCCTGCCTTCTGTTGTGCTTTCTATGTGAAATGC
The DNA here is from genome assembly GCA_036184795.1 of Tokudaia tokunoshimensis. Taxonomy (NCBI): domain Eukaryota; kingdom Metazoa; phylum Chordata; class Mammalia; order Rodentia; family Muridae; genus Tokudaia; species Tokudaia tokunoshimensis. Next base: position 51,016,335 of record BTHU01000011.1, on the reverse strand, counting down.
CTCCCATAGCCTGAACACCCGTACCCCAGGCTGGTGTCATTGTTTGGGAAGACTGTGGGACTTATAGCTGGTGGACCTCTGCTGGAGGGAGTGGGTCACTGAGGACAGATGTTGAGGTTTTATAGCCTGATTCCACTTCCTGAGGGCAGATACAAAGTGACCAGCTGCCTACTGCTCCTTACACCAGACCTTCTCTGTCATGGGGAGGGAGGAGTGCGGAGGTAGGGGGGTACCTATCCCTTCTAACTGTAAGCCAAAATAAGCCCTTCCTTCCTTCCTTAAGTTGCTTCTGGTCACATATTGTCAAAGCAACAAGAAAAGTGAGAGGCATCCTCTGAGAGCACAGCTGGTAGGATCTGCTGGGGCGGCAGCTGTGACCCCTGCAGGAAAGACGGGAGTGACCACCCTCAGGCGTGGAAACCTGGGCAGACACCTGGTGCAGGTCAAGGCCATTTGAGAGATGTTAGTGGAGATGTCCACTGCATACACAGGTGAAGGCATGAAGCAGGGCAGCATTCGAGGTGAGAACTTGGGAGACATACTTGGGGGGCTGTCAAGACGTACGTGGCACAGTTAAGATCTCTCTAGAGCAACCACCAAGGAGTGCAGTGGAAGTATGAGAAGAGAGTAACACCGGGCCCTGAGTCACTCAACACACACAGGCAGGGCGGTGAAGAAGATAAAGAAACGCTCTGTGGGGACGGGAAACCTCATCAAATGGGACAAGTGCAAGATGCAGAGTTCTGGTCACTGCCTACACAAAAAGTGTGATGTACTTCACATTCCTGGACCTTGCAAACATTTATACCACAAATTTATTTATTTGTTTCTTTGAGAACTGTTTCTGTTGCCCTGGCTGCCCTGGAACTCACCCTGTAGACCAAGTTGGCCTCTAACCCAGAGATCTACCTACCTCTGCCTCCTGATTACACCACCATGCCCAACTACACTGTAAATTTTAAAGTGCATTCTATAGCTATTCTATCACAACTAAAAACTTTTAGGAGAGAAGTTACAGCGAGAGTAGGTAAACCAGGAAAAAAGGCTTTGTATATAGAGGAAATACATTGGCATGTTTGCGTGCTGACAGGAATAACTTCTTAGGGAAGGGAAACACACTTTAGAAGAGAAAAAACACAGCTGATGGGCCTATGTTCTAAAGTAGGTGGCTGGTGGTGTGCTCACCCCAGGACCACTGATGATCCCCTACAGCAAGAGAGGCTAGCTAGTGGATCCTAGACACAGATGCAGATAACTGAGCTCGAGGGTGGTGAGAACACAGAGATGTTCCTTCTGAGGGTCGGCAGAACCAGCTAGCTGGGAGTGGGGGGGATAGAGACGATCCCAAAGTTTGAAGGGAATAGCAATGGAGGAATCAGTCAACAGAGAGTGTTTGGGCAGAGATCCAGTAGTAAAATGCAATACAGATTACCACGTTGAGTTTACGGATTAAAAGTGAAACTTGTCCTGATGGCCCAGGCCCCTAAATGAAACGCACAGTTCACCGCAGGCTTTCAGTCATGTTCAACCTCAGGGCTTTTGTTCATCGACAAGCTCAAGCTGGGATCTGGGAGTGCAGCACAGTCATGTGACACTGCCTTTCCTAAGCATGTGCAAAGAAAGCCCTAGGTCTAACCCCCATGATGAGGGACAGGGAGATAAAAGCAAAAAACGCCTCCCTCTGGAGATCATGGAAAGCAGCTGCCCAGTAGTAGTCAGGAGTGCTGAGGGGAAGCTTGTGCCTTCCCACCCCAGCAAAAACCACTAGAACATTCACGCAATCACAGTCATTTACTGAGATGTCATTTATGAGACACATATGCCATGTTAGTGTATACGGACATGAGGGAGACTTAATTTATAACCTATAGTAATACTGAGACTGATGGGGAGGCAAACAGTCAAACAAAGAGAAGGTACCGAGAGTTAGAGCGGCATTTCTAAACATGGTAAAAATCCCACTTGGTTGACAAAGGTTGAGGAAGGTTTCCAAGAAGCATGGACCTGTGGATGAGTCTCTGGACAAGTACCTGGGAGCTTGCCAGGACCAGAAGGGTACACATTCTTGGATCTCAGGCACAGCCAGAGTGCAGAATGGAAGGACGGGCAGCTCTCTGAGGAAGCATTATTACCCCCTTTGAGACCTAAGGTACTCAGCAGGGACCCACAGAGGAACATAGGAGAATCATGGGAAGGAGGAATGCGGAAACAGGTGAAACAGAAAGAAGCAACTGACGAGAGACATCTGTGAAGCAGGGTGAAGAGAGCTTAGCCATCAGTCTAATCTGCAGTGCATCTCGGGACTTCCATTCTATGCAGGACAGTGCCCACGAGTGTACCACTAGCTAAAAAGAATGCAGGGAAAAAAAATGGGGGAGGGGGCGGTGGGAGAGGAGTCACCATGACACTTGTTTCTACTGAACTGATTTAAGATCATCATTGGACAGCCAAGTAGAGGGCCGTTCTCCACTTGACTTGGGGTTTCAGGTCCGTCCACAGGAAGTGCTTTGACAAAAAGGGAGCTACGAAGACATCAGTATATGGATAAGGAGTGTGATGTCACCCCAAGAACATGTGACCAGGAAGGAGTCTGCCAGCAGCCTCTACACCATGAGGCCGATGCCTTTTTCTGTCACAGTTTCTCAAAGCAAGAGAAACTGGGAGATTGTGGAATTCATGCCTTCTGCCCCCAGACCCAGTGCCATCCCCAGCATGCTCTGCACATGCATCCATTAACGCAGTAAGAACAACAGTGTTACCCCAATATCCGAAATCCCTGACCCAGCACATGTAACTGAGTGATGAAATTTAATTACACATTCTTCTCTTACTTTTAGAAAACAAGTATGATCCATGCTTTAGAAATAAGAGTTTGGCCGGGCGGTGGTGGCGCACGCCTTTAATCCCAGCACTTGGGAGGCAGAGGCAGGAGGATTTCTGAGTTCGAGGCCAGCCTGGTCTACAAAGTGAGTTCCAGGACAGCCAGGGCTACACAGAGAAACCCTGTCTCGAAAAAACCAAAAAAAAAAAAAAAAAAAGAAATAAGAGTTTGTTCAATTAAACGTAGGGTTACTACCAATTCCCCAAAACAACACTATCGTAGACCAAAACACCAGACCAACCTAAAAGCTAGGCTCCTTCCATGAGATTTTTCCCTTGTGCAACTTTTTTTTTAAAGCCCCAAACTATGAAACAAAGAGCAAACTGTCTAAAAAGTGCCTGGTTTTCCCATTTTTAAAGTTCACATTTAGCTAAGACGGCATGGCTAAGAAAGGCGTGTTTGTGGTGGCAACTGAATATAGTATTGTAAGAACACGAATTTTAAAGCTAGCAAGAGTTGATTTGAACAATTCCTATCTCTTTTTTGCAAATGAGCTTGGGTGTCTCTCGCTGAAGCAGAGAACAAGAAGGCTGCTCACTGTTAAGTGAACACTAACTCATGCTATTTCCCCCCAGAAGCGTGGCTTGGCTTCTTGGAACAATTCAGGGTGTTATAATTAGTTTATTAGGTTCACACATAAAATTTCTAAAAGATTTAGTATAAGCATAATGATGTTCTCCCATGATTTATCTTTTTTCTCAATTTGAGCATATACCATTTCTTCATCTTAAGTTCCTTCTAAGTAACAAATAACTGTTACAACATCTTAAGAAAAGAAATTTCCTTTAAGACTCTGAAAAGAGCAAAATATATTCAGAAGGCTTCCCCCCTTTCAAGTCTACTGCATTATTTTATATATCAATATTAAGAGACTTTATCTTTTTACAATCTAAATCTGTTTAAAAAAAAACCAAAAAAAAACTTCTCTCCTTAAGTCCAAATCGCAGTATTAGTCCTGTGCTAAAGTCACACAAAAATGATGCAAAATTACCTGAGTGTGTGTGTTATACAGGACATGCTTGAGACACAAGACTCAAATGCATCTTAAATAGCCTGCTAGTAGTGTGAGTCACCTTGGTTGGTTGGTTGGTTGGTTGGTTGGTTAATTGGTTGGTTGGTTTTTGTTTTTCAAGACAGGATTTATGTGAGTAGACCTGGCTATCTTTATGAGCCTTCTTTGGTTGGTTGGTTGGTTGGTTGGTTGGTTGGTTGGTTGGTTGGTTTTTTAAGACAGGCTTTCTCTGAGTAGCCCTGACTATCCATGTGAGCCTCTGAGCAGCCCTGGCTGTCTCTGTGAGCCTTGTTGGTTTGTTTGTTTTGTTTGTTTGTTTGTTTGTTTAAGATAGGGTTTCTTTGAGCAACCCTGACTATCCGCGTGAGCCTCTGTGCAGCCCTGACTATCCGCGTGAGCCTCTGTGCAGCCCTGGCTATCCAAGTGAGCCTTTTTAATCACAACCATTACTGAGCAATCACCGTACAGTCTGATAAATGCCAAGGCTTTTCTAACTCTCAATCTCATTTACAGACAATCCTGTCAGGCTCTGTGGCTCTCCAACAATCCCAATACTCACAAGGCAGAGATGGGAAGATCGTGAGTTCGAGGTCAACCTTGACTAAGACAAACTTAATAGGGTGTTTCCCCTTACTTACAGAAAAAAAAGTTGGACACAAACATTAAAATAATTTGGCTTCCAGGGCACAGCTTAAAGGTCAAAAAGTTATAAATGTACTCAAAGTCATCGAACTGTACACATAAATAAAAATGTATAAAGTTGGGGATGGGAAGAAAGCTCACTCCGTAAAGCCCTGTATAGTCAGCATGAGGACTTCATATGGAATAGCCAATACTCTAGTAGAAGCTGGCACCGTGGTATATGCCTGAAATCCCAGAGCCGGGGAGGCTGAAACAGGCAGGTCTCCAGCCAGTCTTGGCAAGCAATGAACTCCAGATTCAGTGAGCCATCCTATCTCAAAATAAAATAATAAAATAAGGGACTGAGGAACACAGTGCCAAGCTCTAGCTTCTACACGCACATGTGCACACATATGCATGTATCCATCACACATACACACCATACATAGCCACAAATGCTTAAAATGCTATATTTAATGTCATGTATATTCTAACACACATTTTTAAAAATGCTTGAAAAAGAATAGCTAGATCCAAGGTTGATTTTTTTATACCAAAATGAATTCCAAGCAGCTTAAAATTTTAGCAGTTTAGAAACAATAAAATTCCTAGGAGTCCAAGGGGGTTGAAAACTCTAGGATCCAAACCCCAGTAATCCAACAATCCATCATGAGAATCCCTGCCACTCACTAATGGTCTCCCACAAATTACTGATTTATGGGTAAAAATCTACCCAAATCGCTATTACACAGAACTACCTCATTATCATCAAATTAAGTTTCATAATCACCCAGCAGAAATGTGTGGCTTCCAGGGAATCTACCACACACTGGGCAAGTCTGGCTGGCGAGCATGTAGAGGCCAAGTGCCCAAGCAAGGCGAGGAGGCACCTGGAGAGCCAGCCCAGGCACTGTAGCCAGCCTGTTCACTGTGGAGACAGCCACTGCCAAGGAGCAGGTCTGTGGGACGAGTGCATTCCAGACGCGACTTCTGGTGCCTGTAGTCGAGGAAGAAATGTTTGCTATGGAAAGGATGCAGAAAATAATCACACTTGTATTTGAAGAAGCCGCAGCAGACAGCAGGGAACAAACAAAATTACAGTTTTCCAAAATACCTCAGAGTTGAAAGCTTGCAAAAAGCCGCAAATCTTTTCTGGTAAGTCTAAAGAGAGTTCAGAGGGACGGAGGGGGGAGGGGGAGGGGCCGATCATGGATTCCCCCTGTGGCCTTCAGACAAACCTGAGTCGCAGATAGGGGGTGCACATTCTCCCTTCGGGCAGAACTGGGAAGTGGGGATACAAGGTATAAGGGCGGGGGTGGGGGGGTGGGGGGGGTAGAACTGTAAAGAACCACGGGGTGGAAAAACCAGATCTCTCTGAAGTCTGAGCTCACCACAGAGAGATGGCAAATGCTTTTCCACTATGCTGTCTCTGTATCAACCCATGCTTTGCTGCCATTGTCCTGGGGTCAACCTAACTGCATTTCACAACAGGGAGAAAGTCCAAACCCAGAATGCAAAGCTTCTACTGCTGAGTCTCATCCCCATCGGATAAGCCATGCCATTCCCCAGGCTGGTTGCTCAATGAACACGAAACTAAAAGGGAAACCAGAACTGACCTCGTGGTAGCACTTTTACCAAACTCCGAGCTTCAGGAGCAAGTAAACACTTTGACCCCTTACCCCGCAGGTCTTATAAAATAAGAAAGATGCGCTTTGGATCCAGATGGCCCTGCTATACAGGAGCCTTAACTCTACTCTTGCTACAAGTAATTTCATCAATTTTTTCTTGGACTCACAGACGCAGGGTCATTTCCTCAGTCCTCCAGTTCTAGTACTGCCCTGCTCTCCCTCCACCAAGGCTGAAACTCCACTGAGCTCCAATGCAGTGGGTCCTTGTAGGCTGAGGATAGTCCAAAAGACAAGGGGCTCCAGTGAGTGGCACATTTGCCAACTCTGGCCAGCCAATTAGAAGCCTTACCCATAGGGCTGATAGCAGCACAATAAATGTTATTTTAATTTTTGCTCAGCACACGTGACACAAAATGCATTTCTACGGGGCTGGGTGAGAAGTTAAAAATAACGAGCAAAACCAAGAAATGAAGGCCTGGACGGGCTGCATGCAAACGTGAGAAGACAGTGTCTTCACGAGGCTCAGTGTTCTGGAGCTGCTGTCCCACTGACTTTGCCCTAAGAGTCTGCCACCTTTCCTTGGGCTTCTCCAATGTCCCCCACAGCTTCTCAGGAACCTGAAATGAAAGGAAAAGGCTGGCTCTCTGAGGTATTTACTTCCTGGAGTTCAGAGAGATTTTTGCAGGCAATGTCAAATTCAGAATAAATAATAAAAAAAAAAATGATTTGTGATGCTTGCAAGATGGCTAGTCCAGGGGGTGTTTTATAAACCTTAGCTGTAGCAAAGCTGTGTCCTGTGTCCCATGTCCTGCTCCAGGGCATTTCCATGGTGAGTTGGAGTGGTCATAGGGGCTGGGGACAGCAGAGTGTAGAGGCCACCATGGCACAGTCATGAGTGGACTAAACATTAGACAAAGCAGCTGGCAGTGAAGTGTAGTAGGAAGCTGAGCAGAGCCTCCATGTGACTCCAAAGTCCACAGGGTCACTGCTGAGCCTGTGCAGCCTTAGGCACACCCCTACACATTTCGCAGCTAACACCAGCTTATAGCCATTCTTTCTAACTCATCATAATCATCATCATCATCATGTGAATATGTCTGAAGCAGGGGAGAGAACAGAGTGTATATATCTCTGTCTGTCTGTCTATCTCTCTCTGTGTGTGGTGAGTGTGTGTGTGTGTGTGTGTGTGTGTGTGTGTGTGTGTGTGTGTGTTCTACTAAAACCCTTAGTATTTGGTTTATTCCTTCCATTGTGAGATTCAGAGATTGAATGAGGTCATTAGGTTTACATTACAATCACTTTGATCTGGTAAACATCCCACCGTCCCCTTCGTATTCTTGCTTGTAGCCTATTTCCTTTCACCAAGTAGCCCCTCATATTTTAGTATGTTAAAGACACAGTGGTATACTCCCGCAATATCCAACCCTTGGGAAGTGGAGGCAGGAGGATCAAGAGATCAAAGCCAGCCTTGACTACAAATGGAGTCCTAGGTCAGCCTGGGCTGCATGAGACGCTGTCTCAAAACAAGGCCAATCGATAAATCAAGCTACGCTCACCGTACTGTATTTATGTACAGGAGAAATTTTATGAACCCAGCTGTTGTCGCTACGCTTCTATTGTTTAACTGGCTCTCTAGCAACATGGTTAAAGTGGTTGGCCCCAACCCCACACCACCCAAAGTCATGTCACTGTGAGCCTGAAGCTGGAACAGAGACAAGTTACAAAAAGATTAATAATGTGGATGATAAAAAAATAATGTTGACGACTCAAAGATATCCCACAGGCTCAAATCCTGCCAAGGAAAGGAAAGCCTAGAAAGAGTGGACTTTATTTAGCCCTTGAGAGCATGCCATTGCTTCAAGGACTGACAGCCGTGTCCAGCATGCAGGGCACTGGGAGGCTCAGTGCAGGAGGAGCTCAGCATGAGCTAGCTGACACCTCGCTGACAGGGAAAAAAAGATGAGGATGGAAAGATGGGAGAGGGGGGTTGAATCACAGGAAGACAGTGAGTTGTGATATAAAACAGGACCAAGTCCCTGAACGGCCTCTCCCGAGCGCAGGGCTGCAAGCTTCAGTCTACTTTTCTGAACCTCAATTTTCTTCCTGATAAACAAAAAGCTTTAGCGCTGCCTAAACTAGCAAAGATCACAAACAAAAGCATTCCTTGGCATCACCTTGGCTCCCAAGAGGTTAGATGTCTAAGCGTATGTCACCTCCACGGAGACCAGCAAGCCCCCAAACATCACCATCAAACGTTGCATGGGCTCACACACTCCCCAGTGTTCAGCTGGGATGTTCCTACTCTTGACTCCTTCCTTTTGGTCTATGAGGTTACTATTCTTTCTTCTCTTTCCACATAGGACATTTACAAGCAAATGATGGAATCCAGCTACCAAATCTAAAGGTCTTTCTATTGGAACATGTTGTCTAAATAAGCTATGCAAGAAGCATTTGAAATCACTTAAACATGAACGTGAGTCTAAATCAATCAAGAAATTAAAAGAAAAGGCTGCTTAATGTTTATCTCATTTATAAAGACAAAAAGTCAGAAAATCACAGCCATTTGGGGATTTTTGCATAGAGGCTGGTTCATACAAGAAAAGGAAAGTAAGCTTGATTATTCATTTGCTCTATAACTGTATCTCCTCCTTTCTCCTCAGTTCTTAATTTAAAAATGGCAAAGCAAGATAGCCTCAACCCAGACCCATGGCTCCAGCTGCATATATATCAGAGGATGGCCTTTTCAAACATCAATGAGAGGAGAGGCCATTGGTCCTGTGAAGGCTCGATGCCCCACTGTAGGGGAATGCCAGGTCAGGAAAGTGGGAGGGGGGTTGGTAAGCAGGGGGAAGGGGGATGGGATGGGGAGTTTTCAGAGGGGTAATGAGGAAAGGGGATACCATTTGAAATGTAAATAAAGCAAATAAAAAAAAAGATAGCTTCAACCCAAGTTTTATTATCACTCCCCCTCATCCACGGTCAACGACAGTGGGCTGACTTCAGGTTTATGCTGTTAGAATTTACTGCTACCACCCAGCGTTGTGAATGTGAGGGGCTAAAAGTGGACTAATGAAAACCAAATCGGGTGTTACACATTTTTTCCCATAATATGACATGATCAAGACTCACAGGCTTCCAGTTTAATTAAAACCAGGCTAACCAATATACAAAGGAAATGGTTCCACATCATTGTCCCTTGAACTACATAGAGCATTCTGTGTATAAAAGCCACATGTTAAACACAGTGACAGTGCATGATCTTTAAAACGTTGAAAGCATTAAAATATCATCGTATAAGTTCACGTTGTGTTTGACCAATGCCCTGTCCCCAGTGCTATCCAGTAAATGCTTTACAACAGAGCAGGGTTCAGTGTGACTGCTTCTGGAACTCCCCAATCCCCTCTGCAACATCCTGTTATAGGTAAGAAGTGAATCGTCCCTGGCAGGTTAGCTAACTTTACTCCATCCGTCCTTGTGTTACGCACTCAGCAACTACTTTTTGTGCTTGTGCCAGGACCTGGGGATTTCCACATGAAAAGTCACCATCCTTACCCTCAGAAATTTCCAGTTTAGTGAGGAAAAGCACTTGAGAAACCACAGAGTTAACAGTCACTGTGATTTCAAACACGCTTTCCAATGTACCCACATCAGAGCAGCACTGTTTAAATGGCCAAAGGCAAACCGTGTGTTCACGAATGGAGGCTGGAGAATCAAAATGCATACATGCTCTTTTAAAAGGAGGGGAATTATTACACAAGCTCTAACATGAATTTGGGTGTATCTTGCTCATTGAAAGTAGCCAAAGGAAGCCAAATACTATGTCGCACTTACATAGGAGGTATTCAGAGTCAAATTCATGGGGAATAAATAGTCAACACTTATAGACTATTGTGTAGCCAGTGGGGATGGGAGATGGGCACAGAGTTACCGGTTTGTTGTTGTTGTTCTTTGTTTGTCTGTTTTCATGACGGGAAGTACTTTGAGACAGATGAGGGTGGTGGTTACAAAGTAATCTGAATGTACTTAACATCACTGAACTGTACACAAGAAGACTGAGACAGTAAATTTTGTCATGTGTGTTTTGTTCAATTTAAAAAAAAAAAAATTTGAACCATCAGGTTTTCCACAGTCTTTCACATTCCTTCCACCAAAAGGCGACATCTACGGATCTCTCTCTTCTTACTCTTCAACTGTAGTAGCTCTTCTACCTGGATGAACGGGAGGCAAGAAACTTAACTGTGGGACCTCCAAGGTGAGGTGGGCTCTTCCAGCTTCTCCTGGAAAACTCACTTCAGAGCATGGCCCAACACAACCAAGGCTTCCCACAAGGAGAGGCCAGGAGCCCAGCAGGTCCCGCCCAGGGGGTTAGATTCCTCCACGCTCAGTTTTAGACTTACGAGCAAAGAGATCTTTGGGCTCCACTCAGCCCCAGCTCCCTTCTGATAGAGACTCGTGGCACAGAATAAAGAACAAGATAAGCGATTAATACTTCCTTAGCTCTGGCCCATCACGGATGTACCATAGGTTCCTTAGACAACATCTATTGATTTCTCAGTTCCAGAAGCCAGAGTTCAAAATTAAGATTGACAGTTGAGACGGCATTACAGTTCACAGGGTGGAAAAAGGTCTAGAAACTGATCCATGAGGGCTTCCTTCTAATGGCCTGATCACCTCCCACCCCCACCGGCCTCACCGCCCAACAACATCCACTGGACGTTAGGGTTTCAACAGAGCAGTTTGAAGAGAATACAAACATTCAGTCTCCAGGGTTGTCTTAAGCCACTGTTTTGGGGTGAGCAATTTCGTGGCCATAACTGGATGAAGCACAGAGATGCACGGGTGTTAGGCAAGTTTGAAGTTTAATGCCCATGACTGGGAAGAGGGAAACCAGGGGCAAATAGGGCATCTGGGCTGGATGTCAAGGTGCTAACGGGGGATCACCAAGCACTCGGATGGAAGAGAGGCTGGGAATCCAATTAGACAAAGCAGCATCGTTGCATAAGTAGGTGGATGGATTTGGTTAGACATGGGGCTAGAGCAGAGGTCACTGCAGCAAACAAGGCTGAGAAGATGGCGCGGGTTCTCTGTGGGCCTAACCCAGGGGCTATGATGACAGGCCAATATTTAGTTTTAAAAAAAAAGGAAGAGGAAAAATGTGGGTAGCAAGATGAATCTACCCACCACAAAATCCTGCTAAATGCCACTGTATCAAGGGTTAAAATGTATCTCTGACACATAATTAACATTCTTGGGGTTAGCCAAGTGATCCATCATGATGTTAATGACTTTCTTCTTCATCTTGATTTAAAACAGATTGTGTTGGCAGGGGGAACAGCTGAATCTAAGTCCTGCCCCCACAGCTGCCTAGCCTCCCACCTGTCCCATGACCTTCTCAGAATGGAACGCCCTAACCCCCACCTCCCTCACCCCCACCCACCCCCACACCCACACCCCACACCCACATACCCCACCTCCACTTCATTGACTTTTCTGCAAGACTTGGAGCCTCTATGGCTTCCACTAAAATCTAACTCAACCACTATGTCAGGAGATATCCGTACTCCCTCACCGGAACTAAATAAAGGGCATTCCACTGAAAGTGGAGGCAGATTCGCTAGGAAATAAATGGGAGAGAGCAGGGCCCTCTCGTTGCAAAACTAAGTGAAGGGGACCCCAGTCAGTTCCCTCTACACTGCAGGGAACGCTTCCATCCCTCCAGCCTCCATCCCGCACCATCTATGTCACACTCCAGGCAACAAAGTGAAGAAAGGTGACTGTACAGCCTAGTGTTCTGTTCTGTCTGCTTTTCAGCAACTCAGCCTGGCAAGCAATTGTTGCAAGTTAGGAACAGAGGCAGGGTTGCTTAAGTCATCCTGAGTTAAGAGAAGAGGGTGGGGCAGCAGCCATGGAAAGCATGATCCATCCATTGTCACTGATAAAAGGTGACAGGTTTAAACACATCCCTGAAGGAAAAGGTTGACTTCAATGAAAAGCAAACAAACACACACACATACAGACACAGACACACACACACAAATAAAACGAAAAACAAACCAGATGAGGACGGGTAGGTGTTTATCAAAAATCTAACTAACCCATACTTATTTCACTGGTGCTGGGAAGCTCATAGGTGTTTTAAGACTCTTAAATTAGGGCCTGTGCGATAGATAGCTCAGTAGGTAAAGGTGCTTGCTGCCCAGCCTGAGGACCTAAGTTCAATCCCCAGCTCTCACGTGGTAGAGAAAGACTGACTTCTGAAAATGATCCTCTGTATGCCTGGTGAGCACACACAAACACACTGAAGTAAATAAATGTAGTAAGCATTTTAATGAACTAATTTTACAAAGCTCTTAAGTCAACCACATTTGTGGGTCTCCTCATCCTAACAAATATCCTGTCTCCATCGCTATCCTTCCATACCTGTCTCCTACAGTACCACAGCACTGCTGAGAGCCCCTACCCAGTCTTCACAGTCTAATCACCCAAGCACTCGAGTCTACTAAAAACTGGGCTTTATTACCGCCATTAATAAGAAACTGCTCCCAAGATAAAGCTGGATTGCATTAAATATAGCAGATGATGAGTCCCTAGCTCACAGAGACTCTGCAGCCTCCTACCAGCTGCCCCAGGAGAAGCAGAATGCTGGGCTCAGTCCGAAACCACTCGCCCAATTACAGTGGAGGCCAGTGACAGGCCAGCATCTTCAAACCACACAAAAAGCTTCACCCTCTGCTTTCTCTGGGCCACGTGCCAGTGGATCGGCTATTACACCGGTCAGCGCGGCCCCCTGCAAATGCTGTTTTCCCAAAAGGCTTCAGCTTTCACTGAGTAGCACATGCACAACAAAACCAGTGCAGGGAAATCACCAAGGGCAAACTTCCTAAAGAAACAAGTGTAAACCCTTCCCAATAGATGCACCAGGGTTGGCCCTGTGTTCCCACACCCTGCTAGAAAACCCTAGGGGCGGGCAACTTGTTCAAATTAGAAACTAATTTATATCCTTAGCTTATTCTTAGTATGAATTGATTTCAACAAATACGTTAGTACGAAAACACACACACACACAAACCAAAACACATATACTGGAAATTTTCATCTTTCAGGTCCTTTGGCCCCTGAGCAGTTCCTTTGGGGGTTATGTGAGTGACATTCGTACTACACATTCTAAAGCCACACTTTTATATCAGGAGTACAGGGAAGAAGCTCAACTGATACTGAAATACGAATCCACTTACAAGGCTCTGCTCTGCAAGTCTGTACCTGTTGCCAGAGGCAAGGTCAGGATTAGCACTGCTTTTTAATGAGCTTCTGCCAGCCAGCCTCATGCAGACACTTGTCTGTTAGCAAAGATGCAATCATCCCCACCCAGGCTGAAGGGAAGCAAACTCCACTCAGCAGTCAAAGTGTGGCAGGTTAGCTCTGTGCCCTTCAGTGTTACTGACTACCTTAATGGTCTCAACCATTGGTTGGCCAAAGAAATCCCATCAACACAGAAGACATAAGTTACCTGCTAAACGTTTACCGAGTTGCTGTTTTTGAACAGTGTAGTGTGTGTGTGTGTGTATGTGTGTGTGTGTATGTGTGTGTGTGTATGTGTGTGTGTGTGTGTGTGTGTGTTACATAAATCATAGGTAAGTATGTGTAGCATTCTAATAATCCCAGCACTCTCTTGAACTAACATCAGGTAAGTATGGTAAGCATTTCACCAACTATGCTACCACTCCAGCCACGCTATGAACGTTCTTCATCGCTCACATTTTATCTCCGGGCTCCTTCAGCAATGTAACACGTTCCATTTAACTCAGCTCCTTAGGACTGCTTGTTACGCCAGCTTACACAAACGCCCTATCACAGGATGAATGCAGTGTCCACAAATACTGACCACAAAATAAAACAAAAAAACAAAAACAAAAACAAAAAAACAGGGATTGTTATCATTTACAAGGTACCTGGTGACTTTACATTTTCTTGACATGCTGGCTTTATACAACTTTATAATATCGAGGGTATTAGAGTATAAGATTTATTCAAATACATTAAGAGTCAGACTAGATCTCAGTAGATCTGAGAGATCTAGTTAGAGCAGCAGCAGAGAATCAGGTACAGCTCCATCCCACTCACCTCCCCATTACACCTTACCTCCACCTGCTCCTCTCTAACACCAGCAGTCACTCAGGGAACAAGAAATGCACAGATGTAGAAAACAGACTGTGAAGCCAATCTGTGGCGCACTTCTCAGGGACGGGCAAGTCACATTTTGCAGACAGAAATGTCCACTCAGCTGTATCTTTGACAGTGTTCAAAGAACCTTTGACACTACTGAAGTAGAGAGAGAAAACTTACGGAAACCAAACATCTGTGCTCTTCACACCCCTCAGGGAAGACCCCAGACTGGGAGGAGAGGCGTCTCTATGGCAGAGGGGCAGAGCTGAGCAGGTACCAAGGCTGCCAGCCTCCGCTCCCAGGCCCAGCGATGCCCACAAGACCAGCAACAAAGAATGTGACGAACTGAATTACACAGCCCATGGGAGTCAAAAACCCTTACACTCAATCCAGGAAATGCTTCCCCACACCATACAACACAACTAATTAATTATCTTTAGTTAATGACTGACTCCATGTCTTCATTAGGCGGGAAACAGAGGAAATGCTAATCTGACAATGTCTGGTACTGTCATAACTAAAACTCAGGTTAAATACTAAGTGTGAAAACATCCAACTCCAAAGCAAACTTCTCCACAGTTAACAAGGCAAAGAGAACAGAGAGTTAAGCCCCTGTGGACTTCAGCTATGGAGTTCCACAAAGCTTCAGAAAGATATATTGGCTTACACGACAGTTCTCTGGATAGAGCATCCTGTTCTGATAAACTGCCTAACCTGGCTTTTGCTATGATTAAAACTCTAATTGGGGGCTGGAAGGATGGTTCAGAGGTTAAAACAACTTGCTGTTCTTCCAGAGGACCTGAGTTCAGTTCCTAGCACCCACATCAGACAGGTCACAGCTGCCTACAGCTCCAGCGATCTGACATGGTCTTCTGGCCTTGTGGGCATCCACATACATGTAGTATATGCAAATACTGAGACAGACACATGCACACATAAATAACATTAAATCTTAAAGCCTTGATATTTGTTGAACCACATACCTGTTTCTATAAAACTACAGAATTCTCTAAGAATTATATTTATTTCATTTTAGTCTATTCTTAAATTATTTTTCCTCAGGAAATATCATAACTATAAATACCACTAGATAACAGATATAGCATATCACCATTAATATAAAAATTAGAGGACAATATGCCTTTAGTGTTTCTAAGCCTGGCTGGGTGGCTGAAGAAGGCCCCAGAGAGTTCTCTGCACTGATACCTGCTGGTCACCTCTGGACACAGAAATATATCACTGTGTGAAAACACTTCAAGGACCAAGAGCAGACACTATGGTTACCTTACCTCCATTCATAATTTAAACCGGTACTGATCCAAAAGGAAATTAGACATGTTCTCTTCCTTAACTACAGACTTAACCCAGTATTAAAAGAGATGAAACATAAAATACAATTATACACTCTGGAAAGTATCTCTGGCAGAAAACACGTGGCTGTAGAACTGAAGGAATCTCCCGGCTTGAGGATCTATTTCAATTCAATGTCCAAATATGTAAAATCTATGAGGCAACAACCATTTACTCCATCACAAGAAGAAAGGATGATAGTAAATATCATGACTTCCAGCAGCTTCTCTAGCCAAAGGTTTGCTTTTTTTCTTCTGCCTCCAATACTGAGCTCAGCGGGCAATGTCTTACCAAGATCCTGACAATGGTTCCTGTAGGCATGAAGTGTCTTCTCCATATATAAACCCTCACCATCTCCCTTGGCCTGTCTTACAAACCTGGGCTCTCACTTCCAGCCTCTTGTGTTGAAACATTTATTCCTTAACAGTTTTCCTGAAAATTCATGGGGGTGGCTTCAAGTCCACCTTCTTAAAATAAAGAAAAACTTTAAATAGGAATTTTAGATGCCAATGTGGTAAGACTCATAAAAAGTAAAGCACCATTTTCTAATACTTTTTGCTTGTTTGTTTGTTTGTTTTTAACCCAAGATTCCCCTTTCTTTTCACAAGACAAACCCACACTGAACTCATAGCCTAGAGGCAGAAGGAGAAGCAACAACTGTCTAAGTAGCTGTGAATGAAACTCAACCCTGAGCTGCTTCATGGGGGGGGGGGACAAAAACAAAAACACCTAGGTAGACCAGTTGTTCCTAATCTACCTAATGCTGTGGCCCTTTAATGGTAATTCCTCATGTTGTAGTGACCCCCAATCACAAAATTATTCTGTTGCTACTTCATAGCTGTAATTGTGCTACTGTTATGAACCACAATATAAATATCTGATAAGCAAAATATCTGATCTCTAATCCCTATGGGGGTTGCCACAGATTGAGAACCACTGAGGTAGACATTTCTCAGCTTGCAGAGAAAGTTCCTCAGGGTTAACACCTGACATTCTCCCCCTCATCTCCAAGGATGGAGAATCCGTGTAAATGCATAGAGTTCTCTACTTATTTTTTTTCTAGCCACTGGTGAGCAAAAAAAAATCTCAGCAAAGTTCAGTACAGACAACGCAGAAAAACTACCCACCCAACACCAGGTCTCCTCTGTAATTTCATATACATGTGCAAACGCATTCATGGTTTATGGAACATACTGAGGGGCATTACAACATCTTGGAGACAGGGCCTCTCTGTGTTATTGAACTTTGTGTCTAAACAGCTAGTATTATCAGGTGTTCAGCAGATTCCCAGAAATATTTGATGGAGAAAGCTTCCAGGAAAATTTTCCTACCAACCCAAGATCAATAAGACTTCACTTGTGAAAACATAGCCAATCAGAGGGCCATAGCTGAGCGCAGCTCTGTGTGTCAGAAGCATGGAAAACAGCGGGTGGATGTCCAGCCTTGAGGACAAATGCAACACTGAGATGTCTGTGCGTATGCTGTGTCTAGAGATGGAAATACTGGCTGCTCTGATTTGGTCATTCCATGTCATATACCTGTATTTAATTATCCGTGTACCCCCAGTGCGAAATTGCTATTATCAATTAAAAAATGTTAAACTCATTTAAAAGTTTAAATCTCCTTTGTCCTTGGGAACAGTTAACACCAAAGAAGTCTTGATGAAGGTACAGAGGAGGGTTCAAAGCCGAATTTATTCATTTATTTACTTATTTATTTACTCATTCATTCATTCATTCTTTTTTTTGGGGGGGGGGGTTCGAGATAGGGTTTCTCTGTGTAGCCCTGGCTGTCCTGGAACTCACTTTGTAGACCAGGCTGGCCTCGAACTCAGAAATCCTCCTGCCTCTGCCTCCCAAGTGCTGGGATTAAAGGCGTGCGCCACCACTGCCCGGCCTCATTCATTCATTTTTAAGACAAGGTTTCATGGATCCCAGACAGCCTTGAACTCCAATGGAGTTGAAGATGGCCGAGAATGTCTGCTCTGTTCTGCCTCCCCCACTCCTGAGTGCTGAGGTCACAGGCATGTAACACTCTACTGTTTCTTTTAGCCCTGGGATCAAACCCAGGGCTTTGTTCATGCTAGGCAAACCCACAAGGGCTGTGCTTCATCTCCAGTCTCAGTGGAGAGTTCTTAAAAAGCAAGACTTGTTATGGCCACATCTTATCCACAAAACCACATCTTTAAGACTGAGAACTCAAGCGTGAGTAGTAATAATGAGTAAGTAGATCAATGTCTCGGGTCAAGAAAGTAGGAATAATCCTGAAAAACAAAATCTACAAAATAAAATCTGGAAAGAGGATGGAGGATACAGCTTTGTAACTCACTGATACACCTGTCTAGAACATAAGGCCCCGGGCTCCACCCTCAGCACCAGAAAAAGAGAAAATAAACAACAAGGCAATGTGGCTACTGACTGAGGTCAGAGTCAGGGTCCAGATACCTAAATGTCGAATGGTGATTCTGAAACGTTTCCTACATTACAAGACGACTTCGGCAGGACCTTCTGAGTCACTGTCATTCCTTCCCAGAACAGTGTTTGTTGTCTCCCTGTGATACACAATAGAGTGAGTCCTTCTTACACCATCAACCTCATCTCTAATGTCACAATATCCTCCATCTGAGTTGACAGCCTGAGGCACAGAAGTCAGCACTATCATATACAAGGAAACTGGGAGTTTGTTTTCTAAGAAAAAGCACTTGTTTTCAAATGAAAAGCAAAAACATCAACCAGAAAATATGATTCAAGATAAAGTTCTAAATGGGATTTGGAAACAGCACCTACCACTAACAATGAAACTTTCTTAGAATTCTCTTTGTAAGCTCTTCCTAAACCGGGTGTGTTCTTCGAGAAGCCGCCTGAGCTATTTCACCCTTTATGAATACCACATTTCTTTTCTTTTTATCGTGAAGATTTGTCTGCCGGGTGTTTATGATTTTACTTTTATGATTTATTCATGTATCATCTTTGATTTGGTCTTTCTCCAGCAATTCTATTTCCCTACAACCAGATTAAATACACCCAGGGGCTGGAGCTGGGAGGGTGGCTTGGGTGTTAAAAGCACTTGCCCAACAAGTAAGAAGACTGGAGCTTAGATCCCCACAGAATCCATGGAAATGCTGAGCAGTTAATACAACCTGCCTGTTAATTCCAGCCTCACATAGCTGAAACACAGGGTCCCTGGAACATGCTAACTAGCAGACTCACTGATAAGTGAGTTCTGGGTTTAACTGAGAAAATCGGCCTCAAAGAGTAAAGTGGAAAAGTGGTCAGAATGACGGAGGAAGATTCCCAAGATGGGTCCCAAGCCTCTAACGTACACACACACACACACACACACACACACACACACACACTGCACATGCATATGCACACATACATACATACACACACATACACAATGCACATGCATATGCACACAGACATACATACACATACAATGCACATGTATACGCTCACACACACACCACTCATACACATGAAAGATGGAAAACAAGTTACCCAGAATTCACTGGTGGTCAACCATCACATTATCCCACCTTCTAAGGCACAATTGTGAGAAGTGGAAAGAAAGAAAGATGCAGATCAGAGGGCACAAAGATGCAGTTATCCTGGATAGATAAGATAGCGATCTATTGTATCTCCTGAGGACCATAATTAATAATATTATATACTTGAAATCTGCCAATGCCATAGGTCTTAGGTACTCTTTCCATCAAAGAAAGGAAAAAAGGAAAAGACACAAAAGAGTGGTCACTGGATGACCCTGTGGATTTGTAAAAAAAGTGACTTATTGACTTGACTGTTCCATACTTTCAATACACAGAACTCAAAATTAAAAAGATCCCAACAAGCATATGTATGGAGCCAGCGCAATATGAAAAGCACATAAGACCAGGCTAACCTAATGATGTGTAGAAATGCTCATGAAGAAAAACAACCTCACAGTGTTAATGCTGCGGGGGGAGGAGGAGTCAGGGGAGGGAGCTCTGGTAAGACGGCTCAGAGCATAAAGGCTGGCAAGCTGAGCCAATCCCTGAGACCCACATAGGAAAAGAAGAAAACTGGATCCATAAATTGTCCTGTCACTTCCACATATACAGCATGGTATGTGTGTGTGCACGTGCACGTCTGTGCACACACACACATACAC
Organism: Tokudaia tokunoshimensis; assembly: GCA_036184795.1. Lineage (NCBI taxonomy): Eukaryota > Metazoa > Chordata > Mammalia > Rodentia > Muridae > Tokudaia > Tokudaia tokunoshimensis. The sequence goes on along the minus strand of BTHU01000011.1, from coordinate 50,996,525 downwards.
ATACACACACACATACACACACACACCCCTGACAGCACAGACATACATACATAATACATAAACATAAAACGATATCTTAATAACAGTTTTAAAGGTGTTTGACTAGGTCATCTTGAAAACCTAGGTGGAAGGGAAGTACCCGGCAAATGTATATTCCTTTCAAGTAATTTACAAAGCTCATTGTCAACAGCGTAGAAAACTGGTATTTCTTTAAATCTACTGCAACTCTATAAAAAATTACTTCACTGCAAAGTTCCCATTATTAACACTCTTTGCAGCAAGCTGATAAGTGTCCCTTGATATTAATGGCAGACATTGGCAACTCCATTCCGTCTCCTTGGTTACGCTAGAAAAAGGAGAAAATGGTACTTGTCTCTGTAGATAGTCAATCACTTGTTACTGAAATGACAAGCTAGGAAACAGTTCTTTTGGTTTATTGTTCTTTTAAAAAAAAAAAAATCACTCCAGTTCTGTGTTAGTTCTTTTTCTCCACACTGAGTGGAAATACACATTAAGGGACCTGTACATACACTGTTCTGGGACCTGTCTCTACGAGTCCACAGCACCTCCGAGTGAGAGCGTGCCCTCTTCCATCTTGGATTGTACCACACCTGGGGAAGAAACCTTGGAACACGACTCCACCTCTCTTCTGCTCTCCAGCAACTCTCTGTGCAAGGCGTCCCTGGACTTAGAGGGAAAAAAATGTCCTCTGGAAGCCAACTTCTTTCTCTTCACAATTCTCCCACCTTCCTGGATGACACACACCACTGAGGGCCAGTGCACCCTGAGGGTCCCAGCCTTCTGCTTTGATTAGAGAGTGACTTAGGACCTTTATACTCTAAGGAGATAAACCTGAGACATCCTGCCCTCCCTGAGATCTGTCCCACAACAAACAGAAATCACCCTTGACTTCCTTACAGAAGCACAGACAGGGAGGTGATGCGCTCCTGGTCTCTGGGAAGTTCACACACACAACACGGTTAAGTCACTGGTGACTCTCCCAGTCCCCACCTTCCCACCCCACCCCTTGCTCCCAAGGAAGCTGCTCACCTGGTTAGGAGACAACAAATGACAGCTGTTTTCCTAAGGCGGCAAAGGGCCTGAGATTTTATACAGTGCTTTACAACGGTACCAATAAAAGTGTTTAACAAGCCTAATTTAAATATGCGTGTGGAAACCTGAAACTCAGAAGGCACTGAGAATGAATCTGGGGAGAAACTGTCTTAACACTTGACACTTGAACAGAGTTCTGCTCTCAACTTCTGGTAAGCATCTTTTCAGGTCTGAGGGTAGCATCCACACAGGAGAGGGATACATACATCTCTCTCCACCATTTCTCTTCAGCACAGGTGTGTGTGCACGCGCGTATGCACCTGCGATTTTTGTTTTTGTAGAATCTCCCTATGCAGCCCAAGCTAGACTTTTCTATGGAGCTACCCTGGCCTATCCTAAGCTCCTCAGTGATGGCTGCAGTCTTTTTCTCCATATAAAGGACATATTCACAAACTTCAGGGATTACAACCTGGACTTTTTATTTTGGGGGGGGGGTCCTTGTTCACCTGATCATACCACTGAACTATTTCAGTGCTATCCAAAAGCCTTCTGATGTGTGAGATTTTTATTCCAATAGAAATATAATTTCACTTCGCCTACAGGTTGAAGTGCTTCCGAGTCAGTATTTACTCTCCAGCCCAGTTATCTTATCCTAAGCCTGGCCTCGGCCTCAGTGTGTCCACCGCTAAGAACTGGACTACTCCACTAGTCCCACAAAAGCTTAGAAGGGCCTGTTGGATATAATACCTCACGAGACTTCTGTTCCTTAAACAGATAGCCTCAACTACAGGCTCGCCTCGATCAGCAGGTGAATAGTAGTGAAATGCTAGACCCACAGATGACACTTAACATTCACCTCCAGACACACCCATTGAGCGCATGATTCGATGCTAGACGCTGGACCACACACAAGAAAACAAAGAACTATGCCAAGAGTAGGAACAAAAATACACAAGGAAGAAAATCCAACAGGTGTGACTGCCTTCCTGGACATACAGAAGGTCATGGACATACAGAAGGACTCCGAACTTAGGCTCACAGAGCATGTGGAGAACATTTTCACCTCCAGCACTCAGAAGGCAGAGGCAAGCAGACAGATCTCTAAGTTCAAGAATAGCCTGGTTTACATAGCAAATTGCAAGGCAGCTAGAGCTACACAGTGAGAACCTCTCCGAATAATAAAATAAATTTTAAAATAATAAATATGTAAAATATATAAATGACTACTTACACAAGGACATCACGTAGATAGCATTAGGGCTCTAGTTAAATTGGGTAAGATTTCCAATTACAGAAGAGAAGAGAAGAGAAGAGAAGAGAAGAGAAGAGAAGTGATTTCACCCCAAGAAGGCTGTCACTAAGAATCTACAGGGTTTCAAACAAAGGAGCCTTGTTTCTAGTTATGAAAATATCTAGTCTTTGCCATAAATCCAAAATCATAAGCTCAAAATAAGGTAGAGCTCACTCCTCATAAAATAATAAATGCCCTCCTCCAGACATCTACAGAACACACTCAACACACACCATCTAGCACGCCTGGCTAAGGGTTTTCTCGGTTCCCCCTAACTCTGAGGAATTAAAACATGGCAGTTGCCCCCATGCTTATTTGCCCTCCATTAATGACAGGGACAAACTGATGTTCAAGGTATGTCCCATCGGGTCAGCAATGCAGAGCCTCCTTACCCTCCTCTCACATACTCAACACATATCTCCCCTGCCCCAAGTCACCAAGGCCAGATCACAGGCAATAGACAGTGTCTGGAGCCTAGAAGCCACTGACATTATCCAAGCCAACGAGCCCTGTGCTGTTCCCTGCCCAGCTTGTTTGCCTATGGAAACCACAAGGAAGACCTGAGCCCAGGCTTCCCCTTCTCCAGTTGCTGTGGCTTCCCTGTGAGGCCTGCATGCCACCATGTCCCTTCTTCAGAGACAATCTGCTTCCACAGACAGTGGCCTTTCTGTGATATAGTCAACATCTTGGGCAACTATAATCCTGTGGGTATAAATGACAGGGAGGAGAACAGGGTCATGAAATCAGCCCCAGAGCAGCAAAAGGTGCTAAGTAACAACAAGGGAGGGGATGGGGAGGCGAGGGGACCCATGCAAGAGGCTTGTCATAACCAGGCCAAGATATCTACATGTCCCCATCTGCAAAGGAATTAAACCAAAAAATTAAAGTCAACACTCACAAAACAGTGTCTGTTGTGATGAAACAGAGAAAGCTGAATCATGTTCCACAGGGTCAGGGTTTTAGAAGGTAAAGTCCTTTAAATAACTTTCAGTGGCTGAAGTGTAGGTCTGTGAAGGAGAGCTGGGCCCCACCCCCATCCAAAGACGACAAAGCAGTTACAATGAACATTTTCATTTCAGCTGTCTGAAAAGTCCAGTTCCCCTAAATAGTTTCTCAAAAGTTGGGAAAGAAGTCTCTGGAATCAGGCAAAGCAAGGTCTGCACCCTAGCTTTCCTACTCTCACGTCTAGTGGTGGGGCACCTTCTACTTCCTCTAAGAGAAAGCCCTGAACCTGAGACTCCCAAGCCTCCTTCCTGCCCTAAGACCATCAACACCTCACCTCCAACACACTCCAGCTACACAGCCATTATCACCAACTACTCATCCGTTTGTCCTGAAAAGCAGAAATAGCACATTCCCAGACAGCAAGAAAATATCAGTGAAAAACCTTAAAAGGTCAGGATGGTTCAAACCTTCCCTTAAGGAAGTTACCTCTTGAAGAACTACTTAACCTTCCCCACATTGGGATGGCTGGAGATGGTGGTCAAGAATGCCTAGCAAAACTGCAGAAGGCACATGAGCACCGAGAACATGCTTATAGCTGTCTCTGAAAAAGAAAGGCAAGACTGGAAGAGAGGAGGGGAGAGGAGGAAGATGGAGCCGGAATTGGGGGAGAAGGAATGGGGGGAACATAAGGGGTTCCCTCTTCCTCCTCCGAAGCCCACTGTCACTGTGGAATGTCAAAACAGAAAATTGCCCACAAGTTCTGGATCTCTGCTCCATCCGACAGGACACAAGCATGTTTTCGAGGTGGATCTGAAGGGATAAAAGGCCCATGGGTTCTGTAAAATAAACATCTAAGGGGGCATGGAAAGAACACGTTATTGTTCAGGAGTCGGGAAGCTTTGGAACCCAGCCCAAGAAAGCAATCGGCAAGCAAAGGTGTTCCCTTCCAAGTGTCGGTCTGTTTATAAAGGACTCAGATAATTCCAGACACGTGTGAGTCCACGTCAATCCAACTTTCCTTGGCGATAACACACTTGAGCTCAGAATAGCTACAATGTAGAAAGGGCTGGAAAGATGACTTCAGCATCCTTGTCTCAGAGATGCTCCTGCACTGCCTCTCCAAAGAGGGCCACTAAAGAAAAGGCACCATGACATCACTGACTGTCACCCAGCTCCTAATTCCTCAGCCGATACTGAACATGGCTAGGAATATCCTCAGACGAACCTCTGGATCTCATCAGAGCTCAAGGGCTAAGTGTGTTGCTGATTTCATCATGTGGTCAGTAGTTGTCTGGTTCCGTAGAATGATAGATGAAAAGTCCGAAGCTAGTGTTGAAATGAGATAAAAAGACATTTTTTAATTATAGCCAATAAAAAGCACCTCACAGATCCTCGTCACATCACGTCGTCACTGGTGTGTCTCGTTTGTCAGACGATGACAAAAGTAAGGAAAGAATCAGCCTTGGGGTCAAGAGCAGAGAAGGACAAACCCGACCCTGCGTCTCTCCAGCCCCCATTGCAGCTCACTCAGTAGCAATGGGGAGGAAGGGCAGACAACTAAGCATTAGTTGTCTGAGAGTAACTGTTTCCAGGAGACCGACCTACTGTGTTCCTCCACAACTGAGCTGTCCCATGCCTCGAGTCACTGTAGCCACTGTATCCTGAGTGACAACAGAGAGAAGGTGCAGGGCTGGACACCCAGGACAGCAAGGCTGGGTGGTGGAAAAAGCCACCAGACTCTAAGCCCTTTCTCTGGCTCCCTCTCCAGCCATCCATCCCTCAGCACCTTCACCCAGTTACTGAGGCCAGAACAGGCTGCTGGAGTTGCTTTGAACTGCAGATAAATGCAGTCGCAGACAATCCCCTCATTAGTGGGAAGGTAAGGTCACATTCATTCTATGTTTGACATTAGTAGAGCACTCAATAAACTCCATGAAAGCCAACACTATTCTAAAATGGGCTTCATGCTGAATGATTTTGCCCAATTAAATGCTAATGTCCATGTGCTGAGAGCATTGTTTTAACTGAAAATATGTTTCTCATACAATATATTCTGATCACAGTTCCCCTCCCCCAATGCCTCCCAGATCCTCCCCACCCGTCCAACTCTTCCTCCTCCCCACATACACAAACACAGGCAAATAAAAAGAAAAGGAAGAGCACAAGGAAAGGGACTTCCACATAACATTAGGCAGGACAGTTAGATTCATCAATGTATTTTAGACTTGCGGTATTTCCACGGTTTCAGCAAAAATACAGTATTTTCAACTTCTAATCATTTTATCTGGACACAACCCTGTGGTAAGAAGGATGCTCAAGAAGCCTCTTTAGGTCGGGCAGTGGTGGTGCACGCCTTTAATCCCAGCACTTGGAAGGCAGAGGCAGGCAGATTTCTGAGTTCAAGACCAGTCTGGTCTACAGAGTGAGTTCCAGGACAGCCAGAGCTACACAGAGAAACCCTGTCTCGAAGGGGGAAAAAAAAAAAAACCTCTTTAATTTTTTTTTTAATGCAGAGTCAAAATATTACACAGATTATACTTTTATTTTAAAAAATCATTCTTGGACTATCAAAATGGAGTAGTGGATGTCTGTCTTAGGGTTTCTATGGCTATGATAAAACACCATGACCAAAGGCTTGAGGAGGAAACGGTTTATTTGGCGTACATTTCCACATCACTATTCATCATCATAGGAAATCAGGACAGGAACTCCACAGGGCAGGAACCTGGAAGCTGGAGCTGATGCAGAGGCCATGGAGGGATACTGCTCACTGGCTTACACATCATGGCTTGCTCAGCTACTTCTCTTACAGAATCAAGGACCAACAGCCCAGGAACGGTCCCACCCACAATGGCCTCACCCATCAATCACTAATTAAGAAAATGCCTTACAGTCAGATTATGAAGCATTTTCTCAATTGAGGTTCCGTCCCTTCAGATAACTCTAGCTTATGTCAAGTTTATATAAAACTAGCCAGAACAGTGGATAAAGGCTTTTGGTATCAAACCTTAGGTCCTGAATTCAGTCCCTGAGACTCACATGGGGAAAGGAGAGAAGAATCAAATTGTCCTCTGTCCTCGACAAGCATACCATGGTTGTACATGTGTGTAAAGACATGCACACAGATACCCACACCACACACACACACACACACACACACACACACACACGCACCCACAAATGCTTTTAAAGGTTTTAAAAATTAACTCGTTATATGGACATCTTTTATTTTCTGCATCTCACATTCTGTCCCTTTCATCTTCCCATATTCCATGACAGTCTATAATATAAAAAAGAAAAATAAGGTACAAAGAGAAACAAAAACAAACAAAAAACTGCCTGATGGATGGGGAGGAATCAACAAGTCAATTGTGTTCAGTGTAATCCACATCAAAAAGTAGTAACTTTGAGATGTTATATACCTGGTCTTATTGTAGCTTGTTATATTGTATTTAGTTGATGTCCCAGGGAGGCTGGAGGGGAGGGGAAGGAAATGAAACTGCAGTCAGAATGAAATATGAGAGAAGAATAAAAAAAATGTATACTAATAATTTCTTTAAAAGTGTTACTGAAAGGAAGTTTACCAGCATTACCCAAAACACAAAATCTTAAAGAGTTGCCAAGGACAAAACCTTTCTTCTTAGCACCCTGAAGTACTGAGTATCCAATCAAAAAGGAGGAAACATTGTTGACATCCCACCCTGATCCTCAGCGTCCCACTTGCATCACTGACCTGGTTCCCCCCCACCACCCCACCCCCACCCCGCCCCAACCCCAGCCCTGCGACACCAGCTCAGGGAGCAATGTGGGTTATATAACGAGGGTGAGGGTGGTTGGTAGAAGAGAACAGGGCTGGAGCTGACGGAGGACTTCAGGGAAGACTTGAGTCAGGGTCAGGAGGAGGAAACTGGATGGCTTCCCAGGACCTCAGATCCACAGTGTGGCTTTGTTGTTCCTGGTGACCAGACACACCCATGCTCCCCACTCAGCCAGCCAGCAGCAGTGTTCTGGAGACAGGCCCTATCTCTGTTCCAGGCCTGCGACACTGGGAAGAGCTTTCTCCCTCCTGGATCAGAAAGCCCAAGAGACAAAACACAGCTACAATATGGAACCACAGGACGTAGACACTAATATAACAACACAGCCCTTTATCCAGCAAGCAATGGCTGTCTGGCTGACTGCTAGAAACGTGTGATGCGGTAGCTATTAATAACCCTGACCGCACTCTTTGAGACTCACCTTCAGATAAGTGTTGATGGAAGAGAGAAATGGGAACCCAACATCCCAGTCTCAGTCCAAAGGAACCAGTGCCCTCTGACTAAGTGTTAATAGTAGTGGGCATTTTCTGGGTGCCAACCATTGCACTGACTGTATTGTCTATCACTATTTGGTACTCACAAATCCCAAGCCTTATTGCTATGTAATCTCATAGGAAGGATCAGTGTACAAGAAGCCAGGCAGCCCATCCAAAGTGATAAACATGATAGACTGCAGGAGAGGCTGGGTCAACTGCAGACCGATGCAAACACTGCCCTCCACCTTCAGCGGACACCAGGCTCAACTCCACGTCACACGGTCTGCTTAGTGATCCCGATGTGGTGAAAACACGCACTGCAGCAACCCCACTCAGTTATATAAGGAAGCTAGATCCTCTCCAAAGACTTTCCCCATGCCCCAAATCAATGCTCTGTTCAACTTGAACCAAAGACATTCATCCACCTAGCCTCTCATGTTTGGAAAGCGAGTCTGACCTTTTGAGTCTCCATCAAGGACAGTCACCATTAAAGCGGAGCTGGATCCCCCACCTCCATCCCCCATGCATGTGCGCATGTGTGTTTGTGTGCATGTACACATCTATCTTCAGATATGTGGCAAGATGGAAGATCCAGGACACAAACACAATATAGCAAGTATGAATTCTTAGACTTGTCAAACTGGCTGTTTCCCATCCAAAGAAAATGTAACCAAGTGGGAGAAAAGGAAGGGAGGAAGTGGTGTCATTATATCTTAATTTGAAAATGTACTTAAGATCTATTCAATTGAAAATGTATTTAATTGAAAATGTATTTTAAAAATAAGTAAGAGCTTCACAGGAAGAAGTTAGAAAAAAATTATGAAAGAAAAATGACTGAAAACTTGATCTCAGTAGACGGGTACCAACTACCACTTAGGCAGGAGGGGTGATGTCAAGAGGCAAGTCAGGTTTCTATCTGACATCCCATGAGCTGAAGACCACCTGGAAAGGCCTGCCACTCCTCCCTCTGTGAATACCAAAGTTCTATGAATACAGCACATGATGAGACCCAGGAACATGGCTAGGTTGGCAGTGCTTACCCAGCATGCCCGGCATCCTGGGCTTGATCTCCAGTACTGTATAAGAGCCGGGTGTGGTGGCACATGCCTGTAATCTCTAAACACTACAGAACATAGAAGTGGAGCAACCTGAAGTCTGAGGTCATCCTGGGCTACAAAGGAGTACAAGAGCAGCGTAAGCTAGAGACTCTGTCTCTATGATGCACGATGGGATGAAATAAGCAAGACACGAAACAGAGCCGAAAATAAGCATTTTGTATAAATTAGAAATAACTGTATGTAGCACCATCTGAGAAAACCATTATAGAACACTAAACATCTCAAGCACAGATGTCCAGAGGGTATATCCATAGAGAGAGAAAAAAAAGATGAAGAAGAGGCAGGTTTAGAATATAATTCCCAAACATAAAGATGCTTAGAAATAAGACTGCTTACGCTACTATGACAAAAAGCCCAGGAGACAGCATGCAGTACAATGAAACAGAACAGGATCCCCCATCTCCATCCCCCATGCATGTGCACATGAGTGTTTGTGTACATGTACACATCTATATTCAGGTAGGTGGATGTGATGGGCAAAGGTCAACCTCGGGGTGCCCTCCACTTTGGTTTGAGACAGGATTTCTCCCTGGGACCAGGGCCTCCTTAGTGAGGCGAGGCTGGCTGACCGCCAAGTCCTAGGGCTCTAACAAGTGTGCACCATGATGCCTGACTTTCTCACACTGTGCCAAATTAAATAAGCCAGCCACCAAAAAGCAAAGCCATAAATACCGTATGCGTGGCTTACGTGACTTACTTGGAGTCATCAAATGCATAACAAGACGAAGCAGAGCAGCAATTTCAAGAGACTGGGATAAGCAGACAGACGTACCGTTTACTGGACACAGAGAGAGCTTCAGGTCTGCAAGACAGTAAGAATTCTAGAAGCCCCATCATTTATCAGTATTGAATACACTAAACAGTACTGAACTGTGCACCTAACTGAAAGAATAAATGTTATGTGCATCTTACCACAATTAAATACATAAACACACCAGACCCAAACAATGCAAGCAGACACCATAGACAGGCAAAAAGAATGACAATAAAGCAGGCAGACGGACAGACGGACACACACACACACACACACACACACACACACACTTTCTAAGGTTTCATGTACTGTTGAATATTACCCATTATTCTGGAAGTGTAGAGTCACTTTGCAATGACTCTGTAGACACTGAACCCAGGCCTTGTGGCTGACTTCAGTTCCCCTACCAAAAGCCCATACCGGAAATTCTGCTTCTTTCATTCACTGTCTAGCCAAATGTCCTCAAAAAAACACTTCCCCAAACAGAGCCTGTTTTGTTCTATCACTTCCTTCAATCCTTTTCTTCTTGTAAGTGACGAAATAAATGTTATACAAAATATAGAAAATTAGATAACACAGACACACACACACACGTGAGCTTTTTTAAAAATTAGATACTTTTCCTTGAACCTACAGAATAATATACATTGAAATGCAAAGCCTTCTACAGATGTAAAAGCAACTCTTGCCATGCACAGTGGTTCCCATGGAGTCTGTTTTTAGCACTGACTGTATGCTGCCAGGGCACCAGCTCAGGAGGCCAGTGAAAAGCTACACAGATCTAGAGTGAGCTAAAGAGCCCACTGGTATCAAATGAAGGAATAGCAGGACTTCTGAGGAAAGAATGTGCTGTGCACTGATTTCTTTTCACCTGAGCGCTACAGTTGGTTTGTCGTTCTGGTCCACACACCCACACTTGCACACCATAACACAGGTTCAAGACCCTTCAGAACCCAACAGGCCTCACTCTCTTTGAAGGACTAGAAAGGAGCCAAGGCCTTCCCCCAGGACCCCTCACTGATCAAGGTGATAGTCCTAAGGCACAAGAAGGACTTGAACATCCCATTAGCATTTACCTATCCTTTAATCCTGCCAGATGTTCAGAGGCAGGTTCCTACAAGTTCCCAACTTTGCTCAAACAATCAACACATAACTTTGCTATTTATGTTTCTATTTAAAAAAACAAAACGAAACAAACTTTTAGTATATGGCTACCTTATGAGCTTTGGTCACAGGAATAGTGACTTTCTAACATACAGATATTTCTTCCTAAGACACATCACAGCCCATCCTCCGGAACACTAAACACATACCAGCCTTACAGGTGAGAGCATTTTAAATAGAAATCACCAACAGAAACATGAAAATTCAAAACAGCCTGGGGTTAAGTAGACTGCCACAGAGACACTAACAGCTTGAGGAATTGTCAAGAAAAGTGTGGCCTTGTCCAGCCTCACCTGACACAAGTATCCTGAACTACTGGTGTGTTTTGGTATCATACACTTCCATGGACCAAACACCCAAGAAAGCACCTCAAATATTGCCTTTAGGGTAACAAATTTTAACATGTACACACGTTCACAGATACACAGCTTTGCATGAACAGGACCAACCCTAACCCTAATCATACTGACTAACTGGACTCTTAGACCTTCAAGTACAGCAACAAATATAAAATCTATTCAAACCTATCAGCAGTGGCCCTATAATCATGTGATTGGCTTCCCTGAGCTTTGTCCACATAGCATCCAGAGCCAGATGCTTAGGAATAATGGGAACTCCCCCTTCTCTATAAAATTCACCAGGAGGAGGCCAGGGGCTCAGGCGTTAGCAGCTTTGACTTCCAGTGTCTAAGGTCAGCCTGACTTTGATCCAAACACGGGCCACCTCTTTACCCAGGAGGGTCTCCTCCGCCTCTAGCTTCTTCCAAATCATCTCCTTTGTCTATTCACATCTTCTATTAAAATTCATGGATATTCTCCCACATCCTAACAAAGGGGTCTCTGTTCCAAGATTTCTGTATCCGTTCCATATTCACACTTCAGATAAAACTCAAGATTTTAAAATGCCCGGTCTGTTCCAATGTGCTATTTCTGGTAATATCAAGTGTCTTACATCATAGAAGTTGAAGCAGATGGCAGGCATACGGTCACCAACACGACATCCTTGCAAAATAACAAATGACTTTTTTTTTTCCTTTACTCCCTGGAAAAGACAGATACATGGATTTACAATCAGAACAAGTCACCTGCTTGAGATCCAGAATGTTTAGGGCCAGGGGACCAGGGCCTTGAAGCTCATTAAAGTAGCTGTTTTCCATACTGGATAAGAAGTTCAGGTCTCCACAGAAAAATACTTGGACCACGGAAGAAACTTTTGATTTTCATGTTTTGTAGCCTGGGGGTTGGCTCCGGTTTCAAGCACACAGGCACCTGCCCCACCACGGAGCCACATCCTACCCCAATCCTGTCGCCTTCCTCCCCCACCTTACCGAGCTCCTTCCCCTTTCTGTGAAGCTAAAATAGGAGGCACTGCCTGTGAAAACTTCTGCTTTCAACTCTCAAAGTGGGTCACTGCAAAAGGCTTTTTGATATCGCAATGAAAAGCTTTTAAGCCCCCAATGATGCTGTAATTAGCATGTTTATTCCTAAAATATATTTCCCAGTCTTTTCTCGTTTGGTTTTCTGAGATAGAGTCTCACTACAGCCTCAGACTCACAGTCACTGCCCTGCCTCAGCCTCCCAAGTGCTAGCATGACAAGGGTAATAAACCACCACACCCAGCTAGATGTCATTCTTAATCAATTTCCCAAGTTCAACATCTCATTCCTACAATGGCCAGTCAAAGAAAAAAAATAGATTGCAAGAGGCTGATTTCACTCTGAACCAGTCAACCACAAAGAATTTTTTTCTGGGCTGGGTAGGATTTTGCACCTAGGGCTTTGACTGACCTGTCAGATTCCTTGGGCCTATTCCTGTCAGGTGCAAAGGCTCCAGAAATATGGAATTATGACATGGCGGACTCACACTGAGTCGTAGCTAAAACCTCTGTCTTCCTCTGCATTCACCACCAAAGACAAACCAAGCCTAAGATTACCCTTTAAAGGCAGGAGGAAGTTAGAGGAGCAGACGTGGGGCTTTGGCCCCAGCTAGATACACTCAGGGAACAGATGTCAGTAATAAACCTAGGCAGGCACCATAAGGCTAGCTGGGATGCATCTCCAGTCCTGAGTGAAAATCCTCACGTGAACATAATGGTTTCCACCACTCTCCTGCCCGACTGGGACAGCAGTGTAGGGACGGTAGGAGAATCAGGCCATGGGGTAGAGATGCCAAGCAGGATACCCCGTTACTGAGCATGTACACAGTGTGACAGATTACCCCATTACTGCGGATGCACACGCAGTGTGACTTGCACATCAGAAGCATGGTTACGAGCAGCAGGAGCAGGGAAGTAGTGCCCCTGTGAAAAGCCAGACTTGGTGGTTCAGTATGTATCGGGGTGACAGAGGCAATGGATTCCTGAGACTCCGTGACCAGCCTGCCTAATGGACAAGCCCTGGGCCAGTGAATGATCCTGACAGGACAAACACACAAATACAAGCAGTAGATAACAGCTAGGGACTAGCCTCTGATCACCACACAAAGTCGTGCACGAGCACACACACACACACACACAGAGAGAGAGAGAGAGAGAGAGAGAGAATATAGGTAAGAAATGAAAAGACACGGTGAATATCTTCATCTGTTTTCTATAATCAGACTGCTTGCACTTAAATCCCAGCTCTGCCTCGTAGGGGCTGTGTGACATTGGGCAAGTCTTTAACCTTTCTGTGCTTCAGTGAGGATAATAACAGACATCACCACATGACCCTTAAATGGGCCAACCAAACACAAACACCAGGAGCATTTGAAGCTGTTTCTGCATGAGACAAACGCTACAAGGCTCAGCTTCTACATGTACATGTCACCCCAAGTTTCACTAATCGATAACGGCACCTTTGCATTATATCTTACCAATTTATAATTCGCTTTATAAAGGAAATGACGTGTGATCTAAACAAAAAGACGAGTCACACAAAATAATCCAGTGTTTTTCCACTTTCTGATTTGGGGGGAGGGGACCTTAATCAAAACCATAATAATGAAATCATATCAGGGAGAGCTCAGGATTTCCAGGGCAGGAAGTTGACAGAGGTTGGGAGTCTCCCTGGAACTGATACTCCATCTTGCTCCTCACCAGACCCAGCAGAGGCAGCAGGCAGCCCGACCAGACTGAGGCTTTAATTACAAAAGTACAGTGGCTGATGACAGAGCAGTGACCGCCTAAACCACCCCCAGAACAACTGGGGCACACTGTGGCCTCCCTTATCTGAGGGCCATATCTTACTACAGTAACTGAAGTCACCTTGGTTACCCCAGTTCTAAAATCCAGTGACTCAAGCTGGGGTGTGGCTCAGGGCTGGAGCACTTCCCGAGTACACTCGAGGCTCTGTTTCATCCCAGCACTGAGGGAAAAAAAGCACCCAATCCCATGACTCGCCATGAGGGCTTTTTAATAAACAGCTTTTTACACCTGGCCATGTCCTAAGCACTGGGATTCTTAAAACACGGTCTGAAGAATGACATGCCCTGCTTAGCTAAATTTATCTAGGCCACTCGTGCCTTGGGAAGACGAAATAAATAAATAAATATAATACAAAACATTTTTTGTTTTAAGTCTTGTCAAAACATGTTTGGCTGGTGCTGGAGAGATGATGGCTCAATGGTTAAGAGCACTCCCTATTCTTCCAGAGGACCTAGGTTCAATTCCCAGCACCCACATGGCAGCTCACAACCATCTTTAATTCCAGATTCATCTGGCCCCGCAGGTACCAGGCACGCACATGGTGCATAGACATTTATTTATACAAGCAAAACACACCCAGACATATAAAAACAAAATACCTCAAATAATGCTTGGTGACACATTAATAAAGCTTCTTGTATTAAAGTACTGACAATATCAAACCCTCGTTGAGTATTTTTTCAAATGCCCTGAAACCTAAACTTCCTTAAGGTTTAGAAAAAGTAGAAACACGGGGCTTAGAGATCAAAAATGCTTGAGAGGATTGGAAAAGGCTGCAGTGAGGGGGGACCTTGGCCCAGAGCGACAGGAAGGACACAGGCTTGCAGGAAGCACTCAGAGCAGAGACAGAGAAAGCACACGCTAAGCAAACCATACACTCTATCCAGCCTGCGTCTCCTCCACCAAAAGCATGTCAAAACCCAGGCCCAGACAAGAGGGGAAAGTCACGTCACCGGAGCTGGATTCTACAACAAACTAGTTTAGATTTTGGCCCACAGAGCAGCAGAGAATCAGCAAAGGCAAGACTCAGACCAGAGCTTGGGAAGGTGATAGAAACACTGGGGAAGAAGAATGTCTAAGGTGATAAAACTGTCCATGCCAAGGATGGTTTGCAATACGCCTGCTGGGTACAACATGGTTTACCAGCAAAACCATGGAGGAGAAGGCCAGACAGAGCTGCAGTCATCAAGCTATATAGGTCAAGGTGAACCGGACATTCTGTAATGAGAGTCGGGGGAGGGAACCCCACATCCCTACAAAGGACTTAGCATCAGACATAGCAAGAAGTGTCATCCATTCTAGTTTTCTCCTGCCCTTGGCTATGACGTCTGAAAATGAGGACCCTGCAAGCAGGAGACATGCAATGACCCAGGGGCCCACCTCAGTAGGACTCTTTCACACAGAGCCCAGATTGGCAACCTAGTAACGAAAGTGCAATTCTATTCATGAAAAAAATGAGAAAATAGACAGTCGGTGGTGGTGCACACCTTTTATCCCAGCACTTGGGAGACAGAGGCAGGCAGATCTCTGAGTTCAAGACCTGCCTGGTCTACACAGTGAATTCCAGGTCAGTCAAGCCTATACAGGGGAATAAAAAACAAACAAACAAACAAACAAAACAACCAAACAAATAAATAAATGCTAGGCATCCTTCACTATGAACAGATAGGATTAAAATCTACTCCACTGCACATTACAAAGAATACCTGCAGGCTACTGGGTTGCACAGTCATATTCAACAATAAAGGCTTGAGTCTCATACGGTACTGCTAGGTGAGACATGGTGCTTCTCTTGAGAATTTGAAAACTAGATTTTATGTCTTGATTCCTAAGCCACGTGATTCTGAGAAGCCTTGCAAACTGGGGAAGGTTTTACTCCCAGTTCCATGGGAAAGTGTCAGATCACCTGCAAAGATCCACTGAGCCCCTCTCAAGCCCCAGGACTAAGCTCCAACACCTTACCCTGCTTTATTAACTCAAAGCACGGGAGTGTCGCTCAGCCCTCAAGGACAGCCGGAGCTTGGTTTAATCCTCTTCAGGTCTTGTTCAGGAGCAAGGAAGGACTCAAGGGCAGTTTGGTAGACTTCGAGTTCTCTGAAATCAAAATGTTTATCGTTGGCTATTTTCTAGTGAGCATGCAAAGTGACGGCTTCCCTGCGCCATTTTCCTCCGTCCAGAACCAATCTTTGTCCTTATCCATCCACTTAGGCACTAGTGGGAAAGGGGTGATGTTGCCAACCTGGGCCTCTAGCTGAGCAAACTGTATTTAAAAGTGAGTGCCGGATGTTGTGGTACACACGTGTGATCTGAGCACAGGGGAAAGGTGAAAGGGTGGAAAGTTCTAGGCCAGCCTCTGCCACACACCGAGTTCTAGGCCAGTCTGAGCTGCTTGAGCCCTGGCTCAAAACAAAACAAAAACAAGTAAGACTAGAGAATGGCTCCATGGTCAGTAGTTATGGGTGCGAGGTGCTCCTGCAGAGGACCTGAGTGTGGTTCACAGTGCCCATATGGGGTGGCACACTACAGCCTATAATTCTAGTTCCAAGGCATCCAATACCCTCCTCTGGCCTTAGTGGATACCCAAATATATGCAGCACTCTCATGCACACAGACATGCATGAACACATGTCAGTAAAAACAAATTGTTTGGTTTGGGGTTTTGTTTGTTTGTTTGTTTGAGGGGAGGCTGTTTCTTTCTTTCTCTGTTTTTGAGATAGAGTTGCTCTGTGTAACAGCCCTGGATATCCTAGAACTCACTCTATAGACCAGGCTAGCCTCAGACTCACAGAGATCCTTTATCCACTTGCCTCTGCCCCTGGGGAGCTGGGATAAAAGGTGTGGGCCACCACACCCACAACAAAAGTAGGAGTTAGGAACAGCCTTTCCTGTGTACCAAAGGCATCTAAGAGCAGGGTTTTTTTTTTCTTCAAATTCGATTACATCATTTACGCTTCCCCGACGGGAGGAGGGGTGACAATGTGGGACAAGAATCACTGTCATCTCAATAAATCAGATGTTCAGGAAGGTTTATCCGCACAGTCGGAGAAAGGAACTAATTCATAATGAAAATGACTAGCGCGCACACACAAGCCTACCGAAGGCTCCTAAAATAAATATTTTCATATGAAAGCTATGTTTTTATACTCTCAAATTATTTCCAGCCTTTGGCGTGGAGCCAAAGCAATTCAGTAACTTTGCCATTTATAGCAAAGCTGAGGCTGGGTTTTGCTGTGGGGCAAACAGAAAAGTATCCTTGCAGGGCGTTCCAAGGCCACGGGACAGGAGGGTCAGGCAGGAAGGGACTTGGTCTAAGTGCAATTCCCAGTTCTGACCAAGTGAAACAAAAGACATGAAATGCCACCCCAATGGGGGGAAGGGAGGACACCAAAGAAGGCACACCTCAGCTCCTGAAAAGAGAAAACACAAACACACTATCCTCTCCTTCACCCTGGGAGGAGTCAAGCAGCAATCAAGGGGAAGCAGCTAAAATGACAACATAGTCGTAGTCGACAACTGAATATGGCCAGCATTTGAGAAGACATCTATTCACAGTGCAGGGGAGATCCTCTGTGGGCCTGAAATAATCCTTCCCCTCACCCGATTTAGGAAGAACGTGCTAAATGGGAATAAATTAGCTTACTCAGGATGGCACGGCGGTGTTGCCTTGGCCTTCAAGAAATTATGGAAAAGTAACAGCATTGGAGTGGAGAGAGAACTCAGAGGCTCAAGGGTTTGCCACATAAGCATTAGGACCTGAGTTCAATCCCTGGTACCAAAAAGTCAGGAGACATAAAACTTGTAACCCCAGCACTCAGGTGGGGGGTGGAAGGCAGGGAGAAAGGCAGATCTCTGGTGTCTGGCCAACCCAGCCTAAACAGGTATTTCCAATCAGTGAGAGACCCTGTCTCAAAAAAGAAAACCTGGACAGAGACTGAAAAACAATATCCAAGGCTGACCTCCCATGCTCATAAGCCCATGCACACGCACATGATCACACACATGAAAGAACCTGTGCACACAAGCAAGAATACACACACATATACAATAATAATAAGGGTCATTTTAAAGATTTCTTAAAATTAATTAAGACTATTCTTGTTGTCAACAACTCCAAGGCTGCTGGGTAAGACAAGACACATGGAAGGGTTGCCCCAGTATGGGAAACACTGATGGTCAGGACAGCCAAAGGAGAAACGGGCACGGATTTGGGGACAGACCCAGCCAGGTCAACAGCTAGTCTTTTAAAATCAGAAGAGGCCAAACAGATGTGTACAGAAATGCTGCCCAATAAACTGAATACCACCCTCACTTTTCCCAGTACTAAGAGGACGCTCGGGTTTGAACAAAAAACATTCTGCAAAGAGAATACCAATTACTCCTTAGACCCTCCGCCTCACCTACCGGAGAGGCTGACGGAACAACAGTATCCAGCCTTCTGGCCTGCCTGACTTCCGCTTCTTACAGAATAGAGAGACAAGAAAAAAAAATTCAACACCTCAAACCGGCTGAGGTCTTAAAACGTCAGTCCAGTAGGAGCATGAAAACGGTTCTGGTCTCCAGAATAAAGTCAAAGAGATCCTAGAATCAGCACGCATGTCACAGCACACGAATGGAACGTAGTTCAAGGGAAACAAGCAGCTGCCAGAGACATCGCGGAGACAACTGAGGGGTGGGAGCGCAGGCTGAATGGGGCTCACGTGAGGAATCCTCTACCAGTGTTTGTATGTTGAAATGTTACTGCTTTTTTTGTAGAATGCCTCTGTTGACTGAGTCTAGGGTATGAAACCCTTGTTCCAACCTGCAGAAAGGAAAAACAGAGAGAATGGCGGGGGGAAGGGGTCTGGTTACCCCAGTTACCTCAAATTGTTCGTGTGTGTGTAAATGTATATATGCATATATGCATACAAGCATATACATGTACACATATATATACATACACATACAGATGCAAACATGCATTTGTATGTATGCATATATATATATACCTACCCACAACCAAATATACCAAACTCGCCAACACAGCACACGCAGAACAATAGTAATCACGAATCTAACAAGTAGGTTTATGAATGTGCAAAATGCACCATTCTTTCTATTTTCTGAAGGTTTCTTAACGATCAAGAGCCAGGGCAGAGGAAACCGCCGCTAAGGCCCTAAACATCCCAGAGCAAGTACACCTACCAGGAAAAGAAACAAGGAAAAGAGTAGAGTCAAGGGTTATTTAACATGTAACTGGCAGAGACTTTAATCGAATTATAAGTTACTTATTTATCTCTGAAAATTGCCACCACTTTCAGTATGGCAGGTCTGTGGGGGTTTTCTACAATCATCTCTCCCAGATTTACTGTGTACACATAAAAGGTATTTTATGACTTCAGATAATCCTGAAACTCTATGGCTCTGGTTTTCACGCTTGCGTGAGCGGCGCGCTGTAAATACAAATGACTACAAAAGAAGTCACTCAGGAGAGATCAAATAACTCTGCATTGACAACAGTCAGGCTCATGGGGGAGAAATACGGCCAGGGATCTGTACATTCCTCCGATTTTCTCACATTAAATCATATTTAAAGGTCATCATAATGCTAATGGCCACAGTCCCATCATCCCGTAACGACCCTGGCATAGCAAAATGAAATGGAAACCCTAAGAGTAATTAACGTCAGCAGCTGAGAGAAGAGAACAAAGAGATGGATGGGCTCACACGCCGTGTACAAGGGCAAGCGGCTATGTGTGCACAAGGGCAAGCGGCTATGTGTGCACAAGGGCAAGCGGCTATGTGTGCACACTGCTGCTCATGGCTCCCTGAAGTCAGGTCCCTGGGCCAGTCTCGCCCAGCTCTCCACACCCCTCCGGCTACTCTAACCCTCTCCCTCCCAGGGCTGGGCTTCCTCCTTTTCCCCAGCCATTTCTGGCTGCACTCTCTTGGTTTGCTTGATCCCCATGCGCTCTCCCTCAGATCTACAATAAACCTCTTCAACCATACCTAGGAGCAGTCAAACCTCCACTAACATTCACCCGAACCTATCCTATGTGGGCATGATGTTTTCGTGAACTGCTTAAAGACTATCCTTGAATTATTCAAATGCTGATTTCTCTGCCCACCCACCCATCTAGCTGCAATCTGGACTCCGGACTGTAATACTTATTCCAAGTATCTCCTGTTTCAAGTTTGTATAAACATTGCTCCCCATTTATTCTCTAATTAGCCAATGGCTGGGCAGAAGAGAGAATGGGGCGGGGCTTACACCAGCAAGGGAAAAAAGAAGAGAAGATGGAGAAGAAGTCAGCCCAGGCGAGACTCAAACAAGTAACAAGGGGCATACAGCTGGGATGTAACTTAGAATAGCTCAGAGCCTACCCAATCTAGGCTTACAGCTTGTAAATAAAATACCAGGTTTCTGTGTCTTTTTATATGGGCTAGCTAGAATAAATAACTCATTTACAATCCTAAGATTCTCATTTCTAGTTAACATCCCCAATGTTAACAATAAGACAGACACATTTTTCAACTTTTCACCAGAAAACAAATGGCGTTTAGCCTTTAAAACTTTACTGTAACACAAGAACAAAATACTTTGGATATTTTTTTTTCTATTCCCTAAGTAATCGTACTTGTCCTGAGTGTCCTGAGAGATTCATCTGCCAGTTTGAACCCATCCTCTCAGGCAAGTCACCTTGTACACGTATCTTAGCATCTTCACTGCCTCTCTGATACTTCTAAAATGTCTGCGGCTCGCGTCAAACCCATCAGAAGCGTCCTTTCCATCGGCATCAATGCTCTGCATGTATCTGAAGTGCAGCCTTCCCGGACCACAGGAAGAGATGGAGGGCTGCGATCTCTTTCTGGGGTCCTGCCTTTCCAGGACATAGAAAGAACAGAAAAGAGAGGTGACACTAGGGGCCACACCCCTCTTACTCTCTGGAATCAGAGTAATGGGGGCAGGAGACACTACCCTGAGCAAGCAGTATCCCTGGAATGTGGTCATTACAAACCAAGAATCTTGGAGAGGTAAAGGGAGGCCTAGACTCAGTGAGTCTCTTCATATCCGTCAGGAGCTATTTGACCTTCAGTAACTCACTGTATCTCCTGAGTCTCAGCCAGCAGCCATTTAATGGCCAGTTCCCTTTTCATAATGAAACTGAGACCTGGTGGGAGTCACTGACCCTGCTACAAAAGCTAAGGCTTTCTCATAAAATCCTGGATGAAACCGCCATATCTGTCCAAAATGCCTAATATTCTTCTCTGCTTGGAAAGATCCAGAAAAGCTGTCTATGCCAACAAAATGCAGTCCAACATCCCGGAACCCCATCCCAAGCCCAACACAACCAGTTACAGCTCAGTCCCGGTCCTCAGTGATAAACGGGAACTCTACACATCAATTAAACGAGCTATTCCTGGCTGACAATTGCAGGTGACTGGCAGTTATGGCCCTTTATGTGGCCCTTCTGTGACACTTCCCCAGGAACAAATACATTGTCCCGGGCCCATGGCATCCTCACATGTGACAGCAGTGTAAGTGTCGGCTGCTCCTCTCTCCTCACAGGTATGTTCCAAATGTTCTGAGACAGGTCACAGAAACTCTAGCACTCTCCAAACCACCCAAGTGGTGACAGTGTTCATCAAAACGTCCCCTTGCTGTAGCAAGGGCCACACTCTTCCTCTGACTTCTCTCCTCTCTTCTCTCTCTTTCTACCTACATTTATGTAATATCACCTACTAGTCAGTCTTTCTGACCGACTAGAAATAGATCCATTGTCCTTGTTCAAAGCCCTGTGAAGAAAATATGTGAGGCTTTTAAGGCAGTAGAACTCAAGATAAAAAGTAAAAGTAAATTCTGAAGTGTTGATTCCTCCCCTCACACCGCCCCCAATCCCCACCCCCAGTACCCTCCCACACAACACTGGCCCTCAAGGCTGAGAGCTGGGATTTTACACAGCAGGGTGGGTCTAAAAGTAGACATCTATAGGGACAGGACCAAAAAAAGATTAAAAGTGAAGGGGGGGGAGAGAGAGAGAGAGAGAGAGAGAGAGAGAGGGAGCTGCAACCCGAAGCGGAAACGACTTGAATTAACAACACACCGGTAGGTGAGGCATATTCAAGGCCATGATTTTGGGTCATGCTCATTTCTGTGCAAGCCGTGGAAAGACCCACGGCATCATGTGACAGCATGTGAGTGTCGGCTGCTCCTCTCCCCACAGGTAGGTTCCAAGCATTCCAAGATAGGCCACAGAAACTCTAGCACTCTCCAAATCACGAGTGGCGACAGACAGATGCGAGACAGATGCCTGCTCCTGTGCCAAGTTGGAAAAGTTTCCGACCCCCACCAAACTGGGCTTCCCACAATCACCTAGGACACCGTGCTTCCCTTAGGAACTGCATCTGCATGTCGCTAGGGCCCCATAAGTTCCACCCCCTTTATTTTCAGTAGTGAAGCACATGGAAATGCTCAGCTCTCTGCTTGCTTAGTTCCCAGAGAGAGGAACTTCTATAACAAACCAAACTGCCCTGCCATGGCCCTTCCCAACTGCTGCACGATCCCATCCCTGTTCTGCACATGGTTCAGCTCCAGAAGGTCCATTTTTTCGCAAGCAGCATCTTATAAAACAGTGATCACCAGTCCGTGGGGATTTTGACTAGTCTAGCATGTGAAAGCTAAGGGTTAGCTTGATGTGGTGGCTCACACATCTGTAACCCCAACACGAGGAGGTAGAAACAGAAGAAACTCCACAAGTTCATGGGCAGCTTGGTCTATGTAATGAGTTCCAGGACATCCACACTACATACCTAGTGAGACCTGTCTCACACTCCCTCAGCCCCCAAAACAAGCAACAAAGAAGTATGAAGTCTATACATGTACATAAGCAAATGGACAAAACCTTAAGAAACCAAAGTTTATTGAGAAACACTTAGAAAGCATGAAGGCAAGTTGAGATGGCCCTGTTGATAAAACGCATGCCTTGCAAACAAAACAACCAGAGTTCAGTCCCCAAATCACACAATTAAAAGCTTTGCATAGCATTTGTAATGCCAGCAGGAGGGGAGGGAGCAGGTAGAGACCATGTGGATTTCTAGCACTCATAGACTAATCTAGCCTGTACCGTGGGCTCCAGGGCTAGTGAGAGACCCTACCTCAAAAAAAATCAAGGTAGACAGTGACTGACAAGTGATACCCAAGCTGACCTCCGGCACCCATACACATCCTCATGCACAAACATGTCCTGACACATGCACGCGTGCTCACACACACCCCTACACACAAGGTACAAAGAGAAAGAGACTTACAGGGACCATCACACTCAGACAAGAGCTAAGCTCTTCATCACCATGGGAAAGAACCTACATCTTCACAACATCAGCAACACAAGCTTCACCGTCTACCCGGGCTCCACAACGCAGATGAGGCAAGTGATGGAATTAGTTTTAAGAACTCCTCCACTGAAAACAGTATTACAAAGCTTAGGGGGGTGTGGGGGGGAGGATGGAGGACTTGCTCAGCCACAAGAATGAGTCGAACACAACTTTTACCCCCCTCCTCCCCCCCACCCCCCTCCTTCCCCCCACCCCCCCCCCACCAACCTGGAAGCAACAGGAATGAGTCTGGGAGAGGAATAAAGGCCTCAAAAGGCCCTGAGCAGGAGCCCAAAACAGCATTCATGCCAAGTGCCCTACGGCTCCTGTCACACCCACTCCTTGATACAGGAGGCTCACTTCTCTATGAGACAGGTTCTGCACTTGTCTTTCCCAGGGGCGGTGCCAAGTCCTCCCAAGGAACTCTGAAATTCTACGAAGCTCTCCTCATGGCGCTGGGGTTCTGACCATCAGGCTCCGTCAGCTTTGACACTGCAAACTTCCCAATGAAGAACGCAACACTCATTTCTGAAACAAGACCCTTTTAGCAGACTATTATGTGGACACTTTCGTTACGTGCCTGTGTGGGGAATATAGATTGACAGCCTCCATGAGCGCCTAAAATGTGTGAGCAAGGAAGCAACAAAGGAACCCGGGAAAGAAACTGCAAATGAGTGGCTATGGGCATGGTGTTATCTCTTAATTATTCACATTAGCAGATCTGCAGCCATGAACCACAGGAAAGGAACCACTGACCCTACAGTCCACCTAAGTCAGCCAAATGAGGATTCACAGAGGGGAAAATCATTATTCCCCAGTACCAAGTGAACGTGCATGGTGCTAGGGGGAAGAACTAGCTTGATGTGACTGCACAGCCAGAAAAGCCAGCATCCGGGGATTACAGGAAGATCCCAGAGAGTTTAAGACCAGCCTGGCTGCATGGTGAGACTCTGTAGGAAAAAAAGGAAGAACCCAAAAGACAAAAACATACAGTAGTAAGACCAGTCCACAGTGTGTATATAGACAAAAATATACAGTCATGAGTTCATCATGCATATACAGACCAAAACATAGTGCATCAATCTACTGTGTGTGTGTATGTGTGTGTAAATAAAAACATATATCAATCCACCATATGTAGATGTGGGTGTATAGACAAAAACATTATCAGTCTGCTGTGTGTGGGCATATAGACAAAAACAGACAGTGTGTGTGTGTGTGTGTGTGTGTGTGTGTGTGTGTGTGTGTGTGTGTGTGATGTGATGTGTAGATAGATCTCCCTATGTAACCCAAGCTGACCTTGAACTCTCAATCCTCCTGCCTCAGCCTCAGTGAACTGACATCTTCCTCGTGCAGCTCTCGGATGGCCCACTTTTCTACTGACAATTATTACCCTGATGAGCTATAAAAATAGATAACTGCTGGGAGAGCTACGCCGAGGTCTGCACGTCCCCCAAACAGGTGCTGTAATCAGACACTGTGGGAGAGAGCATTAGCTGCCCTCTGCTTGGCAGCGTCAACTGGACCACGGTTTCTAGGAAAACAGCCCTTCAGTGTAGTTTGTGTTTATTCCAAGAACCACATATGGACTCTTGAAAATACAAGCCTCTCTCTGCTCACCGCACACCCTCCTTTACACTTCCACTACCTACAACCCTCCCGAGAGAAACACTCCAACATCCCTCAACGGGATGGAACTTTTCAGCTCTGGGTTTTCTCTGCAGAGCTGGAGGCTGAAGACTGGCTGTGCTGGTTAAAAGCATTAATGGAATTAAGAATTGCCTCTCTCCCTCACAGGGGAAGTCCCCAGAGGGTGCTTCCGGTCCTTTCTGGCACTCAGGCCACGCCCTGCACATCTAGGTCTGACCATGTGACTGTACAGGTCACATGTCCAACCCAGCATCTGTCACTTCTGTACCAGCTGGTGGAAACCACAGGGCCACCGCGTTGGGAGGGATGTGCACGGATGGATGGCCTGGGTGCCATTTTGTGTAAATGCTGCTCCTTTAGCTCACTGCAGAAACAGGAGAGACGTCTGTTAACAGCAGCTGGAGGCTCTCACTGAGATTAAGAGGAAACTATGACAGGCACAGGCTGGTGATGTTCAGATGCAAACGGCCTTTGTTTCCCGATTGGCAGTCAGACACTTGCAGAGATCCTTTGCAGGATCCTTTTCTGGAGGGAAGGTTGATGTTCTTTGTACCTCATCCTTGCTGAGTCAGTCTATCCAATGAGCACACATGGACCACCACGATTTTCTTCTTCTTTTCCTTTTACTGAGAAGAGATTTTCCCCTTCACATAATATATGCTGATTAAGGTTTCCCTCCTCCCTCTCCTCCTCCCCTCCCAGCCAGAGCACACCCTTCTGTCTAAAATATGATAGAAGAGATGACTAACGTGTCAGAATAGGACAAAACAAACAAACGGAAGAAAAAGAAACCAATAAACAGATATGGACACAGGGGCCCACTCGTTCCCATCCATTCACACACTCAGGCATCCCACAAAAAGACTTAACTGGAAACCATAATGTATACCCAAAGGACCAGGAGAGTAAATGGGGGGAGGCATATAACTAAAATAAAAATAAAAAATATAATAATTATAATAATAATAAACCCTGACACAACATTAACAACGCTATAAGACAAGGAGGCTCCAGTGATACCGATTGAGTCTGTTTTCTGTAGACTGAGGGGCATGCAACCTACTCGTAAGAGTAATTTGTTTCCCCAGTGAGACCCGGCTTGAAGAAAGCTGAATTTTCATTTGCAGGTGATCACCAACTGTTTTCAAGGCATTGCCCGGTGCTAATGAAGGGTTGCCAAAATATAGTCGCCACCAGAAGCCACAAAACACACATTCTAGGCAAAGCTTTGAAGCTCCTACTTGAAGAGCTTGGGAAGTCAGAATGGAGACCACCTCCAACCACTCTGTCCTCTCCCTTCCTACACATACACTCTCGCAGAGCTTTTAGATTTATGCATGTACACTCTAGAGGAGCAAGTACTTCAACCTGGGGAGTAGTCCCTGTGCTAAAACCTGACAAAGTAAGCTCTCTCAGGCCCAGGTCTTTACCCAGACCACAAGGATGCAGCAAGAACTCTCTACTTAGATACATCTTTGTGGTTCTCTAAGCCACACTGTAGGCAACCACCATCAATATTGGGGGTACACAGCAGAGCTTAAACGTCCTACCTACAGAAAACGCAATGAGATGGCTCAGCGGATAAAGGCATCTGCCAAGATCACTTAGGAGAGGTAATAGCTGGAACTCCCCCATGACCCTCCATACAGATTGTAAGCAGCTCCGTGTACCGTTACCATAGAACTGCAATATACTAATATAGTTGCCATAAGTCAGTCTAAGATGGCATCTTGTTATACCCAGAAGGAAGTGCTATCTATATAACATAAGGTTATAGATACCCTGTCTGTTAAGAGTAACTCTGAGGTAATAGTGGCACACACTTTTATTTCCATTTTATTTCCATCGATCGGCAGGTGGAGGCAGATGGATCTCTGTGAGTTCAAGGCCAACCTGGTCTACAGAGTGAGGTCCAGGGCACTCAGAGGTATTCAGATAGCACAGACAGAATCTGCTTTTGAGTGGTGTCATCTCTTTCTTTCACTCTCCCATTTCACCTTTCACCAAGGACTAAGACACTCAGCCTTGTGAGAGGCTGTGGGCCAGGTCCAAGTCACACACCTTATGGAAGAATTGCAGTCTCAGTGTAGTTCAAGTACAAGGATAAATGTGTCTGGTTGGGAGTACTGTAGCAGCTTCAGAGGCTCCACAACTGTGTTTCAGGCAGTGTGGATCAGAGAGCACAAAAGTCCTCCCTTCAAAATGCAGTAAGCTAGCTGGAAAGTCAGGACAGGGAGCCCCAGGCAGTGTCTGAGATGGGAGTGGCCTCAGCCAGGGCTGGCAGGCCAAGGGAACAGAGGGACAGCTGTACCAGTCAGGAGCTATGTCCCCAGACTAGTGACAGAGACAGATGCAAGTCCCTAGTGAGAGGTGGTTAGGGACATCGAGGAGACCCCTCCTCTCTAAAAATAGCCCTTGTGTTTGCACAAGGGTTTGAACATCAAAGTGCAGCTACAAGCTGTGCAGGGAGGGAGGATCAGCGGTTTACAAAGGTTTATGAATTACCCCAAATCACTCATCCAGTGAGAATCTGACCTTGAGGTTGGTCACCAAGCCCATTATTCTCTCAGCCAAGATAGCTTTAAACTCTGAGAACAGTCACAGAAAGAAAAGCACACAAGCCAGTCAAAGACATGGAGAACTGAGCACTTAGTGTCTCCTCATCCGGGAGAGCTGTCATTCACAGTTTTAGAAAGCAACGATGAGACCAGTCCACTTTGTGAGCTCCAGTATGCACAGCTGACACCTCTCCAGCGACTGAGTACAAAAGCAATGTGCGGAAGTCCGACTTGGTGCCACCGTCACATGAGTCTCCCTGGCAGTCCTCTTAATGTGCATGGCTGCAAACACCTCTGACAACTGTTCTCTATACACAGGCCTCCAAAGAAACCCACTCCGTGGGTAAGGAAGAAAAACCCAGAAATCACCTGGTACAGAACAGTCACTTAAACCAGCTGGGGCACCTATGCTAACCACCGCCCAGTGTTGTCTCCAAGGCAGTTACACAGATGCATCTTGATCACCCGGATTCCCATACATTATATGTTATTTTTAGAACATTATAAGAAAGTTTCTTTTATTCCCATATATTATAGCATTATTTTTAAAATATCATATGAAAGTTTCTTCTTTTGTAGGTAAGGATTTTTTATATATTTACTTTATGTGTATGCGTGTTTGTCTGTACGTACATCTGTGGACCGTGCTCATGTCTGGTGCCCACAGAAGCTAGAAGAAAACTGGAGTTACATGTGGTTGTGAGTCACAATGTGGGTCTCTAGAAGATTATCCAGTGTTCTTAACCACTCAGCCACCTCTCCAGGCCAGCTCAGGGCTTTTAATATAGTAAATTACCCTAACGGAGGAGCTCTAGGGTAGCCCTAGAAGCAAGAATCCACCAATGAAAATGTAGCATGTCATTATCATTTACTTCCACACCGTGAAGGACAAGCAAGGGGATAAGGTGTGAGGTCGGCCACCTGGAGAAGACTAACAACAATAAGCCACAAATCAGAGCAGTAAGGCACCTGCCCTCTCAAGTTTTGGTACTTCTCCACTAAAGAAAATAACAATTTCCTCTAAAGATCAGTAAGCTGGGGAGATGCTTCAGTTGGTAAGGTACCTACCACCCAAGTATGAGGACCTGAGTTCAAATCGCCAGCATGCATTCAATAAAGCTGTACCTGGTCACACACTCACGTAACCCTAGAGCTGAAGGCAGGCAGATGCCAGGAGCTCACTAGCTAGTCAGTCTGGTCAATCTGGGAGCCCCAGGTCCAGTGAGAGACCACCGTATCAAGACAGAAATAGAGAACCATCAGTATAGACACTCTACCACATACACACACGCACCTGAACACGCAGGTGTACACACATAAAATAAAGCCATGCTCTCTCTCAGACAGACAGACAGACAGAAGAGAGTCTATGGCTGCTATAGATGTTCACTTACCTGTCACACATCTTTGTTTCTGAGTGAATAAGAGACAGACAGACAGACAGACAGACAGACAGACAGAAGAGAGCCTGTGGTCACTATGGGAGTTCACTTACCTGTCATACATCTTTGTTCCTGAGTGTTCTTTTAAAAATTCAACAGACTATAGACTGTACTATTTCCTACTAGAACATGTCTTCTAAGCTCATGTTCCCAACACTCAAAGTACAGCTAACTGGAAAGCATCCGCAGTACCTAGTCCTGTGCCAGCCCCTGCACGACCAAAGAATGAAATATGGTCTCTCCCACACTGGGAGATCATGATCTCTGGTTTGATGTGAATGTCTCTTCTTATCAGCCC
The DNA here is from genome assembly GCA_036184795.1 of Tokudaia tokunoshimensis. NCBI lineage: Eukaryota > Metazoa > Chordata > Mammalia > Rodentia > Muridae > Tokudaia > Tokudaia tokunoshimensis. The sequence continues at coordinate 50,967,424 of BTHU01000011.1, read as the reverse complement.
TGTGACCTTGGTGTAGTTATTTAACACAGCATTTGGAGACCTGGGAACCTTTCAGCACCAGAGCAAGGATAAGTATGTGAGATGCCAGGCCCAGTCCCCTCATCACTCGCCTCAGAAAGTCTCTCCCCTCCCCTCAGGAAGCTGCAAAGAGCCAACGGAGTAGTCAAACTGAATCTGTTTCTCCACTTGGTAGCTATGGGTGTTGGGCCTTGCTCTCTGAATCTCGAGGAATTGCAGAGTAGATTGTTCAGGGAACTAAAAATGGGAAAAGGACATGAAGGGGAGAGTGCGTTATCTGACTCAAATAAACCATTATCACTACAACAATGATAATGATGAATTGTATTAAGAAGATACAAGAAGTTAAAGGACACAGGACGCGTTAGGATCAGCTGAATCACCCTAACTGCTCACTAGAGCACACAAAATCGACGTGCGGAGGTGAGAGGCGGGGCTTGGGGCTGGGAGTTGGGTACCACAAAAGAAGCTGCAGCTAAGATTTTACGATGATTTATAGGGATGGAAAAAGCTTCAGGGTTTTGTGTTTCTGTTCTCTTTTCCCTGATGAATGTAGCAGGGACAGAAAAGGTATGGTCAAATGTAAAGTGGAAGCTGTAAGCCGGGAATATATGAAGACATTCACAAGGCAGCTGGAGCCACCGTGGCCTTTGAGGAAGGCCTCACAGAAGACCTCGCAGGATAAGCAGGGTGGCAGAGAGCCCTAGAGACCCGCCGTCAAGCAGCTGAGCCTGGGTGGGCCATCAGGAGAGAGCCAGGGAGGGGTCTGACAGGCGGTGTGCAGGATCACAGCTGCACCTTGGGAAACTGGAAAGGGATAGACCACATGGTCCCAGGGCTACTGGATCCAATCAACACTCCACTGTCCCTAGTTGTCCTAGCAGCTCACAATGACAGCGTGTCGTGAGGTAGGTGGTTCAAGTTTCAGAATCGGACAACTGGGGTACCAACTCTAACTCCCTATCCCCACTTCTGCATGATCCTGACAAGCTACTTTGCACCTATTAGCTCTGGCTATGATAACATAAAAGATATCTGTTGTATAGACGGAAGAGACAGTTACTCTATAGCATGGGGCATCCGCAAAAGGCAGGGTCATGTTCTTCCACCTTGAACTCAGCTAACAGCAGCAACCCAGAGGTCCCTGCAACACCAGGTTTTTGTTCATCAGATGCTTTTAAGTGCCATTTATGAACAGAACACAAACATTTCATGAAGACGGTGTTGATGAGGCACTTTAAGAAAGTGAAAAGTACAAGGTGGGCAAACTCCACTGGCAAACTCCAGCTCTTCTGTTTTAAAACAGTTTGTCATCTGGGAATCAGCGGAGGGCGGAGGCAGGCGAACCTACTAAGTGGGAGAGCACACACTTAGGTGCTGTACTTTAGGAAGATGTGATTTCCATAGAGTAAAATCCACCCATTTCAAGTATGGAGTGCTGACAAATGTATTCACCTGTGTACTCGCTGTTCCAATCAATACAAGCATTCTCTTAGCGGACATGGGGGTGCATGCCTGTAATCCTAGCATGTGGCAGGCTAAGGTCGGAGGTTAACAAGTTCAAGGCCAGTGTGGAATACTATTTGCTATGACTACCCAGCCCTATGTCAGTTTTGTCCCCATGTCTGCCTTGTTACCAATATTTAAATCATATCTGCATGATATCTCATGATTTTTAAACTAGTGCTATATTTTGCTAGTCAAAATTATTAACAAATGCCAAACACCTTATCTTATTTTGGCATGGAAGTTAAAAAGAAAGCCAGCCGAGTATTGTTAGTCCCTTCAAAGGACAGCAGACCTGGCAGCTGGCAAAGATGACTGGGATACACTTGTCCACATCAGGACCCGTTTTTAGAAAACTGGCTGGTGTTCGGTCTCAAAGAAACCAGGGCCAGTCTCACTCAGTACCTGTAGCTCCTCCCAGTACCTCTCCCCCTACCCCAACCCTAAACTCTCCAGCCCAGAGACTGAGCTTCCCTTCCTCTCCTCTGGTCCCTACAACCTCAGCCATTTTGACTACCGGTCTTTTGGCATCTTGGTTTCCTGACTTGATCCTGGCCTCCTGGCTCCTGCCTCCTCTCCCTTCCCCTCTCACTATCCCACCTCAGGTGCCTCTGGCTATTCTCTCCTTCATATCCACAATAAACCTTCTCCTCCACCATACCTAAGAGCAGTTACATCCTCAATTTTCATTCAGCTAGCATATATGGAAAAGTCACTTCCTTTTGTCCATTCCAAACTATGCTTAGAAGAGTGTCATGCAGACAAGATGATTCAGCACCTAAGGACACTTGTTGAGTTTGATACCTATCCCCCTCAACCCCTTGTCCCAGACCCACAAGGTAGAAGGACAGAACTGATTCCTGCAGGCTGTCCTCTGACCTCTACACCCGCACCATGGTGTAGGCATATCCACACATATACACATAAATAAATAAATGAAAAAAACTTAAAAGATGGTGTCTCCCATCTACCATGTCCTATGTGCATGAATAACTACAAAAATTAGGAGATGCATTAAGGAGGGTTTTAACGGTAACTAGGCTGGAGCAAACAGGATATTGCCATCTGGTCAACCTGAACTCATGAGCATCCCCCAAGGTACCTCTGATGATGTGGCCAGACGTTTTCTCGGAAAGTGAAAGAGTGATTGAGCAAGAGTGGAAGTCTTTCATGCAGAGATGCTGGAGCTTGTCCAAGTCGGTCTATCATGTAGTGGAAAAGGATTATAAGCAGGGCTGAGGAGATGGCTCGGTCTGTAACATGCTTGCCCTGACTTCAATCCCCACATAAAAATGCTCACATGTGTTAATAATCCTGGCACTGGGGAGGATGCTAGGGCTCACTGGCCATCCAGCGGAGTCTAACCAGCAAGCTTCAGGCCAACCCTGTCTCAAAATTAATAGAGTGAACAGAGGCTGAGTAACACCTGAGGCTGTCCTCTGGCTTCCACACAGATGTGCAGACACAAACACACTTGCAGGGGCACACATGCATGCACATGCGCAAGCGCACACACACACACACACACACACACACACACACACACACTGTCTACCCAAGGAGGGAAGGGGTCTGAGACCTAGAGTCACCACAGAAAATACACAGAACCTATAAAGCCACTTTGGAAAGACCAGCGCTGCCCAAGAACACGGGCTGGATTACAGGATCCGAGTCACCAGTCCTCCTCAGGGAGAGGCTATAAGGGCTCTGGACAAGTACTCAGAACTCCCACTGTGAGGGAAGCTATCCAGTCTTCATTAACATACCAACTCAAGAAAGCAGTCAGTAAGCCCTCACAGCTGCCGACTGAGTTTCATAAAACAGATCATATTTCAACACATTCCATCTCACAAATGTGTAGCATTCTGCGACAGGGCAAGGCAGTGTGGGGGTGCCTCCATCTTGTATCCTTGCTGAAGCCATTTCAGCTTTAACTAGAATTTGATCTCCCTGATGGAGAATCCCGTGGAAAATTACCCAACTCCATTCTAGGACCTGAGGTCAAGATGCCCCAGCTAAGATATCTTAGTTTCTGCTAAATCGCTTGCTTGTGCAGGACCCCCTCCAGCTAACAGTTTATCTTAGCTTCTGTTAAACTGCATGCTTCTGAGAAGTCCCCTGCAGCTGCTGAATGAGATAACAGAACATGGGGTTTTGCCTTTAAAAGCCCCTTGGTCTAAATGCTCAGAGCTACACTCTAGGTCTGAGTACCTGAGTGTAATCCTAGCAGCTGAAATAAAGACTTTCAATTGGCTGTCACCTGTGTCGGAGTGGTCATCTCTAATGGGCTCCTGGTAACAATACCTGTGAAAGTTTGCCACAGTTACCAGAAAGCATTATCTGAATCACAGTGAAAACTGAAATTAATTTGGATATATCCAGGCTTTCTAAACACACACACACACACACACCTACTTTAAACTGCATCCACTCCTTTGAGGAAACTATGCAAAAAGAGAAAGATGCCTTCCTTTAAATTAGATTCAAATTGCAAGCCAACCGAATGTCAGGATTTTTGCAGTGCTGGGAATCGAACCTCAGAGGCCTGTGCATGTTAGCACTCTACCACTGAGCTCACTTTACTTACCCTCTGGCTCACTTACAAGGTTTTCTTTTGTCTTTGGGGCAGTACTGAGGACTGAACCACATGTACTAGGAAATACCACTGAGCTACATCTTCAGCCCTTTTTATTACTTTCTATTTTGAGACATTTTAAGGGTCTTCTTAACTAGCCCAGGTTAGCTTTGAACTCACTCTATGGCAAAGGCTAGCCATGAATTAGCAATCCCTGTGTCTCAACCTCCCTAATGACTGACTGGAGGTCTAAGTTTACCAGGGCTGGCTCCTTAAATCCATTTAAGACGATTTTAAATGCAATCAAGCAACGCACTAAATGCTGGTATCAAGAACCAGTTTGGCAGATGGGCTCCAAACTCAGGAATGTCACACATAGGCAACATCTGTTGCCAGGGCAACCGCTACCTTCCCAGAGTTCACTTCCCACACTTACCTGCTAGCAGGATACCTCACAGCCTAAAAAAATAAGACACACATTTTAATAAATGAAGTCAGTAAATCTTGTTACCTAAAAATGACAGCTTCCAGCCAGGCTGTGGTGGCACATACCTTTAATCCTAACAGAGGCAGGTAGATCTCTGTCTCAAAAAACAGGAAGGAAGGAAGGAAGGAAGGAAGGAAGGAAGGAAGGGAGGGAGGGAAGAGAAGAAGGAAGGGAGGGAGGGAGGAAGGGAAGCAGGCAGGCAGGCAGGCAGGCAGGCAGCTTTCAGAAAATAGACACTAGTCTCTTGTAATGTTCTGCGTCCTGAACTTCTTGGTCTCTGACCAAAATGATACTTGTTCATTTCTCATTAAAGAGATTAAAGTCTAGTCAGATGCCAATGAAAGGATCAAAGAAGTTACAGATTATATAGTCTAGTAGGAACCGTTTATGTCCAAGCAAATAATAAATGTGTATTTATATTTTTAATTCTTTCTTCCTTTATTAGATGACTGTTTCAAGTTATTACACTTGGAAGTTTTTAATACATCTTTTTTTTTCCTAGCTTCCTTTAGAAATTTTACTTCCTTTAGAATTCATTTCTTACAAAAAGAGTTGATAGCATAGCACACGGAAGGACCTGGGTGGATTCCTCAAAGCTTGCACACGGTCACTCTGCACCCTGCTTCAGACTGGTATGGGAAGTCACGTGGGTTAAGAATTGTCAGCTGAGACGGACTTAGCATCTCTACTCCCCAAAGGCTCATCTGTCACAGTGTCCTAGGTTTGAGTCTCGTAAGCGCTGCCTCCCTCCCTCTCACCCATTCCTCCAGCGATGCCAAGGCAGAGACTGCCCCGCAGCTCCTCTAAGAGCTGAGCTCCAAGTGGTTGCCACCTCTTCTTGTCCATAGTGTGCTTGGACCATCTGAGTTCCCGTCTCAGAAATAAAGATGTTGGGTGACCTGGGAACCAAGTGGGACCCATGCTAAGTACCCTGGAACCACACTGATACTGTTTAGCACAAAGTGCCCCCTTGCTTTTCCTTAACAAAATCTTGGGGGGGGGGATGAGACATCTTAGGGGTAGGGGTAATTAAATGGCCACAAAGGCAAAACAGAAGAGACAGGTGTGAGGTCAGCCAAGTCCTCCCAGACTCTACTATCCTCGCCCCAACTTCAATTCCCCAGACCCAAGAGCTGAACACAGCATCCTGCACGGCCCAGGGATGCAGCCCCAACATGCAGAACCCAGGGCTCATTCTTACCATCATTTCCCTCAGGATACCTTTGACAGATCACACCAAAGACCACTGTCAAGCCTAGGACTGGATGGAGGAGCACACACACGCACACACATGCACACACACAGAGGCGCACACGCACGCACGCGTACGTGTACACACACACACACACACACACACACACACGCGCGCGCGCGCGTGCCCATAAAATTTGGTTCAGACTGTCCCAGACCAGCAGTGTAATTCAAGAAAGACATCTCTCCTGAATGTGGAATGCCGCCACCACTTCCACCTTCCCGAGTCTGTCAGGAGAACAGAAACAGAGCCTCCACACACTGCCAGCTCTCACACCCAACCTTTGGGGGTATTAAAATCACTTTGTTGATGTCACAATACTTCTAGGAAGCAAATCTTCCTGTGTCTTAGAAGAGTGAGCGTCTTCTCCGCAGGTGCCTCGTAATGGCAAGTTCTGAGCCTACTGTTGCTCCACACAACACACGAAAACAATCACTGAGACTCTTCATAAGAGCCCAGAGGATCACCGTGCTCCTTTTACACTAAGGAAACTGAGGCACAGGAAATGAAGTGCTACGCCCTTCGCAGCTGAAGGCCTAGCAGCTTGAGTTCTCAGACACTGTGCCAATGACAGACTGGCACTTTCCAAACCTGAATGATGAAAACTGAGCCGCTTGTCCTCCATGGGGACACCCTATGGCAAACCTCATGAGCTCTAGTCACCCACTCTAAGGCAAATCTGCTGAGCTCTAGTGTGTACCCTTCTGAATCTACAGAGGAAAGGGATTTTTTGGCTTTTTTCTTCTGTTTTCTTTTTTGTGTGTTTTGGTTTGGTTTGGGTTGGGTTGGGTTGAGTTGGGTTGGGTTGGGTTTTTTGTTTGCTTTTCAAGACAGGATCTTTGTAGATCAGACTGGCCTTGAACTCAGAGATCCGCCTGCCTCTGCATCCTGAGTGCTGGGATTGAAAGTGTGTACCAACACATCTGGCCAGCATTTCTGTTTTTAACAAATTTACAAATATCACCATTAAAGATACTGAATGACTTCCCTCCAGCTCTAAAATTTATAATTTGTAAGATAACAAATATGAGAAAGAAGAGAAGCAGGCACAGTAGCACACACCTGCAATCCTAACACCTAGAGTACAGTGATTTTAAAGACACTCTATACCAGTTAGTGAGACCTGCATTATGAATGAATGAACAAGCTTGGCACAGTGGCAGTATCGTCGTAGCCAATGAGGTTTATCTGAGGCACGATTATGGCTAAATGAATGAATAAATAAATAGGGAAATATATAGATCCAGGACTTCTCTGAGTGCCAGAGACAACTCAAGGCACCCCTTACTTGTGACAGTCTTAGCTGCCCACACCAGTGTGGGAAGACACCCAGCTTAGACCCACTGACCAAGGAGCATAGGATGGGGTGGAGATGGAGACCCTCCAGCACATACTGGGTATGGCTAGAGGGAAAAAAAATGACCTTCCAGAGGAAAACTCCTGCTTCACAAGTTGATGACCATGTCACAGAACTCAGGGTATCTCTTCAAAATGTGGCTGTATGTTTCAAGAGAAATGAGTAAGATAAATGTCACCCAAGCATGGGAACCAGAGTTCAATCCTCAGAACTACATAAAAAGTCAGGTACCCATCTGTAGTCCCAGTGTTGGGGAAGATGGAGACAGGAGGAAAGTTGGGGTTCGTTGGCAACCTAGTCTAGCCTTAATCGGTGACCCCCCAGAACAGAGAGAGACCACGCCTTTAAAGAAGATGGTGAACAGGTCCTGAGGAAGTACACTCATCTGTCCTCCACACAGGCATGCACACCCGCACACACATGAACAGGCATGCACATGCAGCCATCCACACACCCATATACACAAGAAAAAAACAAAGAAGAAAGAATTAATCATGAACATGAAGGCTGGCATCTGCTAGGATTTAATGGGCCTTCCTGGGTTGGCAAGGGAACTAAAATCATTGTTTTCACAGGAAACCTGAAAGAGCAAATTCCAAATTACCAAGGTTGCTACAAAAAGAACTTTGAAGCCTACAGTTTGTGAAGCAGGACTGCCCAACAAGGCTGTTAAGTGCTTGGAATCTAGTTCACAAGGGGCCTGTGCAAGGCCCCCAAACCACAGGCAGTAAAATCCTGAACTAACATGCTTAATCCCCAACTACTGTTGGTCTTATGTCATTCGCTCCAGCTTTGGACCAGATGTCATTAAAGGTTTCTGGGCATTTTCTGATGGTGGTGGGGCCTGCCACAAGGTTGGTCTAGCACGATCTGAGACCTTTACAGAGGGACACAAGCCTCCTCTCCTGACTCTGCAGCGACTGCTTTTAACACAGGACAACGAGAGGCTCCCTTGGCTCAGACACCAGCCATTCTTGTTATGTGACGGTGGCCAAATGGCAGATTCCTCTGGGACTCACCGTCCTCAACACGTATGACTGAAGAAGTATGCAGGAACAGTTTCTAGGTTTCAACGGTCCCTCTTTTCAGAAGACAACAGGAAGGTGTGGCCAGGCTGACGAGGCCCCGCCCATGCTTAAAGCACAACACCTGGCAAGCATTAAACACAGAACTCATACTGAAGCAGTCTCTGCACCACCGTGCTGGATAACTGCCACCCTCAGGACAACTCTCTTAGCCCCACTTCCCAGGTAAAGAAAGAGATGGCCAGGAGTCTTCTGGCCAAGGAGATGAGATTTTTAAGTTTTTAGCTTCAGACTGGACTCAAGTCTTAGAGGCTGAAGAGAATCAGTTTTAACCACTGAGCTATCCTGATGAGAGCCCCTCTAGCTAAGGGCTTAACGTCTTTAATCAGCATTTGTTAGGGAGAATACTTAAATGTGTAAAGTACTTTCAGAAGACACATTACTTCTGTATCCTCCACCAGTCTATGAAGTAGATAAAACTACAACTCTATTTATATATATATATATATATATATATATATGAAATAAAATATTACAAAAGTTAAAATATTGAAAAAAATCCACTTCTCCTTATATATAATAGGTACCCAAAAATGTTGATTAGGGTTGGGGGGGGGTGGTTCAGTTGGTAAACTACCTACCGTGAAATCATAAGGACCTGAGTTCTAGTCCCGAGCACCCAAGTAGGAGCAGAGAAACACAGCTTGCTGCTGTCTTGCTGGCACTGGGGGAGGCAGATCATGGGCTGCAGCCTAACCATGGCCTCCAAAGTCAGTGAGGGTGTGATGCTTTCCATTTGCAAGTTTTTTTAATAATAGTTTTAGGGATGGAGGGAGATGGCCCAGCAGTTAAGAACATTTTGTTTTTACAGTGGATCAGAGTTTGACTCCCAATACCCACAAGGCAGCTCACAACCATCTGTAATTCCAATCCCCGTGAATCTAAATCCGATGCCCTCTTTTAACCAGGCCCTCACATGGGAACAAAACACTTGTATACACAAAAATTTAAAATCTAAACAAGAAATTTTTAAATTAAAAAAAAAGATTTCAATGAATTAAAAAAAATAGTAAGATTGAAGACACCCCAATGTAGACCTCTGGCGTACATACACACATACCCACACACCACACACACACACATACACACACACACACACACCACAAACTGGCTAGTTTGTATTTGCTCGTTTCTTTTATTAGCATATATTCACTATATAAAACAATGAGCACCATCACGTTCTCATGTATGTACGCCATGTGCTTTCACTTATTCAGCCCCTGCTGGTCCCCAATCCTAACAAGACCCCCTCTATTTTCAAGTCCTCTTTTATAAAGTCTAGATTCTGGATACAAGAGCAATATTATCTTCTGAGCCTGATTTATTTTGCTTACCACGATCTCCAGTTCCACCATCTTCCTGCAAATGACATCTTGTTATCTCTGGTGGCTGAGTATGACACCATTATGTATATCTGCCACACGTTATTGATGGACATCTAAGCTGATTCATACCTTGGCTATCACAAACAGCACGGCAGTAAACGTAGGCGTGCAGGTGCCTTTGCTGTACACTGATGTGAACTCTCCGCAGTGTAAATCAAGGGTGGTACAGCTGGATTCATGCTAGTTCCATTTCGGGGAATTTTTAGGAACTGCTTTAATATTATCTTTATAAAGTCCATGTGTATATATGGCTATGCCTGCATGTACATATTTGTACCACATGCATTCAGAAGCCTGCAGAGGTCAGAAAAGGAGTTGGATACCCTGGAACTGAAATTTGAGATGGTAGTGAACCACCATGGAATGCTGGGAACCAAACCCAGGTCTCCTGCAAGAGCGGTAAGTGTTCTTAACCAGTGAGCAATCCCTCCAGCCTCCTTGGTTTTTGAGGACCCTGCACAATGATTTCCATACTGGCTGCACTAATTTACATTCCCACCAGCACTGTATGAATAATGGTTCCCTTTTCCCCAAAGCATTTGCTGTTCAACTTCTTGCTAGCTAAAGGGTCTCATTATATATAGCTTGGGCTGGCCTGAAACATGCGATGTAGCCCAAGCTAGCCTCAAACTCCCGCCGCAGCCTCCTGAGTGCTGAGCTTAAAGGCATGTGTCACCACACCATTTCATCACCAGTTTATCTATTTGGTCTGATGGAATTTTTGTCCGCCTCCTCCAGAATTCCTTGTAAGTCATTTGACTTACAGATGTCATATAAAGCTGGCTGGGGGAAAAGACAGATCAATTAACAATGCACAAGTGTGGGACAACCTCATGGTAGATCTAAGATAACAGGTGAAAGTGCAGAGTCTAGGGGCAAGAAAGAGAAGGCAGATAAGCAAGGGAGTTTATCACACTATTCTGGTGCTAGGTCCGTAAGGCACACACAAGCACATATGCACACACACACACACACACAATCAGGAAAGTCCCTGTCTAGCCACTCTCATGAGCCTTTCAAGGAGGAAGAAACTTAAACCTGGGGAGAGCGGAGCACTTCCCCTTTTCTTAAGAGGCTAACGGCCCCAGGTCCCCGGTGGGTCATTGAAAACACAGCTAGTATTCAACTCTGTATACAGAATGCTTCTTCCTGTCTAAGCATGCCTATGCTAAAGTGTAATTTCCGAATGAAGCACTGTGGGACAGAAGAAACAGGGACTATTAGGAGTCAGGGAGATGGTTCCACAGTTAAAAGAACCTACTACTGTTGCAGAGGGCCTGAGTTTAGTTCCCAGCCCCCACACCAGGTTCAAACTCTCTTATAACAATGTTACTTCTGGCTTCACATGCCCTTACCCATACACAGAGACACACACAAATACACGTCATTAAAAATATGGATAATTATAAAAAATTAATGATAAAATACTGTAATAAATGTGGCCTTTTGTGGGGTGTATATGCACATGTGTGCTTGCACATGTTGCGGCCAGAGGACAACCTGAGGTACTATTCTGAACACCCCCAACAGCCACCATGTATAAGACAATCTCTCGATGGCCTGGAACTCATCCAGTAGGCTAGTCCAGCTGGCGAGAGACCCTCCAATTGTCTCTGCCTCTCCAGAGTTAGGATTAAGAACACCATTCTATCCAGTTTTTTCAAAAATAATAATGACCTAAAAATAAGACAACAGAACTATCTTCCCAGCCTCGTCTCTTCAGGCAATGTCTGTTTCTATCACAAGCACACACATACATGCCCACGTGATAGCCTACTGTATTGTACTCCCCCTTCTAGTGCTGATATAAGATGACACAATGCCCAAACAATAGGACAAAGAGAGACAGGCGATAAAGGTCTGCTGATGGCTAGTCACACTACTACATAAGGGGTACCTGATCACTGATGCTATACTGGATCAGTTCACCAGATTACCAAACGACTACTAAGTGATTGACAGGTTGGTAGCATATAGAGCAGATATATTTGGCAGAGGGATGACACATTGCCTAGCCAGGATGAAGTAGAATGGGGGGCTTGATTTAACCATGCCACTCTGACCAGCACACAATTTAAAACTTATGACTTGGTTATTTCTGGAATTTTCCATTTAATATTTTTGGACAACAGCTGACCACAGGTTAACAAAAACCGTGGAAGCAGAATCACTGTGAGGGAAGACTACTATACACAAAGGGGTTAAAAAAAATAAAGAAATACAAAATGCATGAGGAAATGACACTCACATGCCTCGGAGCGACATATGATTCGATGCTGCGACGCTAGAGAGGAAGCTGACAGGGAGGTGGCTTGCTTCAGGCAGGCCAGTGACTGCACGGAATATGAATTAGACATACAGAATTCCATAGGGCAGTGAAGAGCAGGAACATGTGACTGAAGGCGTGGAAAAACAAAATGAAAACAGTCTAGAAGAGGCAAGGCAGGCAGTCTACGGAATTGTCACTGTGGTCTGCAGAGATCGAGTGCTTAAAGTCAGAACTATGCTAAACGTCTGTACCAGGTCAGGGATACTGACACTGTATGACACACCACACCACATAAACACCACAAATATGGAAGAGGACCAGTGGAGCACACGACATAGCAAATGTACAGAGCTCTGTTCAGGGCCCACGCAGCAGAGGGAGCAAGGGAAATCTGGGAGGAAAGCCAGCCTCAAGGATGATCCCAGGACCCATTACCTCCTTCCAACTACCTAAGTGCAGTGTGCGCTCCCACGGCCGTCAAGTTCACTTGCCTATGCCAGAGCATACTGATACAAAGCAATTAATTCCTAATTAAGGGAAAAAATCCCGACATTGGGAAAGAGAAGCAGGGGGAAATCACAGCTGAAGGCTAGTCTGGACCATAGTGCAAGGCTATAGAGAGAGTTCGAGGCTGGCCCAAGGCTTGAGAGAGGGAGAGAAGGGGAGAAGGAGAGAGGGAGAAAGGGGGAGGGGGGAGAGGGTGAGAGGGGGAGAGGGAGAAGGGAAGAGGGAGAGAGAAGGGAGGGAGGAAAAAATTTCTGCTCTGAAAATCAACATTGTTGTTCTGATTGGGTTTTGTCTTTGTGTGCCCCCAGGTTTATACCTTCCTTATTTAGCCAGCAGAGGAGGCTAAGGCAAACTGAATACACAGAACTCTAATCAAAAATACGTTTCCCAGTTCAGTAGTTAAGAACACTCGCTCTTACAGAGGACCCGGATTCAATTCTCAGAACCCACGTGACACCTCACAGCCATCTCTAACTACAGTTCTAGGGCACCCAACCCCTTCTGACTTCCAGGAGCAAGAGGCACACACATGGTACCCATGCTGATTATATTCAGGCAAAAAGCTAACAGGCATAAAAATATTTTAAAAATTAGAGCACATTTCCCTTCTCTTCAGATCCTGGAACATGCAAAAGCAATCCAGTTCTCACAACTGTCAACTTTCTTCTGTCCGTGGAGTCGAGTTCACTTTCTGTTCATTGCTCTGTGGTTTCCAAACACATTGTTTCTCACTACAGTGTATGGAGGAAGCAGGCCCCTGGGCTCGCAAAATTAGAGGAAGAACACACAAGTATGCCTCGTGCTTCTGTCTACTCTGATAGACAGAGCTTTCCTAAAGGAAGTCTAAGTTGGAATTCTTCTTTCTTTTCTTTTCTTTTCTTTCTTGTAGTGTTTTTGTTTGTTTTTATTTTCTTAAACGATTCCCATTGCTTATACTAATAATAGTTTATAAAAAACTTTATCATAGCAAAGTTCTGTCACAAAAAGAAACTTTGCTGCTGGGGAGATGGTCCAGTCAGTAAAGTGGCCGTCATGCATGAGGACCTGCGTTCAATCCCCAATTCCTACTTAAAAGCCTGGAACAGAAAGGTAGGGGCGAGAGTCACAAAGAGGCAGGTTCCACAGCTCACTGGCCAGTGGGTGAGCTCAGTGAGAGACCCTGCCTCAAAAGGTGAAGAGGGACAGAAGAAAACATGGCAGCAGCATCCTCTGGCCTCTACATGTATACACATACTCAAACATGAATGCGTGCACTCAGACACACACACAAGCAGCTTTCATGCAACACAACATTAGCAACTTACAGAGCAAGGCTTCCCATAAGCCGTGCTATCTTGCTAAATAAAGTACTCAAGCTATGGAAGTATAGTTAGGTTGTACAACTTACAGACTTAAATTTTTGTTGTTTTTGTCTTCTGCAGACAGGGCCTCATTCTAGAACCCAGGTTGGCCCTGATCCCCTGATAACAGGTATGTAAGACCAGTTGGCTATTAAACTTTTATAATCTATTATAAGTTTATGACTTTATTATGACTCCACCACTGCATTGAACAGCAACCCACTGTAATCCCAACAATTGTCATGATCAGGGAGGGTTCATGAATTGTGAACTACCTAACCAAGGCTAATATCACTCTAAAACTAAATACAATTTTCCAAAGGGCTAAGTCAAAAGTGTAAACAGCTCAAGTGTTGTGTCTTGACTGAGGTACTCTGTCTTAGGGTTTCGTTGCTGTAAAGAGACACCATGACCAAGCCAACTCTTATAAAGGCAAACATGTAATTGGGGCTGGCTTAGGGTTCAGAGGTTCAGTCCATTATCATCATGGCAGGAAGGATGGCAGTGTGCAGGCAGACATGGTGCTGGAAAAAATAGCTGAGAGTTCTACATCTTGATCCACAGGCAGAAGAAGGGGACTGTGTCTCTATACTGGGCAAAGTTTGAGGAATATATAGAATCCTCAAAGCCCCACCTCCACGGTGACATATTTCCTTTAACAAAGCCACACCTCCTTCAGTAAGGCCACACCTCCTAATAGTGCCACCCCCTATGGCCGAGCTTCAAACATGTGACTCTATGGGAACCATTCCTATTCAAACTCATAACCACTTCTCCCATTTACTTCACAGAATCTTGACAGAAGCACATTAGAGGGGATGGGAGGGAGACAACAGAGAGAGGAACCAGAAGTAAACACTGTTCAGCCTATTCAAGGATTTTATATAAGACTCTCGATTGGTCTGGAAAACAGGACACTGGGATACAAAAGCACACTTGAAAGGGAAGAAATTTGGGGTTAATAAATTTAATAAAGTGAGGTTCAATAAAGCCATGATGAAGATGAGTACAATGGCAGAGAAGCCTCAGCAAGGAAAAGACATAAACTCTGAGAGGTGTCTATCCAGCCTTTAAATCCTGATAGCACAGTGCAGTAGAAAAGTTTGCCTTGCTTCAGCAACTCAGGAAAATTCTTAGTCAACACTTGAAATAAAAACTGCCCAACGGTTGGATGGGAGGCAAATTTTGGCCTAAGGAGAACTAGCAAAAATTAAATACAGTGTTACCAGGACTCACAAAATCTCTAACAGATCCAGTTCAAAGACAAAGATCAACAGCTTTGGGCTGTTCTTTGATGAGGAACTGGCTTCCTGGTCTATCCTTATATGTTATTGTTTTGGATGCAAGTGTATGCTACTGGCTTTTCAATAGAGCAGTCTAACATGCAAGTTGATAGGGGCCTTTGGGCCACACCACAGCACAGGGAGGGGCATGGCTGGGTGTGATTCAGATCCCCCCCCACCCCCACTCCCATGTACTGAATCACAGTGCTTTAACAGCTTTAAGAGCAGAAGTCCTCTGTGCCCTGACAAGGAAGAAATCAATCAGCAGCAGAAGAAAATATGAATAGGAAGGGGAAGGGCATAGCTAGCGGGGCCTGAATGGATGAATAACTCCACTACGCAGGGTGAACAAACATGTTAGGATGACTACATGAACACAGCAGTGTATTTAACAGAGCATGGGTAACTTAACAGAGGCTACAGCACCAACTGGTTGACCCTAATTAAATTCAGGGATCACACACAAAAAATGGAATAAAGGGGGGGATCTCTCTGGGAAGAAAGGGTTCAGGCAGAGAGGCAGAGCAAAGGAGAAAGTAATGAGGTGAACATGTTCTAAATACATTATATCCATGTGTAAAATACTCTAAAAAAAACATTAAAAATAAATAATTTTTAAGTGACTAAAAAAAGTCATCAAAAACCAACAAATCAATTCAATAGCAGAAAAGCAATTTATAACTAGGTATTTCCATGAAAGAACACACGTTTTTACTTGTTTTGTTGTTGTTGTTCTCTTCCTTGCTTTTTTGTTTTGTTTTTGTTTTTTTATTTTAGAAATAGAATTTTTCTCTGTGTAGCCCTGGCTTTCCTGGAACTCTCACTATAGACAAGGCTGGCCTTGAACTCACAGAGGCAGAGCCTCTGCCTCCCAAGTGCTGGGATTAAAGGCGTCACCACTGACCAACATTGTGAAAGAAAGAACACAAGTTTTAAGAAAACACATGTGACAAGGCTGGGCAGCATACTGAGTTTGATCCCAGAACTCAGAAGGGAAGGCAGAGGCAGGCAGATCTGAGTTCAAGCCCAGCCTGGTCTACAGAATGAATTCCTGGGCAGCCAGGGGTACACAGAGGAAACCCTATCTTGGGGAGGTGGGTGGTGGATTCAAATGCGTCACTATCATTTAACAGTGAAAAAATCTTCATGGCCAAAATTATGGCACAGAGCGTGTTATCAAAACCAGGGTTCATTATCAAGTTCTGTATGGATTCCAATGGCTGCAATATGCTTACATCAAGGACTCGGTAGCTACTGGGGGGAGGGGAATGCAGGGGGAGGGGTAGAGGAAGTCAGTCTGCTGTGGAGAAGCCTGCCCGCAGGTCTTGAATCATCAGATGCTGAAGAGAAGTAGTGTTAGGCAGGCAGGATGACAGTCCCACCCACTGACAAATTCCAGAGTCCTCAAACAACAGTTCATAAAAGCTCTGAGCTCTGCCACCCCAGTAAAGAAGGAGTGGGGTGAAGAGGGGCTCTCACCCTGTCACCTGCTGTAAGGTAGGACTGGGGTAAAAGGATATGACCAGAGCACAGGCCTAAATACCCTCTCTTCTTTTAAATGACAGGGTCTCCCTCCCCATCCTGGATTCATCTTTCCCACCATAAAATGCATCGTGGTCATGTCTACCCACATTCAACCCTGCAAGCCCTGACAGGCATCCTCCCTCTGCCGCAGGATGCCTCTGAAGACTGCACACAGTGCCTGGTGCTGTCTGGACATCGCTTGCCCCATGAGGCTCACCCTCTACTTTTCAAGTCTTACACTTTGCAGTTTCACTTCCTGGGGCATGCTGGGATAGGGATGGCACGACGGTAGAGCACTTGCCTAGCAGGTTCAAGCCCCGAATCTTCCCACCAAGTCTCACACAGGCTCACAGTCCTTCTCCACCACCTGGTGATTAGTCCAAACCCTCTTTTCACTTTCAGTTTTGAGACAAGCTCTTACTAAGATGCCTGACGAGCTCTCAACTCACTGGGCAGTTCAAGCAGGTCTTGAAACTGTGATCCGCCTCTCTCAGAACCAAGTAGCGGGAATCACAGGCCCGTTCCATCAGGTCCAGCCTCAATGAGTATTTATGCCACATGGTTAGACAAGCTCTCCATTCCCCATTTAGTCTTGGTAAGACACTGATAATGACAGACTCCACCACTCGGTCACAATACTGACCTTTTTCTTTCATGTAGCTTGGGCTGACCTCAAACTCATCATGTATAGACGGATGACCCTAAACTCCTAACCTTCCTTCACCCCTCAAGTGCTGGGATTATAGGCCCTTGCCAGCAGGCCT
The DNA here is from genome assembly GCA_036184795.1 of Tokudaia tokunoshimensis. Lineage (NCBI taxonomy): Eukaryota > Metazoa > Chordata > Mammalia > Rodentia > Muridae > Tokudaia > Tokudaia tokunoshimensis. The sequence goes on along the minus strand of BTHU01000011.1, from coordinate 50,950,072 downwards.
AAAAAATATTAATTTCCAAAGTCCTGTGTACAGATTTTTTTTTAATTTTCTATAGCCTCACGCAGGTGGCCACTCTCAGATTTCTTTTCTTTTCAATTCTCTTTATTTAGTCATACAAACACCCCATTTGAACTCTTCCATCTGAACTGATGCTATGTAATAAATCAACGCTAGAGGGAATGGGGGTGCTTCACTGACATGCCTTTGTATATTTCTTCTCATCTAACCCAATGTTGTGCTTCCGTTCATACTTATGATGGTCATTATGTGTTCTTGTTGTGAGTAACCTCAAGTGCATGAGAATCATCCCCTGTGTTTGGAAAACAAAGATATTACATGTATCCAAAAAACCCTCTTACTCATCTTGCAAGATAAACTGTTTTGTTTTATTTTGTTTTGTTTTATTTTGTTTTGTTTATCTCCCATCCCTTCCTCAAACCAGAGTGGAAACTTCATAGGAACAGGTGAAGGGATGAAAGTCTATGGAATGAACCTTCAAGAAGCCTCCCAAATTCTACCCCTCTCCACGGTTGTCCTCTGCCCAACAGGCGTCTGTCAGAACACAAACACTAGAGGAGAGCCTTCAGGACTCAGATCACTGTTCCGTGTCTCAGTAAGGGTATGATTATGAGCATGTCACCTGGCTTCACTGTGCTCCTGATACAAGAGGACTTCACAGCCAAGGAGGTAACGTGCCCACATCAGTTCTAATCCCGTCTAGGACAGTAACACCTCTGCCACTGTCCCCAGCTACATCCCAATAAGCCTGTTTACAGACTGCCTTGCCAGGGCACAAGACATCTTGTTTTGATTGAAATTCAGGGAAATGACAGCCTAAAAGTGAAATTAAGAAGGTCTTTGTTTTGGTTTTGGTTTTTGAGTGAAGTGCTCGCATTCAGGTGAGTATCCTCTGCTGAGAAGCTCAGAGCCTCTCATCTCTAACTTTACATCTCTGTCCAGCTGGGCTGTGTGGCCCAAGCGTGTGGTACTGTCTACAGAGGTGGCTGCTGGAAAAAGCTAAACACAATGACATGCGTAACTTAACAGAGAGAAAAGGCTCCCTAGTACCCAGGAAAATTTAGATGCTTGACTCCAGGAGAAACCACTATCTGTAGGGAATTTATTATTACCAACAGTTCATCAACTCCCTGAACTCCTTATGTGTAGGAAATGTCAACACCACCCACTGGATGTCTTTATTTTGCTTTGTTGCTTTCACAAGTAAAGGATAATGCTCATTTTGGGATGTGGGGGTGTGTAGGTATGAGGAATGAGTCAGGGCTGCCTCAACCTGTAACCGAGGCTGGCCTGGAATTCACTACTAAGTCCAGACTGGCCTCTAACTCCTGGGCTCACAGGCATAGCCCCCGGGGCCAGCCTAACCATTTCTGGAGAAAAGATGAATACTTACATGTGTGACTCCGGGCAAGACAAGCAATCCTTAGCACATGTGAGTATTAAAATCTTTTACAAAGAACAACTGACTCTTCGGCTACCATTTTTTTCCTCTTTATGGTATTGCCTTAAGTGCCCACAAACTTAGCTAACATCCTTTTACCTCTGCTGTCCCCAAATAATACTGTTTTAGGGTGGAGAATTAACATGAGGCCTCTTACTTTTGACTAGTTGAAGATCTTAGGAGCACTAAATATATGTAACACTCCTAACACCTGGACACCTGCAAACCCCACCGCACACAGAGAGAACAGGAAGGACCCTTTCCGAGCAGTGACCACTCACAGAGGTAGTAACTGAGAGATGGACGACCCCCCTCCACTACTTTAAAGCAATGATATTCTCAAAGAAATGCCAGCACAGCGCACATGCCAACGCTACCCAACCTTGGGTGTAATCGTCAGCAATACTGAAGCGTTGGAACAACTCTAAGCCTGCTACTGAACTGCACGGACGTGTTAGCATTGGTCATCCTGGCTCTGCTTTTCTGCAGTCCACAGCCATTCTAACTACAGCAGAAGGGAAGGAAAATGTAGGGTGACTTTTTAACGTTAATGATTCAGGCGACTCTTAGAATAACTTCTAGTTGAGAAGCTGTAACGACAAGGTCCTATCAAGAACCTCTCTAGGTGTTGAAAACGGAGTTCTGGAATTTCCCCTCTGCTCACCCATTCCTGATAATCCTTAAACCCAAATACCCCGTTTAATGACCCTAGAGGAGTGCTTCTGGCCTCCAATGAATTCAGAACTCCATCTAAATGTTCAATTGGCTTCCTGATAAATGTTTATGGAATTAACTAGAAACCTAGCGTCCAAAAGCCACAGCTGGCTCCCCTGCCCCGCCCCCTAGTCTTCCATTATAAGAAGAAGCTGAAGGACCCAGATCTGAAAGTCAAGCAATTCAGAAGCCTGAGAGACCTGATGCACGTCGGAAGAGGTAATGGCAGTCGTGAGGTCTAGGCTCAAAACTGGGGCACCCACTGCCCCGGGAAACGCTAGGCGCTTGCTGGGGTACAAACCGTTCCGCAAAGAGTGCAACCGGATGGTCGGGAACTAAGTCAGATCTGCACGGATTCCCAAGGCCCCAACCCTCTTCCACCACCCTCCTTCCTGTTTATGGATCCACTCCCACAACTCCGACTACTAAAGGGAAAGCAGACATCTCCAAAATATGTCAACACATGACACAACTTGAAGAAGCCGGCTGCTCTTTGGCGCGGGTTACAACTTGCCGGGCTCACACTGGCAAACAGGCTCACTTTAATTACTTTTCATTTACTACGCCACGCTTCCCCTCCAGGGCCCCCTCAAAGGCCGGGTTAGTGAGAACCGGGGAGCCCCGGTGGAGGGAACCAAAATGTGTGGGCGGAGAGCCAGACACCAGCCTCTGCTCGCACAGGCGCAGAACCAAGGCTGGCACCGCCTCTCGGGCTGCAGCAAGCCACGGTCGCGCGGCACGGAGGCCGGGGCCGCGACACTCCGCGGGGAGGACAGGGCTGGTCGATGGCCGGCCACCTTTGTCTGGCCTTTCCCACCCACCACGACGCAGAATGTTTCCACGTAGAGGTCCACGACCTGGCTCGTGTTCCGGGCTCGCTTGGAGTCGCCTGAGATCCCCCACTTCCCGCGCGCCAGGCACAGCTCCTGGGCGCATCCCTGCGCTCCTGCACCACGGTCGCAGGTCGCCGGGCCAGGCGGGCCGCCGTGCCCGCTACAACCACCACGCGCGTTGCAGAACCCGCTCCTGCCGAGCCAGTCTAGCAACACACTCAGGCCCGGCGGGAAGGTGCGACAGCCCCGCACACTCGTGGCCAGCTCCAGCCAAGTCTCACCTGCCTGAACCGTGTCCGAGAGGTCATGTCCCGGGGCCGCAGTCCTGGGAAACTCCTTCAGCTTCCTGGCGCTCAGGTTCAAGCCCCCAGAGTTGGCCGCCTCCTCCAGCGCGCGCTCCAAACCACGGTTCAACGGCAGGTTGAAGCCCGCGCCGCCCGTGCCTCCGTGGTGCTGGTGGAGATGCGGGTGCAGGGCGGTTACCGAGAGGGCGGGCGCGAAAGCTTGGGGTTCGCTTCCCGGCGTCGCCATCTTCTCCCGGTCCCCCGCCCCGCCGCTCCTGCGCGGGGTCACAGGTTTCCCCGGCGGCCCCGAGTCCCCGCAGCGCTCCCTCGAAAGCCGCGGGACTGCGGGAGGGGCGGCGGGCGGCGCAGAGCGGGAGGCAGCGGCTCGATCGCCAACGTTTCCAGCCGGGGAAGAAGCCGAGGGCTGCAGCGGCGGCGGCGCGCCTGTGCCTGCTCGTGCTCGCGCCCCCGCCCGCCGCTCCTCCTCCCCAGCTTCTCGGCGCTCCACCCCCGAAGCTGGCTGGAACTGGATGCACATTCTGGGTGACTTCCATTCCGGCCCCGACCCCTTGGCGGTCCAGGGTATTTTGTCGGTTTAGTTTTTTTTGTTATTGTTTGTTTTGTTTTTGTTTTTTTAAAGCCCTTTATGAACAACTAGGTGAGGCAGGAGACGAGATTTGCAATACAAGGTGATAGGGAGGAGAGTGGGTCTGGCTGATTGACCCAGAGTTCCCCCCCCCCCCCCCCCGCAAAAGCAGTTTTTCCACTGTGGGTTTAACCTCACTGACGCCCCCTGGCATTTAGGTACTTACCATTTAAAAAAAAAAAAATCTCACAAAGTCCAGGAAGCCTGTGAGTGAAAAAAATGCTTCCTTCAGAGAAAGGAAGTTAAACTGAGCCGAGATCACCCCTGCAAAAGTGGCACAGAATTCGAACCCACGGCCCACAGTCACCAAAATTTTGCACCTTCACTACAGACCACAAGGACCAGACAGACTTCAGTGCAAATAGACAAATCTAGAGGAAGGGCTTTGAAAAGGAGTAATTTTTATGATAAAATACTTTGTCATGAGGGAGAAGATTGAGTCCATAATTATTACTCCAAGAGTTAGAACGCCAAAGACCTAATGATCACAAAGCCTAGGTGCTACGAAATTTTCAACGTGCGCCTTCTTCTTATCCATGTGGGACATAGGAACTGAACTGTCTGATTGCAAACAAGTGTTCTGCCATGGAGTGACCTACAGTGGGCGCCTGAGCCAGGGCTTGCACACCATGGAAGAGCCAGAGGACCTGTGTCACCTAAAGGCCACCCAGCTGGAAGACTGATAAAGCCCCACTCCCTTCCCATACCTTAACAGCCAACTCCCTGGGACCCAGAGCGCGACAGTTTCTGAGGAGTGACTTGGCTTGGGGAAATGAGACTGGAGTGATGTGTGGCTATGACACAACTTCATCATACATACAGTAATGCAGACCTGTGATAGTCTAGGCAGCCGCGAGGCCCTAGTGACTTCATGGGCTCAGCACTAAGTATGAAGTGATCCATGTCCCTTGCATGGACTACAGGGCTACCCCTTAATTCCTGAGATTCCAGGCTGAGAGCAAATCCTACTTATCTCGAAGAAACAGGCGCCACCTAGTAGTGTGCCGCCCTCACCCGTAACCCCCATCCTCCTCTCTGACTCCACTCCCTTCAAGTCTCTCATGGCTTTCATAAACTGTGCCTTAAGCTTAGTTTTGTTTTGTTTTGTTTTTCACCCTGTTCTGTAGGCGGTCTCTTCGCTCCGTTGCTTCCTTTGTGGTGCAGAAGCATTTTGGTTTCATTCAATCTTGCTCGTCAATTCTTGCAATCATTTCCGGTGGGCTTAGGGCTCTTTTCAGAGAATCCTTCCCAAATTCCTGTATCATGAAGGGTTTTTCCTGCTTTCCTTTGACAGTTAAAGGTTTTGGAGTCTTACATTAAGGGCTTTGATGCATTTTTAATTGATCTTTGGGGAGGGTGAGAGACAGAGATCCAGTTTAATTCTTCCACATGTAGAATCTAGTTTTCCAGCACCGCACCGTGTGCCAGAGACCCTCTTTTCTCCGGTGTGTACTTTGGGTACCTAGTGAGGTAGCTGTGGGTGCAGCTGCACTGATTCATTTCTGAATCTTCCATTCCTCTGAGTTACAAGGTTTTGTGGCAACAACCATGCTGTGTTTCTTCCTGTGGCACTGGGATACTTAGAATCTTGTATTGTGATTCCTCCGGCCATTACCTTTGTGTTCAGAATTGCTTTGACTACTCAACATCTTTTGAAATTTAGGTTGTCAATATCTAGGATGTTAAAAGAATGACAGAAAAATATTAAACACCCAAGAAACCCATCCAATCAACAAATGGGCAAATGAAATGAACAGATATTTCTCAAAAGATAAAATACAAATAATAAAAAAAATATACATGCAGAATATGTTCAAAGTCCTTAGCCAGGGGAAGATGTAATCAAAACTGCAATGAGAATACATCTCATCACCAGATAAAATGGCTAGCATTAAAAGAAACAGCATCAGATGCTGGTGAGAATGAAGGAGAGGAGGGGAAGGGAAGGGAAGCCTGAGGCCCCTTTAGTGATAATACCAACTAGTATAGCCACTGTGGAAATCAATATGAAGGATCTTCTAAAACTAAAATAAAAGTAGAACCACCTTCTGATGTTATAGACTGTCGTGGAATGTTGAAAGATGATAGAGACAGAATGCCAGGTGCAGAAAATAAAAAACAGGACATCGTATAAAGAGTTCTGATCCAGCTGCAGCATTCCTGAGAATATACCCAGAGGAGTCAAGTCAATGTATACAAATACATACACATCTGTGGCTCGACGGGCAAGTTATAGAATCAGCCTAGGCATCTCGGTGGATGAATGCATAAAGAATAGGCGCTGTGCATGCACAGCAGAGTTTTGTTCAGTCATAAAGAAGAATGAAATTATGTCATTTGCAAGGAAATGGATAGATCCAGAGATCATCATACTGTACGATATAGGTCAGACTCAGGAAGACAAATACCATTAAAACAGGGAATTGATGACCATGAAAGGGGGCTGTCTGGGAAGAGAAGGGGGACTTGTTTGATGGGACACCAGAGAAGATAATGGAAGCAGATACGATAAAAGAACATAGCTAACTTTAACAAAAATGTCATGATAAAAAAAATCTATAATACAATACATAGGCACTGCCCTACTTTGCTTTCAATTACTGTGATAAATGCTGTGACAAAAAGCAATTTAGGGAGAAAAGGCTCAAGCTCAGAGCTTTCCCATCTTAAAGAGAGGTTAGAGTAGAAGCAGGAGCTGAAGGAGTGCTTGGAGGAAGGCTTCTTACTGGCTTCTCCTCACGACTTGTTTTGTTTTGTTTTGTTTTGTTTTATCTAGACAGGGTTTCTCTGTGTAGCCCTGGCTGTCCTGGAACTCACTCTGTAGACCAGGCTGGCCTGAAACTCAGAAATCCACTTGCTTCTGCCTCCCAAGTGCTGGAATTAAAGGCCTGCACCACCACTGCCCAGCTCATCCTCCTCTTTTATACAACCCAGAACCACCTGCCCATACAAGGATACAAGGAACTGGCTATAGTGAGCTAGGCCTCCCACGTCAATCATCAATCAAAAAAAATGTCCCACATATTTGCCTACAGTCCAATCTGATAGAGGCATTTTCTCAATTGAAGTTCCCTCCTCCCAGATTACCCTAGTTTATGTGAAGTTGACAAAAAAAAAAAAAAGCCAGTCTATACACTAATAAAAGGGTCTAAAGGGGTTTCGAAGTTACTTAAGATAAATGAAACAAACTTGCATCATATAAAAATTCACTTATCTTTCTTTTTCCCCTGTCCTCTGTTACCTTTTACCTAAAATCTAGAAGGTAGACAAAGACTATTCCCCCAACCCCCAGTGGACTACAAACCTAATTCAGAATAAGAGGTGAGTAGAATACACCCACCACACCAGGCATAAATAACTTCTTTTAAATAAAAATAAATTTAAATTTGAAAATCTTTTCTTAAAGGAACAAAGACCATGAGTGTATAATTTGCTTTGGATAAATATCCAAGTCTTCATGATGCCCTGCCACCACTATTGTACAGTCTTCCTGATGCCCTGTCCTGGCCCTTGTAGTCTCTTGTATCTTGTACATATTTCTAACCTGACAACTCTGTAAGATTGGCACCAAATCCTCTTAGCCTCTCTCTCCTTCCCAGTAGTCTCAGAATCTACAGTATTCTGTGTGTAAAGGCTGCACAATGCATCATAACAGATTGCTATTTGCTGATACATCTCTAAAGTTTTAAATGATTTTTTCTGCAACAAAGGGGACTTTTTCTTCAAATTGGGGGGAGTGCTTGGCTCTTGAAACTAATTCTGAATATTTATAAATAATCTAGGAAATGCCACATGTCCTTCTGGATGGCTCCCACGCCACTACATTATTTCCTCAAAAGCATGGGCGTGTCTCTTTGGTGAGGTGCCCAGTTTATTTCATTTCTCCTGAAAGCAAAGTCCTCTCCTCCTCTCCTCTCCTTGTCCTTAGAGGGGCTGTGTTGCTTCATGTGACCATTGCTCTGTAGTTGGTAAATGAACTCACAGCCATGTGGACCACCCAGAGGACACTGACAGAGTTCCCACCCAGGGTCTGGTGTCCCAGGTTCTCTGGTTTCTTTGAACTGTCTAGTAAACAGTGGGCCCTCCTGGCCTCCAAAGTCGGCATCTCCCATTCCTGTAGCCTCATCATTTAATTATCCATGAACTAAAAACACTCAAAAAAAAGCCAATCAAACATATACAGATTATTTTCCCTTGTCATCCTTCCTGAATCAACATGCTATTGGGAACTAATATACATTGAATTAGATATTACAGGGAATCTAGAGGGAATTTATGGTGAGTTGTAGGGTATAGGATTTCAACATCTTCAGGACTCAGTATCCACAGGAAGGTCCTACATCCAATCCCCTGTGGAACCACTATACTTATAACATATTGTATTCTGAAAATCACCAAGCATTCTCTTTGAGTGGAAACTCAAAACCCAGTTCATTTTCCATGGTCCCCTCTGCTCAAAGCTAACTGGACAAGAAGAAGCTGACACCAAGTCCAGTCATCCACAGCCAATGAGTTTTCCCATCAATCTCTGGATGAAAATTCAATCAAAAACACATAGAGACCAATATCAAATCAGAACAGGCATTTGACCCCAAGGTCAGCAGAGTCCAGCCTTATTTACATTTATTTCCACCAGTGTTCTCTAACCTCTCTGTCTTGGTTTCCTCATTCCAAAAAAAAGAAAAAAGCCAGAATATTCCCTAATGAACACCACCCTTTTCTGGTCACTCCCATACATGTTCTCAGTACCAAAGTATTCTCTTTGCAATATATCTGTAAATATTTGTCTTAAATATCTGTAAGTGATCAGGGCATGTGTGTTCACTAGCTTTCAAGGGCAGGAACTGGGCCTTTTGTTCTCATCTGTGTCTGGATGAGTCAATAAATCATGTTGCCTGACAGATCTTTCAATTTTGCAAAGCAGCTAAAACTATCAACACAGATTTCTCTGAAGATTATAAATATTACTCTCTTGGATGAGTTTCAGACATTTGACTAGTGTTCCAGATCACTAGTCTGTGAGTCAGTGACAAAATGACCCTAATAAAATGGAGACAAATTAGGACAAGTTTGGTGAATTCTTTTTTTATATAAAATTGAATGTATTGAATTTAAAGAATTGTGTATAGTCTTGAGAGTGTGCTTTTCCTCCTTTTTTTTCTGGCAGAAAAAAAAGAAACAGTGATAATTATAATATTAATATTTCTTTTTGAAAAAAAAGTTGACTGCCAAATGAGTTCACAGTTCTCCTCGTGTTACTTGCTTATACAATCAAAAGGCCAATCACTACTCTTGGAAGTTGTCTCACTCTGTATCCCTGGCTTGCTTTAATTCAACTCCTGATCCTCTTGTCTTTACCCCCCACCCCAAGTGTTGGGATTAGGAGTTGCACTACCACATCTGGCTTATGAGGTATCTGAGATTGAGCCCAGGGCTTTGTGCTGTCTAGGCAAGCTCTCCTCCAGCTGAGCTAGAGCCCAGCCTCTTGGCCCTCCTAAGAGGAAGTAAGTCCTGTTCTCCAAGACTCCTCTCCAGCTGTGCCCACAACTACAACCTGATGCAAGGCACACATATCCTGCTTCCTCTACACCTTGGCTTCTACTACCCTTCTGTTTTCCGGGCTTTCTCGTTCTGGAAATGACCTTAAGCCTGAGAAGATGCTGTCTGCCTTGGATTTTTAAATTTCTCAAGGCTGACTGCTGTCCACACTCAACATCTTTTACTCTCTCTGCCCCTAATCTCACAGTGGAAACCTTAGCACTCTCATAGGCCTGCTAGCTCCTCTGTCTAGCTCTTCTCTGCCCCATCTCCTTACTCTCTTCCAGACTGGACCAGAAAGACGTCATCTATGTCCTCTTTTCCATAACAGCATCCACTAAATAAGGAAACGACAGCCAAGCATGACGGCACTTGTTTTAATCTCAGCACTCAAGAGGCAGAGACAGATGGATCTCATGTGAGTTTGAGGCTAGCCTAGCCTGGTCTACATAGTGAGTTTCAGAGCAGGAGAGCCAGAACTACATAGTGATAACCTGTCTCCGGGGGGGGGGGGGGGTGCGTGGAGGAGGAGAAGGAGGAGGAGGAAAGCAGAACAGAAAAAGAAAAAAACAGGAGAAACTACAGAATCTGGACTATTGACTCAGATTTTCAATGAAGCCATCTCCTGGAACCACTCTCCTAGTGACCAGGGATGATTCTGTGTGGGAAAACACATAATTCAGTCTTCATGTTGTTTTCATAAATACACTTGAACTCCTGTTTAAGATTCCTGTGCTTCTTTAGGAACTGTTAGGTTTCAAACTCAGGACAAATGGCTGAGTGCCTATTTAACATATCAAAGCAGACTCTAGCCACCAGGTTCTCACCAACTACCTGCCACAGAGGCATCCTATCTGCTCATATCTGCCCTCTACTCTAAACCATCCAGCCCAGGGGCTGGGCTGGGCCCTTTGCTCAGCCTCTCTTCCCTATAGAAGCCAGTCATTTGGCTACGCAGTGGTCTCTTGGTCTCCTGGTTTGCTCCTGTCCTCTCTTCTCTGTCTTCTTCTCTTCCTCTCTTCTTCTCTTCCTCTCTCTTGATCTCCCCATCCCTCTCTCTTCTCATGGCACAGTTCCATCTGCATCCTTCTAGATGGCTCAGGCTATGCTCTCCCTTATGTCTACAATATACCTTCTCCAACTTCTCCTCGGCCCAGACCTAGGAGCAGTCATGCCATCATTTCATTTGTATTCAGAGACTTAAGTGTAAAAAATTACATATGTGAAATGTTATAATCAATTGTATAGCAGAGACAGAGTTCTGTCCTTGAACTTGAAGAGCTGATAGCATTTTGAAAGAAATGCAGTACATATACTTTGAACTACTCAGGATAGCAAGGTAATTATGAGGAAAAGAATATCTTTGGAATCATGAGGTTGAGATCTCTTTACGTAAAATTTAAGAGCTGGGCATGAGTCACCATTGGGGAGACAAAGACAAGAAAAATCACCTTAAGTCTGAACCACCCTGCTCTACACAGCAAGTTCCAAACCAGCTGGGGTTTCACAGTGATACTCTGACTCAAAAGAAAAGAAAAAGAAAGCTTTGTAGTAGAAAGATGTCAGGTAAGCAACAACTGACAGGTTAGTTACAATGTAGCCAGAGGAAGTCACTGGAAAATAAGGACTCAGTGGTACAGCACTTGCCTGGCATGTATAGGCCTCAGTTCAAACCCCTGTATAAATAGATGACAGATAGATAGATAGAAAGATAGATATGTAGATAGATAGATAGATAGATAGATAGATAGATAGATAGATAGATAGATAGATAGATAAAGACTATAAGGTGCCAGATAAGAGGACTTAAGCTTAAAGAGATATTTTTGAAAATTTGTTCTTAATCAGACTTATATGGCCCAGGCTAGCCTAGAACTTGTGATCTTCCTTCCTTATCTTCCAAATGCCAGGATTGCTGGTATGCCCCCAAATGCTGGGCTTATTAAAAGAATTTTGTTAAGTACTTGACTTTTATTTACTTTTTTTTTTGTTTTGTTTTATTGAGACAGTGTCTCACTGTATCTCAGGTTGACCTGGAACTCTCTGCACAAGTCCAGGGTAACCTCAAATTCTCCCTGACTGCCTCAGCTTCCTGAATGTCGGGGTTACGGTGGGTATTACCATACTTCACTAGCACCTAGCTTTTTAAGTATGCAAATATAAATATTAGCTAATGGATTAATGTTTGATAATAGTGCACACATAATTGGTTTACTGACATGTTCCACCCAGTCATTGTATTATATCATACAATATGGGTTTACTGTGTTATTGCTTTGTTATGATGAATACAGATACTATTTGGGAGACCCGGCTTTCTCACTATAAGTAGCTGAACTTACATGGCTAAACCAAAGTAGCATTATTCAGTGTGTGTTCCTATGGCTGTAGTTGTTTAGGCTGCTGGCAGGCATTATGCAAAAAGGGTACTATTGCTAAAAATAACAAGGGTGGAGAGTTGAGGATATAGCTCATTGGCAGGGCACCATGTAGGAGGCCCTGGCTTCAATTCAAATTCAGTATTACAAAACAAGCAAGCAAACAAACAAACAGCCCTATTCTTCTTTAGCTAGGCATGGCAGCCCATGCTTGTCATCTCAGCATTTGGGAGATGACAACAGAAAGATCAGGAGTTCCAAGTTAGTTTTGGCTACATTGTGAGTCGAAGGCCTGCCGTGGCTACATGAGACCTGTCTCTAGCAAACAAACAAAAAAGTTAAGAAGTAATTTGACTATGGACCTGTCAGGGCCTTGGCTGTGCTACTGTGCTTCGTAAACAGGCAGAAAGGAAAGGGGCTTCTGGGAACATTTTCTCATATATGCTTTGTAAGAACTAATCTCTGGGGCTGGAGAGATGGCTCAGTGGGTAGGAGCACTGACTGCTCTTCCAGAGGCCTCTCTACTCCCAGCCGCCACGTGGAAGCTCACACCTATCTGTAACTTCAATTCCAGGGGATCCTACACTCTCACATAGGCATACATGAAGGCAAAACACCAATACACATAAAACATAAATGAGTAAAAAGGAATCACTAAAAAAATATTAAAGAATTAATCTCTACCTGCAAGACCTCTACAGTCCACACTTGGAGAGCTCACAAACCAGGGCAAACCCCAGTCCAACCATCAGGGTTTCTTCCCAGTCAATGTTTACATGGCAGGTGTCGCTAGGGAAGTGCATGCTCAGCATGTGCCACTACAGCCTGTCTCAGGTGGATCCTAAAAGTCGAAGCTTCTCACTTATGGTTAAGGTAGTCTGCATCTAACTAAGGCCTTGGTTTATGGTCCTCAGAGGGAGCCTTCAAGAGAGTGATGTCATTACAGGGACATTTTCCAAATCCAAGGCTGTTATTAGTGACTCGTCAGATACTTGCAGAGAAGTCAATCTCTTTCTGCATTTAACAGGGAGTGTCCTCTGGCCACAATGCTTTTAGCTCCTGTGCCCCACTTATGTTGACATGGCTTCCATCATGTGCTACATGTTAAGAACCTCCAGTCAGGAATGGTGGTCCACCTCCATTATCTCAAGAGACTGAAGCAGGAAGATCGCTATGAGATTGAGGCTAGCCAGGGCTATGTAGTGAGTTCCAGGCCAGCCTGGGCTATGTAGTGAGACCTTGTCTCAAAGGAAAAAGGAAAAAAAAAAAAAAAGGAAGGAGAGGAAAAGGAATTCTAAGACTACAAGGAAACATAGGTGAAAATTCATACGCTTAAGTAGCAATTCAGATACTTTAGATACCATATGCTAAAGGGTCAAGAATCTAAATAAAGAGAGAGAAGAGAACAATTTTTTTTTTTTACATTTCCCAATGCATCGTTTACAGAGGAGTCACACCTACAACTGGAAATCAAATGGGATAATAATAAGATCCTGCAGAAGCTAAAGAACACAGACACTTCCTGAAGTCATAAGAGACATTATTTCAAAAGCAAAATGGAGTTACTCAAGTTTCTAGTTGTTACAGAGAGAGAGAGAGCAAAATTGAGATGGGTGGACCTGATCAGGGGTATGACCTAGAAAGAGGTTCACCCCAATGAAGGCTCTCAGTACCAGATCCATCACAATTTCTACAGAAGTCCAGACATCTTCAGATCTGCTCACAGCTACTAGAAATCTCAGGACATCTACTACAAGCAAACACAGACCTTATGATCTATCTCAACCACTACCTGGACATACACGCAGCAGGTCTCAGCTCTAGGAAAGATAGACAAAAGGTCAGAAGGACTACAGTCTCACTGTGAAGGTTCAAGATATGGCTCCTGTAATCATAATGTGCCTGTGTAGGACAAGATCACTCTGTAAGGGTCACCCAGAAACCACTACCAATGATGGCATAGAAAACAGAGCTGGGGAACAGACAGAGAAAGGTTTATCTTTCTTTGGTACTTTTTCTATTTTAAATTTTTCACCTTGTATGTCTCTACCTTTTTTCTTTGATTTTATGTATCTGAGTGTTTTATCTGCATATATGTGCATCTACCAATATGTACCTAGTGCCCACAGAAGCTAAAAGAGGGTGTCAGATCCCTTAGATCTAGAGTTACAATTTTAAAGGACCTTGTGGGTACTTGGAATTGAATCCAGGTTCTCTAGAAGAGCAACTAGTCTGTCCCTACATCTATAACTTTTATAAGAATTTAATCAATTAGTTGGGCATGGTGGTACACACCTCTAATCCAGCACACAGGAGGAAAAAGTAGGCAGATTGCTGAGCTGAGTTCAAGGCCAGCTTAGTTTGCAAACTGAATTCCAGGACTTCCAGGACTACACAGAATAATAATAATAATAATAATAATAATAATAATAATAATAATAATAATAATATTTTAATTATAGTTAATGATATTAGTGATTCTGGGACAATAATCAATGGGGAACTATAATTGAATTAAAAGAAGATTTAAGTGGCTTATCACTACACAGGATGAACCAGAAGTAAAGAGGCAAGCCAGTATGGCGTTACAAAGTTCTTGGGTTAGCAAGGGATACTGAGAGCGCTGGAGGATACATCGATGAGAGAAGTATTTGCAGGGAAACACAGCAGAGTAATTGCATTCAACAATGAACTCTGCGCTGCGTCCTAGTCATGGGCAGGGTGAAGATTAGGGTTAGGGTATGTGGGAGGAAGGAGGGAGGGGGAGAAAAAGGGGGAAGGGGGAGAGGGAGGGAGAGGGGGACGGAGGAGAGAGGGAGAGAGGGAGGGAGAGGGAAAGGGAGGGAGAGGAAGGAAGGAAGGAAGCTATCATAAAACATGCTATGTGATGGCTGAGGAGATGGTTCAGTGGCTAACTCGTGGTAAGTGTGAGGATATGAGTTCAGATCCCCTAACCCACAGAAAGCCAGATTCAGTAAAATGTAGGTGATCTCCATGCTCCTACATTGAGATGAGAGCTGGAAACAGGAGAATCCATCCCCAGAAGCTTACAGGCCAGGTACCCTGGTGAGCACATCAGCAAACAAGGAGAGACCCGATCTCTAGCAAGATGGAAATGTAGGCATAAATTTTTTGCAACCTACTTTTAATAAGGGTTCAGCCTCTCCTCTAGCCCACCACCCAGCAGAGGTATTGAAAGAGAAAAGTTATTAAGATAGTGGGAAAATGGACCTGTTCAGCAATAGTTTTTTGGGGGTGAGCTACATCTTCTTAGGCAGCAGTTCAGTCCCGTAGCAAACACCAAATATGATTGAGCAGCTGCAGACCAGTGCTCTAGGCAGGCAAACACCAGGCACGAACCAGCAGCTACAGTCACGTCCTTTCAGCAAACAGACACCAGGCAGCTGTAGTTCAATCCTGAAGAAACTGCCAGGCTCGCCAAGCGACCTGCGTTGAGGCCACTGAAGCAGCAAGGTGCCGCTGGAACCTCACGAGCAGTTCTTGGTTGAGTTTCTCTCAGTGTCGGAGTTATCATGGATTGAGCTCAACAATGCTATCTAAGGTGAACCAACGAATGTGTGTCTTTAGCTCCTCGATAGGCACTGTCTGTGGGTCATATTTATAATACTTCATTAAGCGTCCTTTCCCACGTCTGCTATATTCAAACATCCTTTCACCCATGTCTGTTTCAGGAAAACAGTCCTTCACATGTTTGCTTTAGTAAAATATCCTTTCACCTGTGTGCCCCAGCAAAACATTGTTTGGCATAACTAATTTTCCAAAGAACTAGAAGTTTCCACTTCACAGAAGGCTAGAATCAACACCGGAGATTGTCCTCTGACCTCTGTATGCATACCATGACATGTATGTGTACATTTCTCACACACGAGTGAGCACACATATCAACAGAAATGTAAAACAACACGTAGTTTGATGCTTAAGATAGAAACATAGAGAGGTCCTGAGCATGGTGACACAAGTCTGCAAGGTAGTAAGTTCAAGAACAACCTAGCTACACTGTGAGTTCAAGGCCAGAATATATGAGATACATATAGGAATTCCATTCTCAGGGCCTGGGGATGCTTACTTATGCTTGCCTAGCACATGTGAAACTCTGGGCTCATCTTTACAATGCCAAACAAGAAAGCAAAGGAAGGATCTTTGCTCTGGCGACAGAGCAGACAGGGACTCCAGGTACACAGAGATATCCCGAGTATAACATCGCTTGGGACACAGCCAGCTAGGGTGCCACCTGTGCCCAAGAGCTGGGCAGCTCTGTGGTCATCTGTGCGCCAGCTCTACTGTGGGACATTTGCTCTGCAGAGTGACCCGTGCCTGGAGGGAGCGCCACAGCCTCTGCCATCTTTGCTCTGGTGATAGACCAGACAGGGACTCCAACGCACCATCTCCAAGCAGCACAGAAAGCCAGCCATCTACCCAGCTGCGTGGAGGAGTCAGCTAGCACAGGAGAGACCTGCACTGCAGAGCAGAGGAGCCGTCCTCTGCCACTGGGTACCATATCCAAGGGACGCATGGAGGTAGCTAACCACTCAGGAATGCAGAGAGGGCCGATGGTACAGTAGGACCACCCCTGCTGCTAAGAGGAAACAGCTTGAAACCCTGAGGACACAAGAGCCTAGGAACAGCCTGGGACAGGAGTCTTCTGATTACCACCTGCACCCAGAGCTGATCTGGGCCACAGAGTTACATACCCAAATACAACTATAAGAGAGTGGGTCTTGCAGAAGTACTTACATATCAGTGTACACAGAGAGAACAGGTCTCCCAGGAGCACAGAGAAACCACAGTCAGAGTTGGCAACACCAGAGATAACCAGATGGCAAAAGGCAAACGCAAGAACACCACCAACAGAAACCAAGGCAACATGGCTCCATTGGAACCAAGTTCTTCTACAACAGCAAGTCCTGGATACCCCAACACACCAGAAAATCAAGAACTGGATTTAAAATCACAGCTCATGATCCTGATGGAGGGCTTCAAGAAGGACATAATAACTCCCTTAAAGAAATACAGGAGACCACAAGTAAACAGGGAGAAGCCCTTGAAGAACTAAGGGAAAACACAACAAAACAGGCAAAGGAATTGAACAAAGCCATCCAAGATCTAAAGATGGAGGTAGAAACAATAAAGAAATCACAAAGGGAAACAACTCGGGATATAGAAAACCTAGGAAAGAAGTCAGGAGTCATGAATCCAAGCAACAACAAAAGAATAGAAGAGATATAAGAGAGAATCTCAGATGCAGAAGATACCATAGAAAGCATTGATAGAACAATCAAAGAAAATGAAAAATGCAAAAAGCTCCTGACCCAAAACATCCAGGAAATCCAGGACAAAATGAGAAGACCAAACCTAAGGATTATAGGTATAGAAGAGAGTGAAGATTTCCAACTTAAAGGGCCAATAAATGTCTTCAACAAAATTATAGAAGAAAACTTCCCTAACCTAAAGAAAGAGATGCCCATGAACATACAGGAAGTCTATAGAACTCCAAATAGATTTGACCAGAAAAGAAATTTCTCCCATCACATAATAATTAAAACACCAAATGTACTAAACAAAGAAAGAATATTAAAAGCAGTAAGGGAAAAAGGTCAAGTAACATATAAAGGTAGACCTATCAGAATTACACCAGACTTCTCACCAGAGACTATGAAAGCCAGAAGAGCCTGGGCAGATGTCATACAGACCCTAAGGGAACACAAATGCCAACCCAGACTGCTATATACAGCAAATTTCTCAATTATCATAGATGGAGAAACCAAGGTATTTCATGACCAAAACAAATTTACACAGTATGTTTCCACAAATCCAGCCCTTCAAAGGATAATGAATAGAAAACACCAACAAAGGGAGAGAAACTATACACTAGAAAAAGGAAGAAATTAATTTTCTTCCAACAAACCCCCCAAAAAAGATAACCACACAAACATATAAATTACATCAAAAATATCAGGAAGCAACAATCACTTTTCCTTAATATCTCTTAACATCAATGGACTCAATTCCCCAATAAAAAGACATAGACTAACGGACTGGATATGTAAACAAGACCCATCATTTTGCTGCATACATGAAATGCATCTCAGTGTCAAAGACAAACACTACCTCAGAGTAAAGGGCTGGAAAACAGTTTTCCAAGCAAATGGTTCCAGGAAACAAGCTGGAGTAGCCATTCTAATAACTGATAAAATAGACTTTCAACCAAAAGTCATCAAAAAAGACATGGAAGGACACTTTATACTCATTAAAGGAAAAATCTACCAAGAAGAACTCTCAATTCTGAACATCTATGCTCCAAATACAAGGGCACCATCATTCATAAAAGAAACCTTACTAAAGTTTAAAGCACACATCGCACCCCACACAATAATTGTGGGTGACTTCAACACCCCACTCTCCTTAATGGACAGATCAGGGAAACACAAACTAAACAGAGACACAGTAAAACTAACAGAAGTTTTGGACCAAATGGATTTAATATATATCTATAGAACATTTCATTCTAATTCTTCTCAGCACCTCATGGTACCTTCTCCAAAAGTGACCATATAATTGGTCACAAAACAGACCTCAACAAATATAAGATCGAACTAATTCCATGTCTCCTATCAGATCACTATGGAGTAAGGGTGGTCTTCAACAGCAACAAAAACAACAGAAAGCCCACATACACATGGAAGCTGAACAATGCTCTACTCAATGATATCTTGGTCAAGGAAGAAATAAGGAAAGAAATCAAAACCTTTTTAGAGTTTAATGAAAATGAAGGCACAACATACCCAAATTTATGGGACACACTGAAAGCAATGCTAAGAGGAAAGCTCATAGCTCTGAGTGCCTCCAAAAGAAGCTGGAGAGAGCATACACTAGCAGCTTAACAGCACACTTACTATTAAACATTAAACATGGACCCATTCACAAAAGATCACACATGATATGCACTCACTGATAAGCGGATATTAGCCCAGATGCTTGGAATACCCAAGAAACAATTCACATATCAAATGATGCCCAAGAAGGAGGAAGGAGAGGCGCCAGGTCCTGGGAGAGCTCATTGTGGCAGTGTAGAGGAATGCCAGGATGGGGAGGCAGGAGTGGGTTGGTTGGGGAGCAGGGGGAGGGAAAAGGGCGTATGGGACTTTTGGGGAGGGGGGGATCCAGTAAAAGGGAAATCATTTGAAATGTAAATAAAGAATATATCTAATAAAAATAAAAGAAAGCAAAGGAAGGAAAAGTAGGGAAGAGGCTTCCAATAAGACAATAGATATCTCCAGAGTCCTTTCTGTAGGCAGGGTCACACCTTGGAGTCTGGAGTAAACCTGTTTGCGGCTTGGCCATGAAGGCCGTAGGAATCTAGTTCAGCTTCTCCAGTTCTACAGATTGGGAAACTAAAAAAAAGTGCCTGGAGGTGCATTGCCCAATACCACTCAACTGGCCGGACTGAACGTGATCTCCGACTCCTGACTACCCTTATTCCCTCAGTCCTTATTCTAGTTTGGTTTCTGTTGGTGTGGTAAAACACTCCTCAAAAACCACTCCAAGAAGAAAGGCTTTATTTGACTTTACTTCCACATCACAGTTCCTGATCTAGAGAAGCCAGGACAGAAGCTTGAGGCAGGAATTGAAACTGAGGCCACGGAGGAACCTCGTGTGCTAGCTTATTTTCCGTGAATTGCTTATCCTGCTTTCATTTTTTTTCTTTTTTCTTTTCCTCTTATTGGATATTTTCTTTATTTACATTTCAAATGTTATCCCCTTTCCACGTCTCCCCTCCGGAAACTCCCTGTCGATCCCCCCTCTCCCTGCCTCTATGAGGGTGCTCCCTCACCTATCCACCCACTCCCACCTTCCTGCACTGGCATTCCCGTGCACTGGGGCATCAAACCCCTAACAGGACCTAGGGCCGCTCCTCCCACTGATGTCCAACAAGGCCATCCTCTGCCACATATGTGGCCAGAGCCATGGGTCCCTCCATGTGTACTCTTTGGTTGGTGGTCTAGTCCCCGGGAGCTCCAGGGTGTCTGACCGGTTGACACCGCAGCTCCCCTCTCCACCCCCACCCCATCCCCAGTCCCTCCAACCCCTACCCTCCCACACTCCCACCCCCGCCAATCTGGGGCTGCAAACTCCCTCAGCTCCTTCAGTCCCTTCTCCAACTCCTTCATTCAGAACCTCACGCTTAGTCCAATGGTTGGCTGTGAGCATCCACCTCTGTATTTGTCAGGCTCTGGCAGAACCTCTCAGGAGACAACCCAGGACCACTTGCCTAGAGGTGGCACCACCCAGGGTTGGCAGAGCCTTTCCATATCAATCATTACTTGAGAAATTGCCCCCACAGACATGCCAATATGCCATCTGATAAGGCAGTTCCTCAACTGAAGGTCCCTCTTCCAGGTGACTCTAGTTTGTGTCTAATTGATGAAAACTAACCAGCGCCATCCTCTTGGGGATGAAAGTCATTGCCTATGCAATTACCTGCCATGCTGGAGTTTTCTGTGTCCTCCCTTCAATTCAGGTCTTCTGTTTTCTGCCCAGTGTGGCATCACTGGAGAGGTTTGACCTTGGTGCTGCCTCAAAGAGCTGATGCTGGCTATAGGCTATGGTTTCAGCTGGTCCAAGAGACCTCAGAAGGTTTGCCTACTTGACTTTCTGTTACTGTATATCTTGGACAAGGCAAGTGCCCAAAGGCAAGACCCAAGAGAAGGCTCTGAATGAGCTAACGCCTACTTCATGTGTTGGCCTTTCTGAACCCAAAAGGCTGGGTTCCTCTAGACCTGAGGTATAGAATATTTCAGCATGGCGAGTCATTTGAGATTTTAAAAGGAAACTTTATACCCTCTCCTCAGAAAAATTTATTTTAACTTCTACGTATTGAGCTATGTATAAAAATTTCAAAGGTATTAAATATTCTCTGAACCCTCAAGGCTAGTCAGATACTGTCATTGACCGCGCTGTATACTAAGGTTCTCAAAAACAAAAAAGGAGGAAAAAAAAGGAGGGAGAAAGGAAGGGAGGGAACGAGGAAGGAAGGAAGAAAGGAAGAAGGATGAAAGAAAGTCAAGAAGGGAAGAAGGGAGGGAGGGAAAGAGGGAGGAAGGAAAACTTGAAAGGCATTCAATTCCATGAGAATATTTCTGAAAACATTATATACAGCAAGTTTTGATTCTTCGGGCCTCTCTGACACTGGATTGTTTTACCGTGGGAACAGTAGCAGTCAGATCACAGCTCAGCCCTCACCTCAGTGAGGTGGAGGTGAGTGCGTCTGGAACTCAAATGTGTTGTGGGTGGACACCACAGGCCCTGACTTCCATACTCAGAACCCTTGCTTGGGCTTCTAGCGCCAAACTCCCAAATGGTTCTCCACCTTGCCTTCCTTAATCACCCCCAACAGCTCAGGCTGGATTATCCATGTGTACTCAAGCTCTCTCCAGTGTCCCTGACATCTGGCTGATGACTCAACACCCTATGTCAACAGCAAGATATGAGTACCCACTCTTTGCTGGAGTACAGACCTCACCAATCATGAGCATTGTGGCTGCCCAGTATGTGGCTCATTTCCCAGTGACCCAGTCATCTCCTGCCTGAATCTGTGGTAAGTGGTAAACAGGTGTTTGGACAACATTTATGTCACCTGGAATGTTACCGTTGACAAGAACTAGCTGATGTTTCGCACACAGGCACCGATCTTTTCTGGTTAAATACTCTATATGCATCTTCATGGTAAAAAGACCAAGAGGCAAGGGCTTCTCTGGCAGCTTTGCTGACTGTTTTATCCGGATTTTCATAAAGCGCCATCTCTATTTTGTTTAAACAGTGATTGCAGAAGGGAGAGAAACCTGAAGCTTTGTATCAAAACCGCACGGCTACACTTTCAGTCATGATTTTCTGTTCTCGTGCTCTATCACATGGGGAATGTGATTGTGTAGATTACCTTGTGTGCTGGCAGGAGACAGGGAGCCAAGAGCAGGAAGAGGAAGAGGGGAGACCAAAAGAAGTGAAGTTCCCACAGTGGAGTGCAGATTCATGGTGCAAAATGTGAGAACCACACAGATTTCAGTTCCCTGGGAATCTTTAGGCTGTAGTGTATTCACTGGCCATTTCAAATTGCCTGTGCCTTTTCCTACATACACAAAAAAATTAGATCCAGACGGCTGAGGTAACAGATACCTTTTTTTCAGGGGAGGCCTTTTTGTGGCTCTGAGGTAGAGTTCGTGAGGCCCCTGGTTCAACCCTGAGCACTTTAAAACCTGCAGGATAGGGAGGTAGGCTCTCACCAAAGGAAGCCAAGCTGTTGTTTGCACCTCCCTACCTACTTCCTTTTGGCTTGAAAAGTAATTTGAATGCAAATGAGAAATATTGGGTTCTTAATAGCTGACTACTTTCTTAGTTATTAACCACGTGAATTAAGTAGGCAAGCATCCACCAGCCATCCTCTGCATAACCCCAGCAAGTTAAGAGAAAAGCCCACGGGGCTTTTTTTAAACATGTGTGAATCATGTGACCTGGTGCGGCTCCTGAGAGCAGTGATGAAAATCTGGCATTGACTTACCAATGCAGCTTTGCAAGTTACAGTTTAATTTTCTTCCCTTTGACTTCCCACTTGGCTCTTCCTCATCAGAAAGAAGTTCAACTCCATAAGCAAGATCAGATAAGCTTGGAAAAATCACACATGCTACAGTTATGTCTGAATTACAGTGCCAGAGTTGTTTTTAAATATAAGTAATCATATATATATATATAATATGTATAAAATCTATATATATATGCATATAGGGTGGTATATGTAAATAAAATATAAAATATTAATAAACTATAAAAATTAAAAAGTAAAATATAATTACATCACTTCTTTCCTTGCCTTTCCTCCCTCCAACCCCTTCCATGCACTACCCTCTCCTCTTTCTCTATCTCTCAAATATATGGCCTTTCTTTAATATATATGTACATGTAAATATTATATATATATGTACACATATACGTGCATAGTATATATTATTATATATTATGTTGTATATTGTTTGCATGTATATATTGTATATACATGTACATATATGTATATATACAGATATATATCTGTATGTATATATGTGTTTATATGTATATATATAAAAAGCCTGCTTAGCCTGTATAGTATTACTCGTATGTATATAATTTCAGGGTTGACCACTTAGTATTGGATAACCAATTGGAGGCCTCTTCCCTGGGGAAAACTATTTCTTCCACTTTTAGTGTCCCTCTGTTGCCTGCAGCTTTTTGTTGAGGGGATTTCCTCCTTCCATGTTAATATATCAATTGGTTTCATCCTTGTTCAGGTCTTCTTTAGGAATCCATATTATTGAAACTTCATAGGTGTAGCTTTCCTGACTTTTCCAGAAGATCTCACAGCAGACTTTCTGGTTCTCTCTGGCTATTACAATCTTTCTGCCCCCTCTTCTGAAATGTTCCTTGAGCCTTAGATAGAGTTGTTTTGTAAATGTATCTGTTGGGGCCAGACAACCATAGTCACTTGCATTTTGATTGGTTGTGGTTTTCTGTAATGGTCTCCCCGTTGCAAAGAGAGATTACTTTGACGAGGGGTGAGAGCTACACTTATATGTATAAGAATAACTATTTGGAATGCAGTTAGGAATTACATTGGTTTAGTAAAGTAGTGGTTGTAAGTTCTCCTCCAAGATCCATGGCCTCACTAACCCTGGCTAGGTTTCCAATAGTAGGCATTATTTATTTCCCTCTAGTTGAGCAGGCCTTATGTTTAAGTAGAGAGCCAATGGTTACTGCCAACATATGTGTGCCACTGTTGCACCATGGGCTTATTGTGCCATGCTGGTGGTTGTTCTGATGAAAGATCTTGAAAAGGCTATGGTCACAGCAATACTACTGTGTATTTTTTTTTTTTTTTTTTTTTTTTTTTTTTTTTTTTTGGTTTTTCGAGACAAGGTTTCTCTGTGTAGCCCTGGCTGTCCTGGAACTCATTTTGTAGACCAGGCTGGCCTTGAACTCAGAAATCCTCCTGCCTCTGCCTCCCAAGTGCTGGGGTTAAAGGCGTGCGCCACCACCGCCCAGCTACTACTGTGTATTGTATCCAGAGAACCAATGTATTATTAGAGAAGCACATCATCTTTATGCCTGTCAGCATGTTGCTGTGGCCATGGCCTTTATTTTCTCTAGAATTCAATTTCCACATGGTTGCATAAAAAGAAAGGAGTGGATAGTTTGTGCCTAAGATATTTTTTACTTCTTTGAACCTCATAACTTTAAAAATCAGTTTGAACAAACAATTGGATTTTCTGCTGTACTTGAAGTATTTTTCCAGTGCTTCCCATCCAGAGAAAGAATCCCTTGCCTCATCAGAGCAAGACAAAAATATAGGTGGGCCAGCACTGGCAGTCAGATAAATGACTCCTCCAAGGCATCCACAAAACACACAATAATCTATGTATCATCTGAGATGTGAGCAACTGCAGGAAAATTCAGCCATAAGAGATTCCCTCTAGCTTGGCTTTTATTGACAACTGGTCCATGAACTAATAGCTTGTTTCCATAGTACCTATGAGCAAAGAATCTCTATTTTGTCCAGAAAGGGACCAGCAGATTCTCAGAAGGTATTGAGAAATGATGCAATGGTCACATTGGAAAAGGAATTGAGAGTCACCAATCAACAATCTCAAACACTACTGTAACCATGGGCAGTGCAGCTAGTCACAGCACAGCCAGAATCCTCATGATGCTTGATAAGCCAGTGTCTCAGATATCTCAGTCATGAAGAAAGAACTGTGATGGTAGAGAATGGCACTGCTTTTGGTGCTCAAAATGCATTCAGCTAGGAGTTAGTTTTGTTTGTTTATTTATTTATATTTATTTTTATTTATTTATTTTATTTGTTTGTTTGTTTGGGTTTTTTTTTTTTGAGATAGGGTTTCTCTATGTAACCCTAGCTGTCCTGGAACTCTCTGTGTAGCCTAGGCTGGCCTCCAATGCAAAGAGATCCTCCTGCCTCTGCCTCCTGAATGCTGGGAGGCATTTGCCACACCATCCGTCCTCAAAAGTCAATTTTGAAAAATAAAAGCATACAAATGTATAAATATAGATATGAATTTATGTCATCAAGGATAAACAGGAGACACTAGGATCTCACACCAGCTCAAGAGGAAAATCATGAATACAGGCAGATAAGAAAAGGTGAACAATAACCAGAGAAAAATCCTTCTGTCCATGGGGCATGATATGGGTCTTCATAGAAGAAAGATTTATAAAGAAGAATCAATCTCATTATCACTTTTCTACCCTTTATGGCGATTGTAATAAAGCTCAGCACAATGACAGTGCAGTAACTCAGAAGTCAGGCCAGAAAGCTTTCCTTCTTTGGATTTCCTTGGTTTTTCTTCTTTCTCTCTCTCTCTCTCTCTCTTTCTTTCTTTCTTTCTTTCTTTCTTTTCTTCTTTCTTTCTTTTTCTCTTCCTTAGAAAACATCTAGCCAGGTTCCCAAGGCTAGCTTTGAACTCATGATCTACTTGTTTGAGTCTCAATTGCCAGGATCACAGGTGTATGCCACCACACCCAGTTCTCTAGGTTTGCATGGTTTGCCCTACGATTCACACTGAGGGACTATAATGTAGAAGAAAACAAGAAACAGAGAATATGCCAAAGGCCTACTCTAGGTTTATTGTCTGGAACAATCCAGATTGTTTGTCTCTTCTGAATCTCACCTTCCTTTTCACTAAAATAATAATGACAAACTTATCTTTTTACAGTGATATAAAAGTTAAGTTGAGTAAAGATAATGGACACAATTCACCAAATAGTAAGTGGTGACCTTTATTTAGTAGTAACAATTACACAGGAATGTAAATAGTATACCCAAGACATAATGTGGATCTACGTATGAAGAATAGCATCTTATAATAATCCAGGTAATATGCTATGAAGATTGTAAAACATTTTTTTTGTTGTTCATGGGGACTATAGAGACTGCTACTCTTGCAAAGGACCTTGGTTTAGTTTCCAGTATCCATATTGCCTGGCAGTCTAGCAATCACATCCTAAGACAACTTAGTACCAGGAGTGGGGTATTGCTATGATAGACCTGGCCATGATGTTTGATGTTGGTGGAAGGACTTTGGAACTTGGGTTAGAAAAGCCACTGAGTGTTGAGAGCTCAGAGGGCTATTCTGTAGGAGCTTGAAAGATAAGAATGTTGAGGGCAAGGCAGATGATGGAGGTTTGGGTTATGAAGTTTCAGAGGGAAGTTTAAAGACTCTATTGGGGCTATTTGTTATTTTGATTAAGATTCTGTGGTTCTGGTCAGCTGAGGTTGAAGAATTGGTAGTGATTAACAAGCTGCCAGAACTACTAAAATAAATAAAATCTTTGCTTTGCTGGGATTCTCCATGTTGGTCAGCTGGACCTGAGAAATTAGTGGTCATTATGAAGAGACTAGTATCCTTAATATGAAGTCTTCTGGACAGTGTTTCCTGAGAATGCACAGAAGCTGTCTTCCAGACACAGCCAAGGTTTCACCTCATGCTGGTGGCTAGACCTGGTAGTGTAAGAGTCATCCAGGTGGTACTGGTTTTGACAGCATAAAGGAGTCATGGAGAACAGCTGAGACTTGGCACTAAGATAGGCCATTGGTGAATGTGTAGTATTGATGGCAGTTGAAGACCCAGAATTGAAGGGTTCATGCAAGGAAGTTGAGACTTGGCACCATGAATAGAGCCCATTTGAAGTCACTAGTGGAAGTGTAGCCCAGTTGCAGTAGAAGACCCCAGCATTTTGGAGGTGCCAATATCTTGTTATAACCAACAAGAGCAGCATGAGTGGAGCCAACTGGAGCCCAAAAGACAAGCTGTGTGTGCTGCAGAGGGCAGAGCTGGAGGAGTGACTAAGCTCCTTGGAGAGCCCAGAAGATCATGAGTGAATCCCAGACAGTGGATGTTGAGTTATTTATACTGTTGGAGTTTGGCTTTGTTTTGTTCAGATTATGAATGTATTCTGGATCTTCCCTCTTGAGCTGAGAAGATATTTAATTTAATTTTAAGTTTTACAGGACTCCACAGCTGAAATGCTTTTAACTTTTAAAAGAGATTTTGGCTTTTTTTTTTAAAGAGATTGAATATTTTAAAGATACATGTGATTTTCCTGTGTTTGATTTTGCAAGGACTATGGAATTTTTTTAAGTTACTTATGTTTTAATGTTGTGATATTAATTATAAAGTTCTGTCTTGGGTATAAATGAAAAAGGAAAGGTTCTAATTGAAGAATGATGTTTCTGTGTTGTCAAGTTGATAAGAGGTCAGTTGTACGTGCTAGTTTTATGACAACTTGATATAATCCAGAGTCATTAGAGAGGAGAAAGCCTCAACTGAGAATATGCCTCCGTAAGATCCAGTTGTAGACAAGCCTATATAGGGCATTTTCTTAATTAGTGATTGATGGGAGAGGGCCCAGCCCATTGTGGGTGGTGCCATTCCTGGGCTGGTGGTTCTGAGTTCATTTAGAAAGCAGGCCGAGCCTGTCACTGGTGACACATGCCTTTAATCTCAGCAGGTAGGAGGTAGAAATAGGTGGACCTTTGAGTTTAAGGCCAGCATGGTCTACAGAGGAACAGGCAGTGCTATACAGGGAAACCTTGTCTAGAAAAAAAACAAAAACAAAACCCCAAAAGCAAGCAAGCAAACAATAAAACAAAACACACACACACACACACACACACACACACACACACACACACACAAAGCTGTCTGAACAAGCCATGGGAGCAAGCCAGAAAGCAACATCTCTTTATGACCCTGCATCAGCTCCTGGCTACAAGTTCCTATTCTGCTTGAGTGTCTGCCCTGACTTCTTTTGGCAATGACTTCAAAGCAAAAGTATAAGCTAAATAATCCCCTTCCTCCCCAACATACTTTCTGGTCATGGTGTTTTATCACAGCACTAGTAACCTAAGACATTCCCCAAGCCCATTTCCTCCAAAACCAAAAACAAATGGGTCTTCATTGAAATTCCTTTCTAGTTATTTTTCATATGCACACTAATTTTAAGGACATTATAATCAAACATGCAAATAATTATTAGTCTTTAATATCTTTTGTTTATTCTGTGTGTAAACACAGCTCTCTCCATGGGGTCACTGAAGCGATCTGGAGAAATGTGTTCTCCAACTCTCTCACCCATCATGATCGATAATTGCTCTGCTGAAAGGCATTCCTCTCTGGGTGGTACCTTTCGGTGTTTAAAGGATCCTTGGTACAAAACCCCAAACCACTGAGAAGGACAACTGTATGAGCAAGGTCTTGCTAGCACCTGTGATAAAGGCTGAGCCTCAGCCCTTGGTGGTTGTGCAGCACAGCAGACATCTGCGGTTTGTTTGCTGAGCATCCATCCTGGACTCTCACTCAGTGGAATTGGATCCCAATTGCTGGGTTACCATAAGGCAGCTGTATTTATATTGTAGCCACTCTTGGTGATCTCTCTAGTGTCAGGCCTGAGTCAATGGAATCCTCTGGGACTGAGACTCAGAGGGGGAGCACACACACTCTCTTTCTCCTCAAAGGTCAGTTTGTCAGGTCTAATAGATGGCAGAAACTTTGCTCCTAGATGGTTGTTCTGACTTGGAGATGAAACATACTATCAAAAGGCCATGTACTAGGGATGTGGCCTGTAACTTGTGGTTTTATGTTGGAAGGTTCTGGGGGCTTTAAGAGGCAGGGCCTACCTGGAAGTAGTGGACCCTTGGGATGTCCGATCTCTGGCCCCTTCTTATTGTTCTCTCTGCTTCTTCTCCATGATGAACAGTTTCTTTCATCATATATGCTTGTCACCACGATGCTCTGCCCCAGCACATGGACCCAAACAAACATGGACCAAACCCTGCAAAACCATGAGCCCAAATAAATGTGACCTTTCAAACTCTCCACAACACGCATCTGCTATAGCAACTAGAAAATGAATATGATATGATATATGATATGTGATATGTGATATGTGATATGTGATGTGATATGTGATATATGATATATGATATATGATATATATGATATATGATATGATGCATACATGCTTAGTTCATCATTCATCTAATAAACAGATGGACACCTCACACACTGTGGGTTAATGATGAATCTTCTTCCTGCAGAAGCTCTCAGAGTGTCAAGAGCACCAGAGAAACAGACAGACACAGAGCCTGACAAGGACTGACAGCTACAAACAGAATAAACACAACTATTGGTAATCTGAGTGTCAAGGTTGTCTTAGGAACTGAAGGAAGTATATAGGTTTAAGTCTGTCCAGTATCTTCTGAAGGGGAAAGTGTTACTTCTCTTTGTTCTCTTGAGAGCTCTTCAAAACTCACTAAGTGGAAAACTTACTTTCTTTGGGGTAGCTGGGTATGGGACCAACAAAGAGAATAAACTTTGGTGAAATACTTTTAATTGAACATTCTATGTAAAGTTCCAAGTCTCAAAACCAGATGAGTGAAAGGATGTTTTCCTCTCATTTCCTATGCCAGGCTCCGAGATGTAAGAGGAAAGACAGAGACTATTTTCTCCTTTTCCCATGTCCCAACAGAACGCCATGTTGACCTTTGATGCAGACGCATTTAGCTGATTAAAGAGGTTATAAAATATTTGTTTTTCTTTGTCTTTCTGTCTTTGTCAAACTGGCCAACAACAAGGAAAGATCTGTGCACTGGAATGCAGCATGGGGGCTGTTGTTCTAGGATGTCTTCTTGAAGCTGAAATGCTAAAATCTACATACTTAGAAGTGAACAGTGCCTACAGGATGCCAAAAAACATCCCAGAGGGTGCAGACTGACTACAAGACAAAGACATATTTAGCCAACAAATCAAACGTTTATTCTACATGGATGCCAAACATCTGGATGTTTGTAGGCAGCTGTCTGGCATCCTGTGGTCCACAGAGAAGCACTTTATACCACTATAGCCAGAGATCGCCTGTGTCTGATCTCACCACTTCAAAGATCCAGTCCCCAGAACATCATTGATCAAGTGTGGCTGGTGCTGGCTTGCTGGAGGTAATGTTGATGGGAAGTGAATTGCTCCTTGGGATTCAAGCCTAAAGAGTAGGTGTGGGACAGATTTATGAGGGAGAGAGAATATCTTCAATGGTGTACTGGAAAAAGACAAGAAGTAGCATGGAAATCAGGGTCAGAGTGATGCCTCTTCATGGCTCACACAAGCTACTTTGGGAAGAGCTAAGCATTGACTGTGGTTTTCTTTATTCACTGAGCCCATAGCACAGAGCATAGAAGTAGCAGTCAAAGGACCAGTTTAGGGATGGAGATGTACCCCAGTAGGTCAGGTGCTCATCAAGTATTCACCAAACCACAAGTTCAATGGATACCATTTTAAAAATGGGTGTGCTACCACAGGCCTACAATTCTAGCACTCAGAAGGTGGACAGAGAGAGGAGGATTTGAAATTCAAGGTACACAGTAAGTTCGGAGCCAGTCTACGATACATGATAATAATTGCATTATCAAATAATAACACTAATAATAATAGATTACTGTTATTAAAGCAGTACTATATTATAGCTATAAAATATGTTGTTATACACAACATCAAAATAGTAGTAGTAATATTAATGATGACCTGGGCTCTGCTCCTAGCTGTACCACCAGGTAACTTCAGTGACTGCTCAGACTTTCTGAAACTCAGCTTTGTAACAGGCACAGTGGAGCTCGACCTAAGGCTCCCATAGGACTGTGGGGGAGCTCAAATATGATTGCTGAAACTCCTTTTAAATGTGAATGTGATGTCCAGTTTGCAGTGCCATTGACAGCACTTTATTTCCAGTGTTGCTATCAGGTTAAAGTGTAAAGTGACTTAAGTTGTTGAGGTCACACTGTTTTAGAGAGTCCTTAGGAGAACTAGTGTTGTCCTAAGAGACCCTGGGGAGCTGGACACTTACTGGAGAAAAGTCGGAGATTTGAGGAAAAACAGATATAGCTTGGAGTCTGAAATGAATATGATACTCAGGAAAGTAATTTCTTTATTTGCAGGGTAAAGAGCTATATATGAAAAGGTAACATTAAAGTCTAGACTCCCCGGCTTTGTGTTGGCACAGAATCCAGCCCATTGTTTAACAAAACCCAACACAAATAACTAGCAACTTGTTTGGGATGCCCTGGGCTTTGAAGTGTTAGGGTTTCAACTTCTGCTCTTAGTGTGTTGGGCCCAGTACCAGAGAAAAGACCACAGGATCGTATTAATGAAAACAGTAACAACATTTATCAGCAGCTGTGCCATTATCCCTAACTTGGGTTGTAATTGCTGGCAGAGGAGATAAAGTCAACCTTGGGGTGGATTATCAGGGTTTCTCACTTTGCAAACAAAACAGTATTCTTTCTGGTAAACTCATCCTTTGGGATCTCAGCTTTACACACACAGAGTCAGGAAATGGGGAAGCTCAGTTGTGGAAACTGAACCTGTAATGTAGAATAACACATTTTCCTTTTTTTTTTTTTTTTTTTTTTTTTTTTTTGGTTTTTCGAGACAGGGTTTCTCTGTGTAGCCCTGTAGACCAGGCTGGCCTCGAACTCAGAAATCCTCCTGCCTCTGCCTCCCAAGTGCTGGGATTAAAGGCGTGCGCCACCACCTCCCGCACATTTTCCTTAGTGAATGGAAATCTCTCTTTTTCAGAAGTTACAAAAAGTCTACAAACACTAGAAATTAGCTCTCTCTCCCTCTCCCTCTGTTGTTTGAAAAAAATTTCTTGGGGAGACATTAACACACACACACACACACACGCACACGCACACGCACACGCACACGCACAGGCATACAAATACACATGTCTACTCTCCCCAGATAGGGAGCCTATAATAGATCAAAGTACAAATACTACCAGTAAGTTTTATTGGGGTTACTTACAGGAATATACTTCCATATAGTGAAAAGCTACAGTGTCCTCTTAAGAGGCCAGAGTTGATATTTGGAAGCGGCTCAGATCATTGGTTGCTCTTAGAGGAAAGCCGCCATCCTGTCCTTGTGATGTAAGCAAGGGGTGCTGTTCTGCCAGGTGAAGCTGCTGAGGTCCAGGAGTTTGTTTGTTAATGTCTCATGGCTGGTGTTACCCCAACTAATCCTCTCGCCTCGTCTAAATCATGTAACTGCACTCTGAAGTAGATCGTTTTATTTTTATTTTATTCTTTGAGCCATGGCTGTCCTGCAACTCACTCTGTGGACTAGATTGGCCTGGAACTCAGAAATCTGCCTGCCTCTGCCTCCTGTGTGCTGTGATGAAAGGTGTTGTGCTACCACTGTTGGCTAGTAGATCATTTTATTAATCCCCATTTTATAGATGAGAAAATGGAGGTGAAGAGGTTATAAGAGGCTTGCAATGAGCTCTAGAGAACCAGAGCTGGATTTTGAACTCTCACATGATCAATACACTTTTCCCCTAACCAGTCCAGCTTATGGGAGTGGAACAATATCTCTTCTTCCAGCTTAGAGAAGCCACTTGCTGCCACTGAGTCTTTCAGATGGAGACATCTGCTTGACAAGCAGAAGGGTCAGCACTGCACATAACAGAACTTTCCTACAGACTAGGAACTCAAGGCAGCCCCTTAATCTCCTTGTCGAAGTCCACACCTACCCAGAGGGGCACAGTCTTTAATTTCTTCCCCAATACTGGGAGTGATATTTTGTAGGAGCAATATACTTTTCCTTTAAGGAAAAAAATCTGTAATAAAATGATATTAATAGCCTTCTCTTTGTTGCTTCTGTTAGAGACATTCAGTGAGACCATAGGGTCACTAATAGCTATTTATTTTAATACACGACTCAGTACCTTTAATGCCACCAAATTACACTCTTAAATGATCAAAAGTTTTTTTTTAAATCCAGTATACTTACCATAATAGAAAAAATTTAAAAACAAAACCAAAAACCATTATTCTTGGACCAGCTGGATAACACCCACTGAGACTGACCATCAGATTTTGATCCCTAGACTCCACATGGTAGAAGGAGAAAATAGACTTTCACAAGTTGCCTTTGGAATGCTTCCCACATGCCCTGGTGTGTGTGTGTGTGTGTGTGTGTGTGTGTGTGTGTGTGTGTGTCTACTAAATAAATAAATGTCAATTTTTTAAATTAAAATAGAAAGCATGATTCTCCCCTTCGGATGGGTGAAGGTGAGGGCTTGCAGGTTGGTTTGTGCAGTACTTGTTTCTGAAAACACACATCAGTGTGCTTCCAGGGTTCGTTATCAGTTGGAGGAAACAGGCGTTGACATTTGCAGGAAGAAATCATTGACTGGAGGTCAGACCAGCTCCTTGCATTCAACAGGAATGACTTTTTTCAGTTACCAGAGGAAATTCAGCAACTTGGTGACTTCTGAAATGTTGTACATAGGAAGGAAAAGCCAAAGAGGCTTTGTTGGCCGGAAACAGGACCTATTGAGTTTCCCCGAGAACAATGAGGTAAGCGAAGTCCTTTCCCTCCTAGTCTGGAGAAGCCCTAGCTCAGCAGTTTGGAGTCCCAACGCTGCTTCAGATGAACACAAAGGCTTCCATGCTGATGCAAACACCCTGTGTTTTCCTAAGCTCAGTGGCCTCTAGGTTCCTTCACTGTGCTTTCAATGGCTCTGGGGTGGGGCCATAGGGATGGGAACAATCTCACGTCCACTTTGGCACGTCAGTGAACACTGACGGGGCTCAGAAAAGGTTATAGGAACTGACTTAGAGAAGCTGACAGTCTCTCAGAGGAGCTTCGAAGTCCAATGCACACATCTTCAGTCTTTGATTTGTTGGGTGAAGGAGGAGTTGGGGATCAGCTGCGCTGTGTGATGTTCAGAGATAAAACAGGCGGGGAAGGGGCCAGGGGAAGGGGATTTTCGTAATTACTGTTTGTTGTTGGCTGAGCCGGTCTTGACTTGGTGATCAAAGTGTCCAAGAAGAGAAGGCCAGCACTTGCCTTTTCCCAGTTTCTCCCTGGGGAGAACACCCATTTACATGAAGAGGGTGAGAGCACTCCTGCCAGTAGGAGATATCTTACTTTAAGGACTTGGGAGTTGTTACTCCTTCACTAACCAAGCCAGATCCATTTCCCATCCTCTTCTACCTGCTGTACCCTGAATCCTTGTCCCACAGACTTCAAGGGCCATGGTACCGAGTATTGGGCATAGGCCTGAGGGATTAACAGAAAACACAGACTCGGGTCTTTCTGGTGAGGAGAATGCCAAAGCTTTACTGAGGAACCAGCAATATATACTAGAGGCCGGGTGAAAAACAACAGGGAAAAACAATCATAGCCATAGGTCAGGCACCTGGGAGGTCCCTCCCACACCGGGCGGGAAGACAGAAATCAAGCTAAGCCGCAGGATGCTCTGCTCTCAGGAAACCTGTGCGAACAGCTCAGCTGGGGGCGTTGAGCTAAGCTCACCGATGCCCAACAAAGGTAGGGTGTCCTTACCTTCTCTCTTAGACCAACTTTCTTCATGGGAGAAGTGGGGTGTTCTCACTGGGCTGTTCCCCCCGCCCCCCATCTCCTTCCTTCCTGCTTCATCAGTGTGGTTCTGGAAATGACTGAGAATTTCCTTTAACATGATCTCTTGATGCCCACAAGTTTTATCTGATTCCTCCCTCCTCCCAGGAACAAGGATGGGAATGGGTTTCTGCTGCCTTCCAGCATCTGCTCTATTTACTTCCTAGAGCTCTCAACCCTGTTCCCACAGTCCTGTCCTGAAGCTCTCTTGTTCTTCCCATGAATGGCCTCCAGCAGCCTTCTGAGGCTTGATTTCACAGCATATTTCCCACTTCCAAGGATCTCTGGCCTGTATGGGCCAAAGTTTGTGACACCATGAATCTGAAACTGAAAAATGGGTTTCGCTATCAAAACAATGCTCCTTTGGAGCTGGAGGGGGAGACTCAGTTGTTAAGAGTGCTTCCTGCTCTCGAAAAGGACTGGAGTTTGGTTCCCAGTACCCCCACAGGAGGCAGCTCACACCTTCTGTGACTCCAGCTCTGGGAGAGTCCAATGCTATCTTCTGAGCTTCACAGTCCAACCCCACCCCAGACCTCGCAGCCACCACCACCAACCTTCACCGCTACACACAAATAAAAAAAATAGATATTTTAAAAGCACTGCTATACTCTGTAGCAGTGAAATTTTACTCTGAAGGAGTCATTCAAGCCCTCACTACCCACAGTGAGACCCAAAGACCAGAAACATCTGCACCCTTGGAGCTTCTTAGAAATACGGCAGCCAAGGGTCCGCCTCCATCCTTCTGAATCAGTATCTATGCTTAAATAAGGGTCACTCAAGACACACAGGTGCTTCACTGACCTCTCAGGCAGCTCTTAGGTCACTGAGATCACTGGACAGAGCCTGGCTTTGAAAATGCTAAGGCAGGAGAGTGGGTGAACTTTGGGAAGCCTTGAGGCGTTTGCTTCCTGAACTCTAAGGTCATAAGAGCAGGGGACTTGACTCTGCTCTCATCACCCGTCTTCTCAATCCTGCCTGGTTTTCTTTATCCACCCCAACTCTAAAGAATCTGCAAAAGTCACTCGCCCCATAGTCTATGTCAGTATACAGGACCAAACAATGATTTAAGTGTCTATTAAACACCAAGCAGTGTTACATAGCAGGAAATGAGATAAGTTGGCCGTCGAGGAAAAGAAAAGAGTGGTGGAGGGATTAAATACCTAAGAGATCAAATTGTCCGGGAGTGAGGAGGTGATGTGTGGTAGAGGATGAGGGTAGAGGATGAGGGTAGAGGAGATTGTAACCCGTGTGATTGGCACTGTAAATGAGGCTGACACACGCATGAGGCAAAGAAGGCCAAAGGAGGAGGAAACTTGGAGAGCGGAAGGAACCCATGCTGAGTTGAAAATGCATCTGTGCTACATACACCAGCCTGGAGTTCAGGAGAAAGATTAAAAGGAGTTAACTTTCCAGTGCTGGGGAGACAGAGCCAGGCAGGTCTCTGGGACTTGTCGGCCAGCCCATCTAACCAATCAGAGAGCTCCGGTTTCACTGAGAAGGAGAAGGGTGGCCAGGGATCATCAGAAGTTGCCATTTGTGAGCATAAACCTGTAAACACATGAACACGCACACATGTGAAAGCTTACACACATACACACCACACACTACACACACACACACACACACACACACACACACATACACACACTCACCACACCATACACACACTCACCACACCGTACACACACACCATCCCTGCTCTAGTAGAGTCTGGCTGTCCTCGGTCCCTGCTCTTGCTGGTGCTGGATGGCACACGTGGTCTGTGGAGGAAACATGAGGAGGAGATGATGGACTAACTCGATCTCTAAGGCAGGCGCTCCACAACCATCATCAGACCTGCACAATGACTCCAGTTTCCCTGCATCCCCAAAGTACCACTTGGGGGATTAAATAGAAAGGAGCCTCTGTTGGTTTATGCTGTTGTGATAAACACAAAGGGAATTCCAATCACGAAAGCCAAGCTGTGTGTGCTCTTCCAGGAAGAGAGATTTCTCTCTGCTTTTATCTTTGCTTCCTGTTTCTGCTTGGTTGGTTGTTCTCTTCATTCTTACTGGTTATAGTCTCTTGGGACCCAATCTGGTTCTTGTGTAGAAAATCCAGACTGCAGCCTGTGAGGTCTCCTTGTTAATTTGGAGGAAGAAATCAGAGACCTCCGTCCTTAGGTCATCTAGACACAGACTGGAAGCTCCCGATAAACAAATTCCAAATGCTGTGCAGTGAACAAAACAGTTCCTTGTGACAAGCTGAAGAAAGGCTTATGTGACACACATGCTGGTGAATGAAACACACCAGAGGCAATGGCTTTGAGCCTCTCTGCTTGTGTGTGCATTGCATGTGCATCACATGCATTGTATGTGTTGCATGTGTATGTGCACATGCACATTGTCATGTGTGTTCACAGATGCACTCTTGCTACAGTACTGGTGTTCAGGTCAAAAGACAACCAAGGCCTCACCTCTGACCTTGTTTGAGATAGAATCTCTTTGTGGTTTGCTTGTAACAGGCTATCTGGTCCCAAGCTTCCAGAGATTCTCCTGTCTCTGGCTCCCATCTTGCCTTAGGAACACTGGGATTAGAGAAGTGTACTACTGTGCCCACATTTTATGTGGGTACCTGGGGCTTGAACCCAGGTCCTCACACTGTTATGACAAGTGCTTTCTTTGCACAGTAAACCTTCTTCCCAGCTTGCTCTATTATTTTTTAAATCAAAAGATAAAATACACATTTTGCTGTTCTTTTTTTTAAGATTTATTTTTTATTGCATGTAAGTACACTGTAGCTTCACTGTGTAGTTCAGACACACCAGAAGAGGGCATAAGATCTCATTGCGGATGGTTGTGAGCCACCATGTGGTTGCTGGGATTTGAACTCAGGATCTTTGGAAGAGCAGCCAGTGCTCTTATTCATTGAGCCATCTCTCCAGCCCCTGCTCTTTTTCATACAGAGAAAAAAGCATTAATTATTATTATCTGTCTGTTTTGTTCTTTAGTCTTTCTTTCAGGCTGTGTGCAGCACAAGGCAAAATTGGCACTTTCCCTTTGCCCACATTCACACAATAATCTTCTCCAACACCTATGAAGACACATCACACCTCTGGGAGGAGACTGGCAAAGATAAGGAACCAGGTGAGAGAGAAGAAAGTGGCCCTGGGGCACGAGGTTGAGTAATTCTAATTGTGTGGGGGTTTGTTGTTAGTGGCGGGTTTTTTGTTTTTTGAATCATGGTTTCTCTGTGTAGCCCTGGCTGTCCTGGAACTCACTTTTTAGACCAGTCTGGCCTCGAACTTATGGAAATCTCCCTGCCTCTGCCTCCTGAGTGCTAGGATTAAAGGTGTGAGCTACTGCCACCTGGCTGAGTAGTCCTGATTTGGTGGGCAGGATGGAAGACTAGGAAAGCTTCAGGTGGAGGTGACAGAGAGGTTGGGCCTTCCAGGCTGAGTAGAAGTCTGATAGGTGGTGCAAGGCGGGACTCGCACATTTCTGGTAAACAACAAAAAGAAGTGATGTAGCATAGCAACAGTTCTCAGCCTCTGGGTAGTGGCTCCTTTGGGGGGTCACATATCAGATATCCTGCATATCAGCTACTTACATTACAATTCATAACAGTAGCAAAATGACAGTTATGGAGTATCAACTAAATAATGTCATGGGTAGGAGTCCCCACAACATGAGGAACTGTATTAAAGGGTCACAGCATTAGGAAGGTTGAGAACCCCTGGTGTTGAATGCAGGGGTGTAGCTAGGAGGAAGGTCGGGGAGAGAGGGAAAAGGAGAGTTAGGACCAGATGCTGATTGTCTTATGGCCAAACCAAGAGTTCAGATGTTATCTTAGAGGCAGCGATAGCTGCGGAGAGGGTTTCATCAATCATTGTCAAGAACACGTTTGAAATTGGGCCACTGAGATGGTTCAGCAGGTAAGGGAGCTTGCTGCAAAGCCTGAGGGACCTGAATTCAATCCTCAGGAATCACATGGTAGGAGAAAAAAGTAGACTCCCTCAAGCTGTCCTCTGCTTGCCACAAATGTACAGTGGCATATTCACGGGCACACATGCGTGTACAGAGTAAACAAATAAATGTGAGCCATCTAAAAGTAGTTGAAAAGAAAATACCCAGAACCTCTGTCACTGAGAGAAGAAAATCCCCACCTAGTCTTATCCCCTGAGGCCCTTCCCTTCTGAGTAAGCGGCTTGTGCTCAGTATATTGGTTTAGTCATGTCCCCACAAGCTTTTTGGACCAAGTGGGACATTGTAGCATGGAATTTGAGCTACACCGCTTTGGCTCCCAGTGGGTTGCACGCTTCTAGCCACCCACCCAGGAGCTATCTGGATTCTGGAATGGAAGACATGTGCACACACACACACACACACACACACACACACCCCAGTTAATTTTGAAATGCCTTGGCTACCTCAAAGACTGAGCACTCCTAAACCTTTCCTTGCAATCCAGGCCCAATCAGGGAAGTAGCCAGTGGCCACTCACCTGAATTCTCACATGACTGGTTGGCGTTCTCTCCTGAAGCTCCTGCATTCCATCCTTCTCCTTAGTCATGGTCCTTTTTTCTCCTCCTCCCTCACAACTCTAAGGGTTCTGCCCCAACTCCCTTTACCCAGCCATTGGCCACTGGCATCTTTACTAATTGATCAAAAACCAATTGGGTATAAGGACCTTTAGCATTGGGACACACAGATTTCCAATTGAATCAAAGCATTACAACGAATCTCCAACAGGACAGGTGCATCTTCCAACTATTTAGTGATTCCCCAGGATCCAATAAAGACATTAAATGCAATTTTCAGGCCATGGTTAATTAAACAAATAGGGCATTCAACCAGACTTTGCTAAGTTTTAATTCAACAAAAATAAGCAGAGATAGATAACAACACAGTACCTGAGATGCATCTTGCTCTCAGCATGTAAAGATCTGGTCCTGCCCAGCTCTGAGTCTGTGAAGCTCACTATGAGCTTTATATAGCAGCACTGTTGCCTGGAGATGGGGCAGGAGAGACTGGACACAGGAGAAATGTTTAAAGTGTACTGCAGTGGCCCAGAGGTTGGATATGTTGTCTTTGTATGACCCCCAGCAAGGGGAAGCTCTCAGTCACAATGTGTGCCCAGTATAGCCATGTTCCCAAGCACAACATTTCACAAGTAAGCCAAGGAGCTTTTCTTACATGAAGACCCTGAAACTTGGAAAAGAGACTTAAAAACTGATTCCCTAATGGCAGAGCTTTGAAGAGGTCATGTTGCCTTCCTGGTTTCAGTTAGAAGCATTTGTGTTCTTTCTAAACATTTAAGTAAATAGTTAACTTTTAGTGAACAAGTAGAAGACTCTGTGTGGTTGCATAGACAAGAGAGACAGATACGCAGATCAATGAGGGATGAGAACAGAACAGATAAAGTAGGTGATTTTTCAATAAAGACACTATGGTAGTTATTTCTGATTGTCAGATAAAATTACCTGAAGAGGGCTGGAGAGATGGCTCAGTGGTTAAATGCACTGACTGCTCTGCCAGAGGACCTGAGTTCAATTCCCAGCAACCACCTGGTGGCTCACAACCATCTGTAATGGAATTTGATGCCCTCTTCTGGTGTGTCTGAAGACAGCAACAGTGTACTCACATATATGAAATAAATAAATAAATAAATAAGTCTTAAAAAAAATTCCTGAAGATAACTACCTCTGGGCATGTCTGCAAGAGATAATTTAGATTGGATTTGCCGAGACCTGAATATGCATGAATTGATGTGAACCATGCATGAATAAAGCTGTGAAGTTTTAATTTATAAAGAATTAGGTATCAAAATGTCTTCCTTAAGTTCCCAGAAAGTTTGAAGATTCAGAAAGGATTCTGTGGGGTGTAAGACTCAGACTCATATCAGGGACCCTGGCTACGGTACCTGTATGACCTAGTTTGGTAAGATACCTTCAGGGCTGAGGCTGCAGGATTTTGTTATCCAGCTGTGCCTATTCTCTGAGCCCCAGGCCTGGTCTCCAAGGAATGGCTAAACCCTGGCTCTAAACCTGAGACCCAGGTGCTAGGAAAATTCCTGGATTCAGCCTCTGGTGAAGTTTCATTTGGTCTTTGACCTCAGCAGCTGGAACCTACTTCTTTAGGCAGAAGATAAATCAGCGTTCGGGGAGGGAGAGGGGGTTGCTGAGATGGGCAGGGTGGAAGGCTGGTTGCTCTGCCATTCTTCAGCATAATCAGCACACCCGAGATAGACTTCTGTAGGACCATGCTGTCAGGTTAATGAATTAAGATAAACAAACATTACCTTTCCAGCCTGGTGTAAGTTGCTTGAAACCCAGCCATGCTATTTAAACCACGTAATTTACCATTACTATTGGAAAGCAAGGTTCTCAGAATGGGGTATGTTTACCCTAGAGGGGCCACAGACAATTGATGGGGGTTTGAGAGCACCAGGGTAGACTTTCTGCATAGTCTTTGTTTCCTCTATCTAAGTTTCTAGTTTTATTTCCACTTTTCAATATGTGGTTACATAATATTTTAGGAAAATTACGTTTGTTCACTGCCTGTGGATAGATTAATAAAAGGTTCTTAGGGAATTTTCATCGATAGTTGTATGCATTTTTAGAAATTCAGAGACTGGTGGATATTTGGGTTACTGAGTGATAATTAATTTAATTGGACCTTATTATATTCTGAGAACCGGTCTGAAACAAACAAAGAAAAAAATCAGGCAATGACTATTACTATTATTTATTATATTATTACTATTATAATTACATTTATTTATTTATTTATTTGGCAATACTGTAGTCCAGGCTGGTCTGAAACTTACTTTGCATCCCAGGGTGGCTTTAAACATGCAGCAATTCTCCTTCCTCAGCTCCTGAATTCTTAGACCACATTCATGAGCACCAAGACTTATTTTTTTAAAAAATGAATTCACCTTACCAATTAATCACTAGAGTTTAATTTCCATTTTATCATAGATGGGCAAACCTCTGCAGTCACTCTGGCCTACACTCCTGGGCTCCTAATCCTTACATCCCAGTAACTGGATGAGGACACCTCCAGCCATAGATTCAGCCCTGCCCTAGCCTGGAGCATCAACACTGGCTTTATACTACTGGAATTAATGTGTCCTACACCTACATTCTTGGCTAAAGTAGGAAGTCAGCTTTATTTCTAGCCCAGCTGCAGGCTGCCTCCTTAATCATGAGAACTGGTTTTGTGTATTGACCCAGAGATGTGTCCTCACACAACACCCTGGTTCTAGTGATTGAGTCCTATTTCATTTTCTGTTTGCAGAGAGGGATGGAAAGAGGGAAAGAGGGAGAGATGGGTAGAACAAGAGGGGATGATAGGACAGGAGAGAACAGAAGAGGGGAGAGGATGAGACGGCAGGAAGAGAAGAGACGGGCCCACTAATCTTCATCAGCGTGTTTGCATATGGTTTGCACCTGCCTGCTGTAAGCTCGTGTGCTGGAACCCTGGTCCCCAGCGTGGCAGTATTTAACTGGGGAACTGTGAAGAGGTGGGCTGAGTGGTTCCATCATCAGGTACACATACATGCACGGACGCAGAGCACCCACACAGATAAAATAAAATCAAGTTTGCTTCCTGTAGAATCCACTCATTGTTTGATATATGTATTTTTAAAAAGAACATAAATGTTGCATAGGCTAGTTCCCTGGAAATGTGAAGTGAAATATACATGCTTGCATCCCATGTCCAAACTGGAGTCAATACCCGGCTCCAGGTTCCAAGGTCACCTGGGAGAGCTGGATGCTGGAAAGGATGGCGAGGTATTTATTTGTGGTCAGTCGG
Organism: Tokudaia tokunoshimensis; assembly: GCA_036184795.1. Taxonomy (NCBI): domain Eukaryota; kingdom Metazoa; phylum Chordata; class Mammalia; order Rodentia; family Muridae; genus Tokudaia; species Tokudaia tokunoshimensis. Next base: position 50,907,889 of record BTHU01000011.1, on the reverse strand, counting down.
ACTCCAGAACCTTGGACATTTGAAGACTGAAGGCCTCCCTCCACATCAGCAAGCCTCAGATGGAGGCTCAAAATTTGCCTCAATGAATTACTTAGCTCTCCATTTGCTTAATGAAGCTTTTCTCATCTTAACTATTTTTTTTCTTACATTTTCTAGATTAAAAGCAAATTATCTGTAAGAAATACCTGTAAGAATTAACAGGAAACACCCTGAGGATTTACATTTGCTATCCTTAGATGCCCTGGCTGCTTTAAAACTCCTTTGTAACACTGAGCACATACTCTCTATCAGAGCACACCGTTGACTCAGAGAATCAGATTCCAGTGCAGCTCAGGAGGACTGTGGCTCAGGGAGAGGCACTCCGCCCCACCTAAGCAGGTCTATCATCCATTACACAACAACCAAGGTACTCCTGGAGGTGTGTCAAGGAGTTTCACCATCCCACAGAGCTACTTCATCCACAGACTTCCTCATATCTTAAATCATTACCATTATCCACCTCGTGAGATAGTTGTTGAAATAGAGTATCATCATGACTGTAAAATAATCTTAATTCCCAACTGCCCGATCAGCTCAAAAAATATTTCATGGAACAGTTTCTTAGTTCTTTTCATCTGTGTGTAGATGTCTGGAAGTTCTTCATGGCATCCAGCTTGAGTTGTCCTTCTGTAGCCCCTGACCTCTCTGGAAGCGCTCGCCGTTAGAATCCAAATGTTGGGGGAACAGGGAGTAATTATGGTTTTCCCTCAATTTTGCCCTCTAGTAAAATTCAGGTCAGAGAGAGATCATTAGAAAAGAATAATGTTTTCTATTTTATTATTGGCAACCTCATATTTCCCTTTCTTTCTCTCTTTCTTTCTCCACCAGGGTGCCTTAGTTTTTTGGTCTATTGATGTGATAAAGAAATCTTGACAAAAGAAACTTGAGAGAGGAAGGGGTCTTACCGTATAGTCCGAGGTACAGCCGTGTGATAGAGGGGTGGAGCAGCAGGAGCTGGACACAGCTGGCCGTGTCACACCCACGGTCGGGAACCACAGAGACTAGTGTACCGTGTGGCTTCGCTCACTGTATACAGTCCAAGATGCTCTGCCCAGGAAATGCTCCCACCTGTAATTAAAATGGATTTTACCAAAAAGGGTTTTTGGTTGGGGTGGGGGGAAAAGAGGGGGGAAGAGATGGTGAGGTGGAGGGTGAGAAGAACAAAAATGAATTTTATACATGGATGAAACTGTCAGCAAACAAAAGAAAATAAATTTAACAAGATTTCTCTAGCCGAGAGAGTCAGTTACAAGCCTTGCTATAGCCTTCAAAGGCTTTGTGTAAATTGTTCTGTTCATTAAAAAAAATATAAAAATATAGGATTCCACATCAGTAGACAGTTCTAAAGAACTCCCCTTGCCCCAGGCATGCCTAGGGCCCCAGATCCCAGGCCATGTTAGAAGATAAGCAGAGGGCCTTATCACATGAGATTTGGACTCAGGGCTTTATATATGCTGAGCAAATGACCTATATCCCCAGGTCCATGAGTTAAAAACCTTTGTGATAGTATCAGGTATCCTTGACTCAGGAAAGACATTTGAACATAGACCATGACATCTATTCATGATGAGTGTTATATATTTTTTTTTAAATCCTTTTCTCAGGTCAGAGGATTTTGTGTGTTTTCCATTTTGGAGCAATTACAAATAAAGTCACTAAAAATATTCACATGTAGTTTTTTATGTGAATACACATTTGCTCTTCACAGCCAATGCGCAAAAGTGAGATTTTTAGCTTATATGGTCTCGGTCTCTCTCTCTCTCTCTCTCTCTCTCTCTCTCTCTCTCTCTCTCTCTCTCTCTCTCTCTCTCTCTCTCGTATTCTGGTTATAGTTTTTCCTCCCCAGCACCTTCCAGTTCCTCCCCAGCTCCTCCCAGCTCCTCCCCACCCGCCCACCCACTCAGATCCACACCCGTTCTTGCTGTCTCTCATAAAACAGACATCTAAAAAAAGAAAAAGAAAAAGAAAAACATTATAAAATAAAATAAAAATAAAAACAAACTGGAATAGGACAAAACAAAAAAATGAGAAAGATCCAAAGAAAAAGCACAAGGAACACAGAGAGACCTGGAGACGCAAACATTCACACACTGAGAAATCTCATGAAGACACATTGCATGAGAAGCACAGCTACTCTCCCCCCCACACACACACACTATGAACATATCATCGGTTTTGTTTCCGAACTCAAGTTCTGTGTGTCTATGCACCATGCACATGCCTTGTGCCTGAGGAGGCCAGAAGAGGGTGTTGGAACCCTGGACCCTCTGGGAAAGGAACCAGGGCTCCTAACTGCTGAAATGTCTCACCCTGTGTATTTTCCTCATAATTCACGTTCAGTGTTAGCACTTCCTCCAGGCCCCGCCCAACAGTTACCTAGCAACAGCCAGGTGTGAGCCTGCCTCCTATATATGAAGAATATCTCTCTCTCTCTCTCTCTCTCTCTCTCTCTCTCTCTCTCTCTCTCTCTCTCTCTCTCCTCTCTCTCTCTCCCTCTCCTTCCCTTTCTTCCCCACGTGTCCCCAGCCTGCCTCTGCCTCTTTCCCTTCCTCTCTCTGTCTTCTCTCTCTTCTCTGCCTCTACCCCCTCCTGCAGATCCGGAAATAAACTCTCTTTTATACTAAGCCTGTCCTATGGCTGATTTCTCAGAGGGATCACCTCGGCATGAGCCCGCCCAGTTGGTAATCTCCTCCTTCTCACCTACTTACTAACCATTGTCCATATACTTTATTTCATTAAATTTGTCTTTCCACTACTGAGTTTTAGATTTTTATTTTATTTATTAGGTTTGGTTTTATTTTTACTTTTAATTAACACACAAGGTGTCAGGTTTCCAGTTTTGGCTCGTTTCCCCTCCCTTCTCCACCCCCCCACCCCCACCCCAGCTATATCTTTCTTTCTTCTGATTTTGACTTTTACCTGTGTGCCAGGGAGACCTTTCTCTAAGGAGAGCCCCAGAAAACACATTTTCCCTCCATTGCTCCAGAAGAGAAGAAGGGGAAGGAGCTGGAAGGGGCCGGGAAGGCCTGTGTGTTGAAGGGCAGAGGGGTCCACCATAGGTAAAACTGGTAAATGTTTATATAGCTAAAATCAGAGGGGAAAACAAGCGATTGGCCTTCTTGCCTGGTGACCTCACTGAGGAAACTAAAGAGAGTGCGCCAACTGCTTTCAATATTTTGTAAAGATTAAAAAGAAAATCTTACTGTTTGCTAACATATATCATCTCTTCTAATCTTCCCGGGATAATATCCCTCCCTGTTAATTTTTCTTCAGAACGGGGGACTACAGTTTGAAATTGAACTAACTTGCTCCACAACACACATTTCTTAAAAAGGTGATGCTTGAGACCATATTCCTCTTAAAATACCACAGTTCAGGGGTTTTTTCACCTGCCCGCTGCCTTCGGTGGATGAAGAGGGCCCTGGAGATCCAACCCCGCAGTTACAGAAAGTGGCCAAGTGGCAGAGGATTCTCGACGCTTGTTATATACCAAAAGGAGAAGTGTGGAAACAGCACTGCTGGCCTCCATTTCTACTCTTGCCTTGGTAGACATCCCGTCCCACAGCCTGGATGACGCTCGCTCGAGGCAGTGTGTCCAGATGAGAGCCACTCGTAGGGAAAAGGTCGAGTCTTCTAGGATAAACATCCCTCCTTCAGCCCCAGGCTCTTCTTCTATGTAATTGGTCAGAACCGAGTCACGCGGTTGTCTCTAACATTTGAACTAGGCTTACCTTTAGCTGGCCTAATATAGTCATTAGGGTCTCTCTCTCTCTCTCTCTCTCTCTCTCTCTCTCTCTCTCTCTGTGTGTGTGTGTGTGTGTGTGAGAGAGAGAGAGAGAGTTTATTAATTCCCTCACTAATAATTGTGTTAAATAAAGCCTTTGACAAGTTGAGTTTGTAACTTTTAGTCTTTAATGAGATTTACCTTTTCCTCAAAATTGGAGACCCTATAAACAAACAAACCAACCAAAGAAACGAAAGGTAGCTATCAAAAGTATGTACTGTACTGACATCCTAAGGAATTTCAGGAAAGAGATTTAGTAAGGCAGGTAAAGAAAGGTAGTTCCCTGGCTACCCTGGAACTCACTCTGTAAACGAGGCTAGCCTTTGGACTTAAAGATCTGCCTGCCTCTGCCTCCCCACCCAGCTAGTGATGAGTTCCTACATTGAGAACCTGGGAGAGGAACTTTATCCCCGTTTCTATCAACATGTGGACTTCACTGAATAGAGCAACGGAGCTCAATACGTTCACCTGTTACCCGTCTGCTCTCCGTTTACACAGACATGGAGAACATTTTAGAACTGTGTTACACTTTGATCATCATGTGAAAACCACGACTATCTTTGGCAGATTTATTGGTCTGGCAGCTAGACCAGTTGTTAGCTGCTAGACTCAAGCTGAACAAGGCATGGGTCAGTTTGGACACTGTTCAGGTCAAAAGCAGGACGAGTAGAACGCTGGTCCCAGGTGCCTGTTGACCCTCACACCCAAAATAAGTCACATTACATTTACAGGGTTTATTTGTTGGAATTTGATACTGGTGACCTTTTGAAAATATTGCACAAATCAATATTCTTACCAAAAAAAAAGGTCTTTGTCATCTCATTTTCTATCCCATTTCAAGAGATCTCTTTGAGACTAGTTTGGTTTTTTTTTCCCTACCATTTGTGCTATTCAAACAGGACATGAATAGTTTAGATATATATTGTCCCAGGAGAATAGTGTCACTACCAACGTAACCTGGTTAGTAAAACTGGATTGCTCAGCCTGCTTTCTTATAGAACCTGGAACTACCAGCCTAGGCCTGGGCCTTCCTCCATCAATCACTAACTAAGAAAACGTTCTACAGTCTGGCCTATAACCGAGATCTTAGGGAGGCGTTTTCACAATTGAGGTTCCCTCCTCTCGGAGAGCAATAGTTTGTGTAAAGTTGACATAACACTTCCCAGCACATGACTCTAACAGTGAAAGTGGCTCCAATTTGCTTTATGCATTTTAAAAAAGATCTGTGATGTGTGCATGTGTGTGTCTGTGTGCATGTGTGTGTGTGTGCATGTGTGTGTGTGTATGCCCTGTGTATGTAGGTGCTTAAGGAGAAAGAATATCTCCTTCCCTGGAGCTGGAGTTACGAGCAGCTGCTGCTAGAAGGGAACTGAGCTCAGGTCCTCCAGGCAAACAGGGAGCCCTCTTAACCATTGAGCTGTCTCTCCAGCCCCGCTCTACATATTTTTTTTTTCAGTTAATGTTTCTTGTGATTCACACTTATCTATTTTATAAACCTGCTGATCTCATATGGACGGAGGATTTAGAAACCAGTTTTTCATTACAGATAGTTCGTGAAGCACTTCTTGCAGGCCACATCTCTTAAACTGTAGGGCTCATCGAGACTGAAACTGTTAAGACTTGCTGAGGCTCTGACCGAGTAGGTCTGTGGGAGAGACTCGACCTCCTGCTTTCCAACCAAACAACTGGGGCAGGGCAGGCTCCGAACAGGGTGTCTAGAAAATGGAGACAGATAATTCTGGAGAAGTTCAAATCATCTCGGGGCAGGCTAGAGGCACAGAGTCAGCCACAGCCAGAGAGAAGCCCTGGGAAAAGCAGGTGTGTACTGGGTTTTTTAGAGTTCTTAAGGTTTTTTTTTTTGTTTTCACTTTGAAAAATTGTAGATCTTGTCGTTGTTTGAGGGATTGTCTCTGTGTCTTGCAGCTTTAGAGTAGTCAACCTTCTTAATGCAGCGACCTTTTAATACAGCTTCTCATGTTATGGTGACCCCCAATCATACAAGTATTTTGTTGTTACCTTGTAACTGCAATTTCGCTACTGTTATGAATCATAAAGTCAATATACATGATGCAGGATGCCTGATATGCGACCCTTGAGAAAGGGTCATTCAACCCTCCTTCCCAAAGGGGTCATAGCTTACTGGTTGAGAGCTGCTACCTTGGGCTGATCTCAGACTTGCGATGTAGCCAAATCTCAGGTTCGTGCCACCATGCCCAGCTTATTTGGATGTTATTCTTTCAGCAGGAATCTGTGAAAGTGGGAGGTGACTTTCATTGCTGTTGAGAAGCTCTTGTTGCAGAAATAGCTACTACATTTTGAAAAGATTAGCTGGATATCTAGAACTCAAGGGACCCATTTCCCCAAGGAAAGGCTCACTCAAACTCAGCTTCAAGAAACCCTATCCCACTCAACACATCTCAGTTTTCTGCTGAATGGACAGTGTCCTTCATAGGCACAGTGTGTGTGTGTGTGTGTGTGTGTGTGTGTGTGTGTGTGTGTGTCTGTGTTTCTAATACTTAATGGATCTTCAGGACCTACAACTTCTCTAAGTTCCTCCATGGCAAAGGCTCTTCTTGTGTTTGGAGACATGTGGGCAACCAGTTGGTTATGCATTTCAATGTTTCTAGTCAGGTCACGCCCTCACATTTATCCCATACAAGAAGACACAGGGAGACAGTCCTCCTTATGAAATGGAACTGCAACCCTGAACAGATAACCCAGTGTGGTCTTTCAAGGTGGAGAGTCCAGGGATTGGGGTCCACCCTGCTTCACTGCTCCATAGAAAAAGCAATTCTAGAGCCCTCGGCCTAAGGCACTGCAGGCTTTGTCTGGACTCTCCTTGTATTAGTTGAGGGTGATCATTTTTGGTATTTGCTTTAAAAAGCCTTCTGAGGATTTAGCCCTCATCTTAGAAAGGGAGGATGATATTTTCTAGTTCCATCCATTTGCCTGAAAAACTCAGGATGTCCCCATTCTTAATAGCTGAGTATCATTCCATTGTGTAAATGACCCACATTTTCTGTATCCATTCTTCCATCGTGGGACATCTAGGTTGTTTCCAGCTTCTGGCTATCACAACTAAGGCTGCTATGAACATATCATCCTGAGGGAGGTAACTCAGACCCAAAAGGACAGGCATGGTATGTACTCATTAATTAGTGGATATTAGCCAAAAAAAAAAAAAGGACAGAATGCCCAAGATACAGTCCACAGAACTCAAAAAGGTCAACAAGCCGAAGGGCCCAAGTGAGGATGCCTCAGTCCCACTTGGGAGGGAGAAGAAAGCAATCACAAGTGGGGTGGGAGGGAGGGACCTGGGAGGGAAAGTGGATGGGGTAGGGAGTCAAGGAGCGGGGAGGGGGAACCTGCTCTGGTATTGGGTGAGGGAAAGGGGCTGAAGCCCTGAGGGCCAGAAGAAAGAATGGAAACAGGCAATCTCGGGAGATAGGATGTTGGGGGACCCTCCAGAATGCACCAGAGACCTGGGAGGTGAGAGACTCTCAGGACTCAAAGGGCCCTAGATGAAATGCCTGACAGTAGGGAGAGGGAACTTATAGAGCTCACCTCTAGCAGGAAGGGGATCAATGAGGGAGGGGGGGCATCCCACAGCCACAACTCTGACCCATAAGTGTGTTCCTGTCTGAAAGAATTACAGGAATGGAAATGGAGAAGAGCCTGAGGAAAAGAAGGTCCAGCAACAGGCCCAAATTGGGATCCAGCTCAAGGGGAGGTACCAAGTCCTGACACTATTACTGAGGCTATGGAGAACTCACAAAAAGGGACCTAGCATGACCGCACTCAGGAAGACCCAACAAGCAGATAAAAGAGTCAGATGCAGATATTTGCACCCAACCAATGGACAGAAGCGGCTGATCCCTGTTGTTAAATTAGGGAAGGCTGGAAGAAGCTGAGGAGAAGGGTGACCCTGTAGGAGGGCCAACAGTCTCAATCTGGACACCCCCCACTGGACCACCAAACAGGCAGCATACACCAGCCGGGTCTGTGTTCAGAGATGATACACTTAACCTTCAAGAGACTGGAGGTCCCAGGGAGTTTAGAGGTCAGGTGAGGTGGGGGACAGGGACATCCTCGTGGAGACAGGGGCGTGGAGAGGAGGTATGGGATGTGGAACAGTCGGAGAGTGGACAGGAGGGGGGAAGTAAAATATGGAGTGTAAAAATAAATATAAATTTTTTAAAAATTAAAAAAAAAAAAGAAAGAAAGGGAGGAGAGGAGTAACTCCTGAAGATAGAAAGCTGAGATGTTGTGGGGGAGGGGCGTGGGCAGTGGAGGTCTTGGTGGTCTTTGCTGCACTTTAAAGGATGAGGAAGCTTAGCAGGAAGGAAGCCTTAGCAGGAATCCCAAGGGTGGGCAAATGTCGGAGCTCAGCTAGGTAAAGAGCAACGGGGCTCTTCACAGCCCCTGACAAAGTCTCTGAGTCAATGGGAAAATTCCAGAAATGGTGGCGGTTGCACAAAAATGTGAATGCATTCAATGTCACAGAATTTCACACTTTAAATAGGTTAAGATTGGTGTTATGACAATCCACGCACGCGCGCTCATGCGCGCACACACAAACACACACACACACTTGAATGGTTATAAATAAAAGAAAGCTTTGAAATGTGATGTTTGATATTGAGGATAGAGTCTCACAGATTGTTGAAAGCAACAGTTTCAGTTCTATACGGGTAAACTGAGGTATATGAGGTCGGAGAGCTCACAAGTAGAGACCCAGGCAGGACTAACATTGAAGTCTAGCTCACCATTTCCCAGGCCCCTTATCCCTACGCTGTCAACAACTGGGGATTCGGGGACACACCACACCCGCAGAGCACTGCCCACTCCTTGTTAGTCTTTTTACATGTCTGGTTCATCTCAGATGATAAACTCTTCAAGGGCAGGGCCCATGGGTTTGTACAGATGTGTCAACACCCAGCAGCTTGCCTACACACAGTCAAACCGGAAGGAAGATTTGCTAAGTGGATGAATAAATAAACAAAGGAGCCAACATCCCACAGACCAGCAGAGGCCACTCAGAGGCCACACAGAGGCTGGGGGATGAACATCAGGAAGCAATCAGATGTTCCTTTGCCTTGTTCATCAGCTTTAGAATATTAGACCTGAATTCAAATGCAAGAAATGATAATTTAGGTTTTATTTTTATCCCAGATATTGAGTTTAGAAAACAAATATCAATATTTACATTCATGAAAAATAATATGAAGATATATGTTTACAATTTTATTAGAGAGCAGAGGTATACATTAAAGGGTAAGCCCCCCTCAAAGCACCCCTGAACTATGCGACCTGTTTCAAACTGGTAGCTGTTTTTAAGAAAGGTGAAGTCTGGTGCCCTCTTGTGGTTTTCTATTTAAAAGACCACTGTAAAGAAGTTCTGTGATGCTGGGACATTTGTATCCAATACATGCCTTGAGGGAACTGCTGTCTTGGGACCCATTGCTGCAATCTCTGGCATGTCTCTTAGCAAATTCATATCAAAATATTCCACAGGCTAGAGGCATAGTTATGTGGTTTTCATCTCTTTGTGTGAGCATAGGAAGTTGTTCTAGTAAATGCGTAATGAGACCAGAGATGAAAAATCTTTTTATAATTTCAGTCTCAGAAGGTCGAGGCCAGAAGAATTCATGACCTAGTACATGTCTCTTTTTCCTGGTAGCTTCTCTATCATTGTCTCCCTTCACCCCCAGACAACTAGCTGCTCATCTTTCAAGGTGTTCTAGTTTGCTTTCAATTGCTGTATGAAAACACCACAACCAAAAGAAACTTGGGGAAGGAGGGGTTTGCTTGGTTTACTTGTCACATCACAGTTCATAGTGAAGAGAAGTCAGGGGGAATTGTGCTGACTGGCTTCTTGTCCATGACTGGCTCAGCCTGCATTTTTATAGCACCCGGCACCATGTCACCACCGCTACTGATGTCGGTCCTCTTACATCAATCATTAATAAAGAAAATTCCCCCATCAACTTGCCTACAGGCCAATCTGTTGGAGGCATTTTCTCAACTGAGGCTTCCTCTCTCCAGATGACCCTGGCTGGTGTCAAAAACAACAAAAAGTCTAGTCAGCACACAAGGGTACTTAAGCATCAGTCCCTTGATAATAGGTTATCCAATTTTAGTGATCAGCCACGATCATATAAATACTAGCAGCACTGGCAGACTCAGGAGGATCTGTGTGTGTGCATGTGTGTGTGTGTGTGTGTGTGTGTGTGTGTATGTATGTATGTGTGTGTTAATAATAAAGAAGTAGAAGTCTTCTTTATCATTTGAGGAGGAGTGGAAGGATATGGGAGGAGTTGGAGAGGGATGAAGGAAGGGTGGAAATGATGTAAATACAGTATTCGTGTATGTTTTCAAAAAAAAACTTACTTAGAATTTGAGTTAAAATGACTGTTTTTCCCAGTGTCTAAGGGCTGGTAACTTGTCTTGTGTTCGTCTGACTGTCATTAACAGATGTGTCCTGTGAGTGCAATTTCTATCTTGAGGCCCAATAAGTGCTCACTCCTATTCACCGGAGCGAGGCTCAGCGCTCTGAACGATAAATACCCGACAGGTGTGTCAGTTAAATAGCAAGGCACAAACTTGTGTTAGATGCAAAGCACGGGCAAAAAGTCTAAGTAGATCCTCTGTCTGTAAGTTTGTGCACACAGATCCAGTCAACCCTGGCTCAAAGGCATTGTTTAAATTACTATGTAACTGAACCTGCACTGCATTTCTTGTTCGCCTTGCCTGAACAATGCAGAATAACAAAACACTTACGTAGACCTCATGTTTTACTGGGTGTTCTAAGTGATCGAGGGATGATTTCAGTATATGGGAATGTGGTGGGGTACTCACCAGAGAAGACTGTTTGGATAGGTAGGCATCTATGCACAAAACATTTTGGTAGATTTTAAAATCTTATTTAGATGTTATAAGTAACCATCACTACCCAGCAGCCTTAATTATCATACTAAACATGGAGTTTCAGGAATGGTGTGCAAAATTCTCAAATATTGAGATCTATGCTCTGCTATTCACAAGTAGTACAGCTTCTGTAACTGGTCTCTCTGCCTTCACATCCTCTCCTATAACTGAGACTAAACTTTGAGTGTTTTGGTAGTTACACTTTTAAGTTTAATGCACACAGGACCAGCAGTTAGTACATTAAGTTAAGCTGTTATTGGTGCTTAAAGTGCAGCTTCGGTCAGGTCAGCCTACATCAGGGAACTTCACTGTGTAATATTTTGCTTTTCTTTGTTCTAGCTTCAGACTGTGATGGGTGATTTCTTTCATAAAGTTTACCACATCTACTGTGTTATCTTTGCCTTTAAGATCACCTCAAATTCTCTCTCTCTCCTCATTTGCATCCCCTCATGTATGTCTTGTCTACTCCTGGACATGTCCTATTTCTGAGGACCTGTGGCAACTCCTTATGGAACTGGTTGACATTCTTTTTATGATTTTTTTATTGGATATTTTATTTATTTACATTTCAAATGTTATACCCGTATTCCCTGTTTTCCCTCCACAACCCCCCTATCCCATCCCCCTCTCCCTACTTCTATGAGAGTGCTCCCCCACCCACCCACCCACTCCTGCCTCACCGCCCTAGCATTCCCAGACACTGGGTCATCGAGCCTTCACAAGACCAAAGGCCTTACCTCCCATTGATGCTAGACAAGGCCATCCTCTGCTACATTACATATGCAGCTGGCCTCTCCTCTCATTGATGTCTGAAATGGTCATCTTCTGCTACATATGTAGCTGGAGCCACGGGTCCCTCTATGTGTACTCTTTGGTTGATGGTTTGATCCCTGGGAGCTCTGGGATACTGGTTGATACATATTATTATTCCTCCTGCAGGGCTGTAAACCTCTTCGGCTCCTTGGGTCCTTTCTCTAGGTGCTCCATTGGGGACCCTATGCTCAGTCTATTGTTTGGCTGTCAGCCATGGGTATTTTGATCCACCTTCCAAGAAGGATCAAAATATCCATGCTTTGGTCTTCCTTCTTCAGCTTCATGTGTTCTGTGAGTTGTATCTTGGATATTCTGAGTTTTTGGGCTAATATCCACTTATCAACTAGTGCATACCATGTGTGTTCTTTTGTGATTGGGTTACCTCACTGAGGATGATATTTTCTAGGTCCATCCATTTGCCTAAGAATTTCATGAATCCATTGTTTTTAAGAGCTGAGTAGTACTCCATTGTGTAAATGTACCACAAAAAACCCCAAGATAGCAAAAACCTATTCTCAAAAATAAAAGAACTTCTGGCAGGATCACCATCCCTGACCTCAAGCTCTACTACAGAGCAATAGTGATAAAAACGTTATGGTATTGGTACAGTGACAGGCAGGTAGATCAATGGAGTAGAATTGAACACCCTCACACTTATAGTCACTTGATCTTTGACAAAGGAGCTAAAACCATCCAGTGGAAAGAAGATAGTATTTTCAACAAATGGTGCTTGGTCAACTGGCAGTCAACATGTAGAAGGATGCAAATTGATCCGTTCTTATCTCCCTGTACAAAGCTCAAGTCCAAGTGGGTCAAGAACCTCCATATAAAACAAGATACACTGAATCTAATAGAAGAGAAAGTGGGGAAGAACCTGGAGCACATGGACACAGGGGAAAATTTCCTGAACAGAACACCCATAGCTTATGCTCAAAGACCAAGAATCGGCAAATGGAACTTCATAAAATTGCAAGGCTTCTGTAAGCCAAAAGGACACTGTCAATAGGACAAAACAGCAACAACAAATTGGGAAAAGATCTTTACCTATCCTACATCCAATAGAGGGCTAATATCCAATATATACAAAAAACTCAAGAAGTTAGACTCCAGAGAGTCAAATAACCCTATTAAAAATGGGATACAGAGCTAAACAGGGAATTCCCAACTGAGGAAACTCGAATGGCTGAGAAGCACCTAAAGAAATGTTCAGCATCCTTAATCATCAGGGAAATGCAAATCAAAACATCCCTGAGATTCCACCTGATACCAGTCAGAATGGCCAAGATCAAAAACTTAGGGGACAGCAAATGCTGGAGAGGATGTGGAGAAAGGGGAACACTCCTCCATTGCTGGTGGGATTGCAAGCTGGTAAAATCACTCTGGAAATCAGTTTGGCGGTTCCTCAGAAAATAGGACATAACACTACCTGAGAACCCAGCTATACCACTCCTGGGCATATACTCAGAAGATGCTCCAACATGTAATAAGGACACATGTTCCACTATGTTCATGGCAACCTTATTTATAATAGCCAGAAGCTGGAAAGAACCCAGATGTTCCTCAATAGAGGAATGGATACAGAAAATGTGGTTAATGAATATTTTTGTAGTGAGATCTTTGAACCTAAAGGTCTTAATAGTGTCAGCCTTTTGATGTACTTAGACTGAAAAGCTCAGCTTAAAGCTTCTTGATAAATGACTAATAAACACATAACAACAAAACACAAGTAATGTTTGGGTGAGAACCGCTCAGGAAGCTGAGACAGGAGGATACCCAATTCAAAATCCACCTGGAAGCACAGAATTTAAACACACACACACACACACACACACACACACACACACACACACACACACAAGTTTGGTATTAACTATACTTTTGTTTGTGAGAGGGCCTCATGTAGCCTAGGTTGGCCTGGAACTCACTATATAACAGAGGCTAGCCTTGAACTCCTAATCTCCTGCCTCTGTTGCTCAATTTCATGATGTGAACCATCATGTTCAGTTCATAGTGACTAATTTAATGGTTACCGATTGTGGGTCTGCATTCTCCATAAGGGCAGATGACAAGGAAGGGCACTAGGCTACATTTTATGTCCCCCGCCATTGGGGTGTGGGAGTGGCATGATGATGGAACCCCAGCCCAGGTGAGAAACAGAGCAGGCTGAGGCGGAGGAGGCAGGGGTTCCAGGCATCCTGTCACTACTGGGAACCTTGTGGAATTGGGAATGAGGAGGCCATGTGACAAGCCAGGGCTGGGGGAGGGGGAACACTCACTTAGCTTAGGGGGTGAGGACAGAGGGACCTTCTGCCAGCAAGGTTCTGTATGATGAAGGCTCCCCCTTGAGGCAGTTCTTGATGAGACAGTCTTTGTCTAACTGTTTATTCATTGTTCACCGTGGAAAATGTGTATTGACGACTTATTCAGTGTGGACCAGAGATTAAATACCTTTTGCAGGAAATGTCTGGGAAGGGAAGCTTATTGGCTAAACCCTCAAGCTGGCCTATCTAGATACCTCGTTAGCACAGAGAACTGGGCTCTATGCTACAGGATGACCAGTGGTCACGGTCCTCATGTGGGGCGTCGTGGTCATGTCTTCCAGGACAGGAACTCAGTTAGAGTAGATGAAATTCTCAGATACAAGAAGTACTGGGGTTTCTGAATCCACTCAACCTTCCCAGTTTATGTCTAGTGACACAGTTCCACTTGCTCCACAACTGATGACAACCCCTAAGTTAGTAAATGAGTGGAACTTAAGATAGACACATGCTAGCGCCTAACCCTGTTGTCTCCCACAAGGAGCAGGAGATGTATTTAAACATCAGCTTGGGATGGTAGGTCTTCATTATTATACTTCAGAGCCTTACTCCACAGCCACATTCTGGGGGACTTTGTCTTTTGAAGAAACTCAAAGCGCATGTGGTGACTGATTAAATAAGTATGTGCCATAAAAATATTTGAGGAACTATCAGGCAAACTAAAGTTAAGCTGGCCACAAATCTCATAAAAGCTACCCTGTGGCTGCATGGAAAGGCCGAGATAATCTGAAGGAGATTTAGCCTGTGTTTCCTTTGGTGCTGGGTATGTGGGCACAGGACTGGAGGGTAGAAAGTTGCTCTTCTTTCATGAGCAGAATAAAGATGGGGCCCTGGGGTCAAACCAGAGATGCTTCTTATCCAAGGCGCCCAACCCCCAGCCTTCTCCCATCCTTTGCATCGGTTAGAATCCATTCCTTATCATGGTGGCTTTCAGGGGCACACCCAAATGGAGTAGGTTTTTTCTGCAGCTGGTTCTTAGTATCTTCTGTGTTTTCTTCTTATTCTTTATCCTTGAGGGTAATCGCCAAGGACAGTAACCTACCCCCACTTTTCTGGCATCACAAGTCACACAGATTCCTAGAGACATTTGCATTTGTGGGTTGATTAGAAAATGTATCTACTTTTCTCCCAGCACTTTGGCTGCTTCAGATGAAGATGTAAAAATAGCTCCATCTGAGATAGCTCTAGAATCCCATATGGAACACCAATATAGACCCTCACCCGATCATAGAACCCCCTTACCGCGTGGGTGGTGTAGCAGGAAGAGACTCTGAGAAGTGAAGCTCAAAAGCCAAGACAGGGGTATTCCAGGATGTCACTGGCTTTCCCAGAACACTGGAGAAAATCAAGGGATGTGGGTCTTATTCATGTGTACGGAATTTAAAGCAACTTTACTGCAGTATAATTTGCATATAAAAGATATTGAAATAGACTCGAGTTTATTTTTATTTTTAATTTAAGACAAGCTTGTGTGCATGCATGTTGTCATGTGTGTGTATGTAGAGGCTAGAGGTTGACATTGGGTGTCTTCCTCAATCTCTCTCTACATAGTGTATTGAGGCAGGGTGTCTCACTGGAACCCAGAGATCACTGATTCAGCAGTCTAGCTAGCTAGCTTGCCTCGGGGGCCTCTTGTCTCTACCTGCCTACTGCTAGGATTGCGCGGTGGGACACTGGGGATTCAAATTCTGGTCATCAGACTTCTTGGGTATGGGCTTTACCCACAGATCCAACTCCCTGGCCACTGAAACACACACATTAAGTGTATTTTTAAATACACTTGGGTGTTTCTGTATACTCCCAAACTGTCTCCACAGCCAAGATAATGAATACTCCTGCCATCTCCTACTCTGTTGTCGTCTGTCTTTCCCAATCTTTCCCTAGCCTTTCTTCCCAGGTGGTAACTGACTTGCTTTCAGTCATCATGATACAGTGTTTTGCATTTTCAGAATTTGGTAAAATGGAAACCACACAGGGTGTATTTGGCATTTTTTCCACATTCTGGATTCTTTAACAATGCTCACTCAGCCTAACTATTTTGAGGCTGAGACCACTCTTCTTAAAGTGTGTATCAATGGCCCAATAGCTCTTTCACTGTGTGGGTAGAACTGTTTTTCCATTCAAGTTGCTCCCAGATGTGACCATTACAAGTAAATTTGCCAGGTCTTTGTCTAAGTGTTAATGCAATGGGCTGAATGGTTGTGTTCCTCCCTCCAGTCACACGTTAGAATCTCTAAACCCAGGATGATGGTTTACTGTTATCTGTCAGAATGTCAGATTCAAGTGTTTCGGGGTTCTTAGTCTCTTAACCAAAGAAGTGGAAATCAGAGTTTACCTAGATTTACAAAAATAGTGAGATAACTTTACTCTGAGTGAAATGATTGTACAGATTACAGTGGAGCAACAGTCAAGATCAATAGTGGGCCATGTGAGTGAAGGTACTCGAGGGCCTGACTGTAGTTTGGGTTTTCCTTTCATATGGTTCAGGAGAAGGAGGAGTTTGGTTTGTATGGGGCATGGTTTGTGTGTTTTCTGTTTTGGTTGATAGGTGATGTGATGATTTTTCTACTGCACAACTCTCTTCCAATTCTATATCTATTTTAATCCTATGCATGCCTAGTTTTATATATAGGCTTTGGATGGTAGATAGGGGGTTGTCCCTAAAAATTCACTTGAAAGACAGATTGCTTTGCTGAGTGTGCTCCCCAAACCAATCTAGGCCCATCTGCCGACCTGTTCTCCCTACCCAGATACACTGGGAACACATTAGAATAGAAACCATCTAGATTTGATTGTTAAATGTGGAGATATGTATGTCATTACTTAGAAAATGGTGTGTGTGTGTGTGTGTGTGTGTGTGTGTGTGTGTGTGTGTGTAACACCAAGCAAAGTGGAGTCCCAGGTGAGCAAAGTTTTCCCTGTTTGAGAGTTGTATCCTCACCTCTCCACCAGCAATGCCTGGGCGTTCCAGTCCTCCATCTTCTCCAGACTTCAATGTGGACAGGCTTTTAAATGTCATCCATTCTACTGGGCGTTGTCTCTCAAAGCATGTCATGCCAATGCTCTGACAGTCTTTGGAAAGCCTCTCCACACAGGTGTGGGGACCCCACTCTGCCTGTGGCAGAAAAAAAGGGCAGGAGAGAGGCAGCAGAGACACTCAGCACAGGCTTGTCGAAGAGCCTGGGCTGGGAGTAGGTGCTCCAGATTTATGTACAAGCCCAGTTCGAAGTAAGGCCACACCAGATCTCAGTCACATCATCCTGAGGTTCATGATGTCCTCAGACCACAGTGTGGGCAGTTAGGTGTGGCTCTGCAGAACAGAACATTTCTTTTGACTTTCCCAAAGCGCAAAACCACATTCCTTGAGTAATTCCACGTGTTGGGCTTGGATAAAGACAAGCTGAGGCATCCCACGGTTTTAGCGAAGCTGTAAATGTGTCACACTGCTACTCTCTGCCAACAGAGGACAGGAGACAAGCAAGCAGGCTGGAGAGGCCAGTGAGAGTCAGGAAGGCCATATGTCCCCATGTACCCAGGATGTGTGGTTTTAGCACTAACTACCTTACATCAGTGAGTTACAGAAACAAGGTCTGCTGGAGTAGAAGCTGGAGAAAGGATGAAAGGACCAGAGTTCAAAGCCTTGAGTAGAAGAGAGATGTCACATAATTGCTAACAGGTCCAGAGAGTGTTTCTCATGTCTACTCAAAGACCATAAGTTATAGCGGCACAGTAAGAAATGTGGGTGTGTGGAGGTAAGTTGCAAAAGATGAGATGTTCTTCGGGTGGGAGGCGTGCCAGAAGTACCACTAACACAAACCCAATCAGTAAAGCCAGGAATGAGGCTGGAAGGAGCACAGGATCCCGTCCCTGCCCAGCAGTCTCTATCTGGAGGCCACTGGTTCTTCCTGCCCTTTAGGTGACATTGTGGGCTGAACTGTCTCCACCTCTACAAGCTGAAGTTCTAACCTCACTCAGTTTTGGTCATGACCTTATTTGGAAATAGAATTTTTACTGACGTAATCAAGTTGTGATCAGGCTATGCTACATTAGGGTATACTCAGTGACGGTTGTCCCTAAAGAGAAAATTGAAGCCTTGTGTGCTAGTATATGCCAATAATCCCCACATGAAAGGGCTGAGGACATCCTAGACTGTAGAACGAGACTTAGTTTAAAAAACAAAAACAAGCTGAGAGCAAATCACAGAGGAGGAGGACCAGAAGAGACACACGTTAGGGAGGAAGATTGTCTTAGTTATTATCCTATTGCTATGAAGAGATTCCATGACCTAGGCAACTCTTATTAAAGAAAGCATTTAACTCAGACCTTCCTTACGGTGGGAAGCAGGTAGGCATGGCACTGGAGTGGTAGCTGAGAGCTTTATATACTGATTCACAGGCAGCAGACAGAGAAAGAAGGACATTGGGTCTGGTTCTGACCTTTGAAACCTCAAAGTCCACCCCCAGACACACCTTTTGCAACAAGGCCATGCCTCCAAAGCCTTCCAAAACAGTTTATCACTGGGCACTAAGCATGCTAACCTATGAACCTATGGGGCCCAATCTTATTCAAATCTCCACAAAGATGAGATACATAGTTAGAGATGGAAATTGATGGCTTCTAAAGGCAGAGATCACCCAATACTATTGGCAACCACAAGACACTAGAACTGAGGCATGGAGTAGATTCTCTCCCAGAGTATCCTCAAGTAAGCTAACCCTGCCCAGTACCTGGATTCCAGTGCCTACCTCCACCAGAACTGGCGAGAAGACAGGTCTGCTACTTTAAGCAACCCAGATTATGGTAATTGGCTCTGATAGTCCTCTGCTCCAAGTGTCTGACTGGAAAACATGTCTTGAGTAATTGCTGTATTTAGCAACCTACAGAGAAACATGGTTGTTTAAAGAAAAAGACATGTATTGGGACACAGTATCAAGGTACTTAAAACTCTAAGTATGAAAGCCATTTGAGAAGGGAAAAAAGGATGTCGCTGTCTGCTTCACTAAAAGAGAGATGAGCTGAGAGCTGGCCGCTGTGGACAGGGGCCAGCTGGGCTGTGTTCAGATGGTAAATGACAAGAGTCTTGGAGGAACAGCTTGGAGGGGAAGAGAACAGCACCACAACGGTCTTTATGGGTCAAGCAATGATTTACAAATCCATTTGGATGTGGAGGAAATAATCCTTGGACACAGGATAAATAGAAACCATCTTTTCCCCATCAGGCAGAAGTTTCAATAAAGGAAAAAAAGGGTGGATTAAAAAGAATTTTCAAATTAATCTTCAGAGGAACTTTGATAACTTTCTGGACATGAGGCTTCTGCAGAATCCCAAGGACTGCAGCAGGACAATGGATAGATTGTTCTGGTTGACCGGGATCAGTGCTGATCACGGGGACTTGCACAGATAGACACCCCCTGCGCTCGCGCGCGCGCAGTGTGTGTGTGTGTGTGTGTGTGTGTGTGTGTGTGTGTTAAGCTTATAAAAGTAGGCAACTACTATAGAGGTTTTTTTTTTCAAAAAAGATAACTTTTGTCAAACTTTTATACTATATAGAAGTTCTATCACACATACTTTGTTGTCTCGTTTAATCCTAATTAAAGAACCACATAATCAAGTGTTATTGCCTTTGACAATTAGGAAGTTATAATATTCTTAGTGTTGTTAATAGATAAAGTTCACATGTTTATGTACAATTGCTTTAATAAATATTCATGCTATTTTAATATTCAAAAATTTTCCACTAAAATAGTTACTTGTATATGCAACAAGCAAATAAACTGAGGCTTAGATTGCTTAAAAATCTTGTGCACTATCAAAGAAACAAATATCATATACTAACGTAAATTGTTTTGAGTTTTTGATATGATGTTTTTGCTATGGAGAAATTTGCTATAATAGGGGCTGGAGAGATGACTCAGCAGTTAAGAGCACTGACTGCTCTTCCAAAGGTCCTGCGCTCAATCCCAGCAACCAGATGGTGGCTCACAACCATCTGTAATGTAGTCCAATGCCCTCTTCTGGTGTGTCTGAAGACAGCTACAGTGTACTCATATAAATAAAAATAAATAAATCTTTAAAAAAGAAAAAGAAAGAAAAAGAAAAAAGAAAATAATAGAAGACTATTGATGAATCTTTGCAGAAGATTTATATTAATTTCAGAGAGAAAAAAATGGCCAGATAATCTTTCTTTCTTTTTTCTTTTTGAGACAGGGTCTTACTATGTAGCTCTGGGTGACCTGAAACTCACTATGTAGACAAGGCTGGCCTTAAACACACAGAGATGCCTCCTAAATGCTTGGACTAAAAGCATGTATCACTAAGCTCAGGCTAGAAGCTGGTATAAAAAGATCTATCTCCAAAGTTGTGTCTTAGTCTGTTTTTGTTTAGATTCTATAATAGTATGCTGCCCACTAGTTTGAGGAAAACTACTGAGCTTAGATGCCAGAGTCAAGAGTCTGATGGAGTACAGAACATTCAGAAGTTTGTCCTTAAAGAGTAAGTTTGGATAGCGTATTGGCTGGTTTTGTGTGTCAACTTGACACAGGCTGGAGTTATCACAAGAGAGAAGCTTCAGTTGGGGAAATGCCTCCATGAGATCCAGCTGTAAGGCATTTTCTCAATTAGTGATCAAGGGTGGGGGAGGGCCCCTCAGGGGTAGTACCATCTATGGACTGGTAGTCTTGGGTTCTATAAGAAAGCAAGCTGAGCAAGGCAGAGGAAGCAAGCCAGTAAGAAACATCCCTCCATGGCCTCTGCATCAGCTCCTGCCTCCTGACCTGCTTGAGTTCCAGTCCTGACTTCCTTTGGTGATGTGGAAGTGTAAGCTGGATAAACCCTTTTCTCCCCAATTTGCTTCTTGGCCATGATGTTTGTGCAGGAATAGAAACCCTGACTGAGACAGAGAGCAATAGAAGACTGTAGCCCTACCTCTTGAGAGCTGTGACTGTCCACAAAGAGTTGACATCTGCATGCTTGCACTCGCATTAATATCTAAGATCTAGACATCCAGTGTGTAATTTATTTGGGTCTTACATCAACTCTTTGTACTGAATATTACTGGCATTTCTCCAGGGAACTGAGGCTTAGAGAGAAGCATCTAACCTGATGAAGAAGGTCAATCGTACTGTAGTTAGGAGGGTCCCATGACCCAAATGGTGCTGATAAGAGCCAGGAACTCTGTGCACTAGGGCACTAAATGTTGTCTCCATATTCTTGTACTTTTAGCAACATTCTTAAAAGAACAACTGGTTTCTGTTTTTTTCTTTATCACTAATCAAAGTGTGTGTGTGTGTGTGCTTTGCATATGTGTGATGCGTCACTTGTGTGTGGTGTGTCACTTGATACCATCAGCGTAACCATTCTTGGTTCATTTTAAATCCCCAATAAATATATAACTATAGCTAATATGAAAGAATCCACCAAGTCGCAAAGAGCATTCACTGCACCTATTTCCAATGCTAATCTTTTCTGTTATGCTTAGTGTATCTGTCGGGTGTCCTCATGACAGCTCCATTCACTAGGTATTACTGGTGCTGCATCTGTTTATGAAGAAGGGGACTGAGAACCAGAGAGAAGCATCTTACCCAAATCACATGGCTGGTGAGTGTCCCCCTGAGTCACAGGGCTTTGGGCCTCAGCAACAAGAACCCAGGTCTGCCTTCAGTTGAGGAGCAGGCTGGAGGGTTGGCTTCACACATAATCATAGCTGTTGTTCACCTCACATAATAAAAAAAAAGTTCTTTGTGCTCTGCATTTTGTTTAAAAGCCTTAGTCTTTGGTCTTTCCACTTAGCTTTGTGATCTACTTCAAACTGTTTTTTGCCAGGGGCCAGCCCCAGCAGTTCTTTCTTATTGGTTCCTCTTGAGGCAGCCAAGGGAGAGTAGCATTGGCTGAGGTAAGACTTGGTCTTATGGGGTGTCTGAAGACAGCTACAGTGTACTTACACATAATAAATAAATAAATCTTAAAAAAAGAATTAAGAAGTCATTTATTTGTCTATAAAGCATCACTACAGGACAATACATCTTCATTGTTCTGCATAGATCTGCTCAAAAGAGTAGGCTTATTGTTATATAGGTGTAATAATAACAGGAAAAGCTTATTAATGGCAGAAATCTTTCCTAAAATGAAATTCTCCTGGGCCTTGCCTGAAGGAGCAAATCTGTCATAGATTTTAATCCCAGGCAGAACCATCTCAGAAAAACCACCTGCTAGTTTTTAGCTTCTCCTTGTTGGCTCCTGGCAGTTTTTTGTGTAAGGGTGAGATTCAAGTATCAAGGATGATACCTGAAGTTTTCCATGTCTGCTTTTTACAGTATTAGCTGAACTACAGGACCTATTTCTTTTCTTTGAGACAAGGTCTTGTTTAGCCATGGCTGGCTTGGAACTTGCCGTGCAGACCAGGCTGACATTGATCCACAGTGATTTCACTTCTGTTTCCGGATGGCTGGGATCAGAGTTACTGCTCCTGGCATAAAGAATGTATACAAATCTCACCACTTTTCCTACTTTTAAAATTTACATTTATTTGTTTATTCATTCATTATTTGTTCTTGCAGGTGCGTGTTTGCACACACCACAGTTTGTGTAGAGGACAGTTAGGAATCAGCTCAGTCCCAGGGAGTAAAACTCAGGTTGTTATGCTTGGCAGCCACCTTACCACTCCTGTATTTTAAATTTAAACTATCTTATTTTGGCGATATATGTGTAATTACGTGAAATAAGGGTTACCATTTTAACAATGGGGTACACTCAGCATTGACAGGAGCAGGGCATAAGTGAGACTCCAGTGCTCTGCTGTTCATACACTCAGCACGGCAACCTTGGAGCTTCTGAGGACTAATTTTTTTTTTATTGAATATAATCTTCATTTACATTTCAAATGCTAAAACCTTTCCCGGTTTCCCCCTCTCCCCAAAAACCCCAACCGCTCCTCCCACCCCCTGCCTCTAAGTATATGCCCCTCCACCCAACCCACTCCCACCTCCCCCCACCACTTGAATTCCCTTTGTTGGGGCATCTATTGAGCTTTCACTGGACCAAGGACCACTCCTCCCACTGATGCCCGACAAGGCATTCCTCTGCCACATTTTTGGCTGGAACCATGTGTATCCCTTGGTTGACAGTTTAGATCCTGGGAGTCCTGGGGTGTCTGGGTGGCTGACACTGTTGTTCTTCCCATGGAGCTGTAAACCCCTTCAGCTCCTCCGGATCCCCCTCCAACTCCTCCATTGGGGACCCCATGCACAGTCCAATGGTTGGCTGCTAGCATCTGCCTCTGTATGTGTAAGGCTCTGACAGGGCCCCTCCAGAGACAACCATGACATGCTCCTTTTGGTATGTGCTTCTTGTTGTCCATAATAGTGTCAGGGTTTGGTGACTGTTTATAGGATGAATCCCCAGGTAGGGCAGTCTCTGCGTGGCCTTTCCTTCAGTCTCTGCTCCACATTTTGTCTCCTTTATTGCTCCTGTGAGTATTTTGTTCCCTTTCTCAGAGGAACCAAAGCACCCCCACTTCAGTCCTCCTCCTTCTTGAGCTTCCTGTGGTCTGTGAATTGTAACTTGTTTATTTTGAGCTTTTGAGCTAACATCCACTTATCAGCGAGTGCATACCATGTGTGTTCTTTTGTGATTGGGTTACCTTGTTCAGGATGACACTTTCTAGTTCCATCCATTTGCTTAAGAATTTTATGAATTCATTGTTTTTAATAACTGAGTAGTACTCCATTGTATATATATACCACAATTTCTGTATCCATTCCTCTGTTGAGGGACATCTGGGTTCTTTCCAGCTTCTGGCTATTATAAATAAGGCTGCTATGAACATAGTGGAGCATGTCTGGGGACTGATTTTTACTGTCTCCTTTACCCAGTGGTGTTCTGAATATCAGTTGTTAAATATTTGCCAGCATGCTACTGTTAATGGCTTCAGGAGACTCTTTCCCAGCTTCTGAGCCAATCACCATCTTATGCTCTTCCTTCTTAGTCCTCCCCCTCCTTTTTCTCATTTTCTCATTGGCTTTCTTCTCTGCTCTCCCTTTTCATCCTCTCCTCTATTCTTCATCACCATCTTGAAGGTTATTGCTGTGCTCAGCATCCTCCAGGTGTCAGATTGGTTCTCAGTGCTCTGTACATGTTACTTAACACCTACTACATTTCTGTAACATGTGTGTACTGCATTGTTTTATGTCAACTTGACACAGCTAAATTCACCTGAGAGGAGGGAACCTCAATTGAGAAAATGCCTCCATAAGATCAGTCTCTAGGCAGACCTGTAGCCATTTTATTAATTAGGGATTGATGGGGGAGGATCCCGCCCATTGTAGGTGGTGCTATCCCTGGCCTAGTGGTCTTGGGTTCTATAAGAAAGTAGGTTGACCCTGGTCCTGGAAAGACTGGATGTAGGGGAACGCCAGGACAGAGTAATGAGAGGGGGTTGAACGGAGAAAAGAGGGAGGGAAGGGGGCTTATGGGACTTTCGGGGAGGGAGGAAACGGGAAAGGGGAAGTGATTTGGAATGTAAATTAAAAAAATAAAATTAAATTAAATTAAAAAAAAAAAAAAAGAAAGTAGGTTGAGCAAGTCATGGAGAGCAAGCCAGTAAACCACATTTCTACATGGCTTCTGCCTCCAGCTTCCTGTGCTGTTTGAGTCCCTGCCCTGATTACCTTGGCTTCCCTCAATAGAGTATGATTCCAGGTATGGAAACCAAATGAACCCTTTCCGCCTATGTTGCTTTTGGTTATGGTATTTCATTACAGTATCAGGAACCCTAACTAAGATGATGCACTTGGACAGTAATATGTCAGATGCTTTCTATCTGTTAATCATAGGATGTTAGATCTGACACAGGTAGGCAAGAAATGGCTATTTAGGAAGCCACAGCCATCTCAGGATGAAGTATAATTGGGCCTGGGACCTGCAAAATTCCAACCTCTCCACATCAGCATGCTTCTAATTAATTGGTCAATCTTGGTAGACATAGATTCTCTCTGAGAATTCTTGTTTACTCATCAAACAAGACCACCAGATTCTCCAAGTGTGACCACTGAGTCTTGATTTGGATGTTTTAGAGACCTGAAGAGAAGCTACAGATAACTAAATTAGTCTTTCAAATTGGTGTTACATTGAAATAAGAGTCTAGAAGCTTTTGTGTGTCTGTACAGAATATATGTGCACAGTACATACTGTAAATGAGGCTGTGAAGGTTGTACCGAGACAATATCCACACACAGGAAGCATCTGACATAGGTAGCTATAACCGTCCAAGTACATCATCTAGCTTTCATCGTCTCTGGTGAGAAGTTTGGTATAATTCTGATAGGTCTGCCTTTATAAGTTACTTGCCCTTTTTCCCTTACTGCTTTTAATATTCTTTCTTTGTTTAGTGCATTTGATGATTTGATTATTATATGCCGGAAGGACTTTCTGGTCTGCTCCAGTCTGTTTGGAGTTCTGTAGGCTTCTTGTATGTTCATGGACATCTCTTTCTTTAGGTTAGGGAAGTTTTCTTCTATAATTTTGTTGAAGATATTTACTGACCCTTTAAGTTGGAAATCTTCACTCTCTTCTATAATCCTTAGGTTTGATCTTCTCATTGTGTCCTGGATTTCCTGGATGTTTTGGGTTACAAGCTTTATGCATTTTGCATTTTCTTTGACTGTTGAGTCAATGTTTTCTATGGTATATTCAGCACCTGAGATTCTTTCTTCTATCTCTTGTATTCTGTTGTTGATGCTTGTATCTATGACTCCTGAATTCTTTCCAAGGTTTTCTATCTCCAGAGATGTCTCACTTTGTGATTTCTTTATTGTTTCTACTTCCACTTTTAGATCCTGGATGGTTTTGTTCAGTTCCTCCACTTGATTGTTTGTGTTTTCCTGTAATTCTTTAAGGGATTTTTGTGTTTCCTCTTTAAGGGCTTCTGCCTGTTGACCCATGTTCTCCTGTATTTCTTTAAGGGAGTTATTTAAGTCCTTCTGGAAGCCCTCTATCAGCATCATGAGATATGATTTTAAATCCAACTTTTGCTTTTCTAGTGTGTTGGAGTATCTGGGACTTGCTGTGGTGGGAGAACTGGGTTCTGATGTTGCCAAGTAGCCTTGGTTTCTGTTGGTAGGGTTCTTGTGCTTGCCTTTTGGTATCTGGCTATCTCTGGTGCTAGTTGGTCTTGCTGTCTCTGGCTGGAGCATGTCCCTCCTGTGGGCTGTAAGTCTGTGTACTCCTGGGAGACCAACTCTTTTCTGGCAGGGTCTGTGCACAGAAGGCTGTGGAGCTGACTGACTCCCTGGTGCAAATGGCAGCCTGAAGACCTCTGTCCCAGCTGCTCCACTGATTGTCTGCCCTGTGTGCTCCCAGCTGTTCCCCTCCAGAGAGAATGTGGAGACCTTACCTCCAAGCTCAGAAGTGAAAGCCCTGCTGGGAAATTACTCTCTCCTGGCAGGCTGTGCACAGAAGTTTGTGGAGCTGCCTGGCTCCCCAGTGCAAATGGCGGCTGGAAGACTTCCATCCCAACTGCTCCACTGATCATATGCCCTGTGCCCTCCTAGCTGCCCCCCCCCCCAGCGAGAAGGTGGAGATCTCACCTCCATGCTCAGAAGTGAAAGCGCTGTTGGGAGCTCACTCTCTCCTGGCGGGCCATGCACAGAAGTCTACCATTTATTTTTTAAAGTCTTGGTTCATAACTGTTCTGTAACTATGTAAAAACCCCATGAAACTATTTTTTCATTGGAACATGGAATCTGAGGTATCCTAGCTCCCTGTTTCCTGGGCCACAGTCACATAAATTTGACTACATTATAAATGATCTCTTATCCCTTTAAGGTGAGAGTTGTTTTCTGTGCCAGCAGAGGTCAACCTCAAGAAATGAGAAAGGTCAGTTTCACTGTAGACAGCAGGAAAAGGAAGTTTCAAATCCCTTTTGGTCACTGAACACAGACAGATGAGACACAGAATTCTGAACTGAAAGTACAGAGTCTAAGTAAAGGTCCAGAACAACTGTGGTGCTCAGAATAAAAACTAATGACATTGTCAGAGAGCTCTCTCACAGGCTATACTCCCCCTGGGTAGTTGAGGATGGAAAAATCCTTCATATCATGAGGCTTCTAGCCATAGCCTCACCTTCCCACAGGTGCTGGGAAGTCAATGGTGGATACTCACAAGAATTCATTTGTCTTAGGTTTCTATTACTGTGATGAAGACCATGACCAAAAGCAACTTGGAGAGAAGGGGTTTATTTCAGCTTACCATTTATAGTCCATCACTGATGGAAGCCAGAGCAAGGACTCAAGTCAGGAACCTGGAGACAGGAGCTAGAGTAGAAGTCACAGAGGAATGCTGCTATTGGTTTGCTCCCCATGGCTTGCTCAGCCTGCTTTCTTATACAACCCAGAACCACCAGCCCAGGGGTGGCTCTTCCACATCAATCATTAATAATAGTAATAATAAATAATAATAACAATAATAATAATAATTGCTCTGCAGGCTTGACTATAGGCCAATCTGATGGAGATATTTTTCTCAGTTGAAGTTCCCTCTTCCAAGTTGACCCTTGATCCAAGTTAGGTCAAGTTGACAAAAATACCTAACCAGCACATCTCTCTAAAAGTCTCTTGCTCAGAGAACAACAGGCTGTATATGAGAGCCTGCAGTATCTTATCAAGCTGCTCAGCGCAGTGCTCTACCTGAGGCCTACTGATGGAGACCGAGGGCTGCCAGGTAATTTTATGCCCATCGGTGCTTTGGAATCACTGCCTTAAAGAACCTTGGGTTACAGGGGATGGCGAGGTGGTGGTGCTCACTCTCAGTAGGTTTTCAGCTTGCTCATGTCCTGAGGTTCAAAGCCCTTTAGCAGCCCCACTGCTCCTGGCACAAGGCTGTGATTCATCTCTAACCTCCTCACTTTTCCTTCTAATAGTCCAGCCAAGCTTGGCTTGGGGTTGCAGCACAAGCCAGCAGGTTTTCCTTGGGCTCTGTGTTACATGTGTTTCTGTTACCCTGTCCACTTTTCATCAGTTTAACTAACAGGACTTCTTTAAAACAGCAGATGCAAAAAGAACATCCCTTCCCCATGCAGCCTGGTGAGTGTGGTCAGTGCAAAGCTCCAGCTACAAAGCCCTTGCCACTCAACACAAGAAGCACAGAGGAAAGGAGGCACAGGTCTTTTCCACTGGTGTCACTCTGACTTTGCCTGACACCAGCTCCTATACCACAGGAATGAGATCAACTCCTATACCACAGGAATGAGATCAGCTCCTATACCACAGGAATGAGATCAGCCCTTCTTAGCTGACCGGTGGTGCCATGTCTCTTTGGTTTGTTCTGCTTACCTCTCTTTCTTCACAGAGCCCTACTGCTGAGGGTTCCATGGTGTCATCATTTGTCAACCAGACTGTCACAAGCTCTCACCAGCCAGTCTATAAACAGTGGTGGAAATGAAGTTTACTCTCATAGCAGGAAGTTCTTTGGGATACTAAGACTAGAACTGATTTGTAAACGTAATCAGACCTTTTTTTTCTGCAAATACAGAGTTGGTATCACCATCACAAATTCACCAGGCTTTTAAGTTTAAGGGATTTAATTACCAATTTTCCTTTCCTTCTCTTGGTTTTGAGGCAGGGTCTTACTCTATAGCTCAGGTTGATCTGGAACCCACTATGTAATCCAGACTGGTCTTGAACTCATGGCACTCTTCCTACCTCAGCCTCCCAAGTGCTGAGATTACAGACATGAACCACTATACCCAACATAGCTTATCCTTCCCAATTAATTTTTTAAAAAACATTTATTTTATTTTTATGATATCAATATGTGTGTGTGTGCATGTGTATGTGCCTGTGTGTGTGCATGTGTGTTTGTATGTCACTCAAGTGAATCATCTGAGCTCAAGAGGACAGTGCCAGTGGGGTCCAGAAGAGGGTGTCAGATACCTTGGAGCTAAAGTGGTTTTAAGCCTTCTGATGTGGGTATGGAGAATTGAAATCTTGTCCTCTGAGGACAAGTATGCATAGCTTCTGAGACATCTCTCCAGCCTCCTTACCAATTTCCTGATTGTTAGAATTGTTTAGAGAAACAGAAGAGGTGACAGGCTGTCTAATAATTGATTCTCCACACAGCTCCTCCTCCTCCTCCTGCAACAATTACAGATTCCAGAATTAGGATGTGGCCATCTCTGCAGCCCATTGTTCTCCATCTCATAGGTTCTGATGTACTCAGAGGAGTCTTTGAGATTGAAACATAAAGGCAGATGGTAATTACTGATTGTTATGAAAATGTAACTCCAGGAAGTGGGATCCCTAAGGATGCTCTTGTTGGCTGGTTGGTGCCTTTGTCCCTGCAGGCAAACTGATGGAGTGAGAATTCTGATTTCTTTAAAAAGGTCTGTGACTTCTCACACGGTGTGTGGGTCATGGTCTGACTGTTCTCTTACAAAACCGAGAGACTTCAAGCTGAGATTATTCAAGTCCAGACCCAAAGTCCAGTGTTGCCACCAGGCCTCTGATGTCTTCTCTGGCAGAATTTCAGTGTCAGTCATTCTCCTCACCCTTGCCTCAGTGTCCTTAAGCACCACCGTGGTCCTCCTGCTTGCCAGTGTCTTCCTCCCTTTGTACCCAGGTCACCGGCTTCACCTTACATCTTCCACAAGTCCTTCCTGGTGCTGACTGCTGCCCTTCAGAGCCTCATTCCTGACATCTGGTCTAGCTTAGACAACTTCCCAAGTCATTTCCATGTGAGCCATGTGCTTAGGAAGGGCAGAAACACAGAGATAAAGTCGTCTGTGGCTGCTATGAATCTTATTCAAGAGGTTGAGTACAAGAAAAAAAAAATCACATTTTTTTCTACAATTTCTTCTAAGTCAAATTAACTTGGTATCCCTAACTTAAATAAGTGTCTAGAAATTAAACCTATGATGTGTTGGAGAGCAGGTGCCCATAGAGTTTCCCAGGAGCTCTTTGTAACACTGAGGAAATTTTCTGGGCTTTGTTCTGTCTTGCTGGGTGCAGACATTCCCATTTTCAAGATCAATATTAGTTTGTCCAGTTGCATGGTCTACAATAAGCATAGGCTGGGGGTTCCTTCACCAGGATCTTGGGGTTTGCTCACTTAGAATCCAGGTGCCCCACCCATCCAGTCTGCCCCTCCTTCACCAGCCTTACACTTCTCATCACAACACACGAAAGAAAAGCATTTTCCTGATCTCCAATTGGACGAGGTCACACACGCACCCTCTCACCCACCCACCCTCTGCCAAACCCAACCAACTTTTTCCTCCCTCCCTGTCATATCATAGAGCCACAATTTTGCTGAATCCAGAATCCCTTAACAACCTTGGAGGACTCAAAGCCTTGCTGGACTGAAGGAAGTGAGAGAGGTTGCTGGGAAACAACAAGAATGAAAATGGATTCTTTGATAAATTAATCATCACCCACAAAAAACCTGAAAGCTACAGATGTTCAAAATTCTAAAACACCACTAAGATGCACGCCAGCAGACCGGTGGGTCCCCTCTCTGAGCAGAAGCTGCATCTCCAGAGAGTACATTGATTCAGCGTTAGCTTCTCTCCATTCACCTTGACAGCACTAGTGTCCTTCAGCTTGATTTACCAAGTGTCTTAGTCAGGGTTTCTGTTCCTGCACAAACATCATCACCAAGAAGCCAGTTGGGGAGGAAAGGGTTTATTCAGTTTACAGTTCCACATTGCTGTTGATCACCAAAGGAAGTCAGGACTGGAACTCAAGCAGGTCAGGAAGCAGGAGCTAATGTAGAGGCCATGGAGGGATGTTACCTACTGGCTTGCTTCCCCTGGCTTGCTCAGCTTGCTTTCTTATAGAACCCAAGACTACCAGCCCAGGGATGGCACCACCCACAAGGGGCCCTCCCTCCTTGATCACTAATTGAGAAAATGCCTTCCAGCAGGATCTCATGGAGGCATTTCCTCAACTGAAGCTCCTTTCTCTCTGATGACTGCAGCCTGTGTCAAGCTGACACACAAAACCAGCCAGTACACCACCAATGAACAAGAAAGAGAAGAGACCCCAACCAGCAACAGGAAAGCTGAGGCAGGAGGATTACAAGCCCAGGGCCAGCTCTTGTGATTACAAAGACCCTACTGAGAAGAAGAGCACGAAAGAGTCCACCTAGAAACAGCCCTCAGCCAGATGGCCTCCTGAAGAGACCTGGCTGTTTAAACCCCCCTCTGTGAAGGCCGAATCTCTGTGCTCTATGACCTTTAACCCAGCATGTCAATCAGTAACTTCTTTAAACTCCACACCTGAGATAGTTACTTTTCTGCCTTTCTCATGGAAAGAGCCCCCTTGTGATGCCACAACACAGTGAGCAAGATGGATAGAAACAAACAAACAAACAAACAAAAAAGAAGCAAGTGAATGGTGCCTTGTGCATGCCAGGCAAGGGCTCTGCCACCAGGGGCCCCTCATCTGTTTTAGTCCTCTACTTTTGTCTTTAGGTTTTTGTTTTTCTAGATGGAGTCCTGGCTGTACTGGAACTCTCTGTGTAGACCAGGTTGGCCTCAAAGTCAGATAGCTACCTGCTTCTCCCTCCGGAGTGCTGGGATTAAAGGCGTGCACCACCAGGCTGGCTTTAGTTTTTCTTTTTTCTTTTAGGTACAGCATTTGCCTCTGCAGTCCTGGCTAGCTTTGGATTTTCTATGTAATATTTTTAATTCTAATAGAAAATCGGGGCTGCACTTATGTGGAACCCTCATTTGCTCCGAACCAACACATTTTAATCATAAAGATAAACCAGAAAACGGATGCAGCTTCTCGCTCTGCTAGTCTAGCTAAACATATTTATAGAGAGGAGAAATAGAAACTACACTGTGGAGAGGGGCGGGACCGAAGGATGGTTTATTTGTTATGAGATAGACAAAACCCCCATGGTCCATGTCCTGTCACCTCCAGGAACCAGCGCTAGGGTTGGGAATAGCCTGAACCTGTGCTTGTACTTGGGGTCAGTCCGTACTGTCTTTGTTAGCTGTCTCCATCTCTTAAAGGCAAAGAACCCCGTTCAAGGAGAGCTGTCTCTGAGCATGCTCTCCTGTGCTCCAAGCCACTGAGCAGCCAGCGAACTGCACAGAGCAGTGACAGACAGGGTAGGGGTACGGTGTGGGCCTTCAGTTCTACCTACCGAGGGGAGAGGGGAGTCAGGCAAGAGGATTTATGAGCCCAAGAGGTCAAGGCCTTCTTGGTAGAGTGAAACCCTGTCTCAAGACAAGCAAATCAAACCCCAAAAGGTTAAGACCACTCTCCTTCCTGATGGGGGGAGTGTAACAATCCAGAGGTGTGGCCCCGGTGCCTCTAACAGGAAGCAAATTATGCAGGATTTGTTAAAACTCAAGGAAAGAGACTCTATGGGGTTCTCAGGCATATTACGTTTCCTTGGGCTTTTAGTCCAAAGGAGTGTTGCATTGTGATAATGGATTTTAACAAGTATGTGCACATGTATGTTTTCATTATGGTAAAGTGTCCATAACATACACTATTCCAACCCTCTTCAGTCACGTTGACTCCATTTACCGTGCTGGAAACCACTACTATGATCCAGTCTCACATTTTTTATCATCCTAAACAGAAATTTTACACTCACTAAATAATAAGTAACTCCCCATTGGCCATTCCCATTGCCTCTGGTGGCTTTTATTCTTTCCGCATCTATGGATTTGTTCTAGGTTTCTTGTGTAAACAAGATCTCGAATCTGTCCTTTTGTAGGTAATGGCTGTTTAAGGCAGGAAGAGAAGAAGAAGAACATCTGAACATTGCTTCCCTTGTGGGTCTTGTCCCTCTGCACATACTTCGTGGTGTCTCTCCTGTACAGAGCCATCCTCCCTCCCTTCACTCCTGCATCGGGACGGTTCCATCAGGTGGCTTAGCATGGAGTTTGGTTCATCTCACTTCCTGTTTTGTACAGACTGGTTTCTCCTTTACTGACTCCTGAGTTCAGATGCAGGATCCGAGCTCTGCTTGCAGCACAATGGCTTCTTGTGAAGTCTGGCTAGGGTTTATGGGCAGCAGCCAGGCTCTTACTCCCAACAACGAAGATGTTCTGGCCACAGGGCAGCTGTGTGTGTGTGTGTGTGTGTATGTGTGTGTGTATACCTGTGAGTGTATGTTTGCATGTGTGCACCTGTGAGTGTATGTTTGTGTGTGTGTGCACACATGTGCATGCATGCGCATCTGTGAGTGTATGTGTTAGTATATGAAGAGACCAGAGGTCATCATCTGCTATCCCCAGCCCGAGGGCCTTTTTTTTAACTAGGATATCATTTAGTGTGTCACCTGGCTGTTGTGTTCTCCCAGTGCTGAGGACTGAACTCAGGACACACATCTCTACTACTGAGCCTCATGCCCATCTTCCAGAACTCCTTGATTAGTAGTGTCACTGTGGCTGGATAATGGAGTTAACTCAGGGCAGAAAGATTCACAGCTTTAGAGGGATTTCAGTCGGGGGAGGTGGGAATTGCAGGTACCACCCCATCTGCTGGGGTGGGGGGGGTAAAGACAAAGTCTTGTTCACTAGGAGCAGAGCAGGAAGCAGAAAGCCAGGGGGCTGGGCTCTAAACATGAAGGTCTCACTTTTAGTGACCTACTTCCACCAGCTCAGCTCTACTCCTAAAGGTTCCAGAGTCTCCCAAAATATCACCAGCCATTGGGGAACAAGCTTAAAGCAAACAAACCAACAAACCCTGTAGGGGACATCTCAGATTCTAACCTTCATTTGCTCCGCATGGCGTTCACTGTAAGATTCCTTCTCCTATCTCACCCTCTGACTTCTTCCCTTTCAGATATCCCTGAACCAAGCTTCTCACATGGTCCCCTTCTCGTAATTTGTCTGCTTACTTGATGCTTCATAGCAATTGGATATAAGATCTCCTGCCAGATACATCTAACCTTAAGACTGTGCTATCTGGCTGTGGGACCTCAGATGGGTTATACACAACTGTTGTAGGCCACAGATCCCTCATCTGTGAAACAGGAGCAATGATTTGTTTCCATCAGGCATGGCTTCAAGGATACTGAAACAAAAACGGTAGCAGGCACAGCAGCCAGCAACAACAATATTAGCACTAACTCACACTGTTCCTTTATTGACTTTTCTTGAAATAGCCTTGTTATGGAGCTCAGGCTGGCATCAAAGTTGCAATCCTTCTGCCTCCTCTTCTGACTTTTTAATGTGAGGTTTTCCCAGGGAGTGATCAGTTGACTCGGGATCTTTCCAGGTCTAACCCAGTGTAACCCCCCAAGTAAACTGGCCACGAGGGAAGGGGAGGACAATGATGGATAGTTAATATTCACCTGACTTTGTCTTACTCATGTCTAACTTCCTCCAAAGAGGCACCAAATAGTTAAGTTTAAACCCTCTAAACTAGAGCGTACCAGGGACTGAAGGTACTAGAAGAGATGTTAGACAAATATTCCAAAATATCATTGCATTTGCTCCAATGACCTGGAGACGACAATGAGCAAAACCAAGGAACCGTCAAAAGTGATGGAGGCAGGTTTTGAGTAGGGAGCCTTGTAAGCGAAGCAGCAGCGACGCATTTCCCAATTGTGGAGATGGCTTGGGATGCTGGAGCTGTGTGCAGAATTAAGAGTCCCAATCCTTGCCCCAAAGAGCACTCTGCGCCACCTAGAGGGACTGAGGGCGGTTGTGCGTTCAGCTGAGTCAAGAAAACTTCGGTTTCTATTGGTGAAAACTTTCTGTATTCGTTGGCAGCTTCTCTCTGCACCATCAGAACCTCAGAGTTGTTGGCGCACTGAAGAAGTGATCCGGATCTGTCGCTGCCACGGAGCAAGGTGGCTATTAGGTGGATAAAACGACCAGGAGGCGTAGGTAAGCCGCGGTCCCTGCGAGGTTTGCTGACTTGAGCTCTGACACTTCCGAGTGGAGGGGGGAAGCCGCAGCTTGGGAGTTGGGGGCGGGGAACTCATTTGTGCCAAATTTGTTTTTCGTGTTTATTACACCCAGGGGTGGCGGGTCGGTGGCATCCGAGGGCAGACTGTGTCCGTGAGGCATGGGTCTAAGGCGCCCACTAGGTAGCGCGTCTCCGTGTCTCCGCTTTCTCGTGGGCAGCGGCAGGCTTAGCTTTCCCGTAGCTTTTCAGATCACGAGAGTCGCGGGGGGGCGGAGGGAAGCAAAGATAACTGGCGTCCCGGCAGCGTCCTGGCTGCATCCCTGTCCTAGCGGCGTGTCCTCAAGGTTCCACAACGCAGTGACCCCTGAAGGCGTCCTGGAGCAGCGCTGGCGAGCTCTACTGGCTTGACTGTGGGAAGAAAAGGGTGGCCCGGGGCTAGGGAGAGGTGACTTAGGGTAACCTGTGTTCCTGGAGGTGGTCAAGACAGTGTCTTGGTTACTTGGGAGTTGTAGGAAATTGTTCCTCAGGAGAGAAGAGGATTTCTGCGGTGTGACTTTACAAAACAAGTGCTCTCCGAGGGAGGGAAAGGGCCAGGAGAGAGAGGCACTGGTAGTCAGACATCCTCACTGGGACAGTAAAGAGGCTGAACCCAGGCGTCCCCTGGCTCTTCTCAATTCCCCCAAAGGCTCTCACATGAACCCTGAGAACCCCATCCTCACATCCAACTGCCCCAGACTTGTCAAGGTGGCAGAAAAACATTTTGCCAATGTAAGCAAGCACACTCCACCTGAAGTCCATCTACCTGCTGCCCTGGAGTTGGGGCAATTCCCTGACCTGGTGAGGGATTGCGGTGGATTGATTCCCCCCCACATTTGAGAAGGAGTATTACTCTAAATGAGAACCTAGGCTCAAAACAAAACAAAACAAAAAACAAACAAACAAACCAAAAGCCAAAACCAGAATCAAAAAACAAAAACGTGTACTCTGGAGATGCTCCTATGGCAAGTTACAGTGCCACGTGCCAGATCCTTCCATTGAGGTTGTGGTTTGAGAAAGCAAAGGATTGGGACCCTAGTTAGCAAACTTGGGGTTTCTTAGCCAAGTCCAAACAATCGTAGAGATACCCCCTTGACCCTCAGTTCCCTTGGTGAGAGGAGAGAACACGGGTTCCATTTCCCGGAGAGTTAGAAAGAGTAATGAACTGAAGGGAGGGAGGTATCCTGGAAAAGCCTTTCGTGTGGCCTTTACAAGAAAGTGACCAGTGCTGTGGCCACAGCTCCTGTCCACAGTGGCCAGCAGAAGCCCTGTGCAAGCTTGGTCTTTTCGTAACTCCGTGTGGCAAGGGTCAAAGCGTGTCTGTTTCTCCATCCCCGCGGCTCTCAGTTCCTCTTTGCTGCCTTGCCACCTGACCCTGCTCCACACAGCCCTTTATTATTAGATAATAGGAACTGTGTCTTCTCCTTCATTCCTCAGAGTCTGTATAGAGTCGGGGAAGGGTTACAAGAAATATTGATGGAATTTGAGGGGCACAGAGCTGACAAGATTAGTTTCATTCTGTACTCTTGCTTGATTTTAAAATTAGACTTATTTTATGTATTTGTGTTTTGTCTACATGTATGTCTGTGTACCATGTGTGGGTCTGGTGCCCAAGGAGATCACAAGCAGGCCTCAAATCCTCCAATGATAGGTGGTTGTGAGCCACCAAGTGGGTGCCGGGACTTGAACCTGTATCCCCTGCAAGAACAACACAGGCTCTTAACTACTGAATCATTTCTCCAGCCCCCTTGTTTGTTTGTTTGTTTATATGCAGGCAAGAGTCTGTGGGAGCCATAGACAAATATTCATGTAGAAAGAATTTCATTTGACAGTAGAAAGCCAAGTCAAGTGTTGAAGAGCGACGGTGGCCTCCCAGCCCACGCCTGGGTTCATCTGAATGCACACACATAACACAACAGACAAATTTGAATAGTTTCCCTTGTCACTAAAAATAGACTCATAAGTCTAGTGTAGAGAGATTGGCATGGTTGACTGTGTGACTGTTGACATCTAAGCAGTTCTTCTTAAAGAACCATTTATTCTCTCTGGAATAAACCCAGGCCACGGGTGCCTGTCAATCCTATTACATCATTCCATTGTGCCCCTAAAAGATCTCTGGCCGGTTTGTACAATTTAGTTAAGAGGAACTGAAGGGCGGCTTGGAGGATTCATGATAGATCAAGGGCTCCCTAACATCCGTCTCCTGGTGATCTGGAACTGCTCTGCAACAACGACAGCAATAATAGCAAAGTTAACTGTTAGAGAACGCCGCGTGCCAGACGGAGGCACACAGGCTACAATTGAGTAAGTTCTCATAGCAGACTGGAAATGAAAATGAAGTACAGGGAGATTCTGTGCCCTGGTCAAGGTCACAGAGCTCGTAAATATCACTGCCATAAAATCACCTGACTGGGAAATGCGCGAGAGTGTGTGTGTGTGTGTGTGTGTGTGTGTGTGTGTGTGTGTGTGCCCTCTGCCCCAGGCTTTATCCCCGTACATAGAGGTGGCCTAGGGGTTGAGAATGGAGAGCCTGGAGCATGTGTTTCCAGGCTGTGATTCTCCAGAGTCACTGAATAGCTGTGTGCTCACTAGCTCCTCCCCTCCTCCCCGCCATGGGTTTCAGTTTTCTGAATCCATGAAGAAGTGATGATATTCCCATATTGAGTGGATGCTCTGTGTTTACCAGAACAAGAAGTATGAACTGAAAAGAAAAACCACTTCTTAGGGGGAAAGGAGGTTTCAGATTTGGTGGTGCCATGTAGCATCTGGGTAACATGGTAACCGAATGGAACCTGAAACCTCTCAAAAGAACCTGACTCACCGAGCACTTGGACTGAAAATCATCAGTCAGTCAGTCTGTCTGTCTGTCTGTCTGTCTGTCTGTCTGTCTGTCTCTCTCTCTCTCAAGATTGGATCTTATGACTTTATATTTATTAAGAGAGAAGTGCACATTAACCTCCAAGGTGTGTGTCTAAACGCTGTCTAAGTGTCAGCTATGAGCTGATGAGGACTTCAGAAGAAAACTGCTATACAGAAAAAGTGGGTAGGAAATGGGATAGCACACCCCCAGGTGATTGAAAGGGGATGGGTCCATATGCACGAAGAGACCCAGACGCTGAAGTGATAGAGAACAAGTGTGCTCCAGGTAGGATAAGGAAGTCAGAGAGATCATATGTGTAGGACATGTTGAGAGTCTTATTAAAAATGTTTACTTATAAGAAAATTAGGGCTGGAGAGATGTCTCAGTGGTTGCTGCTCTTCCAGAGGTCCTGAGTTCAATTCCCAGCAACCACATGGTGACTCACAACAATCTGTAATGGGATCCGATGTCCTCTTCTGGTGTGTCTGAAGACAGCTACAGTGTATACATATAAATAAATAAATCTTAAAAACAAACAAACAAACAAACAAACAAACAAAAAACGGGCTGTGGTGGCGCATACCTTTAATTCCAGAACTTGGGAGGCAGAAGCAGGCAGATTTCTGAGTTCGAGACCAGCCTAGTCTACAGAATGAGTTCCAGGACAGCCAAGAGTATATAGAGAAATCCTGTCTTGAAAAAAAAAAAAGGAAAGAAAGAAAGAAAAAAGAAAATTAAATCATTTAATTAAAATTAAGTGGAAAAATTTCCACTTAGAAAAGATAGTATAACAAATAGCTCTGTCTTCTACCGACTCTGGCAATTATGGTGTGGTTAATAATGTCTCTCTCCCACATCCATCCCTTTCTGGCTCTATTTGAAAGCAATGTGAGAAATTCTGTTATTTCTACGTCTTTCTATACGGACTTCTAAAAGATAGGCACCTAGTCAAATACACCACAGTGCTTCGCATTGGGGCCTTGTTTCCTCTCTGTTAAACAGGTCAGAGACTCGTTCCTGTAGTGCTGTTTGAAAGATGGGGTACACGTGTGTGCGTGTGGGGGTGCTTGAGGAGAAGCTGTCTATTGATGACATCTTCTTCGCCATCCTTTTTTCTCTCTAGACAGTGCTGCTGTGGTGATTCACTTTTACTTCCCCTCCTTGTGTGTGCTATTTCAGCTGCACATATTCACCCTCCCTTTTATACTTTCTACTTTTCTTTCTTGTCTTCTCCCACCATACCAGGACATCTCTAGCCTTGCAGCTGGTGATCCTCTGACCCTTCTTTGATGCTTCAGCTCTCTCTAGTCTTCCTTAGGTCTTCTTAAAGGGAGAGGAACATTTCTTCCTATTTCAATACAAAAAGAGCGTTGCTGAGATCAATATAAGATTCAGACACCATTTGACTCGTTTCTTGTACAAGGCAATGAACTTTAGTGGGCGCCATTACTGTGGTTGCTTTAGAACATTTTCTTCACCTCAGAAGTAAATCTGTGGGCTGGAGAGATGGTTCAGCAGTTAAGAGCACTGACTGCTCTGCTGGAGGTCCTGAGTTCAAATCCCAGCAACCACATGGTGGCTCACAACCATCTGTAATGAGATCCAATGCCCTCTTCTGGTGTGTCTGAAGACAGCTACAGTGTACTTATACATAATAAATAAATAAATCTTAAAAAAAGAGAGAGAGAAGTAAGTCTGTTACCCTTTAGTCAGCTCCTTTCCTCTCTCCTCCATTCTAAGAGCTATTCTGTCTCTGGGTATTCATTTGTTTTGGACATTTTATATGAATACTTTTTTGTGGGATTTCAATCACTTCATTTTATTTTTTAAAAGCTTTTCATTGATTCCTTGTGTATTTCACATCAAATACCCCAGTCCCAGTCATCTCCCTATGCCCTCATATCCACTCTTTATCCTTGCAACATCTCCCCACAAATGAAACATACACACCACCACCGACAAAACAAAACAAACAAAAACAAAAACAAAACAAAACAAAAAGGCATAGAAAACCTCTTGCCATGGAAGCTGTAGTATGCCACAGTGTGTCTCACAGTATATTTCTCTATCCACACATCTTCCCTTGCAAATGTTCATTGTAATGAGTCTAGTTAGAGATCTCTGGCTTCTGTGACTCCAACAATATTGGATCCTCACCAGGACTCCTCTGGGTCACCTCGTTGCTGCCCTGTCATGGAGATCCTGCAGCTCTGGACTGACCCTTTCCCAAGTTCCAACAGTATGCAGATGATGTAGATGTTGGGCTGCACAACTCAGAGCCCTGGATCTGGGCATAGGTGGCAGCTGATCTACTCAGTGCATTGTCTCTCCCTTATCCACACCACCAGAGCAAGTTCTCCAGCACTGCTCTGACTTGGCCACACAATGCCAGCACTGACAGGAGGCAGGGTCAGCTCTTCTGCTCTCCTGCCCTCAGGCAGGTTCATCTATGTCCCATCGACCAGGGCCAGCCCTACTGTGCTGCCCAGGCCATCAAGGGACAGGGACAGTTCACCCCCTCTCATGACCCCAGGGCCAGCTCACCCACACCTCACTATCAGAGCCAGCTCCACTGTGCCGCCACAGGTGAGCCGGGCCAACCTTCTAGAGTGCTGCAGCAAGTGAGGGGCAGGGCCAGTTCTGCAGAGCCCCTGGACACCCGCTGGTCCCCAGCAGCTGCCATGAACAGGAGGTCCCCATGTTTTCTAGTGGTAATACGAGCCATGGACATTGACACTGAAACCTGCTGTTGCGTAGCCACAGACCCAGACACGGCCCGCAGTGGGGCAGCTTGTGCTAGGACTTCACCATGGCCCCAGGTGGCAGGGATGGCCACTCCTAACTGGCTACTCCTCTCCACCCTCGAGTCTCCAGTTTCAGCTCTCTTCATAATGCCCAATGTGTTCTTCCTCTCTTCCTCTCTCATCTGGCCACCACATACTCACACATTGGGGTGACTCCTGCTGCAGGCTGCCCACAGACAGGGTGACATCCTTTGTGCTGCTTGGTGTGGTGGCAAGCGGATGTCTTCAGCCCAACTGTGCCTCGTCCCTGGAGGGCAGGCCTATGGGTGGCATGCAGGTCTGCAGGTCTCTGTCTGTCTTCCTCTTTGCATGCTGCATTGTATGCTGGTAGGTGGTGCTCTGTGTGTCTATGGCCCGTCCTAGAGGTCTGTGGGAACCCACACTGTGTGGTGCAGTGGAATGCAATACGTCTCTGTCTATCTTCCTCCTTCTGGATTATGCATCCTGGGTCTGATTTGATTTGGTTTTTAGGTGTTCTAGGTATAAAACAGTTAGGATGCACAAAGGACTGCCATCTGCTCTGCCCCCGACATAAGAGCAACGGCACAGAGTGTGTCTTTGCCTGTTGTCAGGGGTCCTTATATAAACACTTGGGAATGGGAAATGTGTTTTGTGTCTGACTTGTGTTTCTTGGCTCATTCACGGTGGTATTCATTTCTAATCATGGCTAAGCCTTTACCGTATGGTTACAGGACCCTCTGTTTTTGTAGTCATTGGTTGGTAGACAATTGGAGTATTTCCTCTTTTGTCTGTGATAGGTAAATGCTGATCTTACACTCAAGTGCTAGTTTTATTGAACACCATTTCTCATTTCTGTAAAAAGTGAGTTTTCCCTCCCAGCCCCAAGCTCTCAGAAAAACAACTCTGAGACTCAAAATTTATCTACAAACACCTATGCCATAAGCTTTGGTTGTTGCCCAATTCGATCATGGCTTAATATCCCAGCTATTCTAAGTTCTGCCATGTGGCTGGTCACCTCTGCTCAGCTCCCCTGACCTTCTCCATGTTCCCAGACTGATTCTCTGTGCTTGGCTCTTTCCCAGAATCCTTTCTGCCTACCACATGTCCCACCTTCTATTCTACCCTTTCCTATAGGCCATATGGTTTTTTTCATATGTTTTTTTTTATTGACAAGTGACGCAACTATACAGTACAAAGGAGATTTTCTCTATACATTTCTTACAGGTATGTACCTATAAGAATTCCTAGATCAAATGATAGGTTGGTGTTAACTTTGATGATATGCCAAACATTTTCCAACATGGCTCCTTATTTTATTTTGCTCATGTATGAAAATCTCTTTCAAGTACACGTATCAACTCAAATGTTTCTGGGTTTATAGATATTTTTCAATGTCTTATTTAGTTTTTGATTATGTTCAGGTATATTTCTTGTTTCATGTTGGTTGGTTTCTATGGTTTGGTTTTGTTCGTTTTTGAGATTTGCTATGAGTCTTGCTACATATATAGCTCAGGCTGGCCTCAGGTTTAGGATTCTCCTCCTGCCTCTGTCTCTTGACCGTTAGAGCTACAGACTGTTTATTATTGTTTCCCATCTATATCATTTAAAAACGGAACATTACTCGAGCAGTGGTCTCCCAAATGCAGGCTGTTTTTAAGGTATAAAAATATTCATTGAAAAGCAAAAATAATGTTTTATTTTTACATGTGCTTTATAATTATGTAGTATGTTAAAGTAGCTGAAAAAGTATGAAGCATATAAAAGAAACTCTTTTGTGGGGAAGTGGAGAATGAACCCTGAGCTACACCCACAGCTCCTTTACATTTTATTCTGAGACAGAATCTTGACACATTGCTTAGACTGTTCATCAGCTTGGAGTCACCAGCCTCCTGAGTAGCTGGACTTACAAACATGTGTCCCCATGCTCAGTGAGTGCTTCAGTTCTTGATCTTGCTTTTATTATTGCTGCTTGATGTAGTGGGAAATTGTTAAAATATAGTACCACCCTGCCAGGCCTCTGCTCCATGTCCTGGCGGGTCTCTCTCTCCTGCCCAGCGCCCACTCCTTCCAAGTATCCAGCAAAGCATGACTCTTAAACTTGAGTAGTTAACAAAATATATTTATGTATATGAAACTCCCAATTACATAATGCCAAATTACAATGATAAGGTTTTATCTCAATATTTCTAACCTCTCAGCACACAAGAAACACATCTGAAGCCATCTGGATCTGCATCTCCTCCTCTGCTCCCTCGTGCAGCTCCCAGGCTCCCTCTCTCTCCGCCCCTCCTTCTCTTACCTCCTCCTCCTCTCTCCCCTCCAATCACTGGCCTCTCACTGCCTCAATGTGAATGGATAGGAAATATCTTGCGTCAGCTTGAGACAGAGTCTCACAGAGTATGTAGCACAGTAACCTGGAGCTCTTTAATAGAGCAAATCATCCTGTAATTTAAGATCCTCCTGCTTTAGCCTCCCAATAGCTGAATTTCTAGGCATGAGCCACACATTTCAGCCTGCATTAAAATTCTGTATTTTAAAATAAATCTGGTGGAAAGTTCTTAAGATTGCATTGTCCAGAAACTGAGGGTTTCTTGTTAATGTCACCAGCATGGGCCAGGTGAATCCACATAGAAGGATCTTTGGCTCAAGTGTCAGCCTCTCCTTTTGGCCTACTTCTGCTGATTACCAGAGTAAAACTTTGGGCAAGTCCCTTCTCCACCCACTTCATTTCTCAAGTTGA
The DNA here is from genome assembly GCA_036184795.1 of Tokudaia tokunoshimensis. Lineage (NCBI taxonomy): Eukaryota > Metazoa > Chordata > Mammalia > Rodentia > Muridae > Tokudaia > Tokudaia tokunoshimensis. Next base: position 50,864,740 of record BTHU01000011.1, on the reverse strand, counting down.
TACACTAGCACCTGAACTCCCATGAGTTTTTACTGAGCAACATTAGGAAAGAGAATGTGCAATGACCGTAGGAAGTTGGTCACTTGAGAATCTTGGGCAACTAGATGTTCCTTAGAACATCTGGTTTTCTCTGATCCTCAGGGCCATTTTCATGTGCCACCATGCCTATTACTCTAACAGCTGTCACTCATTGCTCCTTGTGCTTCTGACAGTCAACCTACAGAGCTATTAGCAAATCTCTATTACTAAACGTTTGAACCGAGAGGAGAACCTATGACATCACCCAGCAGCCACTGCTTAAGACACTATGTCCTTCCTGCTGACCTTGTTATAGGATAATGTTCACCAGTTACAGTAAAGCTTTGACTTTTTAAACTCTCTGTTTATTTTGATCCTGGATGCTACATAGAAGCTCGGGCTTTATGTTGCTAGGCATCTTAATGTTTTCAGTTTGACATGATAGATTCAGTCTGCTAGCATATGAGGGTTGTGAATGATTGTTGAAGTCAGAGTCTGAAGGGAAGTAGACCTGGAGAGAGACTGAAGAGGGTGTAGGGAAATGCCCCTGAATTTGATCACATGCTACATTTGAAGATTTGCTCACTTTTTAACCACATTTGCCTACTACTGGGTGTGTTTAGTAAAACAACAGGAAATGGGTCATAATACATTTTCTTTGTGAGGATGTAGAAAAGGGGGACCTTGTATACTCTTGGTGCTAATGAAACAGCACTGACATTATGGGAACACTATGGAGGGTCAGCCAATGCTGTAAACAGAACCACCAAATGAGGAGATGTCTTATTAATGGGTAAATATCCAAAAGAAGTGAAATCATCATGCCGAAGACATCTGCACTCCTCTTTATCATGGCTATTCAATGTAGCCAAGATTTGGAATCAATTTAAATGTCCATCAATAGATGACTAAATTTTAAAAATACAGTATATATACACAGCAGAATGTAGTCAACCTCAAAGAGGATGAAAACCTTGTCATTTTTGACAACATGAGTAAATTCAGGAGTACTGTATGTACCAAGTAAAATAAACCACTCAACAAGACAAACACCATATAGCTTGCTCACATGTGGAATAATCTAGTACACAAAAGCAGAGAGGTGAATGGCAGTTGGCAGGGACTGGAGGATGGAGAGGAATTGGGGAGGTGCCCAGTTTCACTTAGACAGGAAGTATAAGTTCAAGAGAAACAACATTATAACTATAACTAATGACTGTATGTTTCAAGTGTCCTCACCATATGCTTTAGTTACTCTCTATTGCTGTGATCAAACACCATGACCAAAGCAACTCATAAAAGAAAGCATTTAATTCAGCTTATGACTCAGAGGGTTAGACAGTGATGTCAGAACAAAAGAACACCCAAGAGTTCACATCCTGGTCTGCAACTGCAAGGCAGAGAGTGAACGCTGGGAATCACAAGAAACCTAAAAGCCTCAGTAACATCCTTTTCCAACAAGACCACACCTCCTGATCCTTCCCAAACAGTTCTACTCACTGGGAACTGAGTGCTAAAATATATGAGTCTGCAGGGCTCATGCTACCATACCATGCACACAAAATATAAGTGAGAATGCATGCTGGTTAGTTTTTCTTTTTCTTTTCTTTTTTTTAAAGATTTATTTATTTTATTTATATGAGTTCATTGTAGCTGTCTTCAGACATACCAGAAGAGGGCATCAGACCCCATTACAGATGGTTGTGAGCCACCATGTGGTTGCTGGGAATTGAACTCAGGACTTTTGGAAGAGCAGTCAGTGCTCTTAACCGCTGAGCCATCTCTCCAGCCCCTGGTTAGTTTTTCTTTAACACAAGCTACAGCCATCTGGGAAGAATCTTCACTTGGAATTGAATCTGTGTGCTCTGTACTAGTGATAAGTACTCTTACTGCGGAGCCATTTCTCCAGTCCATATTTTTGTTTCAATTAAAGATAGATAGTAAAATAAATAATGAATAGATAAAATAGAAAGATAAATAAAATATGTTATCTTTTACCATCAAGTCTTTTTTTTTGTGATTTCTGCTCTCCAACACCTTTATTCTAACAAAAGGGCTAGCAGGCATTTAGGCTGTGATAGGATTTCTTCTAAAGGGTAATATCTATTCTTGTATTCTTCTCTCATATATTACATCTTAACCACAGTTTCACCTCCCTCTACTGCTCCCAGTCCTTTTTTCCCACTTCCCCTCTCTCCAGGATCCACTTCTCCTCCATTTCCCTTCAGAAAAGAGTAGGCATCCCAGGGATATCAACTAAACATGGCATAACTAGTTACAAGAAGACTAGGCAAACGCCCTTATATCAAGGCTGGATGAGACTACCCAGTAGGAGAGAAAGAGTCCCAAGAACAGGCAAGAGTCAGAGACACCCCCACTTGCACTATTAAGATTCCTGCTGGGTCTGGTGTGGCCTTGGTGGGGAAGGAATGACATGGTTCCTGTCCCTGGGACAGGGCCAGCAGGAGTGGGTCTTCACCAGTGTCAACAGCTGCTGTGGGCGTAAAGCTTGTTTGTATAGTAATGTACATATTTTACATTCCTCAGTCAAAGAAAGTTCTACCTGTTAACATTAATGACTCTATGATAATCAGAGATAGCATGAGTCCAGGAGGAAAAGGTGTGGCTAATATCACACAAAAATAGTAAATGCTGGGATCCTCAGGACAGCCCTTAAGGCTGTGGAAGATAAATTTAAAAATATGGGTTCAAAAATATATAATTTCTCGAAAAGTTAGGATGCAATAGGAATTTTATGAGTGGCTTCACGGATCTAGAGGAATAAAAGCAGCTACATTAATGTGCCAGCTTGTCAGAAAGATACTAAGGAAGGAGATAAAGAGATTTAGGGAGTGGTGATTGCAGGAGATCCCACCCAACTAAATTGTTTTGGCTTATGTTTACAAAGGCAGGCAGATTCCTAATTTCAAGGTCAGCCTGGGACAGAGCAAGGTTAGGCCCAGGTGTGGTAGAAATGGTAATTTCAGGGCTGTTCCACCCAGCTAGTTTATCATTAGTGCTTAACAGGTTTAACAGAGGCAGGCAGATTTCTGAATTTTTTTGCAATGTTAAAAGAAAATGTGTGTCTGCTGTCTCCTAAGAATCAAGATGCTGGGTCACCAGAGGCTGATTCATAGGATACTCAAAAGGAAACCTGAAGTAAATGACTGGATTGATATATACAGTAAAGACTGGTTTTATGATCTGCAAGAGTTGAGTTATCCAGAGAACTTTTTAGAATAGCAAGCGAGAGCTGCTTGGAGAACTGTCATGAGCAGAACAGAGGGGCATGTGGGCTGTGTCTGGAGATCTCTAGAAAAAAACAGAGTAGAGAGAAAGCAGTCCAGAAAGCTATCTTGAGCAGAACATAGGCGGATAGCTTAGACCCCCGATTTGACTTCAAGTCATTTGTTTTCCAGGCTCCCACACACCCCTTCCTCAGAACCCCTCTCCAAGCTGAGGCTGGTTCTTGGCAGAGACCCACAAAACCATAAAGATACACAACTATAACATATGTAGAGGGCCTAGCTCAGACCCATACAGGCTCCCTAGTTGTTGCTTCAGTTTGTGAGCCCCTGTGAGCCCTTCTTAGTTGATTCTGTGGGCCATGTTCTTATGGTGTCCTCAATCTCTCTGGCTCCTACAATCCTTCCTCTCCCTCTTCTGAGGGGTTCTCTGAGCCCCACCTAATGTTTGTCTGTGAGTCTCTGTATCTGCTCCCATCAGTTGCGGGATGAAGCGTCTCTGGTGACATTTATGCTAGGCTCCAGTCTGTGATCACAGCAGAATATCATTAGGAATCATTTTATTGGCTTTTCCCCCAAGTCATGTTTGGTTCTATCCTAGGTTCCTGTCTCTGGTTCTTGGCTGTCCAGGCAGCGTCAGGTGTGGGCCTTAAGTTGGACTAGTCATTGGTTGACCAAGATCAAGTACTTGGCCAGCGAAGCAGAGTTGGACATGGGTTTTATCTCATGGAGTGGGGAGGTCATTGTCGTAGATCAAAGTTTGTAGCTGGGTTGGCATTTACCTTTCTTACTGTGAACTCAGAAGGGGTGAAGGCTCTAGTTAGGCACTAGCTTGACTTCTCTGTGTCCAACAAGTTATATAGGTGCTGTCTTCAGTAAGAGGCCTTATTCTCAGTCTGTGGAGAGCCACCCATAACCTTGGCAATTACTTGGGTTGTTTGAGGGTTTCCATGGGGCTTCTTTGGCCTTCACTTAGCTGTCACCCATACCTGGAGCTAGAGATTTCACTTGCTGGCAAGAGATGTCTACTTGGGGCTTTGTCTCTCCAGTTACTTGGTGATTCTGTTTAGATTTCGTTCACATGGTTTGGGTGGGTATCACTTCTCCTCTAGCCCTGTCTTCTATTTCACAGAGATCACTCCCCTCTCATGAGTGTCACTGTGTCACTGATTGCTTGTGACTTTAGGTGTACTGAGGCTCTGTGGGCCTGTTCAGTTCTAATGTGATCCAGTTCTATAACCAAGCAAAGCTAGCACTTGCTGACCACTGTGTGAAGTGAAAAATGTAAAGCTCTGAAAATCCCTAGAGAGAAAGTCTGTTTTTTGCTTGGTGATCTATGGTCACTTCTCTGTACGAAAGACTTACAAGTAAGGCTGACCTGTCTTAACTTCAGACTTGTATCTGAAAATAAATGTGTAGAAAACACCATGAGTTGGTCATGGTGTACACACCTGCCACCCCAGTCCCTAGGGAGGCCAAGGAAGAAGTATCAGAAGTTCAGTGACAATCTAGACATGAGTACTTAGTGCAACCCTGTTCAAAATGCAAGAAAACAACAAATGGGTGGGTAATGTCACCATTTGAAACTGTTCACATGTCACATACTCCACTCATGTAATCATCTCGCCCCACCCCCACTATATAAATAAACCCCGGGGTACAGAGAATTAAGGGAGTAAAGCATGACTTGCTCACATAGCTCTATCCTCTAGGTTAATAATGGAGTCATTTTGAAATATGGACTCAAGAAAGATCTGAGCTATTTTTTACTTATCTTTACTTGTTTGAGAAACAGACAAGTCAAGAGAAGTCACCAAAAATATTATGAACAGAGTTGCTCACTGAGGTATTTTTTCATAGTATTGAAAAGGTGGAAATAAATATTTATCTGTTGGGTCTGTAGTTCAGACGAGGGACTGGAGAGATGGCTCAGCGGGAAGAGCACTATTGCAGAAAGCTGGGGTTCAGTTCCCAGCTTCCATACAGTGGATTACAGCTGCTTGTAACTCATGTTCCAGGGATCTGATACCCTCTTCTGACCTCCACAGGGATCAGGCATATACATGGTGAACAGATATATATGAAGATGAAATATTAAATATATATATGCAATTTTAAAAGGAAGTTAAGATGATTGTGAAATAATCTTTAAGTTACACTGTTGAAAGAGAATGAGATAAATTATAGAATATGTTCACTATAAAATTATGATGGTCTGAATGAGAATGGCTCCAGTTGGCTCATATCTTTGAATGCTTGGTCCCTAGTTGGTGAACAGTTTGGGAAAGATTAGGAGGTAAAGCCTTATTGGAGGAGGTATGTCACTGGGAGTGGGTTTTGAGGTTTCAAAACCCCATAGCAGGCCCAATCTGTCTCTCTGTCCACTGCCTTTGGATCAGGAGGTAAAACTCTCAGCTGTTGATCTAGTACCATACCTGTCTGTTTCCAGCCACAGTGATCATGGACTAACTCCAGAACTGTAAACAAGTCTTCAGTTAAATGCTTTCTTTGATAAGAGTTGACTTGGTTATAGTGTACCTTCACAGCATGAGAATAGTAACTAAGACAGATACAATGTGTGTGCTTGCAAAAGAAGACAAAACAAATCTTTGAATCTGACATAGTGTCTGAGAGGAATAGGATGACCATCAGTCATCCGTGGGACTGAAGAAGGATTCATGGGACATTGAGTGATAGAAACACTTTTTATTCTGAGGTTCTGTGTTTGGGGCAGGTAATGGCTATTCCTGTTGTCAACTTGACTATATCTGGAATGAACTACAATCCAGAATTGGAGACTCACCTGTGATCTAGATCTTGGGGCTGGAAAACACAAGTTTTTGACCTGGATCTTGACATGGAGATCTTGAGTCATACATAGTGGCTTTGAAAAGCTTAGGCCCAGGCAAGGTAGTATACGCCTTTAATCCCAGGAGACTGAGGCAAGGAGATCTCTGAGTTCAAGGTCAGCCTGGGACAAAGCAAGTCCCAGATCTAGGTGTGTGGTACACACGTTTAATCTGATTTATACCTTCTGCTGGAGACCTACATAAGGACATTGGAAGAAGGAAGATTCATCCTTTATCTGTTGCCTGCTTGCATTTATTTGCCAGCATATCTGTGGAAATCAACGTCTACAGAAGACCAGCTGAAACAACTAGTCTTGTGGGACTGAGTAACTACTAGATGCTTGGACTTTCCGTTTATAGATGACCATTGTTGGGGAGTTGGACTACAGACTGTAAGTCATCATAATAAATTCCTTTAATATAGACATTCCATAAATTCTGTGACTTTAGAGAGCCTTGACTAATACAGGGCATTTTTATAGGAATCTAGTAATTGTGCCCTTTTGTAAATAAAATCCAAAGTTATCAGGCAAGAAAAGATGCATGACAAAGAGAAATTGAAACACAAGGTGGGATTTGCGGTAAGAAGGAAGGTGGAACACTCAAAGGCAGTAAGCTCTGGCAGTTACTATGGGTGCTCTTGTCCTGTGATATTTTCTCAGTGGTAATTTGGGACTTGTGCAGTTTTTTCAGGAGGTTCATACAGGCAGATAAAGGCACACAAGCAACACACATGTGCACATACATGCACACACACATACTATGTATGCTTCGTCTGTATTGTTCTAAAATATGTAACCAAGAGTACATGACCTCCAAATAAATCATGGAAATATAAAGACTTTTTTTTTTTTTTTGGTTTTTCGAGACAGGGTTTCTCTGTGTAGCCCTGGCTGTCCTGGAACTCACTCTGTAGACCAGGCTGGCCTTGAACTCAGAAATCCGCCTGCCTCTGCCTCCCAAGTGCTGGGATTAAAGGTGTGCACCACCACTGCCTGGCTAAGACTTTTTAGAACAATTTTCATATGTAGTTTCTTTTGGTGTATTTGAATTTAGATCTTATTAATGTCAACATTGGTGAGAAAATATTTCGTATCTTTTGGAGGCATATGTTCACTTCTGATTCTTAGGAAAACATTTATGTCCCGGTAATTGAACAACTGTATCTATTAAAGAAGGCCTTTGTCTCTTGACTTTATTTCTAATTTGTTCATTATGTCCATCTGTTCCATAAGCATGTACTGATATCTTACATGCAACCAAAGACACAGGGATATGATGTGGTGGAGCACAGGTAAAACCCTTGCTGTAGTGATTGGAGTTTATAGTTGGGAGCAGAGGAAGACTCATCGGAAGGAACTAGAAAGAATCAGGAAGTGAGTTGTTTTCTGTGACAAAAATTGAACAGAATGACATAATAGGGGAGACCAGGGACCTGCCTTTAGCTAGGAGACACTTCCTTAAGTAATTCATAAATGAGGGCATGCTTATCAAGAGAGGGCTAGGCTATGTTCATATGAGGAAGAACCTTTCAGGCAGAAGGTGAACCACACCCTTTAGAGTTTCTTGTGTTGTTGGGGCTTACAGAGGCTGAGAAAAGATAAAGGAGAGATCTTCAGGGCCAGGATCCCATCAAGCTTTAAGGACATGGTAAGGGGCATAGATTTTATTCTTGATTCGGTGGGAAGCCATTGGGGTTTGACTGGGGGAATGAGATGTCAGTTTAGGTTTAGAAAAGATCTCTTTGAAGGCCTGGGACTATGGATGGGTAAGGGCAGAAGGAGAGAAACTGCTTTCCACTGTGAAGTTCTATGTATTCAAGATGAAGACAGGGGCTTAGAAGAATGTGCTGGCTCTAAATTTGCAGATTAAATAAAGATGGAGATCTAGGAAAGAGCATAGGTTCACACATGGCTCCTAAATCTTAGGCTCAAGTGATTTAGACATATTCTTCCTGGAATAGGGAAAGTAGGAGAGGAGCAGATTTGGGGGTGTGTGTCAGAGTCTGATTTAGGCATATTAAATTGAGAGTCTCTGGGAAATATCAAGTACATAATTTGATAGACTTACCTGGAGTCTGGAGTTGTGGTAGAAATGAGCACGTGGTAGTCAGGTAGAAATGAACATGTGGGAGTCAGCTCCACACAAAGCAATGATGTTTAAAGCTCTAGAGTTAACACTCTCTCCTCCCCACTCCTCTCCCTCTCCCCCCGTCCCTCTCTCCCCTCCCTCTCCCTCTCCCCCCTCCCCCCTCTCCCTCTCTCCCCTCCCTCTCCCTCTCTCCCTCTCTGTATAGCCCTGGCTGTCCTGGAACTCACTCTGTAGATCAGGCTGTCCTGGAACTCAGAAATCTACCTGCCTCTGCCTCCCAAGTGCTGGGATTAAAGGCGTGCACCACCACTGTCCGGCCCTAGTCAATTCTTACAGTCACAGATACATGGCATGTGATACTCTTCACCTGTCAACTGGATTGGACAGAATAAACCCCTGGGTGTGTCTGTGACACAGTCTTCAGAGAGGATTAGATCTTGAGGGTTTTCACTTAATCCATGAATTAACCCTCAGATAGATTCAAAATTTTAGTCAGCTATGGGAAGGTGGGGCTAGTTGGGAGAAGCAGGGAGCTGAAGGTTTGCCTGTGAAGGACATGTCTTGCTCAGGCTCTTGTCTCTGACTTTGCCACACACTGTCATGGTCATGATGTACCAGGTCACTCCACCGAGTAGTGACATGAGTCATGTGACCAAGGACTGACCCTGCTGAAGCCAGGAACCAAGTAAATCCTTAAGTAGCTTTTCAGATATTTGGTCACAAAGACGGAAAGCTAATCCCACATGCTGTGGCACTCTTCATATGGGATAAACTTGCCCAGGTGGACTACATCTGTGTGAAGGCTGACTTGAATGGACTCTCTCTCTCTCACTTTGTTCTCAAAGATGGACAGTAAAAAGAAATGTTTGCTGGGCCTGGAGAGATCATGACAAAGGGCTTCTCACTGTGCAGATCAACATCTCAACTATCATCCCATTCACTACAGCTGAAATCAGTCAGAACCATTTAAAAGATGGATTCACAGCATCACTGAAGAAACATTAGCAGCTAATGCTGAATTCTTATAGGTGTCGTGAATGTTTGAGTTAATGTGAGTGGCTTGGCACAAAGGTTTTAGTGGCTGTCTTCTTTCATTCTGATGCTCGCTGGCTTTCCTGTAATGCTAGAATAAACCCCAAATAAGGTGATGTAAACGTGTCTTTTACTTTTACTTTCACATGGCAAGCCCATTTTTGATTTGACAGGTAATTTTATCATAATAGTTTTGATATATTGCCATTTGCATTATGAGGTTGATCTTTGTGGCTTTTTCAATTAAGTTCACACTTGAAAAATGTTTCTTATTTTTTGCATCAAACTTGCTAGGCTTACTATTAGTGGTTTGTTTTGTTTCTGGTCTGATTTAGTCATTTTTTTTTACACTTGCACATACAAGGAGAAATGAATATGAGGCATAAAGAAATGATATTTTTGCTTCTTGACAATAATTTGTAACCAAAAAAAACCATGACTGGGCTCTTTATTTACCTGGAATGATTCTTGCTCATTGCAGATAAACTCTTCAGACCTCCAGCTGGTCATGTGATGACTTCAAGGATGGCGCCCAGTGGTACAACGGCCATTGGAGACCTGTGTTTTGAGCACGTTCACTCCAGACCTGGAAAAATGGTGTCCCAGTCCACAGGTCAGGGAGACTACCCTGTGCACCCCTGTGAAGGGACCAGCCATGCCTTTCAGGACACTGATGACTTGTCCAGCCTCCTGGACACTGACCAACCTGCTTGTCAACTAGATGTGAGGCTCCTAAGACACAAAGCTTCCTGGATCAACCCACTGTGTGTGCAGCAGCCACGTCAAGAATTATGCCCCCAAAGACCAACAGTGCAGAACAGTGAGGACCAAGTGGTGGTGGACACTCCCTCTCCCTTGGGCCTTTCGATATTGTCTTACAGGGACTCCCTGGCTGAGATGCCATTGTGTGAGAATATGGCTGATGTCATCTGCAGCAACTCCACTCATTGCTCTGGGGGAAAGAAGGCTGACTCCTTCCTGGCTACAGAAGAGCAAGAGCTTCCTCCTCAGCAGGAATCTCTGCTCAAAAACCCCAAGACTGTGGCCACGTCCCCATGCCCTAAGGAGGAGTGTGCCCCTTCTGAGTCTCTTCAGTTGACAGCTTCTATAGATGACGGTAACCCTATCTGGTGACTTCCTCTATTCTCCATCTCTGTGTGTGTCTGGGCTGGCTTGAAAATTTGCCTATTGTCTTTGCCATGAGAAATGAAGTTCATGGCCTTCTACCTTGACCAGAAACCAATGCATGAGCTCATTTAATATCAGCACCATCCCAGACTCTGTGAGAGTAACAATAGGCAGATCAGATATCATCTTTCACTGAGAAGAGGAAGGTCATCCTTTTAGCTTAGCATAGTTAATAATCAGTTGCAGGAGCCATCTTTGGGATCGTTGGTTTGTCCGCAGGTAAGAAGCATTAGGAACATCCAACCCACCGGGTGGGGATGGCATTACAGATTCAGATGGAGCTTGCTGTATAGTAGTGCTCAGGCAGGTGGATGTGCTTTGCCTCTTCTAGTTCTAGCTCAGACAGCCGAGAAAATAGCAAATTTGAAAACAGTAGCCACAATACTCCCCAAAGGCCAAAATCTCTTGGTGTGGAAAACAAGGGCGCTCCTTGCTGTGAAGTAGTGTATATATTCTTAAAATAATAAAACTTCCGAATGACCTACTCTACTTGGAGTAACAGGCAAGATTCAGTTAGCTGTCTATTTTAATGGATTCTTATGTTATATTCATGCTTTGAGTTTTGAGCTCTGCTTCAGGCAGTTGGGAATATATTTTGTTGTTTGCTGCAAAATAATTTTAAAAACTGTCACCTGCCTGGTGTCTGCCTACATGTATATTTATTTTTTACTGCCTTTCAATGGCTAGTTTTGAGACAACCAAATTTGAGGAAAATGCCTCTCAAAAACAGGCTTCCTCTTTCTATCTTTTTCTTGTCCACCCAGGTAGTCCATTCTCTCTTCTGTTTACTTTTGAGCCAGGCTCTCCCTCTGTATAGCAGGTTGCTCTTAGGCTGCCGGAAGTCCTCTTACTTAGTTTCCTGTGTGCCAGGATCACAGGTGTGAGCCTTTGTACCTGACAAGACTCTCAAGAGATTCACTCTACGGAATTAAGAAACAAAAGCCTATTTCTGAGTTCGAGGCCAGCCTTGTCTACAGAGTGAGTTCCAGGACAGCCTGGGCTACACAGAGAAACCTTGTCTCGGAGAAAAAAAGTAGAGTTACAGGCTTTCTCTTCCTTTAGTGTAGAACTATGACCTCCACTAACGACTGCTGTGGGGCCTTCTGGTGTGGATGGAAGCATTTCCTGAGGCTGTAGAAACAATCTCCTGGGTTCTATTGTTTGAACAGAATCTACATGTTTACAAAATGCCTTTGCGCTCTCTCTCTCTCTCTCTCTCTCTCTCTCTCTCTCTCTCTCTCTCTCTCGCTTTCTCTCTCTCTCTCCTTATGTAATAACAGGTAATAATCCCAACTCAAAAGTAGGAGAGGTAGGAGAGAATTTGTGACTAAGGCCTGACGGATCTGGACACCCCTCTGCCTTATCTTGCTTGTTCCTCTGTGCTCAGGTTTTTATGTGTGAATTAGGGGCCAAATTCTGCCAGCTTCCTATTTTTGTTTAAAAAGACAGACCAGCAATTTAGTTTCATCCACAGTGACCTCCTAGTTACAGTGGCAGGGTAATTGGCAGAGATGGTAAATGGCCCCACATGCAACTCCCCAAAATGTTTACCAAGCCCAGCCAAGAGGTCCCCAGTCTTCCATTTCCGACCAACTGCATTCAACAGGAAGTCTCAAGGTGACACTTCCTGTACTTGTCTGAGAACCCACAGCCCCCCACCCCCACCCCCCGGACACTGGCAGCATCTCTCAATTTATCAGGTCAGAACAACATAGTTCTTCTGACTGTCCCGAAATCTCACTTCCTTCCCAGGCTGCAGTTAGCAGTTCTGTGATAGGAACGACTTGCTATGGTGTTGCCTGTCACCAGTAAGGAGTGGGTGAGAGTGTAAGATTTGAATGACACAGCACAGTGGCCTGAGCTTGACTGGAGCCCTGTTTGCTATCTGAGGACTTTGTGTGTATAACAGGAAGTTTGGGGCTGATTGCCACCAGTTGAGGAAGTGCTGGGGAAGTGATCCTGTAATTATTTTTGTTTAAAGAATTGCTTATTTATTTTATGTATGTGAGTACACTGTAGGTGTCTCCAGACACATCAGAGAGGACATCAGATCCCATTACAGATGGTTGTGAGCCACCACGTGGTTGCTGGGAACTGAACTCAGGACCTCTGGAAGAGCAGTCAGTGCTCTTAACCAGTGAGCAGATCCTGTAATTCTGAAGGCCATTTTCCCATCTCTCATGAGTATCACCCATGACCTCTCCCCACCATCTTTGCCCCACCGGCCCCTCCGTTCTGGTTTTCTGAGGCTACCTCTCAGTCAGTCCACTAGTTTTCTGGAGAATGATTGACAGTAGGCCATGTCTACAGTCCTTGTCATCAGAAGGCTCTTTCCTCTTCTATCCCCTACATCTTTCTAGAGCTATGCTGGGTTTCTTTCCTTTCCCCTGATGGTATTGAAGACTTGTACCCTATGATTTGGTTTTGCTTAATTAAATAATCTTTGAATTTGTTTTTGTTGTGTTTTATAAAAAGAAAAAGGATCCAGGGATATATTTGGTGGAGGCACGATATAGTATAGTGTGGGGAAAATGGGTGCCTCTGTGGGCCCATGCTGAGGCATCCCTTCCCCCTAAGGTACTAGCCACATAGTATAGTATGGTATGGTATGGTATGGTATGGTATGGTGTGGTATAGTAGAGTATAGAGCTTATTTATGGCATGGGGAGGGGAGTTGAGGGGGTGGTAGAGACAGAGAAAGGGAGAGAGAGAGAGAGAGAGAGAGAGAGGAAAGGGGGGGGAATGGGGAGAGTAGGGGCAGGGAGGGAAGAGAGGAAGGGAGTAAGGACAAGAACAAGAGAAGGAAGAGAGGTGGGGGCAAGCAGCCCCTTTTATACTGAGTAAGGCATACCTGGCTGTTGCCAGGCAACTGTGGGGCAGAGCATAGAAAGACTGACAACAATATCTATTGTACTTTGTGTGCTCACCTGTGCGTTTGTGTATGTGGAGGCCAGAAGTCAATGTCACATGTCTTTCTCTACCCTGCCCCCCTACTTTTGAAGACAGAGTCTCTCACTGAATCTTAAGCTCACTGATTTTCTAACCCAGCTGGCTACGAAGCCACAGGGTTTCCCCTCTCTCCACCTCTGCAGTACTGGGATGACAAGAGCCTGATGCTATAGGAGACTGAACTCAGGTCCTCAGGCCTGCCCAGCAAGCACTTGATAGACTGAGCTTTCTCCTTTCTCCATGTTTAATGGCTCACTGTGTTGGCAGGTGCTGCTCGGAGCAGTAGCAGAAGCCATGCTTGGAATTTCTTCCCACTAGAGACGTTCATGCTGCCTGCTGGTGTGGAAAAGGTGAGTGCCTCAGCCACAGAGGACCTGAGTGACCATGGAAACCACCCTGATGCATCACAGCCTAAGGGTTCTTTTCAGTATTTGATGGAGGCTCAGGAGCGCTAAACTGAGGAGTCTTCATGCAGGGTGGGTGTGCTCGGTTGTTCATGACCGAGGAGCTGTGTCAGGCACTGGGCTCCACCCACCGAGGGTGTTCTATCATAAGACATGCAACTTGGGGGCTGGGGGTGGGGCTCAGTCATAGAGCGCTTGCCTTGCATATATGATGTTGAGTTTAGTCTCCAGTCCTGAGAAATAAATTAATTCAGTTTGGTACATCTGTGTCTCTGGATGTATTTTTCATCATAATCTAGTTAGATCAATTTATATTTATTCTTACCTGTAGTCACTTACGTTAAGGCATTTCTCCAGTTTTGAAATCTAATCCATGCTCTGAAGGAAAGTTGATTCTGTTCCTATTTGAATTGACTTTTTCTTCCCTGCAGGAAAATGTCCACTTTCATGTTGCAGACTTGATTATCTCAGTAATAGAGAACATGAAATGCAGCTTCTTGAGTCAGCAGCAACCAGAGAGCTGGGGCCCAGAAGAGGCCAGCAGGTCGCGTGGGACAGGAGCCGAAGTGACCTTCTCCACCCACGAAAAGCAGGAGCCAGGCGCCTCTGCTTCTTCACACACTGGCTGGGAAGGCAAGTCGGGCAAATGTTTGAATGCTGAAGAATGTGATCTCAGCGCAGGCTGTGTCCTCTGTCCAGTCCTGAAAGAGGGACTTTTTTTCCCATCCTTTGAAGGTGTGTTCAACCCATGGTCCATTGGCCACATGCACCCCAGGATCGTCATGAATGTGACTCAGTTCAGAATGAGAAACTAACTCAGAACATTATGAGGTGTGTGTGTGTGTGTGTGTGTGTGTGTGTGTGCGCTATTTTCAATGACTCTAATTTTGAGGGTCTTTGGTGTGTACTGGTGATGATGTCACTTTGCAGGTGAAGAGGTCGAGGGCATGGGAGCGATCTCCAGCAAGGCCGCCATTTTGCCTTGCGATTCCTGCTCATGCTCCGTCCTTGGCCAGCGAGTGCCGCAGTTCTTGCTTTGCTTTTCCTTGGAATTTATTCTTCCTTTTCGAGGTTGCTGCTGTCTTCCACCTTGCTTCATTTTCCATCACACAGCATTCTCCCACTTCTCCTTCCATATTGCCTTCCCTGCCCAAGGCGTCCACCTTCATTCCTTTAGCAAGTAATGAACCTGCATGTTTGTTCTTGGTGATGGCTGGGACTTGGCGGTGGTAAGACACTCACTTTCCCCAGAGCAGAAGCCCTGGAGCTGGGGCCAAGGAAGTGAGAGGGATACCGCCACAGCAGAGGTGAGAGTCCGGCCCAGTCACTACGCAAGATCAGCTGGGAACCCAGGGAGTTCTTTCTGGAGGAAAGGAAGGCCACATTCACGTTGTTCTAGGTGGACATGAACTTTGGAGGGACGTGACTTAACCCAGTAGAACCATGTGCTCTGTACTATGTATCTGACGGGAAGGCTGACTTGTTCTTTTCTTTTCTTAGCCTTCTTTAATTTTATTTTAAACTTTGTGTTATAATGGGAAAATATCAAACCTATCTAAAAGTAAACAAATTGCATCAGCCTATTTGACTTAATTATAGTGAATGAGAGAACCTAAGCTAGCTTCCTTCAGCTGCTAATCCGTGAAGCTGCAGCCGTAGCCCACCCTCCTCCCATACCTGTCAGGTGGGAGCTGTGCCATTCTCTCCCCTTTCTTCCTCTTCCTCATTGTCTTCCTCTTCCTCCTCCTCCTCTTCTTCAGACTGGTCTGAACATACAGTTTTGCTCCTTGTGGTATTCATGCATATGTGTATGCAGGTGCGTGCTTGTTCATGTAAGAATGAGGGTACATGTACGGGCATTCGTGCATGTATGTGCTCCTGTGTGTATCCATGTGTGTCTGTGTGCATGTGGGTATAGTTTGTGTGTGTATGTGTGTGTGTGTGTGTGTGTGTGTGTGTGTGTGTGTGTGAGAGAGAGAGAGAGAGAGAGAGAGAGAGAGAGAGAAAGAGGACAATTTTGGTTGTCAGCAATTGTTTTTATTTTGTTTTTTGAGACAAACTTTCTCACTTGGCTTGGAACTCTGGCTAGAACAGGCTGACTTGAGTGAGCTCCCAAGATCCACCTGCTCCCGCCCCTTCCCGTGTTGGGATTACAGGCACAAACTACCAGGATCAGCTGTTTCTGTTGATTCTGGGAGTTGAACTCAGGTCCTTGCACTTTCACAACAGATGCTCTACCGACTGACCCATTTCTCCAGCCTCAGCCTTGCTTAAGAAGATCATGAAATCTGTCTCCCTTCTCTCTTCAGGTTGTGCTGCATTCCAGGTCAGCCCAATGGCTGAGACCCTTCCTTACTGTCCCGTGGCGGGAGAGGCCTGCAAATATGACTTGAACAAATTGGTCATGTTAGGTGAGACTTAGAACCTCATTGTACCCATTTCCCCCACACATCCAAGGCCATGTTGGGGACTTTTGAGGAAACCTCTCCCAGGAAGAGGTTACATCCCTGCTACTCAAAGGAAAAGCTGTTTTCCTTGTCTCTGATATCTGATTTGTTCATCTCACTTGCCGAGCTGAACACAGACATGCATTAGTTTTGCTGTGTGGTTTCGATGCGCTATTTTGATGACATTTGTATAACCGCCCATCTCTGGTGGTTAGCTGGAATCTCATACTGTTGTTTGTAGGTATCCAGCCATTGCAGGTTCCCTGAATTCTAATAAAATTTGCTGAGTGAGGTAGGCTAAACGACCCACCACCCTTTCTTTCCTTCTCCCACAGAACTTGGGAAATCTAATGACATCACAGAAGGCTGCAGACGCTCCTGTAACTCTTTAAAGAGGTATGTGTCTTCATGTGTTTAGACCCACAGACCCCCCCCCCCCGGGGGCTTTCTTTGAAGCCGCTGTGCACACTGTGCCATTGACAGCACATATTGTGGCATGGTTAGTCAGAGATGGGGATCCTTGATGGCCAGTGTTAACAGTCAGCTTGACAGAATCCAGAAGAGTTGGGCCACTCGGCCTGCCTGTGGGGATTATGTTGACTATGTTAACTGATGTGGAAAGACCCATCTTTATTGTGGATGAGACTATCCTCTGGGCGGGGAAACCTGAACTGGATGAGTGGAGAAAGAGCTGAGCCCCAACTGTATTCACTGCTCTCTTGTGATTGCTGTGTAACGCAACCAGCTACTGCAAGCTTCTGGTGCCTCAGCGCCTCCACCGTGATGAGTGATGAGTGATCCCTTGAAGAGTGAGCTGAAGTAAATCCTTTCTGATATCACTAGGTGACACCACCTCACAGCAAACCTCCTGACCCTCTGACTCTAACAATCTTTCAACCCCCTCTTCTGCAATGCTCCCCAAGCCTCACACGTGATAGTGTGTTGTAGATGTGTCTATCCATTGAGTCTGGGCTCCACAAGTCTGCAGTCTAATTGGTTGTGGTTTTCTGTGGTGGTCTGTTGCAAAGATAAGTGTCTTTGATGAGGGGTGAAGACTAAGCATATGAGGCCAAATGTTTATAGATTGTTGCTAGGGAATATGCTGGTTTAGTAAGTTAGTTGTGGAGGGAGGAAATGGTGGGAGAAATACCTATAATACTAAAAACACAATTAGAAAATAAAATAAATGCTTCCTCCCTTAGGTTTTTTTTGACGTTTATCTATTTTTATTTTTTTTATGTGCATGGGTATTTTGCCCCCTAAACTACTTTTGTCAGAGTATTTTATGACAGCAGCAGGAAAAGAGACTAATCTAAGACTGTCACCTAGAAGTAAGTCAGTCACCTCTATAATAGCAGTTTTGTTTACTATGATAAAGTACCTGAGACAACTAACTTACTGACAGAAAAGGTTTATTTGCCTCTCAGTTTCAGAGGCTCAAAGACATGATATGTTCATTGGCAGTGAGGGCAGTGTGCCTTGGAATTGCATGGCAGGACCGAGGATAAGAGCGGAGGTTCTCACCACCCTTTGGAGTTACTGCCTCCCGTGATCTACAGACCTCCTACCAAGCTCCACCTCCCAAGCTTCCATCAACTTTCTGGGAACCAGTACCCTAACACCTGGGACTTTGGGGGACACTGCCCCCATCGTCAGTGTGTGTTGCGGTGCATAAAAGGCTAGTGTGTATGTCCTCGCCTAACCTCACAAGGAGGCTGGGCAAGTTTGATAAATGTATTTATGCATTTATTTAAAAATTGAGATTTATTTTATGAGTGTTTTACCTGTGTGTATGTACGTGTACTATATGCGTACCAGGTGCCTATGGAGGACAGAAGAGGGTCTCTGATCCCCTGGAACTGGAATTATGGATGGTTGTAACCTACCATGTAGATGTTGGAATCAAACCCTGGTCCCTTGCAAGAGCAAGGGTGCTCTTAACTGTTGAGCCAACTTTCCTGTTCCTGTGCATTTATTTTTGAACCTCTTTTATATACATGGAAACTAGGCCTTATAAAAGGATGTCACAATGTGCTCCCCAACCCCTTTTGACAGAGTCTTACTATGCAGCTATGTCTTGGAACTTGCTAGATAGACTAGGCTGGCCTTGAACTCACAGAAATCCCCTGCCTCTGCCACCCCAGTGCTCAGCTTAAAGGATGGGCCATCCTTGAAATGCTACTAAGCATCAGAAGAAGGATTTGAACTCTGGTCTTCTGATTTTAAGTCTAGTACCGTTTTCACCTTAACCCATGTCTTGGTACCCTTAATAAATAAGAGACTCTTTGCAGATCACAGGTAAACTCTATTGCATTAGATGCCCAGACTGTCAGTCTCACACAATGATTTTCTTTCTCCACACACAGTTGGAACCCCAAAGACCCTGACACATTCCTTATGCACAGTTGTCTCCTGTTTCTCTCATGTTTCAGCGCGACTTGTGAGTCAAACCTCAGTATTGCTGGGCTCTTGGCCAGAGAGTTGTTCCGGGGATTCTGTAAGCACTGGATGCTGCCAGAGGCCAATTGCCAGCTGCCAGGCTCCCCGACAGCAGCTAGCTCAGGAGTAAGTACGGAAGTTGGTTGATATGGAATGAAACGTTCTTAATTTCTCACTGGCCTGCTCCATTCAAATATTTGTTTCCTTGTCTGGCTTATAGATGTTTACAGGAGGTCTCAAAATAGATATGAGCAGTCATTCAACATCAGGGGATGTTCTTAACAATTCACAGTGTTGTTATTGTTTTGAAAAGGTCTTGCTATGTAGCACAGGCTGGTCTCTAACTTACAGAATCCTCTTGCTCTGGCCTGCCTAGTGCTGGGATTGCAGGTTTGTCAAAAATGCAGTTCTCCCAAGTATCCTGAGCTAATATCTCATTTTTTCCCTCTTATTACTACTATTTTAATGTACGGGACCCAGATCTTACCAGTGTAGGGCAATAGTAAAGCAGATGTCCTACCTAGCTGACAGATATGAAAACATACAAGACTTTGCTTGCAGGATATGCTATTCTCCAAGAATGCTAAACCCCCCTAGTGGTAGCAAATGCTAAAAGAAGAGTTGAAAAAAAATCACTCTGGAAGGGCCAGGGTGGGCAGGCATCTAATTCTATCAGAGGAACTGACGAGAGCTGACTGGAGAGTTTAGCCCCTGAGCCAGGTGTGTTAGCCAGGTAGTGCTGGGGCAGATACAGTCTGTGGGGAAGTGTTCTTAGCAAGAGCTGTTGGAACACAAATGGAGGAAATCTGGAACCCAGATGATGAGTAGGGAAATTTAGCTGTAGTTGGACAAAGTGTGTGTGTGTGTGTGTGTGTGTGTTGGGGTCGCAATTCATGGGGACAGGCTTGAATGATAGTAGCCAAACTGTGGAGGTTTTCAGGATGCCAATTGGAAGAATTTGGATGTTAAATGACAATAGGAAAATGTAAGATTTCGCCGTAAGTTGTTGAGTTTCGTAAGCCAGGGTTCTACAGCAAGACCACAGCAAACCTCTGAAAGGCTGCTGCTTTAGACACCGGACGCTGCTTCTTTCATGGAGTGTCCCCGGTCAAAGAACCCTTCCCATCACGTGGGAAGTCTGGAAACAAATGAGCTAAAATACTAAAAAAAGACAGGATCAGACTCAGTAGTTAGAGTGAGGTCGTTTTTTCCGAGTGTAGAGTTCTCAGCACCTACATCAGACAGCTCACAACTGCACATAACTCCAGCTCCAGGGGATCTGACACCCTCTTCTCGAACACCATGTACACAGTCATTCAAAAATAAGAATAAGAATAAGAGTAGACTCAGAGGGAAGTAGGGGACCTGTGCCAAGACCTTTAGTTCAACTTAAAGCAGTTTCACTTTCTGGTGGTAAATTTTAATGGGAAACACACTTAGGAGTTCTTTATAAATTGACCCTCTATATTGTGCCTTCTGAGGTTAGCCCTGAACTCCTCTCATGTGTCATGCAGGCTGGGGATGAAGAACATACTGAGGAAGACTTTGACTCCAGTGTGGATGCAGCACAGGAAGTCATGCTTAAGTCTAGGGTCCCAGGGACTGAAGACTGGGTGCCCCCTCGATGCCAAATCATACTTACTGTTCACCCGCAAATCAAGTAAGTGAGGGGTGCTGCCTGGAATCCCAGGTTCCACTTGGGAGATGTTGTGATGGGTCCCACCTAATTCCTATGGAAACAGATGAAGAAAAATCAACGTGCTGAGGGACCAAGGCAAATGCATTTCCGGCTTTTCTTGGCACTCTGTTGTGGGATTTGGGAGGGCTAAGCACACAAGTTAAAATTGCAACTTTATTGGCCGGGCAGTGGTGGCACATGCCTTTGATCCCAGCACTTGGGACGCAGAGGCAGGTGGATTTCTGAGTTCAAGGCCAGCATGGTCTACAGAGTGAGTTCCAGGATAGCCAGGGCTACACAGAGAAACCCTGTCTCAAAAAAAAAAACCAAAAAAAAAAAAATTTGCAACTTTATGCCTTAGTCAGGGTTTCTATTCTTGCACAAAATATCATAACCAAGAAGCAAGTTGGGGAGGAAAGGGTTTATTCAGCTTACACTTCCACATTGCTGTTCATCACCAAAGGAAGTCAGGACAGGAACTCACACAGGGCAGGAACCTAGAGGCAGGAACTGATGCAGAGGCCATGGAAGGGTGCTGCTTACTGGCTTGCTTTCTCTGGCTTGCTCAGCTTGCTCTCTTATAGAACATAGGACTACAAACCCTGGGATGGCACCACCCACAATGGGCTGGGCCCTCCCCCCTTGATCACTAATTGAGAAAATGCCTTACAGCTGGATCACATGAAGGCATTTCCTCAAGGGAGGCTCCTTTCTCTGGGATAACTCCAGCTCGTGTCAAGTTGACACAAAACCAGCCAGTACACTCTGCCTCCCCAGCTATGAATATTACATAGCACTTGTAGATTAAAAAGGTCTAAGAGAATTTTCAAGTGGCTAATACTGAAACAGAAATCAAGTACAATGATTTAAAGTGATGAGACCATTCTAGTTCTATTTTCCAAACTAGTTAGTGTAAAATAAAAAATAAATGAATGCATGAAAGTTTTCAAGGAGATTGCCTGTCATTGAAAAATGTAACAGGATGCAAATATAATCTTTATTCTCTGAAACCACAGAAGCTCAGAGGCAGCTAAGATTATGTAAGAAAGAACCAAATTTCTACAGTATGTGTGTATGGAGCCATACTCATCGTGTGTACACAATAGTTCAATTGTAACTTGTTCTAAGAACATGTAATGGATTGCAGGTGAAGACGATGGGCAACATAGTTTAGCTATGTGCAGTCTTTCCATTCTCTTGGTCTCTCATGCAAACTCAAGGTTATGAAGCCCTGCACCCTGTGTTCCACGGAGGTCTCTTATGTGCCATATCTTTGTCTACTGTCTTTGCTCTCAGGCTTAGCTGATACCTGGAAGGAAGTTGTGATTGCTTGGGCAGAATTTATCCTCTAGGCACTGAGCCATGCGATTCTCGTTGTATAGGAT
This sequence comes from Tokudaia tokunoshimensis, assembly GCA_036184795.1. NCBI lineage: Eukaryota > Metazoa > Chordata > Mammalia > Rodentia > Muridae > Tokudaia > Tokudaia tokunoshimensis. The sequence continues at coordinate 50,843,015 of BTHU01000011.1, read as the reverse complement.
ATCTTTTCCCTCATTTCCCAGAATCCTCTGTAAGACATGGACAGAGATTTAACATGTTTTTTTTTTTTTAAACTTTGGCTATTTTTGTTGACCTTGAATTGTAATAAAAATTTACTGCTTTACCCATAATTCTAGGTCCCTGTTGAAATCAGGGCCCAGCTGTTGCCAGAGCACTCCTCCTCAAGAGGACTTTATCTCACATCATCTTACTCTAATGTATTTATTATTGCATCTATTCATGTGTGTCCCTTCTGAGCATGTCAGACTGTGTGTACCCTGGCTTCTGTGCCCCAGCAGTGGGAAGCCCCAAGGACTCTATAATAGAAGAGTTATATGTGATACTGACTTCTAATTTGGGGACAATTGAGATGTTTAAAGAATCTTAGCTTTAGAAGGCCCACAGATTTCAACTAGAAGACCATATTGGATAAGTATAAACTTTTTCTTAAAATGAAGAGAAAAAAAAAACCGAGAAACACACCACGATGTCCACTGCTTTTTTATCGGTGAAAAATGCCGTACTAACCAGCTTTGAAATGCGTAACAGTTGCCATTTTCTGTCCTCAGGAGGGACGTAGCAGTAGTGGCCCAGAACTTCTTCTGTGCTGGATGTGAGACTCCAATACAGCCCAGTAAGTACAGGTCCTGCACTGCTTGCTGGTTCCCTGATGACAGAGTGGGGATCAGCAGAGCTGGACTGCGCGTTGCTTTAGTGTGAGACCGACTTCTTGGTGTGAGCGTGTTGTGAAGGATTCGTGGAGGTGGCTCTGTCTTTTACTGGGAGGCCACAATAACCCACAAAGCTGCAGGACTAGCCAGGAGCAAGGAAGGCCAGCATCCTGGCTGCTTCTCCAGGAATCCAATTATTTCTGACTTAGGGGGTTGGAACTATTGTTTCCTCTTCCCAGAAGGCCCTCCCTGTAGACTTCCTTCCCTAGACTTCCTTCCCTGAAACTCTTGGCTTTCTACACATCTTTATTCTTTTTTTTTTTTTAATTTTTCTCCCCACTGCACTTCTTCCCCTCCCCGTTTCCTGGGATCTTCCATGGCTGCCTTATGGAACATGCCCTTCTGGTCACAGACAGTCATGTGCATGTTTCATAGGGTCATCCTTCATACTGTTTGTTCTTATCATGGCATTCATCCCAGACTACTCTTAGTTTTATTTACAGACTATCTCCATCACCAAACCATAAATTCCAGGAAGGCAGAAGCATTGTTGCTGTTGGTCATTGTTCATCATTAGCCTCCAAGGCTATGACTGCTTATAAGATGGTCCTCTAGGCACACCCGCAGGGTAAAAAAATGGCTCCTGGAGAGAATTCTCTGAGGACCTGGTAACTCATTTATGGGATGGTCAAGGTCCTGCCAACTAGTCTTTCCCAAGATACACCATGCAAGACGTTCAGCAGAACTTGGGGATTTCTTGTTCCCCAGAATAGATGTCTATTTCAAGACATTAAAACTGAAAGCAGAACCAGCCAAGGCTTCCTCTATCTCACTACACATTAATGACAATCACAGTGTGTCCTTTTTAAATGACTCTTTCCAGCTAGCCTAGCAAGAGGCAGGTCTGCTAGTTAATCTGTACATTCTAACACCAAATGCATGAATCAGAAATCACGTAGACACGACTGACTCCACCAATCGGTTAAGTACCTTCCTGAGTTCATTCTTTCCAGCCAGTACGGCAGGGGATCTTATGGGTCCTGCCCTCATGGAATCTGCTTCCATTTTTGTCTGTCCTCATGTTCTTAGGAAGAGGGATTGGCATGATTTATTTCTGTACTGATGAATGCACAGTGGGCATTTGTTGAAGTTTGATGAATGAATGAGTGGATCCTGAAATGGTGGAGACATTAGTGCTGGGAAAGGTAAGTTATATCAGTGTCTTAGTTAGGGTTTTACTGTTGTGAGGAGACACCATGACCATGGCAACTCTTATAAGGACAACATTGAATTGGGGCTGGCTTACAGGTTCAGAGCTTCAGTCCATTATCATAAAGGCAGGAGCATGGCAGCATCCAGGCAGGCACAGTGCAGGCAGAGCTGAGAGTTCTACATCTTCATCTGAAGGCTGCTAGCAGAATACTGACTTCCAGGGAGCTAGGATGAGTTTTTTTTTTTTTTCGAGTTTTTCTTTTCTTTATTTTTTTTTTATTTTCTAAGTTTTTTTATTTACATTCAAAATCATTTCCCTTTTCCCGTTTCCTCCTTCCCCAAAAGTACCATAAGTCCCCTTCCCTCCCTCTTTTCCCCATTCAACCCCCTCTCGCTTCTCTGTCTTGGCATTCCCCTACATCCAGTCTTTCCAGGACCAGGAGTCTCTCCTTCCATCTTCTTGGAAATCTATTGATATGCGAATTGTGTCTAGGGTATTCCGAGATTCTGGATTAATATCCCCTTATCAGTGACTGCATACCATGTGTGTTCTTTTGTGATTGGGTTACCTCCCTAAGGATGATATTTTCAAGTTCTGATCATTTGCCTAGGAATTTCGTGAATTCATTGTTTTTAATTGCAGAGTAGTATTCCATTGTGTAAATAGACCACATCTTCTGAATCCATTCCTCCGTTGAGGGACATCTGGGTTCTTTCCAGCTTCTGGCTATTATAAATAAGGCTGCTATGAACATAGTGGAGCATGTGTCCTTATTGCATGCAGGTAAAGCCTCTGGGTATATGCCCAGGAGTGGTATAGCCGGATCCTCCGGGAGTGTCATGCCCAGTTTTCTGAGGAACCGCCAGACTGCTTTCCAGAGTGGTTGTACCAACTTGCAATCCCACCAGCAGTGGAGGAGTGTTCCTCTTTCTCCACATCCTCGCCAACAACTGCTGTCTCCTGTGTTTTTGATCTTAGCCATTCTGACTGGTGTGAGATGGAATCTCAGGGTTGTTTTGATTTGCATTTCCCTAATGACTAAGGATGATGAACATCTCTTTAGGTGCTTCTCAGCCATTAGATATTCTTCAGGTGAGAACTCTTTGTTTAGCTCTGTACCCCATTTTTTAATAGGGTTACTTGCCTCTCTGGAGTTTAACTTCTTGAGTTCTTTGTATATATTGGATATTAGCCCTCTGTCGGATGTAGGGTTGGTAAAGATCATTTCCCAGTTAGTTGGTTGCCGCTTTGTCTTTTTGACAGTGTCTTTTGCCTTGCAAAAACTTTGTAATTTATTGAGGTCCCTTTGTCAATTCTTGATCTTAGACCATAAGCTATTGGAGTTCTATTCAGGAAATTCTCCTCTGTGCCCATATGTTCAAGGTTCTTCTCTAGTTTCCTTTCTATTAGTTTCAGTGTGTCTGGTTTTATGTGGAGGTCCTTGATCCACTTGGAATTGAGCTTAGTGCAAGGAGATAAGAATGGGTCAATTTGCATTCTTCTGCATGTTGACCTCCAGTTGAGCCAGCACCATTTGTTGAAATGGCTATCTTTTTTCCACTGGATGGTTTTAGCTCCTTTGTCAAAGATCAAGTGACCATAGGAGTGTGGATTCATTTCTGGGTTTTCAATTCTGTTCCATTGATCTACATGCCTGTCACTGTACCAATACCATGCAGTTTTTAACACTATTGCTCTGTAGTACAGCTTGAGGTCCGGGATACTGATTCCCCCAGAAGTTCTTTTACTCTTGAGAATAGTTTTAGCTATCCTGGGTTTTTGTTATTCCAGATGAATTTTTGAATTGCTCTTTCTAACTCTATGAAGAATTGAGTTGGGATTTTGAGGGTCTTAAAGCCCAGGCCGACAGTGACACACCTACTCCAACAAGGCAATAAATACTTCCTAATAGTGCCGCTCCCTGGGCCAAGCATATATAAACCATCATGAATGACATGCTCAGTTCTATATTTTTGCTCCTTTAGTTTGTTGGTGATTTGACTGTTTAGAATACCTCTCCGCGCAGGATGATGCATTAAGAGCAGAGACATTAACTCCTCACCTTCCCCTTCAGCACCTGAAGGACTGGGATATGCTGGCTACACTGGATTTCAACTGAGCTTGCCAGCTCTCTGCTTGTCTGTCCTAGCTCATTGCCTGTGTGTCCCAACTCTCTGCCGGTGTGTCCCAGCTCTCTGCCTGTGTGTCCCAGCTCTCTGCCTGTTTACCCCTACTATGATGCTTGACCTCACTGTCTTATTTCCTCAATGAAAGAGAGAAATATAAGTTTCTGAGTCATGGAATTAGAAGCTTAGAATGACATACATCAACCACTCACCAGCTTGGGAAGCAGACTAAGTGCTCAGTAAAGACTTATTTCGGTCTATTCTTCAAGGCATTAATTAAAAAATGGTCATCTGTATCTACAGTGTGCCAGGGAGTAATCACTGCCTTTCCACCCATTATGTTGTCCTTTCTCACCATGAATCTAACGGACATAAGAACTGAATTACACCCTGTGTTTTCTCAATTACAAAGAGATGCAAGTCAAACCAGGGATGATAAAGACCAGATTCGGGTCATGTCAGGCGCTAATGCTGAGGGATGGTTGCATAGGAGATTTTGGCTGGGTTGTTTTCCTTTTTATCCAGGTAGTGAGGACACAGTATTACCACCTTCTTCCCTAAGTCTTTTATCCATCAGAATGTTTTATTAGAGAAACTTCAGAAGCATCATGTGTTTTAGCAAATTCAAAAGTACAAGAAACAAGTAATTTTCCCCATGCTGCAGAGATGTGTATCATTAACTCTTTGGGGGTCTAGGGACTGGGGTCTAGGTCTGTCTGTCTGTCTGTCTCTCTCTCTCTCTGTCTCTGGTATTGTTCTCTTTCTCTTTGGTGTATATGTGTGTATACACATACATATACATATGCATATATACATACACATATACATGTATAACCTCTTTCCAAAGCTATATCCTGACACTCTGCATGCACTGCTTTAGAACATGCACTTCGTATGTGGGCTATCCCCACACCCAGTTCTGTGCTGCATTTCATTAGCCTGAGATTCTGAGCTGCTGTTGGAGTTCCTGTCAGGAGCAGGTAGCATCTGCACAGTTGACCAGATTCCCAGGTCCTACATGGAATGGTCTTGCTGTGCCCATCTTCGATATCCAAGAGTGTTTGGGAGGATTCTGTTTCTCTGGGGTCTGCCTTATCACAACAAACCACAAATGGCCACAGGTGAAATCCTCAAGTCAATGCCAGAGCTGTGCTGCCTGGCGGTCGAATCTGGCTTTAGCACGATGAGCATCCATCTGAGTCTGAACCTTGCATAGGAATGGGGAGGTAGCCGAGGGCAGATCTTGGCATCATGAACAAGGATGGTGTCACCCTCCTGCCCTCTACAGAGTCTGTGAAGCGGCTCCGGTACTGCGAGTATCTCGGGAAGTACTTCTGTGACAGCTGCCACTCATCTGCAGAGTCCTGTATCCCTGCTCGGATCCTGATGATGTGGGACTTCAGGAAGTACCAAGTCAGTGACTTCTCAAAATGGCTGCTGGACAGTGTATGGCATCAGCCGGTCTTCAACCTGTCAGGCGGGCATCACAGCCTCTATGCAAAAGCTAAGGAACTCGATAGGGTGAAGGTGAGCCGAGGAGAACGAGGAGGTAGGTCCAGGAGGTTAGATGTCCCATGGTAGGAAATGCATGCCACTCTGGTTTCAAGGTGTCCCCAGACCCTTCACGAGGCAGACAGACTGAGGGGTGAATGATCCCAGGACCTTTTACCTGTGTAGACTCTTTCCAAGGCCCAACTAAACCTGTGTCTCTTCAGGACTTGTGTATCAAAGGATTCAGTTACGAGCCCTTGCTGAAAGGGTGGTTTGCTTGGAAGCTGTTTTTGCTAGCCAGCACAGTATTTCGAATAACTTTAAGGTTTGTTGTGCACATTGTCAGTGGCTACACATCTCAATCCCGATGCTGGGCTTTTTGCCTTAGGACATCCAGGAGCAGCTTTTTCATATCAAGAAGCTGTTGAAGACTTGCAGATTTGCTGACAGGTATGCTTCCCAGCGGGGATACTCTGTGCCCCTGCCTGGCATATTCTTCCTGATCCTGGCTCCCCCAATATCTCTCTGGCTTCTCAGAACCTTTTATTCTTGACCCCCAACACTAAAAGAAACAAAAGGGAGTTAATAAGAGGGATTGAACAAGGTTGAAAGTCAATCCCTCAGCCAGTGGCTACAGTATAGGTACAATGTAAATAAAGTAAATACAATACCTCAGCCAGTGGCTACAGTATAGATACCATGTAAATATAGTAAATGCAATAGCGTGTGATGAACATGTTTAACAGTTTTATTCTCCTGCCTGATTTGAGCTCATGGACATGGAGAGTGGTTCCTTGTGTTGCCACCACCACTGTTCATCTACAGAACTTCCATCTCTTGCAGAATCCAATCTCTAACCATCCTCTCTTCCCTTTCCTTCCTCCTGCATCTCTGTCCCTGGCAACCCACTTTTGTTGTTGTTGTTGCTACTTGGATATTTTCTTTATTTACATTTCAAATGTTATCCCCTTTCCTGGTCTCCCCCACCCCCGCTGCCGGAAACCCTCTATCCCCCCTCCCTGCTTCAATGAGGGAGGAAGACCAAAAGAAGGCATCTATGGTTACAAGGTGGCACACCTTGTGTTCCTTGGAGGAACACCTCCACCCACCCACTCCCAACACCCCACCCTCGATTCCCCTACACTGGGACATCTATGGAACCTTCATAGGACCAAGGACCTCTCCTCCCATTGATGCCTGACAAGGCCATCCTCTGCTATATATGCAGCTGGAACCATGTGTACTCTTTGGCAACCCACTTTCTTTCCCCATTGATTTGACCACTCTCAGTTCCTCATGAATATAAATCATAGACTATGTGTCTTTTATCACTGGATTATTTTACTTAAAATTTTCCTAAGGTCTATCCACATTGCAGCATGTGTCAGGACCCCCTTCCTTCTGACAGCTGAGTAGTATCCGCTGTGTGTGCATATTGATTTTTTAAAATCTGCCAATTGAGGGAAAGGGGCTGCCTCTGTCTCTTGTGAGTAGTGCTGTTGTGAAATTCCCATGGCCTCACACAGAAGCAGGATGTAGGTCACACTAAGTTAGAGTATGGCTTCCGGAAATGATGTCCCAAAACTTACCCTGGGGATGTTCTTATGGGAAGAAATTTGCTTAAGATATAAGTTTAAAATAAGAAATAACATAGAAATCTACAAAGTGTTCAGTAATAGGATAGTAGCTAAATTTACACCATATATACATTATCAAATGCAAGTTTATTGATACAGTTTTATGTGTGTACTTGTGTGGATGTGTGTGTACATGTGTTTGTGTGCACGTGTGTACACTATGTTTCCGTGCATGTGGAGGCAAGAGGATGATGTTGGGTGTCTCTTTAATCGCTCTTCTCATTTTTTTGAGACACAGTCTCTCACTTGGCCTGGAGTTCACTCACCAACTGGTCACCTCCAGTGGGCTCTGGGGACCCTCCTGTCTCTCCACAGCACTGGAACTGCAGGAATGCACTGCAGTGCCCAGCTTTTTGTGGGGATGCTGCAGATCTGGACTTGCATTCTCTTCTTGCATCACAAGCGCTTTACTGGCTGAGCTTTTTAGCCCCGAGGCTGGGGGAGTGGGGGGAGATGTAGGTGACCTCAGGGAACTGTCTCCTCTCTGACAGTGTGCTGAAGGAGTTTGAGCAGGTTCCCAGCCACTTGACTGATGAGTGCCACATATTCTCCATGGAAGACTTCCTCAGGACCAAGAAAGGACTATTGGCTCCTTTGCTCAAGGACATCCTGAGAGCTTCTCTTGCCCACGTGGACAGCTGTGAGGTAAGGGATAGGTTCCCCTCCTAGTGCCACGATACAGGGAGGTGTTTCTTCTCACTCTACTCTTGATCATGTTTAACTTCCATAGCCCTGAGCATGGAGAGCATTGACCCATAGCCCTGAGTTAGCTAGCCAAAGACATCCCACTGGGACTCAAGATGGGACCCTGTTTGGTTTGAATGTCCGTACCCTGTAGAAACCCCATTCTGCTGTGAAGCAGCCATTTTGAAGTGTGGTTTCTATTGTTGTTATTGTGATTTTTCTGATCCAGTCTTCTAAAGGCTAAAATCATAGGCATTAATAAATAGATGCTTCCACGGTTCTGTGTAAATGGCAGCCCAGTTTCCCCAGCACAAGAAGCTGTGCCACCTTGTGACCGTAGATGCCTTCTTTTGCAGCTGTGCCAGGGGAAGGGCTTCATTTGTGAGTTTTGCCAGAGCACGACTGTCATCTTCCCATTTCAGACCATGACTTGCAGAAGATGTGCAGGTACTGAAATTAATAACATCAGCTTCATAATCACTTTACTTAATGGCAAGGTTAATTTAAGTTTAGTAGCTTAATCGCAATGCTAACTTAAACTGAATAGTATACCTCGGTGTCTCAGTTAGGGTTTTATTGCTGTAAATAGACACTGTGACCACTGCAACTTTTATAAAGGACAACAAACATTTAATTGGGGTTGGCTTTCAGGTTAGAGGTTGAGTACATTGTGATCAAGACATGGTGGTGTGCAGGCAGACATGGTGTGGGAGAGGTAGCTGAGAGATCTATATCTGGATCTAAAGGCGATAGGAAAAGAGTGATACTGGGCCTGGTTCAAAGCCCACCCCAATGATGTGCTTCTTCCAACAAGGCCACACCTGCTTCAGCAAGGCCACACTTCCTAATAGTGCCACTCCCTTTGGGCCCTTAGGGGCTGTTTTCATTCAAACCCGCAGTCAGTCACTCAAGTACAGTTATGTCTTTAAAGGGCAGGAATGCAGTGTGTTCTTGAAGATAGACTGAAGACAGTGCAGCATGGGGCCCACAGTGAGGAATATTTTGCAGGACTGGGATAAAGAATGAAATATCTTGGGGTTTTGGGTGGAGTGAGTGGTCCCAGTATGGCCTGTTTTGACCACTAGTTTCAACTACATTACAATCCCATCTAACACTGAAGGGTTATCTCTATTTTTGAACCATAGTGGTGGAGTGGACTTGCTGTTACAGAGACCATATGGCTACCAAAGTCCAGAACATTTGCTACTGACTCTCGTGTGTGTGTGTGTGTGTGTGTGTGTACACACGCGTGTGCATATGCGAGCGCACGTATGCCAATGTGCATGTGAGTGGAGGCCAGAGGTCTACCTTGGGTGTCATTTCTCTGTTACAACCCATGTTGATATTTGAGACAGAATCTTCCACTGGCCTAGAACTCACCAATTAGGTTAAACTGCCCACAGTCTGTGATCCTCCGGTCTCTGTCTCCTAACAATGAGTTATGGACACACACCATCATATGTGTGTGTCTTATATGGGTTCTAGGGGATTGAACTCAGGCCCTCATGTTCATGTGGTGAACACTTTACTGACTGAGCTATCCCATAGGATCAATTATTTGTCTCTTTACAGCTGGGGCCGCCAAGGGATTCCCGTGTTTGCTGATTGTGTTGCATGGGAAGGGTTTGGGTGGGGAGCCTGCCCTCATCTTTTATGTGAACATGATTCTTCTTAGGATACCCTAGTCTTGCAGGACAGGGGGTCCCAGAAAAGAGAACTGAACCAGGCAATTCTAGGCCAGAAGTAACTGAACACCATGGAGATGGGAGGCAGCAGACCTAGACTGGGGAGTTATTCAGTGGTGTTGTGTCTACATGAAGCCCTGGACCATCTCCCTGAGCTCAGGGCAGCAGTGTAGGTAGCATCCCAGCACTGTTTCAAGTCCACAGCAACCAGCCTCTAGATACAGGCTGGTGCCGGGGAAAGAGCATGACCTTGGATGAGGCAGCTTTGCCCATTTAGAGCCATTTCCAGAGAAGCCATGCCACCTTGCAAGAGCCATCAGCCACCAAGTTAAGATTAGGGGAACCGCCCCTAGTGCTCGGGCTGATCTGGAAGCATGCAGTATCAACCACCTCCATTGGGCTCCTGAGCTCACAGCCGAGAGCTGCTGAGTAACTGATAGTCCTGAGAGTTTTGGCATGGTTGATTTCTTCCTGTAAGCCTCGGGGTTCTGGACTCAGGTTTCCTCCCTCCTCAGGATGGGAACGAGCATCTCTGTGTATGTAAGACATTAAGGAGTGCATTTGCTGACAACCGATCTCCTCACTTGCAGGGTGCAGGGCCTGCTTCCACAAACAGTGCTTCCAGTCTTCAAGATGCCCCCGCTGTGCCAGGATCACAGCACGGAGACAACATTTGGAGAGCTTGCCCCCTGCAGAGACGTGATGGCCCAAAGTTGTTCCAAACCTCTCACGATGTTGCCAAATTGTGTCTGCTCCTGATAACATTGTTTCAGATACTAAATATTTTGTAGTAAGAAAAAGGCGACCAAAATTCCCCTCTAGTATGTATTTAATGCTTTCAAGGAGTATGGAAGTTTTGTTATTAGGTATGGGGTTGTTGATAAGGGTTTGTTTACAAATGTTTGACAGTGTTTTGCTGCTACTGGCTGTTTTGTAAAGAAGTCTTTTTTTCATTTAAGTTGCACTGGGATAATTTTTTTAAGCTAAATATAGAACCCATTTTTTTATGAACTGTAACTGACAAGGTGACGTGGTGTTTGTGAAATGGATTGGCACCACAAGGGAGCGAAGTGCCACAAGAATTCTGTTTGGCTAAGCTTTTGTTAAAGACTACTATTGTGTATTGTTCTGTGACTGTGTCAGTTTCCCGTTTATTCATTCCATGGTTTGCGTAGAGTATGTGCCAACTCTGCCCTTATATTCCTTTCTAGATGATGGTGAACTGTCATTTGGGCCAGTTGCCTCTAGATGGCACTGTTTTGTGAGAGCAGGTTCAGCCATTTTGCCATTCATTCCCCTGAACCCCACTAGTCCTGATAGTCCCTGCTAAAACCAAGGGAGCCAGAGGGGACAACTCCACTCTGTTCTAGTCCTTCATGATCTAGCTTCATGGATATGTGTGTATATATACATATATATATATGTATATAAATATATATATGGATACACATACAGAACACAGAGACTCTGAAAACTGAGCATGGCAGTGTGCACCTATAATCCCCACATTTAGGAAGTAGAGGCAGAGATTAAGACTTTCTATATGAACCTAGAAAATCATATGCAACCTGCACTTATTTTTTTTATCTGAAAAAGTGGAATTTTAAAAACAAGTAAATTTGGATAAAATATTTTTTCTTTTGTTTGGTTTTTGTTTTGTGGGACAGGGTCTTTTTATGAAGCCCTGGCTGACCCTGAACTTGTCTCCTGTCTCTGTGTCCCAAGAGACTAGAGGGGTACATCACTACTTTTAGCAAGAAAGCACTCTTAACAAACAGCGTGCTCTCAGTCATCACTTTAAAATTGAGGTGTCCCTTAAGATGCGTAGCGGTGACTTTTCTCACAGCTGTGATAAAATACCCAACAGAGCCGATGTCAGGGAGAAAACCTGATTGGAATCTAATGGTTTCAGCTCTGCTGGAACTGGGAAGGAACAGCAGAGTTCAAGGAGGGGAAAATGGTACAGACTCCTTCACACAAAACAGGCAGGAAGCAGAGAGCTAGCCCAGAGTGAAGACTGGGCTAGACCTCCAGAGGCCCACCCCAATGATAAGCTGGCCCCAAAGGTTCCAACCCTCCCAGGTAAAAAGTGTTAAAACACAACAACCTGGGGTGAACATGGCGGCACTCTGCACAGAAACCAAGTTCAGTGGATCATGAAACGAAATTCTCTAGTGCTTCTTATATACTCATCTTCCTAGAACATTGGTAAGCCTATATTTTCCCCTTCTTTCTCTTCCTGCATATTTTCTCCTATTTGAGGAGACTTAGTGCCAAATCCCTTCCTAGAATATCTTCAGGCTGACCAGTTCTCAGTAATATTTGGGTATCACATTGCCTGGAACTCAAATGCCCAGATTTGAGCTTCTCAAACAGCAAAGGCAGTCAATAGTGTGCTACAGATGTCCCCAGTCCCACCCACCAGTGTCTCCTACTGTCTGTGTTGGGGCAGGGGAAGAGGAGGAGGAGGAGGAGGAGCAGGAGGGGAGGAGGAGGAGGAGAGGAGGAGGCTGACTTTCAGTGAGATAATCCTGAGCAGACTGAAGCATCAGAGTCTCCCCTGTCTGGACATTCTGTCAACTCTTTCTGTTATATGCTTCAGGGGGTGGAGGTTGGGGGGTGCATGATTGCCAAGCCCGGTGTGGCCTGAGTGGGGACAGAGTGACAAGAGGAAACATGTACACAGAAGACACACAAAGAAAGACTCTGAAAGCTGAAAACCCAATCTCTTCTCAAGGCCTGGGGCTTTCCTAAAGCTTCTGAAGAGATTTTTCTCCCCTCCTTTAGGGTTAGTCAGTTTGAAAACAGATAGGATGGTTGATTGGGCCTTGAACTTGCTAAGCTAGTCCATCAGCAGGGAGCCTGCTGGGGGGAGATAGAAGCTGCTAGGCTTTTGTCTCAAGTCAAGATGGTGAGGAAGAAGCGGCCATCTTGGAAATTTGCCACCTTTATTACCTCTATCAATATCATCTCCCTGTTTAGCTATCAGAGAGTCTACCTAACTCCTTCCCTCTCAGTAGAATAAGTCCCTTCCTGAAGCAGAGACCTCATGACTTAAATACCTCTCAGAGGTCCTGTTAATATTGAGATTCACTTACAAAAAAACCAGTTCCGCAATTTTGAGCCACATTTGAAGCAAGCTTTAATTAAATATTAACCAAGAAGATGGACTCTGGCCAGGTCCACCCCTGAGTTCCCAGGGAATGGCTACGACAAGTCACACTTTGAAGACGCTTAAAAAGACAAAGCCCATAATTCACCCCCTTTCCAATCGGGTCCAATCGGGGACAAATACACGTCCTGACATATTTCCTGCCCTGCCTACGTGGGATCGAGCACATCTGGTGTAGTTAGCTCAAACAGACTGTTTAGGGCAGTGAAAACATATGACTTACTTCCCAGGAACTATTGCTCCTAGCATTCCAGGAAATTATCTTGTCCTGGGGCAAATGGACAGGTTAACACTGACTCTTCCAGTTCTTCCTCAGCGCTGTCCACAACAGCAGCTAAATTTCCATAGGAGTTCTGGAGAAGGCACTAAAAGCCAAGGGCTTTCCTGGGCTGCCTCATAGTGAACTCGAGGACAGTCTGTGCGACCACACTTCCCTTCCTAGCCTCACATGGGAGGTGGGGAGTGGGGATAGAAGAGAAGGCAGCAGACCACTGTCCACCAACAGCACTGAGCAGGCCACTCTGTGGATGTGGGATTGAGATATAGCCATGAAGCGTGTTCTGTGTGGCCCTGGGAAATAAGTCAGTTTAAAAGAAAACTCTGATTTTTCAATCAAGTCTGAGGCATCACTGGGATATCCATCAAATGGAGGGAGAGACAGAGCACACTGTGAGGGCAGATCGGAGGCAGAGGCTGGGAAGTGAACCGGATGTCAGTGAGGGTCAGGAGAAGGGCTGAAGGCTAGCTTGTGGCTAGCACAATGCTGTTGTTCAGTCCTGGGTGACAGTAACCTGAAGGCTCTGTTTCAGGGTCCTTGGGGTTTTCTAGTGATCTGATGGGGGAAAGACAGGGCTGGGGGGTCTGCAGATTCACTAACACCGAGGTGCTGTCAAAATGCAAGATGGCTTCCTCCTGCAGCTGGAGGAGAGTCCCCAAAGGCTAATCAGACTCCATATTGAAGGGGAGGGAAGAGGGGCAGCTCCATGAGAGGACCCACAGTCCAGATGCACTGAAGTGGAACATCTGGCGGCTTTGTCAAAAAACAAGGGGGGAAATAGAAGGATTTAGTGGGGGATGGAGCTGCAAAGTAGAGCCCACAGCATGCAGCACAGCGACAGTGACAGGCATCACACTGACAGGAAGGTGTTTGCAGTCTTCACAGCACAATGCTAAAAAGGGCCCCAGGGGACACACCTGGGCCTCTGTTCCAGGAAGATGGAGCAGGGATTGGGTGCTGGGTGCATTGAGGACAGAACAGAGGCTCCCTAGTTGACATAGGAAGGCCTACATATATTAGGGCAGCCGCAGAAGAAAGGGAGAGTAGGGGACCCTTGGAGAGGCAGGAAGAACCAGGGTCAGTCAATATAGAGTTGAAGAAACTTCCCCAAAGCTCAGCCAAAAAGGCAAACCACACTTCACTGGTGTTTTAAAAAGTGATATTTTAACTCCTTGCACACACTTACAGTATCCTCACTGGGAAGGTGGAGCCAAACTACCTTTGCTTGCATGAATGTAAGTGTACCAGGTACATGTTTGGTGCATCGGGTCCCCTGGGATGGGTTAAAGGTTGGTTGTAAGCGACCCAAGTAGGTGCTGAGAGCTTAACCCAGGCTCTACAAGGACAGTACGTGTTCTTAAGTGCTGAGCCGTCTCTCCAAGCCCCCATAAATATAAACCCTTTTTAAAAGTACAAACATGGGCTCACACAGACTGTCCGTCTGAAATGGAAGCGTTCTCCTACTTTGTGACCATACATTCACTGGTACCCGAGAGAGCAGCTCTGCGTCTCAAAAACCTTCCGCTCTTCTCGGAAACGTGGCGGCCCCTCCCCATTAGAGTTTGGCTCCATCACAATCCCCCTGGGAACCCTATTCCAGGAACTTCTGGGTTCCCAGGTACCTACAGCTTCATCTTAAAGGGGAGTGGAGTTGTGGGTGAGTGTGGCCCCATAGCCTCTGTCTCCCACCTGTGCGGAGAGAGATAGCAGGAGAAAGGCCCCAGCGAAGACGTCAGCTTCCTGACTCACAGGAAAAGCCTGGTCACTGGCCAATGCGGACAGATCATAGCAGCAGGAAACTAGTGAGCTGAGGCAGGAACACGAGACCTTGGGATGAGAGAAGGCTAGAGGCAGGCAGAAAGGCCCGAGAAGGAGTCAGAGCTGCCTCATGCACTTAAGTCATGTGATTGATCCCCGATGGCTAGGATTGCTGCCCATACACTCAAGGATGCGAGACCATTGTTTTCTCTGCACGCCAGAGTTCCGATTTCTGTTTGAGTCTGCTTGCCACAGCAGCGTTCAGAATAGAACCGTGTTAGATGCTAGTGGGATGAGAAAGGGGAACCAGTTAAGAAGTTACTTCTTCAGACAGGTTCTCAAATGTCTGTTTTAAGGAAGCACCCTTCACGAGGGATGTTGCCAGTGAGAAAGCGCTTCTCTGCCTTGTCCCCCTCTGGCGGCGAGCTGAGTAAGGCTGGTTAGTGGGTAAGCCGCAGTCCGGCAGTCCGTGGGTGTGGGCGGTGTCTGATCGAGGGATGTCAGGCAGGACAGACTTAGACCGAAGGGCAGGGACTAACATCCTACATGCTTGTAGATAGGTCTACAAGGACCTCTTCAGCCGGAACAGGAAGCTGGGGCCCGGGGTGAGGCTAAGGGATACGTTAGCTCACCAAGCGTACAGATGAGTCTTTTACCTTGTAACTTCACCGCCACATTCTTGGACCAAGGCAGAGAAGTCTCCAGCTTTTTTGTTTTGTTTTGTTTTGTTTTTTGTTTTTGTTTTTAAGAGAAAGTGTCCCTTCTGCCACCCTGTCTTTATTCATTATCATTTATTATCATTTTCTGATCCCTCATCCCATTTACCTGAAGACAGCACAGAACCCGGAGCTCATTAATTAACAAGTCCAGTCAGCCAGTAAGATCAAGCGGTCCCCTCCTGTGTGGGATTACAAGTGCACACTTCTGTGCACACCTCATGTGTGTGCTAGGGTCTGAAGTTGAGCCTTCATGCTAGTGTTGTAGCAAGCACTTTCACACCGTGTCTAAATTGGTAACTGGTTATAGAGAAGAAAATACCATTTCCCATAAATGAAGCCGGGGCCCCTCTAATGGTAATATTGACTTTTTTAGCACAGTGCTGAGAAGACATATGAAACCTGAGTTAAGTCAATGCTGGAGGGAAAGGGCAGACTCCCACAGGTTGTCCTCTGAACTCCACACGCATGCCAGTGTCTTTTCTCTAGTGTGGGTCTAAGTGTCATCAGTGGGGGTGAGAGGGAGACAGACAGAAATCAAGAAGGATACAGCTGATGCTTCATGAAGAACATCACTGACTGAAGCAAAGCTTTGTGGAGCTGATTGTCTCCGTCATGCCAGCCTCCAGCTTCAGTATGGCAAAAGAGGCTAAGGCAGGGTCAAAGGCCAAAGGCCAGAGTCGATTTGGAAAACTCGACTCACGTCACTCAGGAGCGAGTCATTCACTTCAGTGGACTGCCGTTTCCTCATCCGGACGGTGGAGGCACAATCAGTCTGCGCAGATGTGAGTCTCCGGAGACTTTTGTCGGTCAGTTGGCTCACAAAGAGCAGAGTTTTCTGTGGTATAAATCAGGGGCTTCAAAAGCAGAGGCTGCTGCTGGTGTCTGGTGAGTGGAGGACCGAAATGCTGTTAAATGCTCCCATGACAAATTATCTTATTCAAAATATTAGCATTCTAAACAACAGGGCCTGCTGAGAAGCCCTCCTCTAATTAGTGTGGGGAATACAGATCTATTAAAACTTCTGGGAAAATAAATTTGTTATTTGATTCAGAACCTGAGGAGGTCCAGTGCTCACTGGGCAGTGGGAGTGGTCAGCCAGAGGCTGGCCACAGCCTCCAAGGAGAGAAATGACCAGATTGGTTCTGGCTCCACACTTGCCTTATTTAGCGTGGTGTCATCTAGGGACTTCCTGTGATTGGCTGAAGCTTGCAGCTTATGATTGGCTGACCTACTAACATATATATAATATATATATGTGTGTGTGTACTATAATATATAACATATACTATCTACAACATATGCCACATAACACATATATTACATATACACATACAATATGTAACATACTATTAGATATTAGCAAATTACATTTAGGATGTTTCTATATTGAGGTTGCAGATTGTTATGTAGGACTCAAACTATGAAGACAGCCTCAGACCAATGGCCTCTTGCTTCTTTGAATACTCATTCTTAGTTCACATTAGCATAGTGAATAGAGAATGATCACAAGTAAATTTTGTTTACTCAAGCATCTCTCAAACTTCTTGCATCACAGAACCCCTCCCTGGTACATACCTATCATCTTGACATCGTGTGTGTGTGTGTGTGTGTGTGTGTGTGTGCATGTGTGTACATGTGTGTGGTGTGTGGAGGAGTGTGTGTGTGCTCCTGTGTATGCTTGTGTATGTCCATGTGTACATATGTATATGTGTTTGCACATGTGTGTGCATATGTGTGTGTATGTATTTGCACACGTGTGCGCATATGTGTGTATGTGTTTGCATGTGTATGTGCATATGTGTATGTGTATGTGTTTGCATGTGTGTGCATGGAGGCCAGAGGATGACACGGTGTCAGGAGTCATTCGTTCACAATCACTTTTTACCTTACACTTTGTGATAGGGTCTGTCGCTGACTCCGCAGCTCACTGGTTTGGTTAGGCTGACTGGCCAGCAAGCTTCTGGAATCCTCCACTTCCTGCTTCCCCAGGGCTGGGATGACAGACGGTGGCTTTCTATGTGGCTGAACTCAGGTCCTTTTTACCAAGTGATCCAGCTCCCCAGCCTCTTGATAGTGAGCCATAGCTGGAAAATACTGGTTGGCTAATCCGTTAAGCATAATGCCTTAAGCATCTTTTGGAAAGTACTTCCCTTGGTAAAGCAGCAGAGTGGTTCTATGGTCCAATTCTCTCTCCTCGGCTGACTTCAGGCTCACTCTAGCCTCAGACCATACTGTGGACATGCCACTGGTCTCTGTTTCCTCAGTATCCTTAGTTTTGCTGGTGAGAGTGACACCACCTACACATGAGGGGTCTGAGGGTCAAATGTTCAAGGTCTGGAGGTCAGCAGCCACCCCTAGCAATTCTCAGTCGAACTTAGCCTCCAAGTGTGGTTTTGTCTCTGTAATTTCCCTTCGTGTCTGCTGTAATACTAGATATGACCAGCAGAGGGCACTGGTGACACAGCCTTACCTTGACTGTTCCTGAACGTCCTTTGCAAGGCTTAGCAGGTGACCTTTTTGCTGATTTCTTGTAAACTGGAGTTTTAGAGCTGAAGTTCTCTGGCAACGACACCAAGGATTCTGAGTGGTTCATCCACGAGGTCATATATGGATTTGATATGCAAGGCTCTCTCATACCAACCCAGCTCCAGGGATGGCAGCACCATCTTTCTGAGGAAAAATGCTACCAAATGTAGTAGATTAGCGAGCAGCTGAACTGAAGGGGTGGCACTTGTTGCCATAAAAAGCAGCTCAGCAGGCCACAGAGTGCCACCGCACCTGGTTGAGGGTGGTTTTGTTTTGCATTTTGCAACAGCATCTCATGATGAAGCCCAGGCTGGCCTTCAACTTGCAACCCACCTGACTCAGGCTCCAAATCTTGGGATTACGGTCCATGTCTGTCAGTTCACGGTAGTTTATTAGAAGCCTTCTGTCCATCCTGGGTGTAGTTTATGCAAATGGGCATCTGATTTACAGGGCCTACAACTTTCAAATGGCTGAGTTCCTGGGCTTGGCTCCTCCTTCTAAGTTTCCACACTTGTGTGTCCCATCACGATTCAGTCTTATAGCATTACAGGCATAAAGTCCATCTCCTTCACCAATGAAAACATTCACACAGTGTTGTTGCTGGTGGTTGGTTAGCTTTTTGTTTGCTTTTTCTTTTTTTTTTTTTTTGCTGTGTTTGAAACAAGATCTTGCCTACATAGCCCAGGCTGGCCTCAATTCCATGATCCTTCTGCTTCAGCTTACTGAGGACTGACACTGTAGGGATGAGATGCCAGTTTTTGAGTTTAGGAAGCACATTTCAGATTTGAGGGCCCTGGGAGATACCATACAACCCCTTACCTACCCACCGGGGCCCAGTCTGCTGGTAGCCTGGTCCTGGCCTAATGTTTCCTCTCAAAACTACGTATGCTGCCACCCAGACTGACTCCTGTTGTAGGAAATATTTAAAAAGTAGAGCTGTCACATTCCCATGCTTGTGCCGCCAACTCTGCCCCGGCAGGCAGGCCTGCCATGCACTGGCAGGCAATGGCCGACCTGTTTATATCTCATGGAGATTCTGACTCTGAACTCCACAGTCTCTCCACCCAGCTCACTAGGTTCCCACTGGTGAGTTGCTACCATGCCATCCTCCTGCTTCAAATCCCCCATGGCCTTTGTGGAGCACCTCAGGCAAATTGAACCCAGATGAGCGTGAAGGAAAATGCAACACAAACTTAGTTCAGAAACAATGGTAACTCAGTCTCTGGGCACAACAACAAAACCTAATCTTGTAAGCCTTATTAAAATCTGATCCCTTGGGTGGCAGATCCTTGTGGATCCACACATAATACTAGGAAACTCTAACAGCTACATCTTACCCCTCTGCTGTCTCAGCTCCAAAAGGAAGTCCCTCTCTCCTGCTTCCTCTCTTCTTCTGCCCAATCCAGAAGTCCCACTTACTTTCCCAGTGATTGGCTCCTTTATTCATTAGGGGATTGGTTCACAAGAACAGCACCAAGGCTATCCACAACAGACTCCTCCTTGTAAACTAGACAGTGGGCATCAGAGCAGTACCTCAGGGACAGAGGTGTAGGGAGTGCTGTGGAAGGGGGCCCTGTAGTTGGCCAACATGGCTGCCGTGTAAGCAGCTTCCCTGCCTAGATCCGGCACCTGGAGCTCTGTCTCACCTTCTTCTTTCCCTACCCTCTTGCCTCTGCTATTTTGTTTCCTGATGGTACTCCATCTCCACACCACTCCCAAATCATCCCTGTGACATCATCACCATGACTGCATCCTTTCTGAGGCCTTGACTCGATTCCTCCTGACCACTTCCACTGCTGTCCTTACTCCAGAATCGGTCCCTCCACCCTCCCAGCCCTAGTTTCTTCCTCTGCCCCAGCTCACTGTACTCAGTTCACTACCTGTCTCCTTCCTTCCTTCCTTCCTTCCTTCCTTCCTTCCTTCCTGGGAAGCATCCAGTTGGCTTCAGTTTCTCCTCTGCCCTTGACATCTTCTCTGCCAGGAGTGTTCTCCTGTGTTTTTGTTTAAAAAGACTTTAAAATGGTGAATCAATAACTAATTGACAAATCAATTAGTTACTAATGATTATGGATGAATTGTTGAGCTTTAATGTCACCAAGTTCATACTTACAGAATATAGGCTATGTTTAGAGAACAATGCATCTGGTACTTACACAGCAGGGAGCTGTGCAAGTCAGGTACCGTGAATGACCTTTGGCAATTCCTGATTCCACTGTATCCAAGGAAAACCAGAGAAAAGGCTTGGGCCAGTGCTCCTCAAGCTTCCAACGGCCCTTTAGGACACTTCCTCATGTGTAGTGGTCCCTAGCCATAAAGTGATTTTCATGCTACTTCATAAAAATTTTGCTCCTCTTATGAATTGTGATATAAATATCTTGTATGCAGGATATCTGCCATGTGACTCTGTGAAAGAGTCGTTTAAGTCTCAAAGGGGTCATTGGGGTCATTACCCACAGGTTGAGAAACAATGTCTTAAGCCTTAACCTGAGTGTGGTGTGCTCAGGCCTGTAATCTCAGCAGCCCTGAGGTGGGGCCGGGAGGACTGATGCACATCACAGGACAGGGCTGCATGAGGCGATCCTGTCCTCAAAGAAACAAAAAGAAAAAATTAAAAGAGACAGACAGACAGTGCACCAGCTGTCCTTGTGGGACAAAAAAGAAAGGAAAGTAATTGCGCTCGGGCAAGAAAGGAGCGCGGACGGCAGCAGTAGCACGTGGGTCTCACTCGAGTGGCAGAGGCAGCAATCTTGCATAGGACAACTCTGGCGGGAATGGCCTGCTCTGGGAGAGGGGACACTGGCAAGATGCGTGCACCTCACAGCGAGTGTTGGCGCCGGAGCAAGAGCAGGAGGCTGCCTGGCTAGCGGGCATGGGCAGGGAGATCCCACTCAGAAGGCGGTACCATTCTGGCGTAGACCTCCCAGTACCTGTGGGCCATTTGGCTGAGACGCTGTTGCTGCTGAGATGAGAGGTGACCTGGCTGAGACACCTCTTTCCCTGGCGGCTGCGAACACTGAGGCTAGCTCCGTGCGGCAAATTTAATAAGAGACGGCTCATAGCTTTGATGCTTTATTATTAAGACAATAGAAAGAGAAAAGGAGATAGAAAAATAAAGAGAAAATAGATAAGAAAAAGCCATGACCATGTGGAAAGGAGAGAAGAGAGAGAGAGAGGAGAGAGAGAGAGAGAGAGAGAGAGAGAGAGAGAGAGAGAGAGAGAGAGAGAGAGAGAGATGTTGCCAGGTAACTGAGGGGCGGGGAAAGCCTGGCTGTAGCCAGGTGACTGCAGAGGTGGGGTCCAGTCAGAACCTAGGGGCCTGGTTACACGTGACTGATGGCCACAGGATTATGGCGTTGGCCTTGTCTCACACCAAGGTCCCACATGTCCTCACCTTTGTTGGAGATGATCTTTCTAGAAGCAAAAGGACACCAGGTCTGGAGCCTATTGCAGCATGGTGGGCCCTCACCCATCAGGCTCACAGCGCTGATATCCTATAGCAGCAAATGGGAAGGATGCGGGGAAGACGGAAAGTTTACAAAACAAATGTGGAGGTCGCTACTCCACAGCTTTAGGCACGGTCTCGATCTTCTGAAGCCCTTCTGTGACCCCCTACATCTAAAATTCCATTAATGCAGAAATGCTTCCTTCAAGAGAAGTCCAAATTCAGTTTGCTCACTGCAGAAGCATAGCAGATCAACTGCATACTCCATTCTCCCTCTTTCTAGAAACGTCCTGAGGTTAAAAATATACAAAAGCCTAAGGGAACACAGCGCACTGTACAGGAAGGAGCACCAAGGAGGACTCAGCAGTTTCAACTGACTCGAGGCTGGGAACTCTGGCTGGTGTTTGAGGGACTGCACGGGAGGCTTCTGGTCCTCCCCTGTCCTCCCCTCACTCATGCCTCTCCCAAGACCCCCTCCGAAGGCCAAGCACAGAGTGAGGCAGCCTGGGCTAAAGGTGGGGACATGTGTTTTTCTGACTATCACCCTGAAAAACTCCAGAGAATCCCGGTCAAGCAGAGTTTATGATACGGATGTAAGTTGAACAGAAGGAAATTGGGTGAAAATCTGCACACTGAAGAGATGGCTTCGGCCCTCTTCCCCCACGTGCTGCCTTCAGGAATCCGGCAGCCATGGTGAGAATCCCCCGGAAAAGACTGCTTTAACCGACACTGTGACAGACTGTGACGAAAAGTCTCTTAGGAACCCAGGTGTAAACAGCCACATTCCCATAGACTCATGTCTGCACTCTCTCTTGGCTGACGTGAGCACCTTCTGGATGGAGATGAGGTCACAGAGCTGAGGATTCTGCTATCTCTGGTACGAAGTGAAGGGCGGTAGAGGTTAGAGCTTGTGTGAGATATCTTCTGTTGGTTTCTCAGTGCCCCGCCCTCATCCTTCTGTTCACCCCATGCTCGAGGTTAATAGCTCCCTGGCCTTACGGCTCCCAAGTGAGTCTGGACAGTTAACAGCCCCCAAAACATAGTTGAGAGAGGAAGGGCGGAGAAGTCTCCATTGTCTGCTCCTTGGGAGTATCTTCCTGTAAGGCTGCCTTGAATTCCTTGGCCAAAGGTCATAGTGCCTGTCACGGAATCTGCTCTGCGTACCAGGCTGTTCTTCTTGGTTCTGAAAACCTCCATCTCCCTCATCTCTTGAGGAGATGATGGAGTGGTGGGAGCTCTACCACTGTCAATCAAGGTTCAGCCACGCCCAGTCCTACCACTGTCAATCAAGGTCCAGCCACACCTAATCCATCCCTTTGTGAATGCAGAACATCTGTGTTGGCTTTGCTACCTCAAGGTTTGCAACCTCACTGTTGTGGATGGTTTGTGGGTGCTCCTGTTGTGGGCTGGACTGAGAATGGAAGGACAAAGGAAGAGATCCCACAGAAGAGGGAGGAGCTGATGCTATTTCCCCAGCAAAGTGGGTCCGCGGATCCATCAACGAGTGCATGAGCGGCCATGTTGTCTCACCTGGGTCTGATCTCCAACAGTCTTCATGGAAACTTCTCCTATAGGCAAACCCTGACTAGATCTGTTCTGGAAATTTCTATCCAGGTAAGCCATATCACCTCAGAAATTCTAGTCCTCTTCCTACGTTCAGGTCTCCCTTTTCTGTGTGACAAACTGAATTCAATTGGGGTGACTTGTACCTCATGACCTTTCTGAGGTGCTAACGATGAGGAGTAGCAGTAAGTCTTTGGTGCTAAGCAAACTTTAGACCAGTGAATGGGGTGTCTGGAGGATGGGGAGGAAACTCATAGAGTAACAGCATTTCACACCTCGGAGCTTTATCTGGATTTTACATTAAGACAGAAAGTCTGGGGCGCGGGGGAGTTTTGACACATATTTTGAAACTGGCCACTTGCTTGAGGAAGTTGTGAGAAACATTACCATATTTATGAACATGTGAGGAAATAAGTCACTTTGCAAATACAGACCTTGTACATGGTCTCTGAATGTGTTTTATTTACAAAGATTGGGAAACTCGATCCAAGGAGTCACAATAAAAGCTAGACCTGAGCCACTGAAAACACTACAGTTCTCACCAGAACCAATGGAAGGAAGGTTGCATAACACCGAGCCCCCGAGATTGCTCTGGGAAAAATAATGTCTACCAAAAATAATTACAACTAAAAAAAAAAATGATTAGTTCAAAGAGGAAGTCATCCCCCAAGGAGTCAACAAGCAAGATTAGCATGAGGAGAATGTGGAGGCTACAAGATGAGCACATTTACAGTGACTAATTTAATGGGATTATAAATCATAACAAAAGAAAAAATACTGCCAAAAACAGTCAACGAGATTAATCAGTATCAAAAGGGCCACTATAGAAACTGATTTATGAAATAAATATTGTATTAGAAACAGATGGAAAAAGCAGGAAGACAATCATGACAGAATTCTCTAGGGTGTTGGACACTGGAACAAGGAGATGAAGAGGAAAAAGAAATGGAGGACCAGAGAAGTTACAGATCACATTTCCCAGGGAGTCTAGAACATCCAGAAAGCCAGGAAGAGCCAAGGGCTGAGAATTTTCTAGAAAGGAATAATATAGCTTCAGTTTGAGGGTTCACACAAATTCCCAAGCTTTGGGGCTGGAGAGACAGTTCAGTGGTTAAGAGCACTGACTGCTCTTCCAAGGTTCTGAGTTCAAATCCCAGCAACCACATGTTGGTTCACAACCATCTGTAACAAGATCTGACGCCCTCTTCTGGAGTGTCTGAAGACAGCGACAGAGTACTTACATATAATAATAAATAAATCTTTTTTAAAAGAAAAGACCAAGTTCACACTAGACATATCCCATTTCAACATCAAAGACAAAGGGGTGGGAGATGCCTTGAGAGGTCCCACAGGCTGCTGACAGAGGGCGCTGGTCACACAGAGGGCAGGCGTGCCACCATAACAATTCTGGGACCTCCATGTCAACGGGCT
This sequence comes from Tokudaia tokunoshimensis, assembly GCA_036184795.1. NCBI lineage: Eukaryota > Metazoa > Chordata > Mammalia > Rodentia > Muridae > Tokudaia > Tokudaia tokunoshimensis. The sequence continues at coordinate 50,818,622 of BTHU01000011.1, read as the reverse complement.
AAGATGGAAAAGCCACCAGCCTAGAACCAATTCTCAGCTACATTGTTACTTAAGAGCATTGTGAAATAAAGGCATTTTTTATGGAAATATCTAACTACCACATAGTAGAAATTTCAAACCTGACTAAAATATGTCTCCTAAAAATTAGCATTTTCCTTATATGATTCAATTCTATTTTTAAAAAGTAATTAAAAAGAAAAAGAAAAAGAAAATGTTGGACTTGGTGACTCATACCTGGAATCCTATCACTAAGGAAGCTGAGGCAGGAGGATTGCTTCAAGTTAGAAGCCAGCCTGAGCTACATACTGAGTTCCAGGTCAGCTTGAGTCACATGGAAAGAGCTTGTCTTAATCAACAAAGAAATAGCCCACCCTGTATTTTCCCACTTTTACCAAACGAGTGTGGGGGGGGGAACCCCAAATTCTGGGTTATTACTTTTTAATCTTCAAGATGCCATGTGATTGGAAGGTCTTTTATTTCTTATCTTACCCATTGTTCTCAGATTTAGTTTAGCTAGGCTGCAGCCGCAAAGTTTATTTCTTACTGTCTCATTACTTATATTTCTATAAGAGAAAGACAGCAAGCCACGGAGAAACCACGCAACAGCTCTGAGAGCCTTTGGTAAGACAATGGATGCGATCACCTTACATTCCATTTTAACAAAATGCAGGTTCTCAGTCAAGCCCCGTGCAAATGACCAAGAGAAATGGCTTCTGCAGGAGGGCGTGGTAAATCATGTGGTAAAGGCGAGGGTGTGATAAGTCTTCTACACAGAGAGTACAAGCAATCTGGAAGAGCTATTGGCAGCTACCACAAAGCTCAAAAGCTACTATATTCTTGCAAATTGTTGAGTGTAATTTCCTGCATGTATATGTATAAACATAATGCAACATATGTAATTATATAATTATATAAATACGTGTATAAATTTATTATACATAAAATATATAAATTACATAAATTATACACACACACACATACACACACACATATATATATATTTATCTATATTTATGGTATCTGTTATTGTCTAAAATTGTTCTGCTATTAACCCTCTATGACGCTTAGTTTTTTAACTCTGGTGCTACTGTGAATCTGACACAGGAGCTCTTTGATAACAGTTTACTTTGTGATTAGAGCTTTTCATCTGAGAAGTATGCACACGGCTTCTTTGATCATAAAGTCTTGCTAGCATAACTAATGGTGCAGTGCAGGGTGGTGGGCACACTGATGCAGGTGGCAATTGGTCTGATCTCCCTCTGCCAGGGGAGCATCACTGTGAAAACTGGTCCTGGCAAACACACCCTGCTTCTAAGTGGCCTCGCTCACAGACACATACAGATCTGGAACTATGTGGCCAACTGCTGTCATCGCGTGGACCTTATTCTGTCTTTCACAGATATAGGACATCCTGGAAACTTGAAACAATTAGCAAACTGCCTAGAGAGATATTAAAAATAATTTTCATACAAAAATATTCCAGTATGGTGGCACAGAAGTTTGATGACCTTGACGGTTCTTCATGCCACAGGAACCAAATACCTGTTAGTCGTGGTTGTGATGCTTCATGAAGGAGAGGTTAACTGTCCTCAGTTGACATCCTGACCGTCCCCGAAATTCCCCAAAGAAGATGCATTTCAGCAGGGGGTCCCCGGTGAGCTACCTATAGGCTCCATTTGAAGTAGAGATGTAGCCAAGAGATCAGGTTGTCTTGGAAAGGAAGTATAGCATGGAGGAAGAGGGAGAGGTGGAAGACACAAGTGGGATGGAGAGTGAGTGAGGGTGGAGGATGAAGAGGCTTGGGCGGGGGTGGCGTCAGTGGTGAGGTAAGCGCGGAGTAGAGGGTGGTGTGGAGGGTGAGGGTAAAGACTGAAGTGTCTAGGGTTCCCTCTGTGGCAGACGGAAAGGGCTCCCACCCCAACTCACCCTACACCTACATCCAAATCCCTGGAGCATGCGCTGAAGTCATGTAACCCGCAGTTGACAGAACTGGGGTTCCTGGTTGGGTTAACGTTGTCGTACAATAGGGAAACTTCCGCCAGCATTAACCCGCCAGCATTAACCCCAAGTTCCCCACTTCAAGTTTCGGAGCTTTCAGAATTGTGAGTTGCTAAGGCTGTGATTCATTTTAAGTCACTGGTTTGTGGTTGTTACAGCAGCGGCAGGGAACAGATATGCCTGCCATCTGAGTGTGTGACTGCCTTCGCTGAGCAGCTGCTTCGTCGCCCTTTCAAGACAGGGCCCCCGGAGAGCACGTCTTGTCATGATATTCATTGGCAGAATCTTCTGGAAAAACAAGCTAGCCAAAGCAGGAAGGCTACTTCTGTAGTGTCTTCTTCCCCCTCGCCTGCCGTTTCCCCCTTCAAGGTGTTTTGTTTACAGAGGGATCCAAAGATGGTAGTTTTTGCATTTGAGGACCATGGCACTTACAATTCAAATGTAGTCTAAAGTAGCTTGTAATTGGATTTTTTTTCTTCCCTCGCCCGATCACTAATTTTAGAGACACGATCTTTGCACAAAGCGTTTCTCTTTCGTGTTGCAAAAGATATTAGATATTATTTGCCAGGAAAGGGTTGAGGGAAGGCGGCAGGGAGGGGCCGCGGAGACTAGCAGACTGTGGTCTCTACTGCTTGCAACACCCATCAGTCATCCTGCTTAATGCTCCTCTCTGAAGCCCTGTGAAAGGCACTGTGGGAGCAGCGGGCTCTCTGTAGTCAAGTGCTCAGCCTCTGACTGTGGACCTGCTTTCTAGAGTAAGCCTATGTGTTAGGTTTTGGTGGCTCTGTATTTATGGAGGTGCATGTAGTTCTTGTCATGGCTGGGGCACAATACTGTGACTGGCATTAGGACAACCATACAGACCTGCAAAACTCAAGCTAGTTCTGACGCAGGCAAACCCACATGTTTCCTGTCACCTATGTCTGTGCTGGGCAGCTTCTTGGTAAGGAAAGACACATCCACTCTGTCGATGAGAGTCAACTGCAGTCCAGTTTCTCAGGGCCTACAAACTGTTCCAACAACAGGCCACAGGAGGAGGAAGGATTGGTACATTTAGGTTTCCCTTTCTCTAAAATCCCTCCCTCCTCCCCCACCCTCAAGCCAAAACATGTAGGCCAGCCCCAAGTAGAAGATGTAATTTATTAGCAGGATTCATGCTGTATTTATGCCTCATAAAATTTTAAAAGTTTATAAAGTTAAACTACCAGAAAACAGAGTTGACAATAAGAAAAATTCAAATAGCTACACAGAGATACTATTTCCTCCATAATGGATCAGTCAACATTTTCAAAGATATGACTCAGTTTGGAGGCTCGGTAGGATGGGAAGGGATGGTGTCGGCTTCTAAGGAACGACTTAGGGGGTCTAACTTTCTGTAACAGAGGCTCAAACACGCCTCCATGTATCGCTCTTCTTTCTCGCTGTTCAGGGTCCGCTGTTTCTTTACTTGATAAAGTTACCCATGAAACAGAGATGTGAGCTTGAAGCATTTCACTCAGTGGCGTGAGAAGCAGATAATGGACATACAGCATTCGCCAATCGTTAGGTATAATTTTTGATAAAAAAAAAAAATCAAAGGTCTTTCTAGTTGAAATTTACTACACTGTTGACGCAGAAGCCCGGAGCACTGCCTGGCGCTGACCCGGAACACCATTATAGCCAGGGAGGTTGGCTATCTATGCCTCGGAGCCTCTCGCCCACTCAATTCTCATTTGATTTTTTGGATAGATTTCCTGAGATGTCTGAAAATTATGTAAATTAGAGGTCAGGGTTCAATTTAAAGATAATGTCATAAAAAAATTAAGGATCTCTTTGAATAAGAGAATGGCACATGCCTTTGGAGGGAGGGGGTAGATCTAGTGTGTTTCTCAGGACCAGAGAATATTCAGTTGCCTGGAATTGTGTGTCAAGAATGTGTTCATCAGCCTCCAAGCACTGTGCTGAGCCTAAGATTTGGGTCTGTTTGGTTTTCATAGGACTTTGAAGATGGGGCCTTGATAGTTCTTAATAAAAAGACACCTTGATTTCTCGGGGCTGGTATGGAACGGGCTGTGGTCTAGTGTGCCAGTCAGACTTTGTGTTGCTGTGACCTAAATACCCATAAAACTACCACACAGAAGAATTCCTTATTTTATTCCCATTTTCTGAGGTTTTGGCTCTCATGGTGGCAGGGTGTGGTGGCGCAGAATTGTTCAACTCAAGGCAACCAACCAAGCAACATGGAGGAGCGGGAAGGTGCCAGAACAAGCTTATCCCCAATGGTCGGGTTCCCATGATCCACCTCTTCAGCTCTCAGGCTCCCATGATCCACTTCTTCAGCTCTCAGGCTCCCATGATCCGCTTCTTCAGCTTCACCTCACTTTCCCACTGTTCACCACTTCCCAACGGCACCATCAGTGTTAAGAAAGTCTGATACATTCCTCGTCAGAGCAGTCATGATCTAAACATGTCTGGAACACTATCACTGGCGCCGACAGAGGTGTGCTTTACTAATCTCCTGGACATTTCTCAGTCCAATCTCAAGTTGAGAGTCAAGATGGATCATCACAGACGGAGCACCACAGTCCTGCCGTGAGGCAAGGGACCAGAAAGAAGGGGCAACTAGTTGGGAAGGCTGCAAATTATGCATGATAGGAACCCAAGGAGAACAAGAGAGGGAGGAGACATACGCTGTGGTTTGGGATGAGATGGAAGGGATTTGCTGAAATGGTAGTCAATGTAGAGCCAAGGTGGAGCCTAGCAGGGTAGTTGGAAAGGAACCTAGCTTAAGATCCTGTTGTCAGGAGCCGCCTTGAGTGCTGTGCTCAGCTCTGGCCACCAGCTTTCAGTGACTGGAGTTCTGACTCTCCTTTCCCAGAAGGCTCTATGTCCACATATCTCAGCAGTTGCATGACTAACAAGGTCGAGTCTCACACGGGCCACGATGCTTGCCTCTGGCTAGACCCAGTGCTGACAACTTTTTACAAATTCCCAAAAGTAGTTTCTCGCGGAGCCTTCGTGTTCTCAGAGGATCTGATGCTGGGGCAGAGTCTTGATAGCCTGAGCAAAATGCAGATCCTAAGGCAGAGACATGGCTCAAGTAGCATCCCACTGTCTCTGCAAGGTAATAAATAGTCTTTCTCTCCCTTTAAAAAAAAAGAATTCTTTGCCACATATATACTTAGACCACTTCTTTTTTAAAAAGATTTATTTATTTTTATTTATGTGAGTACACTGTAGCTGTCTTCAGACACACTCCAGAAGAGGGCATCGGATCCCATTACAGATGGTTGTGAGCCACCATGTGGTTGCTGGGAATTGAACTCAGGACCTCTGGAAGAGTAGTCAGTGCTCTTAACCGCTGAGCCATCTCTCCAGCCCCTTTCTCTGCCTTTTAAGACTTATTTATCTTAGTCAAAATATAGACTGTTGGAGGTGGTGATGTGGCTCGGTGATTAAGAGCACTGGCCGCTATTCCAGGGTATCTGAGTTAGATTCTCAGCACCTACCCACGAGGTTGCTTACAATTGTCTGGGGTGCCAGTTGCAGAGGATATGACCGTCTCTTCTGTCCTCTGATAGCACCTGGGATGCATGTGGTGCACAGGTGTATGTGCAGGGAAAATACCCTATACATAAAAGCAAGATGAAGAAGTAAATTTTAAAAAGAAATGTTTTTACAAAGCTATGCTGGCCAGGCGGTGGTGGCGCACGCCTTTAATCCCAGCACTTGGGAGGCAGAGGCAGGAGGATTTCTGAGTTCGAGGCCAGCCTGGTCTACAAAGTGAGTTCCAGGACAGCCAGGGCTACACAGAGAAACCCTGTCTCGAAAAACCAAAAAAAAAAAAAAAAAAAAAAAAAAAAAAAAAAAAAAAAGCTATGCTGTTGATTTTTATCCACTAAGAAATACAAATTACTGTAATCCCATTTGCTCTGTAGGAAGTAGAGAACAAATAACTAGACCTAATATGCTGGGAGTATGACAGTGGTACTTCTATCCCAAGATGGGAATGAGTTCAGGCGGGATGCAGTATAGGGATGCTTAAGAGTTCTCTAGTTCTGACATAATGACCAGGGATCGTATTGGGTTCCTCCCTTGATATATTGCCAAACAGAAAGAGAAAATGAAATTGGAAAATCCCAATTAGGCAATTATTTCTATGATGCATGATATTGAAAAGAAATCTCGTCTGAAGCTCTTTCAAGGGCTATTACCGTGATTTCTGGGATAAGAAATGTTCAGTTAAGGTTGTTGAGAATCTGGTGCCTTGGCACATATTTCCAATTAGATAATGACTTTTTGTAAGTGTCTCTGTCTGATGCAGACTATTGATCTGCTCATGGAGCCAACTTTTGCATTACTATAAATTACTTGGGCAATGCTGCCGTTTTCATATCTCACTTCTCAAATTAAGTATAGGACAAAATCGGGAGGGATCCAGGCTTGGGAAGGTCAGTCAGTGTGCGGCTAATAGATGCAGTCTACAAGATATATGAAATTGGAACAAGAGAAAAAGAAAAGAAAATGGAAGGACTATTTTTACAATGTTACACAGTTTGTGTTTCTCACTAAGCTTTTAAAAATATGGTCCATGGCTTCTCTGAGCTCCTGGTGAACATGCTAGTTGGCTGGATGGAAATGTGAACGCATTTTGTCTATTTGTTCTGGAGCCTCCTTTGGTTTGGGAAGAATATCTTAGCCTCAGCTTTCTTTATTGAAACATAGCAAATATATAACCGGTTCCCACTCTCCCAAGGGGCAAACAGACATAGTCGAAGCTTCTGTGGAATGTTATGAAGCCTGGTAGCACCTGAGATCCGGGTGGCATGTTGGAAAGTGGGGCTGATTCGGATTCTTCTCACAGTCCAGGCACCAGGAACCGTGCTCTCCAGTGAAAGAACAGTATATTCCACCCCTCGGCCTCACACATTGTCTATGGTCATAAGCAGCTTCAGGCTGAAGGAGGCACAGACACATTTTTGAACAAGGATGGTCCACTTCAGGATGCTGGCAGCGGGGGAGGGGCCTCGTAGAGTAACCTGGATCCTCCTCTCATCACCTCTGATGCCTTTTCCAAGACTGGAGTTGTCTGTCCACTCCCCCGAACTCAATCTTTTAGTAAAGTCTCTGGCAGTTCCAACTGGAGTTCAGATAATTAAGACCCCCCAAATATGTTGTTTTATGGCACACAGAGAAATTTGTGTAAGGAGAAAGGCTTTCTGTGATTGCTTAATGGAGCAAGTCCAGATAATGAAGGGAAACAACAGCTCTCATACTCTCAGGCCTCCAAGTACTGAGGAATGCAGCGACACCTGGCCAGCAGTCAGTCCGTCATAGATAACGACTGTCTCTAGGGCTCATTCACATTCCAAAGACCATCCCCAGAGCCATTACCTACCAATAATTCAGGTGGAATCTAAATATAAGTATGTTTAATTTCTCTGAGCCGAGCCAAAAGCTGGTTCTGATAACATCATGACCAGAGGTCACACTGGGTTTCTCTCTTGGCATTTTGCCAGAGAGAAAATGAAATTGAAAAGTCCCATTGGGTAACTCTTTCCGCAATACTGATGCTGAAGAGAAATACCGTTGTACTCAGGCGTCCACAGATGAGTCTGCATTTCCAGTTCTCCTTGCTCTGCAGAAAAGGGGGGGGGGCTAGGCTTCTCAGAGCCTCCTGGCTCGTGAGGAGGCCCACTCCACTCCCGCAGCCCCCTATTCTATGGCTTTTGTCTTTCTGCATATTAACAACACTTTTCTTTTCCTTCTATTAAATCTTTCAGCTTAGTCCACTAAACCTTGAGAAGTGAGCGATGACGTTTCCATTTGTCCTTTGGGAACAAAACCCTTTAGGGCTCTTTGTGTTAGAAGATCTGTGTGACTTGGGATTGGAGAGATGGCTCAGCCATTAAGAGAACTTATTTCTCTTGCAGAAGACCTGGGGTCTCACCCGTGGAGGAAAACACACACCCACATCTTTATTCCATCCAAGGGTCTGTATCTTCCGCCCAGGCCACTGCCTCCTTGCTCCTTGCTTTGCCCCTGCAGGCCAGTAGCCAGTCCTTCTCATTCCCCTGGGTGTCTGGCATCAGTGCCCTTTGTTACTGATGCTCCAGGGAACACATCTAAATGCTGTCAAGGATGCCTGGAAACGTCTCCATTTGGCATAGAGCAAGGGGAAGCAGCCACTGAGGCTTCTGAAGCCTTACCTCAGGTGTGCTACTCTAAAGGAATTCCTCCCAGTGCTGTTCAACTTAATATCTCTGTCTGTCTCTGTCTCTCTGTGTCTGTCCATCTCTGCCTTTTTCTCTGTCTCTCTGTCTCTCTCTGTGTGTGTGTGTGTTTCACAGTGTACCTGTGAAGGTCAGAGGACAGTCTTAGGTGACCTTTCATATTCAGACAGTGTTATTTACCAATGAGCATGCCCTTTGAACTGGCCTGTGATCTTCTGAGGATTCCCTTGTCTCCTCCACCTCCCACCTGGGTGTGCTGGGATTGTAGACACATGGTAGCATGTCTGAGTTTATGTAGATTCTGGGTGCCTGCACTCAGATCTTCACACTTGCGTGGCAAACACGTTACCCACTGGGCCATCCTAGACCTCACTCTCTCCCTCTTGATTTGCTCTCTCAACCCCAACACGCATGCCTCTTAGGCATCCTCCAGGCAGGTGGGCAACTGGCTGTCCCCACTCCAGCTTTGACTGCCTTCCTCTCAGGTTCTGTTTAGTACCTCATTTTGGAAACAGTTTATTTTCAGCCATAGGGCTAAAATAAAGACAATCAAAATCCCTTTGGTTGGCTTGTTTTGTTTTGTTTTTACCTTGTTGCAGTTGCTACCCAATTCTAGCTCAGTGATCAGAAGAGAAGTGATATCAAATGCACTCGCAAGGTGCTAGTGTGTAAACACAGGAAAGCTGAGAATAAACAGATCGACAAGGCTTGGAGGCAGGTGTGGCTGGCTTAGAAGACAAGGTGTTAGAGTTGTTGGACAGTATCGTATTAGCCATGAGCTGTGGGATGTAATCGCATAAGGCAGGAGCGTGTAAGCCCAGTCGATGCAGAGAGTGCTTGTAACCATATCGTCAGCTCCAAGTCTTTTTTTTTCTATAGTTTACATCTCTTTAAACCATAGGCTTTTCCTCCCCCAAGGCCAGAAGTGACCATAATTGTGATTTTTCTTTTACAAGTTGAGAATACACAGAAAAAAAAATGTATCTCATATAAGTCTGAGGAGAGATTCAGCATGGCTGAAGTGGGAAGCCTTTAGCACAGTATGTTACTGGGGTCACTGTTGTTTTGAGAATCTATTCTGCTAAATAAATTTATGAGTATTTGCTACATGCAAAATGTAGCATTACATGGTCTGTTAACCAGCAGGATGAAAAATCCCATGCCTTCCATTTAAAAAAGCAAAGAGAGAGATAAGTCATTAAAATGTAAGTCCATCACTACACTCTAGGCATGTCCCCAACCAACCACATTCTTTCTTTTTAAGCTATATATTTATTTGGTTCTCATGGGTATTTTACCTGCATTATGTTTGTGTACCATGTTGTGTGTCTGATGACCATGGAAACCAGACACCAGAAGAAGGCATTGGAGTTATAGACCCTTGTGATCTGCTATACACAGGCACTGGGAATTGAACCTGGGTCCTTTGTAAAGAAGCCAGTGCTCTTAACCACTGAGCCATCTCTCCATCCCCTGAACACCCACACAACAGTGGAGATGCAGAGCCTCCAAACCTGCCAGGAAAGGGTGAGGTAATCAGGATGAGTTGGCATCTTGCTTTGTGGAGGCCTGTATTTCTGAGATTAACTGCATCCCGAACGGTTGCATTTCTCGGTAGCCAAAGGAATCCTATTTAAATGTTAGATGTGCTCAACTAAGCACAATGTGGAGGAATCAGAAAGAAGAATCAATTTTGTATTATTCTCTCCATTCTCTCCCAACCCCCAAATGCAATGACAGCAACACATGAAATCTCAAGAGAAACGCCACTGACATTCAGTCATTTGGAAGGTCACTGTGTTTTGTACGAAGAAGAATCCCGAGAAATATAAACTTCAAAATCTATTTTAAGCAACCAAACAACCAAACAGTAGCTGGCATAAAAGCAGCAATCACAGTGTAGAGGGCAGTGTGGGCTGGGCCGGAGGAGATATGAGTTCTATTATTAAAATTAAGAGCTGGCATCCTGCATCCTGACTCTGTGCCAAGTCCTACACCAAGGCTTTTGTCAGTCCAGGAACAATCTCGGGAGCTTTGGGCAAATTGCTACACTTCACTTTTTCCATATCTGCAGCAAGGGCCTGAGTCTTGGTTCTAGAAGGGGACAGAATCGGCATGAGACAGCTTTCCAGTCTGCTTTCTCAAGCCCAGTGTTTTACTTTACAAATCAATCCAGTCATTTACTCCAGGTTCCCCTTTGATTGTCCTGTGAATCAGCACCCAGTGACCCAGTACCTTAATTCTTGGGGACCATAACGACACATTTCCTTTTAACCTTGCAAAAGAATTCAGAGATCTGCCTGCCTCTGTTAAGCACAGGCAATAAGCTAGCTGGGTGGGACCCCATCCTGAAATTACCATTTCTACCACACCTGGGCCTAGACTTGCTTTGTCTCAGGTATAATTCATATTGTATCCTTATTTTTTGAGAAGTTATATATTTTTGAGCCCATGTCCTTAGAGTTCTTATCTATAGCCTTAAGGGCTGTTCTGAAGATCTCAGCATTTACCATTTTGCTGAGACACTGGCCATACCTTCGCCTCCCAGACTCATGCTGTCTCTGATTATCATGGAGTCATTAACATTAACAGGGAGGACACTCCTCAGAGGAACATGAAATATGTACATTATCACACAAACAAGCCCTATACCCACAGCAGATGTCGATACTCATGGAGGTCCACACCTGCTGGCCTTGTCCCAGGGGTAGGAGTCGTGTCACTCTGTCCCCACCAAGGCCATGCCAGACCCGGCACATACTGTCCAAGTCCAGTTGCCCCTATGATAAAAGAGCTCTATCTGAATGTCACCCAACACTGTTGAGAGTGAAGGAAGTTTGGGATGAATGAGCATTGGCAGGGATGGCCGGCAGAGGCCCTGCTCAGCATTGCAGAACAGACCATTCACCTTGCTTCCTAAGCAGACAAACTCCAGACTCCCGTACTTCACTTCCCGAACCTGTAGGAAGCAGGAGCCTTAGGCAGTGCCATCTGGGACCCTCATGGCTCTGGGCTGCCTTGGTTGAGCATTCATTTCTCCCCATCTCTACTCCCTGTCCTCTCTGGAAATATCTTCAAATAGTCCCTCATTGCAGGAGTCAGCCTATCAGCACAAATGCTTAGGTTCAAACAGATAAAAGCAAACCCTGCCTCCTCGAGAAAGTTGTGTTCAAGCACAGAGACACCCAAGGGCTGCTTGGGAATGCCTGCTGCCCAGAGATATTGAATCTGTTGTGATGTACATATATGGGTGCTGAGAACTGGACCTGAGTCCTTTGGAAACGCAGCCAGCGCTCTTAACTGCAGAGCCATCATTCCATCCTCTCAACAACTACACCCAGCAGTTCTCTTAGGTTGTAAGCAACAGAGAAGATTTAGAAGTCCTTGACCCACAGCTTTTTGCACAATTGACTGAGAATACTGATTTCCCACAAAGTCTGTTGGTAGTGATGGAAAAATGAATAAACCAACCAACTAGACCATACTCCCTAGGAAGGGGAAATAGAATAGATAGTTATGGGTGGATGGATGGGGTGGTGGTGGAATGGAGGATTAAATGGGAAGGGGAAGGGAAGAGGAAGGTGAGGAAGGGAATATGGGGAGGGAAAGCTAAAACTAAGAGTCATTTGACGGGTCTTGTGAAAAACCTACTATAGATTAAGCTTCTCAAAAATACACATTAATCCTCCACTGCCAGAGCAGACCAAAGAAAGATGACCAAGCACACACCAGGTCATGCTAGCCTGCGGAGGCTGGAAGAAAGACACCCAAGCATCTGCCATGGGTGCCTCTGTGATGGAGGAATGTGTGATAGAGACATGGGAAGGACGGAATACACAGTGGAGAGATGGAAGAGAACACAAAGCAGAGGGGTTTGTACACTGCAGGGAGAGGTAGAATGAAGACGTGAAAATGGTGAGGAACAGGCAGATATGAAGAGGCCATGGTGAGGTCCTGGACCAGGATGCTACCAAGGGCCATGTCTGGGTCCATGGTCCTGCTGCAGCTGGGGCCTGTGTCTATGTCTGTGGCCTGAGTTACCACCAAAGGCAAGAGGACGTCTATAGTCTGGGCTGCCACCATATAACATGTTGAGGCTATGGGGACATCAGGGCCCATGGTGCTACCAGGGGCCATGTCTGGGTTTGTGGTCCTATGACAGCTGGGGTCTGTGTTGATGGTGTAGGCCTGAGATACCACCAAAGGCCATGCAATGTCCCTGATCTGGCCTGCCACCTGAGGCACTGTGCTGAGCTGGCCCTACCCCTTGAAGGCTACCCTATTCCTGAGAACTGGCCCTGCCCCTAGCCTGGACACCACAGTAGAGCTGACCCTCGTGGTGAGCTGCCCCAAGGACATGAGAGGAGGAGAGTTGATCCTGCCCCTTAGGTGTGAGCTAACCAGGGAAATTGCCAAAGCAATTCCAAAGACTATAGTGATAACTATTTTTTAAAAAAGGCACATGACTTGGGGCTGGAAATTAGCTCAGGGGCAGAGCAGTGAATTATGCACAAGGCCCAAGCTTAGGAAATTAAACAAAAGGGATGACCACGAAAGACTTCCCAGTAATGGCGAAGGTGGATTCCAGCCTGGGATGAAGATCAAGTGGGCAGCAGTTGGAGGCACAAATCTCTCAGCATTCTAGAAAGATGATATTCTGAGAGACTCAGTGACTCAAATGGAAAGAAGATAAGTGGTAGGCAATGATGCGAGGGATGAGGAAGGACTTACAAAGCCAATCAACAGAAGAACAGCTTGACAGATTCTAAAGCACCACATGTGAGTCTTCACATCAAATAAAAATAAATAGGCTGTCAGCTAAGATAAGTTCCTACTGTGCACAGGAGAAGGCTACTAGTCTCTCTCCTGACACATGTCTGTATAGGTAGGCTCACTATGATAAGATCAATAAACATGTCAATAGAAAAATCAGAAAAAAATGCCAAGGGAAAAATTTAAATAATAAAATAATTATTATTTAGTATAAAAACAACAAAGTTTTTAGAAATAAAAATCAGCCACATTTAACTTTTGCCTATCAATTTGCAATGAATATGCTCTATCATTAACTAAAATCAGTAATGTTTGGGTTTGGAAAAGGAGTACTTCATACATTGCCTTTGAAATGGTCAACAATGGTGGAGAGAAATCATATCACAGGGACAAAGTCTTAAACCTCTTCACAATGTCTCCTGAAATCAAAGAAAGACAAAGTGTAGATTTAGGCAAAGATTTAGGTTTTTCCAGTTAGGGTAATCCTAAAAAAAAAAATCTTCCATATACCTGAGCTAGTCCATGCCTTGGCATATAACTATGTGCTCAGTCATATTCATCACTGCTCTAGTCACAATAGTTAGGAAATGGAGACAGCCTAAATGTTCTTCAACTGATGAATGGAGGAGGGAAGTGTGGCACGTATACTCTATGGAATACTATTCAACTGTAAAGAAAAAGGGAAATCATGAAATATAAAGGTAAGGTGGGTAGACCTAGAGATTACCCTGAGTGAGGTGACCCCGAGGGACACATTCTGCATGTTCTCCTTCATCTGAAGTTCCTAGGAGACTAGAGGCTACCTGAGCTGAGGGCAGGTTTAGGGTGCTGAGCTGGTAGAGAAATGAAGGGCGCAGTAGCTGAGGAAGGCTTAGAGGAGCCCAGACATTGAGCTAACGCATATATAAAAAAAGTTTGTGCGTGTGTGTGTGTGTGTGTGTGTGTGTGTGTGTGTGTGTTTCATCCACACATCCACAGATCCGAGGGAACCTGGGCCGGGCTGGTAGCATGGTCCACCCGGAGCTTAAAGTGGAGTAGTGAAAACTACATGCTACAATGAAGTCCTTGGTTGCCTCTTGGGTGTTGACCCATTTTGCTGAAGATACCACACACTCAGAACACAGGAACTTGATGATTTGAGATATAGCTGACCTGAAAGCCTTTTTCCTGTGGGCTAGCCTCTATGACTCCAAAAAATACTATGCATGTTGCCAAGGGAGGGGAGCACTTACACAGTCCTGACCTACTACAACATATATGAGCCACAGCAATGACCAGCATGACAAGATATGCATAAAGGTGCAGTGAGTGGTACCCACAGGTTGGTGGTAACTAACAGCTGTCTAGTTGGACCTAAGGCCTACTCAACAGGAAAGGAATTGTGCAATGAAGGTTGGTACTGAAGATCTAGCCATCTTCCCCGGGCCTAGTGAGGTCACATGCCTTACAAAAGCTATCACCCTAGTTCTGCTCATCCCCTTGTCCCCTCATATCTACCCTTTGCCCCTGTAATTCCACTACCCCCAAACAACAACAACAACAATGCATAGAAAACATTTGGAAGCTATGGTATGTCACAGTGTGCCCCACAGTGTACCCCTCTGTTCACACATCCTCACTTGCAAATGTTCACTGCAATGAGTCAGTGGTCTGGTTCAGATCCCTGGCTCCTGTGACACCATCACTATTGGATCCTCACTGGGACTCCTCCCCATTATGCTGCTGTTTCCCTGTGCATGGAGATCCTGCAGCTTTGGAACAGCAGGCTCGGCCCTTTTATACGTCCCATGATATGCAGATGATATAGATTGGGGGAGGGCCAATTCAGAGCCCTGGATCTGGGCCTAGATGGTAGCTGAGCTGTTCAGCCCGCCGGCATTCCCCTATCTGCACCATCAGGGAGAGCTCTCCAACACTGCCCTGGCTATGCCACCCAATGCCACCAGAGACAGGTAGCAGGGTCAGCTCTCATAACCTCAGGGCTGGTTCACCCATATCCACACCTCCAGAGCCAGCTCCCCTGGGTTGTCTAGTCAAGGTGTGGGGCCCTCTTTCCCACGTGCTGCCTCCTGTGATGGGCTGGGCCAGCTCTTCCACTCTAACACCCTCCAGGCTGGCTCACCTGCGCCTTGGCTATCAGGGCCAGCTCCACTGTGTTATCCAGGCGAGGTGCAGGGACCGTACTCCCAAGTGCTACAGACACTGAGGTGGGAGGGCTGTCTCTCCTGCTCTCATGACCCCAGGGTCAGCTCTTCTAGCTACTGTAGGCGACAAGAGGGGAGGGCATCACCCTGTACCCATGCCACCAATGGCAGATGAATGTCAGGCCAGCTCTCTCCCTCAGGTCTCGCTCACCCTTACCCTCTCTGCCAGGGTCAGCTCTACTGTGACATGCCCAGGGGACATGCAGAGCCTCTTCTCCTGGGGCTGCAGCTGGCAAGAGACAGGCTCAGCTCTCCCACTCTCATGACGCTGAGGCCAGCTCTCCCAACTGCTGCAGGTGGTGAGGGGAGAGGGGGAGGGGCTCAGCACTATCTCTGCACGAGGGCCACACCATGGCAGATGAGTGGCAGGGTCAGCTCTCCCACACTCATGTCCTTGGAGCTGGGTCACCCTCACCCTGCCACCAGGGCCAGCTTCCTGTACCTGGGCAAGGCAATGCACCACATTCAATGAAGAGTTGGGCCAGTTATGTAACTTCTGGGCATCCACTTGTTCCCCCACAGTTACCCCGACTAGGGACATCCCTGTGTTCTCTAGTGGCAATATAAGCCATGGTCATCGACATAAGCTCTGCTGATGCAGTCACAGACCCAGACATGGCCCTAAGGGGCAGCTCTGGATAGGACTTCATCATGGCCCCAGGTGGCAGGGATGGCTACCGGCAACAGCCCAGGGATAGCCCCATGCACAATGGACTGGGCCCTCCTGCATCAATCACTACTTAATAAAATGCCCTGCAAGCTTGCCTACAGCCTGATCTTACAGAGGCACAGTCTCCATTGGAGGCTCCCTTCTCTCTGATGACTCTAGCTGGGGCAAATTGACATCAAACTAGCAAGTGCAGCAGCTTAGAGAAGGAAGCTTGGCTGAGAGTTTCAGGCTATGGTCCACGATGGCTGGGAGGGCGTAGCCGCGGGAGTTTAAGGCAGATGGTCATATTGCATCTGCGTTGGGAAGCAGAGAGAGCTGAAAGCTGGTGCCGTTAGCTTTTGTCTTTCTCTTCTGTTTGTGACCACAGCCCGTCACAACCAGGGTGCTCCAACTTGGGGGGGGGGGATGTGCTCCCACCTCAGTTAACCCAACCTGAAAACTTCCTCCAGACATGCGTGATAGGTGTCTTTCTTTAGGTAAGGAAAAAATTCCTCTTTTACATTGCTGACCCAATATTGCCTTAGATGGATTTAACACATCTCGCCAACTACACCATTGATTAAAAACTTAACATTTTTGACTCTTGTAGTGAATAACTTTGAATATGCATTTGTACATGTGCACAAATTTCAAGCAGAAAATTCTTAGAAGTATGACAAAATGTGATTTTTCTTGCAGTAGTTATTTACACATTTAGTTCCTCTTTCGATTTGATTGTCATGTATACTGACTTGTTGGCTGTTAGTAAGCTCAGAGCCCTTCCATAGTTCTAGACTTTAGCTGCCCTCGGACAATTTCCCCTCTTCCAGTTTTGAGTTCTAGAACAATTCTCCTGTGGAGAATCTACTTCCTGTGTTTTTTGAAAGAAGTCTATTCTGCCTTTCTCAGTTCTAGAAGGGGGCCTGTTACTCAGGTGTAGCCAATTGTAGCACTCTATCCAGAAAACTGATAATTATTTGTATGTTATACTAGCTAGTTTTATTGACATAATTTTATTGACAAGCTAGAGTCATCTGAGAGGAGGGAACTTTAATGAAGAAACTGCCTCCATAAGATTAGGCAAGTCTGCAGTGCATTTTCTTAATTAGTGATTCGTGAGGGAGAGCCCAGCCCACTGTGGGTGTGGTCATTCCTGGGCTTGTGTCCCAGGTTTTATAGGACAACAGGCTGAGCAAGCCATGGGGAGCAAGCCAGAAAGCAACACCCTTCTATGGCCTCTGTGTCAGTTCCTGCCTTTATGTTTTAGCCCTGTATGAGTTCCTGCCTTCCCTACTTTTGATGATGAACTGTTATATGGAACTGAATGAAATAAATCCTTTTCTCCCCAAGTTGCTTTTTGGTCATGGTGTTTCATCATAGCAATAGTAACCAAAACTAAGACATACCGTGGACAGTTTATTCAAGTTGAATCGATGGCTATCACCCCCAGCATGTTTTGAAGGAACAGTTGGAATAGTGAATGATATGTCTCTCTTAGGTTTCTAAGATTTTAGTATGTGAAGTTGGAACTATCACTGGCCACTTTTGTTTTCTGAATGTTATCTAGTTATCCTTGTCACCCTGATATAGCCTATAGTCATCTAAGAGGAAAGCCTCAGTTGGGAAATTGCACAGCTCAGATTGGCCTGTGGATATGTATTTGGGGGATTGTCTTGTTAATCGATATAGGATGCCTTGTTCACCTTGGGTGGCACCATTCCCAGCCCAGGTAGCAAACAGTCCTGGGTTGTGGAGCCTGAATGAGTGAGCCTTCAAACAACACTTCTCTGTGGTTTCTGCTGTCCTTTTTTGGCTCTGAGCAAGTTCCCTGGTTGGAAGTAATGCTTACTGTATGAAACAGCAAGAAGGGCTGCCTACTGGTTCCTACCTAGACATCTTGACCCGATTTCCCTCAGTGAGGCACTATGACTTGAAAGTATAAACCAAATAACATCTTTTCTCCCCACTTCATTTTAGGTTAGTATCAGAAACATAAATGAGACCATGCTGTGTAACTTGAAAACCATTTGACATGATTTGGAATAATAACGCCATGCATGTAAGCTTCCACAAGGCAGCTCAGATACAGCCAAGCACAAGACAGGCCTTGATAGCTAATGAACTAACCTCAAGGTGGCATTGATGTGTTAGTGAACCAGCCCTGAGAGTGAAAAACTTGGAATTTTAGAGGTGGCCCCTAGGATTGCAATGCTGTTCTATCAATGTTACTAATACCCATTGACAAGAGTACTTTTGAGACTGGCCTTGGTATATGACCCTGGCTTTGGAGACCTTTGAACCTATGACACCATTGCTGAATTCACATGTGTCCACCTGTCAGTGATAACCACTGGCAAACATGCTCACGAACCTCCACCAGAGCCATCCTCCTGGTGTGGGTCAAGCCTGCCAAGCTCCTGAAGTGTTCGAATCACAGAAAATTTCCCAGTGGAACCCTGCATCAGCCCAACTGTTCCCCACCTGGTGAGACGTCTATTTAGCCTTTATATTAGCATGGCAGAGTAAGGAATGTTTGTGTGAATAAAGCAAGCATATCTGAAAGACAAATCCGTGGCTATTCTAATTGCTGAGCGCATCACAGCCCATGGGAGGCTTCTGTTGGTTTGTTTTTGTTTTTGATTTTTTTTTCACAGAAACAGGAAGGGAACTAGAACATTGGACAGAAGACAAATTTAAAGGCACTGCTAAGAGACAGATGACAGGCAGAAAATAGACAGCACCTTAATGACACAGGTTGAGTTACTGAATCATCTTGCCTGTGGACAATTGCACGAAGCAATATATTTCCCTTTGTTGGACCAAATGTGGTTCTTTCATTTTCAATCAAGGTTCTAGTCCAGAACGGTTATATTCCTAGTGTGTTGCTTGTGTGTAATTTTATATGTAGGATGATTAGTTTTATCTGTACAACTTTTTATCTTGGTGGACAACGGAATTGAACACAGGACCTCATGCACGACTGGCAAACACTGTCCCTACCTATATCTTTTATTTCTAAAGTTTTAGGACTCTAGGTTTAGAAAAATCAGAATGTCATTTTTGGTGGGAAGCTGATAGGTCTATTTTTAAGTCCAGTTACACAGTGTTTACATGTGTATGAGCACTGACACATGTTGATTATCTTTGGCTTCCAAAGGGTGTTGGCATAACAGGGCGGATATACTTCTTAGGCTTAATTGTATATTTTAAAATTTATATAAAGTATAATTGCCTTGCAGATCTATAGGAGATCTTTGCCACAAGGTTGTACTGCTCACAATGACACAACTCCAATGTTTTTAATGTATAAACATGATCATGAATTAATAATACACCAGTAAGACTTCACCTTCTGTCATTTTTACCTTATTTTTTGACTATGGGTATGTAATATGTTGAATGAATCAATCTGTTACCATGTTGCCAATATCTTTCGGGATTATATATGTAGTATGGTAGTTCTTTCTCTTACTACAGCTCGTTTTCCTAGATGTTACAGTGTACACTTCTCTACACGCTTTGCCTATTCCTACTTAAATTAAGCAGAATATCAAAAACCTCTGTTTATTGAATTCCATAATCCGAAAAATTATTTTGAATGACTGGAAAGATAGCCTCAGCTGTTCAGAGCATGTACTGCTTTAGCAGAGGACGCACACTGCTTCCCAGCACCCATGCTGAACAGCTCACAACTGCCTGTTACTCCAGTTCCAAGGAGACCCAAAGCATCTAATCTCTGTGAGCACCTAAACCCATATGCAAAGATTTCCCCCCAAACACACACATACACACGATTAAAAATAAACCTTTACAAATTACTTTGCTTTATTATCTATAAATATTCTTAAAATGAGACACGTAGATCTGACAGCTTGTTCTTTTTGACAACCTCCAATTAAGTGATAGCAAAGATTATGAGCATAAATGTAAATCAGCTGATCTCATTAAATTTAATTATCACTACTTTAGATTGAATTAACTCTATACATACAACACACACACACACACACACACACACACACAAAATGGGCCATACATGAAATAATCCTGTGCCATTTGAAATTATTATGTCAAAATGTGTTTACCTTTTGCTCGTTGAAACTGAGGGACAATAAACAGCCTTGCTGGGCTATGGAGAGACCAAGAGTGAAGGGACAGTGTGGTTCTCGGAGGCTGAAAGGAGAGAACAAAGCAGACTGATGTTTTAGTTACATTTCTATTGCTAAAACAACACAGCTGACACAGCTCCTAAGGAAAGCGTTTCATTGGGCTTATGGCTCCAGAGGATTAGAGTCCACAACAGGAAGGACGGCATGGCTGCAGGAACAGCGGAGAACACACATCTCAAACAGCAAGCAGGGAGCAGAGAGCACAGCACAAAGCCTTTGAAACCTCAAAGGCTTTTGTGGATTGGGGACACAATCCTCCAGCCAGGCCACACTTTCTAATCCTTCTGAAACTGCTCACCAACTGGGAGCCATGTATTCAAACATATGAGCCTATGGGGCCATTCTTATTCAAATCACCACACCTTCTTTTGAACAAAATAAACTCTTAATTTTTTAAAAATTAGTTTTATATGTATGTTTTGCCTGCATGTATCTATGTGGACAACATGCTTGCCTGGTGCCCTCAGAGGTTAGAAAAAGTCATCAGATTCCTTGGAACTGGAGTTATGGGTGTTTCTGAGCCACTGTGTGGGTACTGGGAACCTCTCCAAAAATCTGGGTCCTCTCCAAAAGCAACAAGTGCTCTTAACTGCAGAGTCATCTCTCAAGCTTTCAAAATAAATTCTTAAAGCCTCAAGTTCCACTTTAGCTGGCTATTGCTTTACAGTGTTGTCGTGTGGGTTCTGCTTTCTTGTTTAGCTATCATTGAAGACTATGGTAAAGTCATGGCTGGCTCGTGCAGTTAGTCTCAGTTTCATGGGGTATAAGTCAAGGTAACCGACGAGGATTGTACTAGTTTTTGAAGAAGTAAGAAAAACAATTCAGAAAGCTCAAAGTCAGTTTGCAATTCATCTTTTATTCTCAGAAGAAAACCAGTTGGTTATCATTGAGGAGGGTTTCACAGAAGTGCACAAGCTAACATTTAGTACCTGGACACATAACTTTGTGGCCTCGTGTAACAGAGCTCCCCATAATGACTTCAAGCTGCCAGCCTGTCATTGAATATAGGTTCACGAAAAGGCAAAGTATAAGACGCAGTTCTTTTGGAAAATGTTTTGAACCTTTTTTTTTTCCTTTACTGTAAACGTCATCTCCAGGAACTTCTCAAGACTCCTACTAAGCTCCAAAGACCTTTCCTACTCCTTGAGTCAGAGCGCTGCACTGACTTCTAACAACCAGGCTTTCATGGGAAGGAGGATCACAGAAAGAACTCAGCAGAGAAGACCCACAGGTCTCCACGCAGAACCTGTGCGCTAAGAGGTGAATTACTTATACATAACTGTTTGTGGGTTTTACAAGTAGAACAAGGCTTGGTTGGCTTTGCTCTCTTTTACCCAGTCCATATTTAGAGCTATTCTTCTACTAGGAAAACCTTCTAAAACAAAGCTGCTTTCCCTGATCTCCTGATAGCAGGAAGGAGAGCAGACATGGAACATAACAGGGACATGTGATACTCCAAAAATATCACAGGATCGGATGACTCGGAAACCTTCACCAAACTTGGGACCATGGCACCAGTCACAGTCAGATGTGCTGAAAAGGAAGAAACAATAAGTAGATATTTGAGTTTCTACTAATGTAAAACTCCACACTTGGTTTTTACTGAGCTTACATCTAGATAAGGCACTTTCTACTAAATCGAAATTTAAATTCTAATACAGTGGAACAACGGATTAGATATGTGTGCGAGGGAAACGATTTCTAAAGCAAAGGATTTGTGCACAGTGCATTATAATCTAAAAGTGGAGCTGCAGATCATCCTCTTCTTTTGAGGTTCTGGGGATTAAATCCAAGCCTTTGTGAATACTGTGTAAACATAGGGTCACTGAGCCATATCACAGTGGGTGCCAGTGGCAGAACAAAGCCGTTCATTTATGGCCAACAAGCAAAAGGAACTAGGATCACACAGTTCCCTTAAAGGTCATGCTCGAATGACCTATGAATCTCTCACGAGGCCCCACCTCTTAAAGGTTGCTAATCTTCCAGTAATTGCACCTTAGATAAAGACTTTAGCTATGGTCCTCTGAGAGATCATCAAGATCAAAAATATGCTAGAGCACTGTCTTTATTGAGTATTGGTATTTTACTTAGACATGCTATAAATATTCGTACCATCCATACAACCCAGCAATGATGATTTATTTTGACATAAATAGTCAAAATAGTTGTGTTACACCTAGACATACCAGACAAACTCGAGTGGAACCTAAGAACCCTGGTCTTGAGATTAGGTAATGAAGCCCTAATTGCTTGCTGATTCTAGATGTAAAAAATAAAAAAGTCTTATCGATTCCTGATATCTCTCATATCAGAATGGAGTAAAGCATGTCCCATGGGACTAAACAATTTTCAAAGGGAACCGCTTGTATGTGCTTAGTAATTCCTAAAAGAAATTTAACTAACAGATGCATAATCTCAGCACCATCTCAGCAACACACTGTTCTCAATGAACTTCAGAAATAACTAGAGAATATTATAAAATGGGACTGACTTAGACTTCATTAGTATACCTGCAAGACAAGAATGGATAAATGAACTGTGTGTAAAGGTGTGTGCCGGTGTGTGTGTGTGTGTGTGTGTGTGTGTGTGTGTGTGTAGTGTGTAGTGTATGGTGTGTTAGTAAAATACTTAGAGATGCGCTTTGATAAGAAGCATGTTAGAAATTACTCACCTTATAAGACAGTTTTGAACTGCAATTGGGATGTTATCAAATACTTTATGTAGATTATTTTTAACAATGAACAAAGAACAAATTTGAGTAAGTTGTGGGGGGTTATTCCAGGAATTCTCTAACCAAAACTGAGAACTGGTGAATGTATTTTCAAATTGGAGTTTGATCAAGTTAAGCTTCAAAATCCCAGGTGGAAAAGACGTTATTTGATTCCCGTCAACAATCAGCTTTTCAAGTGATCTGTACATAAGAAAATCATAGTTTACAAGATAATCGTGCAATTTATAATATTCACCCAAGTTTCGGTACTGATGTCCTTGAAACCTGGCACTATAACATCTATTTTAATATTTTCTTAGAATCAAAAGAAATTCCTGATAAAACAACAGAACCAATTTATCATGCAAAGGGGCGCATTTGTGTGAATGGAGCAGCTGATGAGTGCAGTTGTTGGGGGCGGGGTCTTTATAAACTGTTACCACTGTGGAAAAAGAAATATCCATAAATTTAGGAGAACTAAGAAGTGTCACGCCACATAAACACAATGTGGTGACACACTGAAAACAATGTTTTCAAAGACAACCTGAACAATGATACATGAGTTTTCATTAGTGCCTAATAAAAGCAGTGAAATACATAATCTCGAAATAGACTGCCATGTTACGGGTTGTCCCCTTGGCACCTGGCTCCCCTTACTTTTCACTGTGTCAATTGTTTCTAATAGTCCTTGTCCCTTTATTCAAAGAGAATAGATGTGACTGGTCTCTCTTGTTGCCTCGGGGTGTTTTCTGCCATCCTTTCTCTCTTTTCTAATGAGTGCTGAGAGTAGACAGAAACATTCCTGTTCACAAAAGATGTACAGGCATCAAACCATTGTCAAAATGCTTTCCAAATGGACAGGCTGGCACGTGGACTCTAGGTGGTGGAGCAGGTGCTTCTGAGCTCCCCTTGACAATCTAGGCTCACATAAACTTTGCCCCAAACTGGTTTCTGTAATGCTAACTCTAGCTGACAAAAGTAATATACCATCAAAGAGGGGGTATTTCAAATAAAGAGACAGGGTAGCTCTTCAAATACAGCTTCATGACTGGACCTTTTGTGACCAACTAAGTGCGAGAAAACCCCCAAGCTCTTATTTTGTCCTGAAGGACAAAAATAGACACAGTCATGTTCCCTTTACATGAGACACATGCCTTGGGGTCAGCAGCATAGCCCTGCTGTGATCTGAACATTTCCGTACTTCCTATCATCTTTTTTAATTAACATTTTTCCATATTGCATGTTCTTCCCCCTATCCTAACTTCTTCCAGATCCCCCACCTCCCTACCAACCCATCTTTGTTTTTTATCTTTCTCTTTTTTTTTTTTTTTTTTTTTTTATTTTTTTTTTTATTTTTTTTTTTTTTTAATTTAATTTTATTTTATTTTTTTAATTTACATTCCAAATCACTTCCCCTTTCCCGTTTCCTCCCTCCCCGAAAGTCCCATAAGCCCCCTTCCCTCCCTCTTTTCTCCGTTCAACCCCCTCTCATTACTCTGTCCTGGCGTTCCCCTACATCCAGTCTTTCCAGGACCAGGGGTCTCTCCTTCCATCTTTTTAGAAATCTATTGATATGCTGATTGTGTCTAGGGTATTCTGAGATTCTGGGTCAATATCCCCTTATCAGTGACTTCATACCATGTGTGATCTTTTGTGATTGGGTTACCTCACTAAGGATGATATTTTCAAGTTCTGACCATTTGCCTAGGAATTTCGTGAATTCATTGTTTTTAATTGCAGAGTAGTATTCCATTGTGTAAATATACCACATCTTCTGAATCCATTCCTCCGTTGAGGGACATCTGGGTTCTTTCCAGCTTCTGGCTATTATAAATAAGGCTGCTATGAATATAGTGGAGCATGTGTCCTTATTGCATGCAGGTAAAGTCTCTGGGTATATGCCCAGGAGTGGTATAGCCGGATCCTCCGGAAGTGTCATGCCCAGTTTTCTGAGGAGCCGCCAGACTGCTTTCCAGAGTGGTTGTACCAGCCTGCAATTCCACCAGCAGTGGAGGAGTGTTCCTCTTTCTCCACATCCTCGCCAACAACTGCTGTCTCCTGTGTTTTTGATCTTAGCCATCCTGACTGGTGTGAGATGGAATCTCAGGGTTGTTTTGATTTGCATTTCCCTAATGACTAAGGATGATGAACATCTCTTTAGGTGCTTCTCAGCCATTAGATATTCTTCAGGTGAGAACTCTTTGTGGAGCTCTGTACCCCATTTTTTAATAGGGTTACTTGCCTCTCTGGAGTTTAACTTCTTGAGTTCTTTGTATATCTTGGATATTAGCCCTCTGTCGGATGTAAGGTTGGTAAAGATCATTTCCCAGTTAGTTGGTTGCCGCTTTGTCTTTTTGACGGTGTCTTTTGCCTTGCAAAAACTTTGTAATTTAATGAGGTCCCATTTGTCTATTCTTGATCTTAGAGTATAAGCTATTGGAGTTCTGTTCAGGAAATTCTCCCCTGTGCCCATATGTTCAAGGTTCTTCCCTAGTTTCCCTTCTATTAGTTTCAGTGTGTCTGGTTTTATGTGGAGATCTTTGATCCACTTAGAATTGAGCTTAGTGCAAGGAGATAAGGATGGGTCAATTTGCATTCTTCTGCATGTTGACCTCCAGCTGAGCCAGCACCATTTGTTGAAAAGGCTATCTTTTTTCCACTGGATGGTTTTAGCTCCTTTGTCAAAGATCAAGTGACCATAGGAGTGTGGATTCATTTCTGGGTCTTCAATTCTGTTCCATTGATCTACATGTCTGTTACTGTACCAATACCATGCAGTTTTTAACACTATTGCTCTGTAGTACAGCTTGAGGTCCGGGATACTGATTCCCCCAGAGGTTCTTTTACTCTTGAGAATAGTTTTAGCTATTCTGGGTTTTCTGTTATTCCAGATGAATTTTTGAATTGCTCTTTCTAACTCTATGAAGAATTGAGTTGGGATTTTGATGGGGATTGCATTGAATCTGTGTATTACTTTTGGTAAGATGCTCATTTTTACTATATTAATCCTGCCAATCCATGAGCATGGCAGATTTTTCCATCTTCCGAGGTCTTCTTCAATTTCTTTCTTCAGAGACTTGAAGTTCTTGTCATACAGATCTTTCACTTGTTTGGTTAGCGTCACGCCAAGATACTTAATATGGTTTGTGGCTATCGTAAAGGGTATTATTTCTCTTACTTCTTTCTCAGCCTGCTTATCCTTTGAGTATAGGAAGGCTTCTGACTTGCTTGAGTTGATTTTATATCCGGCCACTTTGCTGAAGTCGTTTATCAGCTGTAGGAGTTCTCTGGTGGAGTTCTTTGGGTCGCTTATGTATACTATCATATCGTCTGCAAATAGTGATAGTTTGACTTCTTCCTTTCCAATTTGTATCCCTTTGACCTCTTTTTCTTGTCTAATTGCTCTAGCTAGAACTTCAAGTACTATATTGAAAAGATATGGAGAGAGAGGGCAGCCTTGTCTAGTCCCTGATTTTAGTGGGATTGCTTCAAGTTTCTCTCCGTTTAGATTGATGCTGGCTACTGGTTTGCTGTAAATTGCTTTTACTATGTTTAGATATGGGCCTTGAATTCCTGATCTTTCCAAGACCTTTAGCATGAAAGGATGCTGAATTTTGTCAAATGCTTTCTCAGCATCTAATGAGATGACCATGTGGTTTTTTTCTTTGAGATTGTTTATGTAGTGGATTACATTGATGGATTTCCTTATATTGAACCATCCCTGCATCCCTGGGATGAAGCCTACTTGATCGTGGTGAATGATCGTTTTGATGTGTTCTTGGATTCGGTTGGCAAGAATTTTATTGAGTATTTTTGCATCGATATTCATAAGAGAGATTGGCCTGAGATTCTCTTTCTTTGTCGGATCTTTGTGTGCTTTTGGTATTAGTGTAATTGTGGCTTCATAGAACGAGTTGGGTAGTGTTCCTTCTGTTTCTATTTTGTGGAACAGTTTGAAGAGTATTGGTGTTAGGTCTTCTTTGAAGGTCTGATAGAATTCTGCACTAAAACCATCTGGACCTGTGCTTTTTTTGGTTGGAAGACTTCCAATGACAACTTCTATTTCTTCAGGGGTTATAGGACGGTTTAGATGGTCTATTTGATCCTGATTTAATTTTGGTACTTGGTATCTGTCAAGGAAATTGTCCATTTCCTCAAGATTTTCTAGTTGTGTTGAATACAGGTTTTTGTAGTAGGATCTGATGATTTTTTGAATTTCCTCAGTTTCTGTTGTTATCTCTCCCTTTTCGTTTCTGATTTTATTAATTTGGATACTATCTCTGTGCCCTCTGGTTAGTCTGGCTAAGGGCTTATCTATCTTGTTGATTTTCTCAAAGAACCAACTCCTCGTTTTGTTGATTCTTTGTATGGTTTTATTTGTTTCTACTTGATTGATTTCAGCCCTGAGTTTGATGATTTCCTGCCTTCTACTCCTCTTTGGTGTATTTGCTTCTTTTTGTTCCAGGGCTTTCAGGTGTGCCATTAAGCTGTTAGTGTATGCTGTCTCCCGTTTCTTTTTGGCGGCACTCAGGGCTATGAATTTTCCTCTTAGCACTGCTTTCATTGTGTCCCATAAGTTAGGGTATGTTGTGCCTTCATTTTCATTAACTTTCAAAAAGTCTTTGATTTCTTTCTTTATTTCCACCTTGACCAAGTTATCATTGAGTAGAGCATTGTTCAGCCTCCATGTGTACGTGGGTTTTCTTTTGTTTTTGTTGCCATTGAAGACCACCCTTATTCCATAGTGATCTGATAGGAGGCATGGGATTATTTCTATCTTCTTGTATCTGTTGAGGTCTGATTTGTGACCAATTATATGGTCAATTTTGGAGAAGGTACCATGAGGAGCTGAGAAGAAGGTGTATTCTTTAGCTCTAGGATGAAATGTTCTATATATATCAGTTAGTTCCATTTGGTCCAAGGCTTCAATTAGATTCACTGTGTCCCTGTTTAGTTTCTGCTTTCCTGAACGATCCATTTCAGAGAGCGGGGTGTTGAAGTCACCCACTATTATTGTGTGCGGTGCGATGTGTGCTTTGAGTTTTAGTAAAGTTTCTTTTACGAATGAGGGTGCCCTTGCATTTGGAGCATAGATATTCAGGATTGAGAGTTCTTGATGGTGGATTTTTCCCTTGATCAGTATGTAGTGTCCTTCTGTGTCTTTTTTGATGACTTTGGGTTGAAAATCAATTTTATCCGATATTAGGATGGCTACTCCACCTCGTTTCTTGGGGCCATTTGCTTGTAAAATTGTTTTCCAGCCTTTTACTCTGAGGTAGTGTTTGTCTTTGACACTGAGGTGCGTTTCCTGCATGCAGCAAAAAGCTGGGTCCTGTTTACGTATCCAGTCTGCTAGTCTATGTCTTTTAATTGGGGAATTGAGACCATTGATATTAAGAGAGATTAAGGCATAGTGATTATTGCCATCTGCCATTCTTGACGCTATCTTTATGTTTGAGTGGTTATCTACTTTTGGGTTTGATTCAAGAAGGTTATTATCTCATTTTTTCCAGGGTGTTGTTTCTCTCCCTGTATTGGAGGTTTCCACCTATTATCCGTTGCAGGGCTGGATTTGTGGAAAGATATTGTGAAAATTTGGTTTTATCATGGAATATCTTGGTCTCTCCATCTATGGTGATTGAGAGTTTTGCTGGGTATAGTAGTCTAGGCTGGCATTTGTGCTGTCTTAGTGTCTGCATGAGATCTGCCCAGGATCTTCTGGCTTTCATAGTCTCTGGTGAGAAGTCTGATGTGATTCGGATAGGTCTTCCTTTGTATGTTACTTGGCCCTTTTCTCTTACTGCATTTAGTATTCTTTCTTTGTTTAGAACATTCGGTGTTTTGATTATTATGTGACGGGAGGTATTTCTGTTCTGGTCCAGTCTGTTTGGAGTTCTGTAGGCTTCTTGTATGTTCATCGGCATCTCTCTCTTTAAGTTAGGGAAGTTTTCCTCCATAATTTTGTTGAAGATGTTTACTGGCCCTTTAAGTTGCAAATCTTCACTCTCATCTATACCTATAATCCTTAGGTTTGGTCTTCTCATTGTGTCCTGGATTTCCTGGATGTTTTGGGTTACGCGTTTTTTGCATTTTGCATTTTCTTTGACTGTTGAGTCGATGCTTTCTATGGAATCTTCAGCACCTGAGATTCTTTCTTCCATCTCTTGTATTCTATTGTTGATGTTTGCATCTATGACTCCTGATTTCTTCCCAAGGTTTTCTATCTCCAAAGTTGTCTCCCTTTGTGATTTCTTAGTTGTTTCTACTTCCTTTTTTAGTTCCTGGATGGATTTGCTGAGATCCTTCACTTGTTTGTTTGTATTTTCCTGTATTTCTTTAAGGTAATTTTGCATTACCTCTTTCAGGATTTCTTCCTGATGACCCACGTTCTCCTGCATTTCTCTGAGCGATTTTTGTGTTTCCTCCTCATGGGATTCCATCTGTTGATCCATCGTCTCCTGCATTTCTTTAAGCAGTTCTCGTGTTTCCTTTGTAAGGGCATCTAACCGTTGATTCATTTCTTTAAGCAATTTTTGTGTTGCCTCCTTATGGGCATCCGTCTGTTGACCCATATTCTTCTGCATTTCTTTATGCAAATTTTGTGATTCCTTTGTGAGTGCATCTACCCGTTGATTCATCTCGTTAAGCGATTTTTGTGTTGTCTCCTTGTGCGCCTCCATCTTTTGATCCATGTTCTCCCGCATTTCTCTAAGCGATTTTTGTGTTTCCTTTGTAAGGGCTTCTAACCGTTGATTCATGGTCTCCTGTAACTCTTTATGAGATTTATTTGTGTCCTTCTTGTGATCCTCTAATAGCATCATGAGAAGTGATTTTAAATCCAGATCTTGTCTTTCGGGTGTGGTGGGGTATCCAGGACTTGCTGCTGTTGGAGAGTTGGGTTCGGATGGTCCTACATTACTTTGATTACTGTTAGTAACATTCCTACGTTTGCCTTTTGCCATCTGGATACCTCTGGTGTTAGTTGGTCCTGCTGCCACTGGCTGTTGGTTGGACCTCCTGTGAGCCTGCAAAGCTATTTCTGCCCCCCCCCTGGATTACCAGGATTCCCCTGGCACCGATTTCTGGGGCCTGCCTGCTCCTGAGTGACTTTGGAGCCCTAATGTGCTTTGCCCCAAGTGATCTTATATTGGGGAGGCCTTGCACATCTAAAGGCTCAGCCTAGTGGATTCCTGGAGCAGAGGTCGCCAAAGGGAGGCTGGCAGGCTCCTGCCCTGTGCAGGGGTGTGTGATCTCTCCTGGGGGGGGGAGGGGGCGTCCCTCTGCCAGGCAGAAGTCCCACAGCAGATCTGGCGCGCTGGTCACTGCAGATCAGCCCAGCACCTGGGAGCAGGTTACACACAAGCTGCCTGAACCCGAAGCGATATTATGCCTGTCTGTCTCTGAGCCTGGTGGTCCCAACTACCTGGTCACTGGAGCAAAGATGGCGGAGGGCACTCTCCGTGGCGCTGCTCACCCTGTGGTCACGATGGCCCGCCGATCTGGCACCCAGACGACCACAGCGCCAACCCGCCCTCGGGCACAGAAGGAAGCCCCAACAGGCCGTGTCCCAAGTGATGTTATATTGGGGGGAGAGCCTGGGTACCGGTCTCTCCAGCGCAGTCCGCAGGAACAGAGGTCGCGGAAGGGAAGCTGGCGGGCTCCCTCCCTGCGCAGGGTCCCTCCACCAGGCAGAAGGTCCCACCGCGGAACTGGCGCGCTGGTTACTGCAGATCAGCCCAGCACCTGGGAGCAGGTTACACCCAAGCTGCCTGAAACTGAAGCGATATTATGCCTGTCTGTCTCTGAGCCTGGCGGTCCCAACTACCTGGTCACTGGAGCAAAGATGGCGGAGGGCAGTCTCCGTGGCGCCGCTCACCCTGTGGTCACGATGGCCCGCCGATCTGGCGCCCAGACGACTACAGCGCCAACCCGCCCTCGGGCACAGACGGAAGCCCCAACAGGCCGTGTCCCAAGTGATGTTATATCGGGGGGAGAGCCTGGGTACCGGTCTCTCCAGCGCAGTCCGCGGGAACAGAGGTCGCGGAAGGGAAGCTGGCGGGGCTCCCTCCCTGCGCGGGGTCCCTCCAGCAGGCAGAAGGTCCCACCGCGGAACTGGCGCGCTGGTTACTGCAGATCAGCCCAGCACCTGGGAGCAGGTTACACCCAAGCTGCCTGAAACCGAAGCGATATTATCTTATCTTTCTCTTTTAAAAAACAAAAACCACAAAGCCAAAAGTCAAAATAAGACAAAAATGCCAAAACAAAACAAAAAGTACACACACATACACATCACACACACACACACACACACACACACACACACACACACACACACACACACACACACGAGATCTCTCCCAAACAACAACAAACTCAAAGCAAAACCATGGAGTTCACTTTGTGATGGCTCACAGGCATGAAGCCTGCCCTGGGATGCAGTTACTATGCCCAATGAGATTCGATTGGAAAACACTGATGCTTTTCCTTTGCCAGTAGGTATCACCTTCAAATAATTATTGGTTAGCAATGAACCCCCACATCCACATTCCCACTCTCAGTGCTGGGACTCTGGCTTGAACCTGTGCAAGATCTTGTGCATGCAGCCCCTTTCTGAGTTCACATGTGCATCCATCCTGCTGTGTCTGGAAGATACGATGTCCTTGGAATCATCCAGCATCTCTGGGTCTTACAATCTTTCTAAACGTCTTCCTCTGAGCTTTGAGGGGTAGAATTTCATGAAGACATCCCATTTAGGATTGAGTGCTCCAAAGTCTTCCACATTCTGCATATTGTGTAGCTTTGGACCTCTGTTAGTTCCCATCTACTGCAAGAAGAGGTTTCTCTGTGAATGGCTGAATGAGGCACTGGTCTATGGGTATAGGAGAATTTCATCAAGGAGTTGTTTTATTGCTGTGTAACTTTAGAAGAATAGTAGTATTTGGTTTTCTGTAGGTTCATAACCTATAGATATAACCTATCAAGGCTCAGGTTCTTGATCAGTTTAACAGCATCAGGTATGAGTTTTATTTCATGGAGTAGATCTTAAATCCAATCCAAAAGTTGTTGGTTACTTCCATAACATTTGTGCCACTATTATGCCAGTATCTCCTGCAGGCAGCTCATTGTTGGCCAGTGTTTGTAGCTGGTTTTGTGATTACATTTTTCCTTTGGTAGTGTGCAGAACACTTTCTACACCATGAATCCTAGTCAGTAGGGGTAACGCTTTTAGTTAGGCTCCAGCTCGACTTCTCTAAGATACATGGAATACATAAGCATTGTCTTCAAATTCATAAACATTGTCTTCAACAATAGGGCCTTACCATCAGGTTGTGGAAGGCAACCAATAACCATGGCAATGACCTGTGATGCTTGGGAGTTTGCATGTGACCCCCTTGACTCCTGGCACTGGATGTTTTAGTTGGTGGAATAAGATGGCTAGGAGCATTGTCTCCCCTATTATTTGATGAGTCCATTTAGATTTCTTCTATATATGTATATATTTTAGGAAGCATCTACAGCAATAAGTTTCCATATGGTTTTTTCAAGTGACCTTTAGTGTTAGTTGTCCCTGCCCCCTACCCCATAAGCCCTCAATTACCCTTCTCTTCCATCCCCTACCTACTATTATTTCAGTTTCCCTTTTAGCCTTCAGAAAACTATATTCTATTTTCCCTTTCATGGGAGATCCTCTCCTCCACACTAGTCCCTGACTAAGTACTTAACCTCTGTGGTTATTTGTATTTTAGCACATATATTAAAACTTAAGAACTAACATCCACATATGAGAAAAAAAACACACACAATATTTGTCTTTTTGGCTCTGGGTTACCTCTTTCAGGATGATTTTTTCCTAACTCTTATCCATTTACCTGCAAATTTTATCACTTTATTTTTCTTGACGGTCAAATACTATTGGGTTGTTGTAAATGTACCACATTTTCATTACGCGTTCATCGGTTGATGGACATCTAGGATTTTCCCAGTTCATGGGTGTTATGAACAGAGCAGCAATGAACATGGACAGGGGGTATCAGCAGCAGGACGTAGAGTCCGCGGGTATATGGTCAGGAGTTGTGTATCTGGCTCTTGAACTTCAGGCACATACATTCCCAGCTTCCTGAGGAGCAACCACGCTGCTTTCCATGGTAGGTATACCAGGTCACACTCCCCCCAGAAACGTATAACTGTTCCCTTTCCCCCCAGCAACACGTGCTGTCATTTGTTTTATTGATCTTGGCCACTCTGACTGGTGTAAGATGGAATCTCAAAATACTTTCAATTTGCATTTCCCTGATGGCTAAAGACATTGAGCATTTCTTTAAGAGTTTCTTAACCAATTGGGTTTCATCTTTTGAGAAGTCTTATGCTTAGTTCTGTACCACAATTTATAATTGTTTTGCTTTCCTTATGCTCAGGGGTTTTGTTTTGTTTTTTTTTAATTACTCCATATGTAGTTGACAATAACCCTCTATCAGATGCATAATTGGCAGATATTTTCCTATTCTATATAAACTTCTTTATCAGACTGGTGTCTTTTGCCATACTGACTTCATGAGGTCTCAATTTATCAATTTTTGGTCTTAGTGCATGCGCTGTCTGTTGTTCAGAAATTCCTTTCCAGTACCAATGAGTTCAAGTCTATTCCTCTCTTTCTCCTCTGTCAGGTTCAGGTTATGTCCTAGTTGGGGTTTCTGTTAATGCAGTGCAACAACATGACCAAAAAGCAAGTTGGGGAGGAAAGGTTTTATTTGACTTACACTTCTGCATCACAGTTCATCTCTGAAGAAAGTCAGGACAGGAACTCAAGCAGGGAAGGAACCTAGAGACAGGAGCTGAAGAGTCTAGGGGGTGCTGTTTACTGACTTGCTTGTCATGGCTTGCTCAGCCTTATTTTCCACAAAGTCTTGAGCAACCGTCTCAGGGATGGCACAGGGATCCCACGATGTGCTGGGATGCCCTCCGTCAATAAATAGTTATGAAAATGCCTTACGACAGATCTGATGGAGGCATTTTATCAGTTGGGGTTCCCTCCTTCAGCTAACTCAAGCTTGTTTCAAGTTGACATAAAGCTATCCATCACAGGTTATATGTTCCTATGTTGCAGTCTTTGATCCATTTGGAATTGAGTTTTGTGCACGATGCTAAATATGGATTTATTTAAAATTTACTGTATCAGCCATCCAGTTTAATAAACATCACTTTTTTTTGGAAGGTGCTGTCTTTTCTTCAATGTGCATTACTGTTTATTACTTTTGGTGGATTTTTCCTATAATGATTATGCGGTGTCCTTTGCTACATCTTCCAATTAATGTGTCTGATGTCTATTTTGTGAGGTATTAAAATAGCTCTACCTGCTTGCTTCTTTGATCAGTTTGCTTGAAATACCTTTTACCCTGAGGCAACGCCTATTCTTCAAGATGAGGTGCATTTTTTGGATGCAGCAGAAAGACGGATCCTGTTGTCTAAATCAGTCTGCTAATTTGTCTCTCTATCGGGGTATTGAGGGCACTAACAGTGAGAATTACCAGTAAACAGTGTTCATTGATTTCTGCTACTTTGCTGTTTGTGTGGGTATTTTTTTTTATTTACTTGGATTATTTATTCCTTCTGTCTTCTGGAGTTAACCTCTTCAAACTAAAGTTTCCAAGTAATGTCTTCTGAAGTGTTGGATTCAAAGATGGAAATTGCTTAAGCTTGGTTTTACCATGGATGTTTTCTTTTTCTGTAGTTATGATTGATAGTTTTGATGGCTGTAGTAGTCTGGGCTGCCATTTATGGTCTCTCCAAGTTTGGAGAACGTCCATCCAGGCCTTTATGGCTTTCAGAATCACCACTGAAAAGTCAGATGTTACTCTAATCAGCCAGCTTTTGAATGTGACTCACCTCCCGCCACCACCTTGCAGCTTGTAACATCTTATGCTGTTGTTCTTCTGAACACTTAGTGTTTTGATTATTATGTGTCATGGTGTATTTATATTCTGCTCCTGTCTAGATGGTGTTCTATCAGCTTCTTGTACTTGATACGCATTTCTTTTTTTAGTTTGGGGAAATTTTCTTCTATGATTTGTTTAAAAAATATTTTCTGTGCCTCTGGCCTTCTTCTTCCTCTAAGCCAATTATTTGTAGATTTGGTCTTTTCATAGTCTCTCAGATTTCCAGGATATTTTAGGCCTGGATTTTTCTTTAAAGTAATTACTTTTATTTTAACTGTAGCTTGAATATAGGCTGATCTGTGTGCTGTTGAAAACTTGTACATTACATTCAATTAGTAAGAAATAATTACACAATGCTAAATAGGACATATGTTCAATTAGAGTGATTTATATTAGCAAGGAAGTCACTGCTTTATGCACTTTGAAATCTTCATATATTTCCAGAGATACTAAATATTACGTGAATAGTTTATAAAACTACAGGAAGCCTGGATTTTTTAAAAAAAAGACTTAATATTTTATTTAACTGATCTATTAATTTTTTATACCTTGCTTTCAACACATGAAAATTTCTCTTCCATGTCTTCTAGTCTGTTGGTGAGGCTTATCTCGAAGGGTTTTGCTTGACATCTAACTTTTTCATTTCTAGTTTTATTTCAATTTGAATTTTTTTTTTAGTGATTCTGTTTCTTCATCAGCTTCTACTTGCAGGCCTTGAATTGTTTTCATTATTCTATGTAACTGGTTCTTTGTGCTTTCACGGTCTCCAGAGAGGTACTTATTCATATGCTCCTTAAGGTCCTTGAGCAGAGTCAAAATTGCGATTTTGAAGTCCATATTTTGTGCTTCATCTAAATTGCTTTTCTCTGGGAATATTGCAATAGGGTTGCTGGTTTCTGAAGGAGGCACATGGTCTTGGATGTTCATGTTTGTGCTTTTTTTTTTTTTTGCCTTGGGATCTAAGCATCTGGAGTTATGATATTTGAAGTGTTTCTTGATGTAGATGTCTAGATGTGTTTTGCTGGGTAGATATTCTGTTGCTTGGTTGCTGCTGTCTTCTCTGGATCCTCTGAAACTGTGGTGACTGCAGGGTCCTTATTAGAGACTGTTTTGTGGGTCAGTGTGTGTCATAAAAGGACTGGGGATGGGATAGCAGGACAGGACTAGGCATACCTTGGGTCTGCACCAAGATGTGAGAATGGGAATAGTAGAGGAGGGGTTCCTGTATGCATGCTGAAGCATGACTAAGAACATGTCTGGTGAGAGCATAACGAAAGAGCTGGCTAGAGCCATGTATATCCACCACGGAATGGAGGTGGGATGGGAGGAGGGTTCCTGGCAGTGCTCAGAATGCCTCTATAGTCTTAGCTTGCATGCCCTACTCCCAAGATACTTGGAGGTAGAGTCTCTAGGAAATGATTAGGTTTTGAGGAAGAGCTCCCATAAATGGGATAAATGCCCTTAGAAATGAAGCTTTGGAAAGACCCCTTTGCTCTTTCCAACCTGTGAGGTGAAAATGAGTTAGAAGAAGGTGTACACTGCCTCCTGTTAGGGCAGTGAGCAAGTTTTAAGCATGATTAAGACACTTGAAATCAGTATTAGTGGTAATGATGTCATGTTATGTATATATTGTGAGCACTTCTTATCTTCGTGTTTCTTTAGGTCAGTGGTTCTCAACCTTCCTAATGTTGCAACCCTTTAACACATCCTCATGTTGTGGTGACCCCTCCCAAGCATGAAATTATTTTTGTTGTTATTTCATAACTATGATTTTGCCATTGTTATGAATCTTAATTTAAATAATTTTGGAGATAGAGGTTTGCCAAAGGGGTTGCAACCCACGGGTTGAGATCTGCTGCTTTAAGGAAAGATGTTGCGAGAGGGGAAGATTGACTACTTAGCAGCTGTTGAACTCTCACTGTCCTGAGCACCTAGACCAAAATGGCTGGCTGTCAGATACATAGCCCATCACCCCCATCAGCCATCTGGGCACCCCATAGGCTCTAAGGGTGATCTTGGGTGATGATCCTGGTCGAGACGCAGACTCAGCCAAGGCTGTTTAAAATAGTTTATACTAGATATTTTGCTCTCTCAAGCCTTGCTGAAGTCTGTGGAAGAGAGGAAACATTTCC
Organism: Tokudaia tokunoshimensis; assembly: GCA_036184795.1. NCBI lineage: Eukaryota > Metazoa > Chordata > Mammalia > Rodentia > Muridae > Tokudaia > Tokudaia tokunoshimensis. The sequence continues at coordinate 50,781,842 of BTHU01000011.1, read as the reverse complement.
ACTAACAGATGCTGCATGCTGCCAAGTCTGGTGCTAAGAGGCAGTAGCATGATTGGTCCAAACAAATGACTGTGATTGGTCCAAACAAATGACTGTGATTGGTCCAAACAAATGACTGTGATTGGTCCAAACAAATGACTGTGATTGGTCCAAATTTCCCTTCTGGGGCTGTATAAGTAGGGTGCTCAGGCTCAGAGGATCCACTGGGAAGGCACTCTCATGTGTTTCCTTCTATGATGTTTGACCATTAGGTCTGATAAAGGGCTTCTCTTCAGTGAATTTTTAATTATATTCAGTAGTATGGTCTGAGTGGGTAACAAGGAAGGGCAGATACAAAATATTGACAGCAGAGCAAGATGGCTCCAGAGCAAGATGGAGGTTAGTGGATGGAGAGAAACAGCAGGAGGGGGTGTAGACCTGCGATAAACCCAGGAGAAAAGCTGCAAGGAACCTCAGAAGAGAAAATGCAGATGCTGGTCACCAGCAGCGATCCAGAGAGACACCTCAGACCTCATCCCAGATGTGCTGGAACACCAGCTACAGTCAAGGCCCAAGGAATCCTGACTTCCTAGGCCCACTTAAGAGCTGTAACATTTGCAAGAGGGAAGGGAACATATGGAAATGCAAAGGTTGCCAGTAACTGATTAGGTGAGCACGGTTGGTCAAGCTCCAAAAAGGATGAAGCAGGGGTGTGGGGGAGATGGGGGATGGGGTGGGCTGGGGCTGGGGGTGGAGGTGGGGGTGGAGATGGGGAACAATATCCTGAACACATCACCAACAAGAAAGGGACAGCTGCAGGGTAAAGTAAACACATAGAAAAGTGAACTGTATCTATTATAACAACCATACGTAGGCTGGATTGTCCCAGTAAAATATAAGGATTCCCACATGAAACTTCAAAAAATTAGTAGAAACATTAGAAAACCAGAAGAAGACATCTTATTTTTTGAAGATATGACTGTGTAACAAGCAAACCAATCAGGCAGTGAGAACGAATAATGGAATTTGTCTATATAGCTTGATTTTTAAAATTAGTCTAAAATAGTACCTCTTTCCTATTCTGTATTTACCTTAATCAGATGATATTGGAAATAAAAGAAATATTATGTGTAGAAATACAATTATGAATTACCTAGAGACAGTTATTAGAGAAGTTAAGTGAATCACAAACTGCTGTGAAGGGCATAAACTAAGATTTGAGAGGCTGGAGAGATGGCTCAGCAGCTAAGAGCACATACTGCTTTTGCTGAGGACCAAGTTCCATTTCCAGCACCCATGTTAACTGGCTTACAACTGCCTGCAACTCCACCCCCAGGGAATTCAATGTCTCTGACCTCCTTATGCACCTGTATTCCCGTGTACAAAATCTCACATAGATACACAGACAGATATGTAATTTAAAATAAAATATATTAAAAGATTTGAACAATTAAGAGTATACAATGTTTTAGATTTATGTTTCATCATTTATGTTTGCATGTGGTGTGTGTGTGTGTGTGTGTGTGTGTGTGTGTGTGTGTGTACCATGTGTGTACAGTGCCCCTAGAGGCCAGAAGAGGGCATCAAGTGCTGTGTTTCAAGCAGTTGTGAGTCACCCAGTGTGGGTGTTAGAAACTGAACTTGGGTCCTATGGAAGTAGAGCAATGCTGTTAACCACTTTGCTATTTCTCTAGCCCATGTAATATGTTTTAAAATAAAAAACAAATATTGTCAACAAAGATTTTGTAAAACTCAAGACAACTGCAATTAATGTGTCAAGTTTGTGTTTGTGTGTCTTATGGCAAGTATATACGAAATCACCTTAAAGATGAGAACAAAACATCTTCCTTATTAGTTACTATTGTAAATGCATAGTAGAAGTAAGACACAGAGCCAGGCAAGGTGGTGCACACCTTTAATACCAGCACTTAGGATGCAGAGGCAGGCAGACCTGTGTGAGTTGGAGGCTGGCCTGGTGTACATAGTAAGCTGCAGATCCGCCAGGGAGGCATAGTGAGACCCTGTCTCAAAACAATATAGGACACAGGTAAATTCAAGGCTTTTGTTAATTTGTAAAAGAATTTGACTTTGTGTGTGTGTGTGTGTGTGTGTGTGTGTATAATGACATTGAAATGTGTAAGAACCATATATATCCACACCAGAAAGTGAACCAAAATAATGTGTTATTCTATTAAAAGGTTACTATATTTTACTTTTAAAATATCACTGGAAATACATCTTGCAGAAACTACATACTAGATAGTCAACTTACATTTGAAAATAAACCCCGCAATTCACATATTATATTTTGTGACTGAAACAAATGAAAAGACTAAGGTCTTTGTCATTATCATTACCAAATATCCTCACGGGGATGGTCATTTACTGTGTGTTTATTACTTTGCAAATACCTGAGTCTCTGGATTTCATTTGGAATATTTTCAATTTCATTGTAGGAAATATCTAGCTCCTCCAGATAATTCAGGCAAAATAACCTTAAACAGAAATAACAGTGAGTTATGAAAGAGACTATTCATTGTCACTAGAAATTAAGACAAGTGTTTTTCCACGACACAGGGAGTTACAACAACTTCATGATGGGTAGTGTACATTCCATGAACACCTCTGAAAATGGTGCTGCTGTCTGTGAAGCCTGGGCTGACATCATTTGGTGTGGGAAAGCCTCACTTAACCAAGAATCTTGTATCATCTGAAGGTTTTTCTTGGTCTTTACATTAATTTCTTGTTAGAATTCTGGGTAGCCAGAAACAGCAGGACCACACAGTCCCACAGTTCAGGAGCCAGAGCTCCAGCATCCTCTGCTGTTGGGGGCGGTGTGTGTGTGTGTGTGTGTGTGTGTGTGTGTGTGTGTGTGTGTGTGGAATGGGTCCTTCGGAGGCTTCACATAGCATCTCTCATGTCTCTCCTACAGCTTCCTAGGGTTCCTTGAAATCCCAGCCTGCCCCTGACTTGCAGCAGCATTTGTCTTTGATTTCACAGGGTCTCCTTTCTCCAGTCACTATATCTAGGGCCAGCCCTTACTCAGGATGACCCCATTTAATTTGACAAACTGCATTTACATATTATAATTACAAATAGGTCACATTCTGAGATTTTATGTGGTCGTGGACTTTTGGGGTCTTTGTGCAATCCAAGTGTATTATGACTTTCCTAGTGAAATACCTTTGTTTTCCTTTCCATCAAGTTAAATGATCAAAGTAAGAACTAAAAGATATAATGGTTCTACACGTGGTATGCAGTCACTGATAAGGGGATATTAACCCAGAATCTCGGAATACCCTAGACACAATTCGCATATCAATAGATTTCCAAGAAGATGGAAGGAGAGACCCCTGGTCCTGGAAAGACTGGATGTAGGGGAACACCAGGACAGAGAAACGAGAGGGGGTTGAATGGAGAAAAGAGAGAGGGAAGGGGGCTTATGGGACTTTCGGGGAGGGAGGAAACGGGAAAGGGGAAATGATTTGGAATGTAAATAAAAAAAAAACACTTAGAAAATAAAAAAAAAAGATATAATGGTTCTATGGCACGCAACCACAGCATTGTGAGTCTGTCTTCTATGGGATGCAAATAAAAATTATTTTTTGAAGGCTAGAATTGAACAGCTAAGTATGATATTGATCATAATCCCTGAACCCTCCCCCACCCCATTTTGTGTATAGTATCCTCACTCACACAAACAAACCTGGAATATTACTTGCACACCTAAGGTACTGTGAGCATAGGGTTTTATTAACCTCCCACTATTTCAGTATGGCAGATGAAGATCTTCACGGTCCCACCCTTGACGACTTTCCTGAATTGCCTGTCATCCCCTATGATCCACTATTTATTTGCTGAAAGTATCTGAATTAGTAGTTCTTACATATCTCCAAATGCCATGATGCAGCTGCCCAAATTTGACTCTTTGGTCATTTTCTTCTCATATTTGAAATCTTAAAATGGAGGTAACCTCTTGCACAGAACTCTTCTGCAAATCCTTTCACCTGGAAGAACTGACACTTCTAAGTGTCGGGTTGCTTCTTGGCCCCCGCCCTATTGTACAACTATGAGATTCTGGAGACCAGAAATTTGAGTTTTTATTTCTATCTATCCAATGTATGAAAAAAATCAGAAGTGAATGAGCCCCAGTTAATCTAAACTCCTTCTCTCTGAGAAAGTGTTGACATTGATTTGCAAACTGTTAGACAACCCTTTTCGATTCAGTGGTCAACCCCCAACTTCTTCTTCACTCCTGCAAAGAAAATGTTGGTAGTATCTACTCTGTTTTTTAAATGTAAGATCTTTCCTTTTTTACCTCAGGAAGTTCCTCTCTGCCATCAGTGGGCCACAGAGATCTTCTCCTTCACACTTCCTTTCCCTCACTTATCCCATTATCCCAACCACCAACTCCAGGAGGAAATTCCTGGGGACCCACAGGCTAGTCTGGCCAGGGAAGTAGGTAGTCTAGTTGCAGCTCTTCACCTCTCCCTTGAATCCTCCAAATCCAATCTCTCAGTCTCATCCACGGCTCTGGAGACCACTTGTGGCCTCTCTTCACTCTCTGCAGATCCCAGTGGATCAACCCTGTTTTCCTCCCTCCTGTAGACCCCTCTAGCCCATTCCCATTCCCAAGTGTTAGCTCCCAATACCTAGAAACACACTTTATCTGGAAACCTCAGTGACCACACTTATCAGGATTTCAGCAGAATTTCCTACCAGGTAACACACAGCTACCACATTTTCCTAAGAATTAGAGAGGAAATAGAAACTGGTGGCAGGGGGCAATTACCCACCCAACAAAGGCAAGACCATATAGCAGCACCTAGAATTGTAGTCGTTCCAAACCCTAGATGCCTAGATGCCAGTATAAAAACACATTAGTAACAGTCAGGAGAATATGTCTCCACCAGAGCCCAGCAACCCTACTGCAGCAGGCCCTGAGTATTGCAACACAGCTGAAGCACAAGAAAAAGTCTTGCAATAATCTTATGAATATGATAGAGGTCTTAAAACAAATGAATCTTTTAAAGAATAAATCTTTTAAAGAAGTCTATGAAAATACCAACAAACAGTAGAAGGAAATGTATAAACCATTTTAAGATCTGAAAGTAAAATAGAATCAGTAAAGAACACCCAAACTGAGGAAAATCTAGAAATGAAACTAGAATTGGTGAGAATTGCCTCTGGAATGAGGTTTGTTAGGAACTCAAACAAACCTCAGAGGCAATTCTCACCAACAGAATACAAGAGAGAGAAGAGAGAATCTCAGGCATTGAAGACACAATAGAAGTAATGACGACACCAACTGGGACATTATGAAAAGATCAAATTTAAGAATAATAGGAATACACAAAGGAGAAGAAACCCAGGTCAAAAGTACAGAAAATATTTTCAACAATATCACAGAAGAAAAATTTTCTAACCTATAAAAGGAGATAAATAGCAAAGTACATAACAGGATACATATACACAAAGTAGCATACAGGATACTAAATAGACCTGACTAGAAAAAATATGCATTGTCAACACATAATAATCAAAACACTTAACTGTAAAAACGAAGAGAAAATATTAAAAGGTACAAGGGGAAAAGATGAAGCAATATATAAAGACTTATTAGAATAACACCTGACTTCTCAATGGAGACTTTAAAGTTAGAAGACAGATTTTCTGCAGACTCTAAGAAACCACAAATGCCAGTCTAGACTACTATACTCAGCAAAACTTTCAATCACAATAGATGAAGAAAATAAGACATTGCGTGCTAAAACCAAATTTAAGAAATATCTATTTACAAATCTTTGTTTGTAAGGAAAGGATTAAAAAAAGGAAAACTCCAAACCTAAAGGGTTAACCACACTCTGTCGCATCCAAGAAATACACCATTACATCAAGAATAGATAATACTTCAGAATAAAAGGTTAGAAAAAGATATTCCAAGTAAATGATCCTAAGAAGCAAGCTAGTGTAGCCATTTTAATCTAACAAAATAGACTTCAAACCAAAATTAATCAAAAGAGACAGGGAAGGACACTACATACTCTTCACCAAGATGACATTTCAATTCTTAACACTTTTTTAAGTTTAAAGCTATTTATTACATTTTTAAAAGAATTATTTATTTATTTATTTGACACTATAGCTGTCTTCAGATACACCAGAAGAAGGCATCAGATCCCATTACAGATGGTTGTGAACCAGCATGTGGTTGCTTGGAGTTGAACTCAGGACCTCTGGAAGAGCAGTCAATGCTCTTAACCACTGAGCCATCTCTCCAGCCCAATTCTTAACATTCTTAACATGGAGAAACACCACTAGAGTTTAAATCACATATTGGCTCTCACATTGATAGTGGGAGACTTCAGTACCTGACTCTCACCAATAGACAAGTCATCCAGAAAAAAGTAAAGAAATGCTGATGCTAAATGATATTATAAACCAAATTGTGGACTTAACAGATAATGACATAACTTTCACCCAGGTATCAAATGATAAATATGAACACCAACACAGTCAACGCATTGATCAACAATGGTGTTTGCCTGCAAGATACGTTAGTGCAATGATGGCACAAGGCTTGTAGGAGTAGCCAACCGATATCTGATGTGACTAAAAGCCTAGTCTACGAGATGAAACCTATACCCAACACTGCTTCGGTGACCAACAACCTGAGACTAGATAGTTCAGGGAACCAGGGTAAACCCAAGTACTACTGTTCTACTAAAGTAACATAGCAATAAATTGATTACTAATGACATTCTGCTATACTCATAGATCAGTGCCTTGCTTAGCCACCATCAGAGAAGCTCCCTCCTGTAGCAGATGGGAACAAATACAGAGAGACCCACAGCTAGACAATATGCACAGAGTGAGAGACCTTGTCTCAGTCAGACTAAATAGGATGTCTCTATCACATTCCTCCCCTTAGGGATCAGAGAATTCAGTAGCAGAGGTGGAGGAAAGAATGTAAGAGACACCCATGAAACAAGCCCCTCAAATCAGCATGGGCGAAACTCACAGAGACTGAGAGAGCGTGCATAGAGTCTGCATGGGTCTGGACCAGATCCTTTGCATATATATTATGGCTTCCAGTTTAGTGGTTTTATGGAAGTCTTAAGTGTGCAAACGAGTCTCTGATTCTTGTACCATCTCTTGGGCTCTGTTCCTTCTCTTTGTCTGTCTTATCCAATTCCAATGTGTTAGTTTTTGTTTTATCTTACTATATTCTATTTTATTATTATTCCTTAGAAGCCTGTTTTCTAATGAGAGATAGAAAGGGGGTAGATCCAGATGGGAGGTGAGGTGTGGTGAGGAGGAAGTAGGAGGAATAGAGAGTGAAGGGAACTATAAGAAGAATATATTATAAGAAAAAAAATCTATTTTCAATAAAAGGATAAACAAAAGAACTTCCAACGCTTTGACATTTTATTTTGTTGTAGAAACGTAGGTCAGGGAGAAGTTGAAAAACTTCAGAAATAACTGGAAGAATTTACAAAACAATTTACAAGATATTTTTCCTTGATTTTTGTAGTGTTCTTGAAATCAAGTGCACTTTCTCTAACCTTCCCAATAAAAACTGGCATCAAGGCTGTGAGTGGCTTGCCAATCTCCAGCATCTATGATACTTGGGGACCACTGTGCCTTCTCAACTGTGGCATATGGATCTCCTGCAACTAGAAAGATCTGGCTAGGGATGGGAAAAGTACAGTGCAAGAACCCCATCATATTTTTTTTTTAAGAAAACGTAGTCACTCAAGTAACATAGCTGAGTGAGAATAGCATTAGCATTTAAAATCTTAATTAAAAATTCAGACAAGTAATAACAGAAAACGACAATCTATTTCATGTCTTGAAATGTAGCCCAGGCAGGCAACAAACTCCCTTTGTGCCTTTGGCTCTGACCACTTGGGTTTCATCTGACTGGGTTTCTCTGTTGTATTTCGCTGTCTCCATCATCCCCCTATGAAGGCATCAGTTCATTTGTCTTCGGTGCTGCACCTGGCTGCCTTTGCGTAGCCCAAGTGTTCCCTTCACCCCGGTGTCTGTGATTTCCTCTTATCTATCACTGTGCAGTGCGTCTCCTGAGATATCTGTTTTAAAAAGAGTGCACATTTATCCAAAATACCTAGGAATCTGACACTTTCAACCAAAATTTCTATTATAGAATGTGATTTTATTTGTTGTACTATGCTAAATTTCAGAGGCACTTGGGACTCAAGAGCTATGACTTCTAAGTCAGTATGTCACATAATAGCTGTTAATGGTGGGGAAAATATTACATATAACTAGATTTTCCACATGTGTATAGAATGTTCTCTGTATTCTGTGATATTGAGATTATAGAAAGTTTGGCGCATGAGATGTGCTTAACCTGTATTTTTAATTAAATTTATGACAATTAAGATCTTTGGAGACAAGGGTATCACATTTCAATTTTTGAAATTATTTTTAACTCATTCTACTGTGTCATTAAGGTGTTTGCATAACATCAAACCATAGCTGGAAAAAGTAAATGTAAAATACGGAAAGCTTTTCTGTACAGACTTAAATAAAAAGGGCACAACCTTCTTCATTTCAGTTAATATATACCGATGAGTCAGAATTCCTATCTTCAGCATGGAACTTCCCTGTGAGTTTAATACGTCTCAGCCCCGCTTTATGGTAGAAAGTACAATGTAAGACGGCCTCAGTGGTACACGTTTGTCATCCCAGCACTTGGGAGGCTGAGGTGGGAACATCACCCCTTCTGGGCTAGCCTGGGTTATTTAACAAGACCATATCTCAAAGAACAGATCCTCCCCTACTCTGATAACCCCCAGCTGGTCACCTTGAACTCTGGTTTGTTCCCACGTATCCATTCTGGCAGGAGTGTGACCTAAAAGAGAAGTTTGGCTCCACCGCTGTCCTATAAAAAGCCCCATGGTGGCCAGCTTTGTATAAAGCATACTTTCCTTCCCTCATATCACAAAGACCCATTTACCACTCCACACTCAATCGCCACCATTTGACTCTGCCATGTATGCTGCAAAATTTAGCAAACAGTTTGTAGTTCCCAACTTACATTATACACAGCCCATATATGTCTGCTCAAGAAACACCCATCCCATTCATGGGACGACTATCCTTGGCTTGACTCTGAGATGGAGCCAACTTAAACGTTGCATTTAGTTAGGCATCTGCTCTCCCAAGGAGTCACTCTGATCCTGCAGAATGGGTTCCAAGTCACCCTTTCCTGTCTACAATGTTTACAGTGCCCATCTCTGCAATGTTATGTTGCTAATTACATCCACGTGTCTATCTTCCTAGCAGACAGCGAGAGTGAGTCCAGCAGCACACAGTAGGTGTGTATACAAACATCTGCTGAAGCACAAGACTGAACGTGTAATATTTACTGTGCACTTGGGTGACTACTGCCGACAGTTCCAACCAGAGTACAAAATGTGTCTGGGGGCAGAACTGGCTCAGGCATGCTCTACATTGCTTGGTTCACTGCACTCACTTGGTCTCAGGGAATGCTTCCTTAATTGTGGCACACTGCATCAAGTCTCTTTTGCTAAGCAAGCAAGAGTTCTAACAGTTCTTCAAGTAAGTTCATCCTCATCTTCTGCGATGTCCCCACTCTCTAGATGAGCTTTCACTGTCCACACATTTCCAGTTGTCAGATGCTGCTCTAAACTGTCTTTGAAATGATTAAGGTTTCCCTTTTAGGTTTTCCATTCCATGCTGTAAATCTACCTTTGATATACATACACCCCCAATGATATTTAGTAAAAAGACAGCACCTTGTGTTAAAAATAATAAGGTGTTTAAAGTAGTACCTGAAGCCTTTTATTGTGACCAGTGGTTTATGAGACCTTGAAATATATAACAATGACAGAAGTTGACTCTTTCATTACAGCCAAATTTCAGTTCCCATAGGGATTGTTACATTTCCAGTGACAGTTATGGCTATTTAAAGTAGGTAATTATGATTACATATGGTTTGTTATGAATTCCTATTTAGATGCTGTATTGTTCACATGCATGTATACAGCTATGTGTACATACTAGTTATGTGGTGTGTATACTAGTATTCACATTTACATGGACCCACACATACATGGACACCCTTAACCTACTACAATTAATTTTTTACACTCTTAACTGGAACAAGTATGTTGGTTAAAGTTTTAGTTTAAGTTTTTCCTTGGGAGTTAAGTTCCAGCTCATACCTGAGAAGCCCATCTTATATGCAAATGTCAGCATTCTTAACTAGACTTGAAAGGCTCTTAGTCATTACAGAGGCTAATCTCCTTAGCTTATAGATTAGAACACTGAGGGCCAGAATGGTCAAATTACTTTCTACAGACCCTCAGGCCCTTATCTTCATATTTAAACCAAAAGAATCCAGCTCCGAATTCTGAATTCTGAGTGTAGTGCTTGCTATACTCAGAAGCACCATCAATGTGTAGACACTGGGTTCTTGCCTGAATTGCTGGTCATTCTATTGGTATTCATTAGAGCCATACTATGTCCTGTGTAGCTGGGAGGATCTTTTGTATACCATATTAAGAAATGAATCTGCCAATCATAGCAGAATGAGAATAAGTAATTGAAATTCTCCTAGCCACTTTCAAAAGGGAAATTGAGGCTTTCATAAATAATTTATGACTAAATAAAATAAATACAGATGATTCCATTCTGTGTCTCCCTCAGATGATCAACCTTACCCAGAAGGAAGTTCTGTAATATAATTAAAGGCAATGGAGAAAATCCTAAGGTACGTCAATAGCTGGATTTCAGAAGGAATTTCTCTGATGGGATTATTTCTCATTTTCAGTACTTGTAGGTTCTGAAGATAAAGTATCTGGGGAACAGAAAAGGCAAATGTTAGCTGAAATGAAAAGCATACAATCTATCATATGTGTCTCCTATAAATGCTTTAAACAAGTACAGTAAAACCTGTATAGAAAAAAATAAAAACCATCTTGCCTCATATTGTTTCAATGAATGTTTTTAGAGAAAGACCAAGACAGGGTTAACTGGATGTTCAATGAGGAGGGAACCAGGACACTTGAGTCATGAAGGATGCTCTGAAGCTATGCCTTTGTCATTTCAACTGCCATAGTTGTTACTTTTAAATGGTGATTTTATTAATTCCTTGAGAATTTCATACAATGAATTTTGATCATGTAACTCCTCCATGTCCTGCCCTCATGCCCATCTCCCTACCCACTCTATGCACTTACCCTCTGACTCTGTCTCTCTCTGTCTCTGACCACTGACTCTTGTTTGTGTGAGACTACTCTCATATATGAACCCTGGGGTGTAGTTGATCTACCAGGAGTCACACCATTAATGGGAACTGCCTTTCCCTCCCATAGGAATTATCGAATACCAATAACCTCAATTAAGGGCCTGACTTTGTATCCACCTCTCTTCTCCATGCTGGGATCTTGTTTGGCTTGGGTTTGCCCAGGTTTTATGCAAGCTGACATGATTTCTATGAGTTCACCCAGGTATCTGCCTTGCTTTGGCTGGGAAACATTCTTTCTATGAAGTCATGCACCACCACCTTTACCTCTCAGAACCTTTCCACCAGCCTCTTCTCTGCAGAGAAGCCTTAGAGGAAGAGGTACGATGCACATCTCTCATTTAGGGCTGAGCACCTCAGCCTCTTATTCTCTGTGCCCGAGAATCAGTTGAGAGTTTCTGCATTAATTGCTACGTATTTTGTAAGAAGACACTTCTCTGATGACAGCAGAATGATGCATTGGACATGAGACTCCATGTGGTCTTGGTAGGAAGATTGGCTGAAAGGGCCTGGTTTTTCTTTCCAGAGTATGTGAATGCGTGGTGGAGAAGCCAATAGAAAAGGTGATTAATAACGCAAGTGCAAAACCTTAGGTGAGGCTCCTTGGCTTCAGAGTGGCCCTTCTGTGATGTAGAGAGTCTGAAAAGCTTCCTTAAACTAGCTGTGTGATGCTTTAATTTACAAAGTCATAAGAATATAATGAACTAAAAGAACAAAGCCCTCAAATCAATATAGGATTGATATGACATGTGGGGATAGTAAAATGACCGTTCTCGTGTGTCCTTGACTCAAGAATTGTCCTTGCAGGACTGGAGAAATGGGTCAGAGGTTAAAAGAACTTAATGCTTAAAGAGGACTGGAGTTCTGATGCTTGCACACAAGTTGGATGGCTCACAACTGCCTGCAACTCCATGGGCTACTATGTCCTCTCTTGACCTCCATGGATCCCCCGCACATGTACACATAGACACAGAGACACATACAGAAATACACATACACCATTCTGAGACAAAACTTTACCTGGAGAGACAACACACACACACACCCGATAGGAAGCCCACAACACACACTCCCACAACAGACCACAATCTGGATGCCACCAAAAGTCCAATGAGCTTTATTGATGTTACTTAGAGGAATATGGGTGAGGAGCAGAAAGGACTCAAAGACAGCTGAATCACCAAAGCCAACCCAGCATGGGTGACAGCTCACATAGCTGGGAATCTGAAACAAACTGCACAGCCTACAGGCAGCTCAACAGATTGGAGGGTGTGCCTTCCAAGTGACTCAGTAGGCCTAAACCTCTTCAGGTTGCTCAGTCAGCCTCTGCTTCTTCCAGACAGCTGGGCTAGCTCTGTGTCTTCTTTTCAGCTTTGTTTCTCTGATGGTGACTCTCAGCACGCTTTAATGTTTATTCATGGAGGCAGGGTGGTGGTGGGTGGATCTGATCAGTTTCAGGGACTTTCTGAAACTATTTTGAGGGCTTTTTTCCCCCCTCTTTTAAGGGCTTCCCTGAAAGGATGGAATGTTTCAATCTTGGAAAAGTCCTAGATTTTGATGAACTCATATTTTCATGTAAGACCATCAGGCCATGATGAGGGGATGAGGGAGGAGGAAATGATCTCCAGAGCAGAATTCACCGCAGCTCGTCAGTAGCCTGACAGGTGTCACACTCAGATTACTTCACTGCAATCTCATAATAATTTCATGTCCATCAGTTTTCATATGAAAATGTAAAACTGAATTGATCTGTAGACTAATGTGGAAGTACCATCAGAAGAACATTAAACCAGTGAACCTGAGATATTTGTCCATCTATACATATCTCATATATTTTTCTATTGAAATTCCAGTGTAGGTGTGGTACTTTGGTTGAACCTACTCCTAAATAGTTCATTATTTTTCTTGTGATTTTTTAAATGAAATTGCTTTAGCAATGTTCTTATCAAGATTATATATTGACAGTATACTAAAATGCTGTTACTTTTTTTGGTATTAACTCTATATACTACAACATTTCAGGAAATACTCATGCACTATAACCGTATTTTACTGGGTTTCTTATTATATCTATATCATCTGCAACTGGAGATGACTTTCATTCCTCTTCCTTTTCTTTAAACACAGTTTTGCATAATTTCAACTTCTTGATAAAATCATGCAGTCTTTTGTGGAGATAAAACATTTCCATATCTTTATGGGAATAAATGAATCTGTAACTATATTCCATCTTTTTAAAAAAAAGATGTTGGTTGTGGGTGAAATTGCTTTTGTGTGCTTTGGGTTGAAAGCATGTACTGAGGACTTCTACATATGCAGTCATGAGATGTGCTCTGTAGTTATCTTTCTTGTCAAGGCTGATGTCTGCTATTAGGATATAATTGGTTTAATGTTTCAAAATGGGAAATGTTCTCTCCTATTTATTGAGTTTGTGAAAGACCGTTTTAATTCATGGATATTTGATAGAATTCACCCATAAAATCATCTAGACTGAAACATTTCTTTATGGAAAGTTTTAAGATTATTGTTGAATCTCTTACAAATCATTCATATTTTTCATTTGCAGTCTGTTTTTATGTGTTTGTAGTAATAAATTCATTTCATCTAAGCTATAAAATGGTTTGTGATACTTATTTTAAAATCTAAATTCTTTCTTGTTAGTTTTGTATGGTGAGCAGGAACCATTCATTCTTGACTTTGGGATTTTAAACCTTCTGTGTGTACATAGGTTTTTGTTTGTTTGTTTGGTCTTTCTATGTAGTCCTTGTCAATTTTGTTAATCTATTCAAATCTTTTCGAAGCAGTAATGCTTGCAGTTTGGCCTTTATCTCTCTTGAGTTCCTGTTCTCTAGTTCCTATACTAATTTCTGTTATTTCCTTCTTATTCTCTCTTGGGTTTAGTTCACTTATTTCCAATGCCTTAAGTCGCAAAGTTGTTTTGTTGATATGTGGAACTTCTTTTTCTTTTAAACTTTTTGTTGATAATTTGTGAATTTCACAAAAGGCACCCCAATCCCACTCAGCTCCCTGTCACAACATATCCAACCTCTGCCCTCAAAAACTCCCCCACAAAATAAAACAAAACAAACAAAATTTCAATCTCACCCTGGAAGCTGAGATGTGTCACACAGCTTTACTGCAAATGCTCACTGCAATGAGTCATTAGTCTGGTCCAAGGCTTCTGGCTTCTGTTACACCATCAATACTGGATTTTCACCATCATGTTGTTGCCCTGTGTCATGGAGATTCTACAGCTTCGGTTCTTCTGGACTGGCCTCTTCATGTGCGTCAGCAGCTCATAGATGGGGTAGATATTGGTGTGGGCCAGCTTAAAGTTCTGGATCTGGGCCTGGGTAGTAGGTGAGTTGGTCAGCCCACCTGTTCTCCTGCTTTGTGGCAACTGGCAAGAGGCGGGACCATGGCCGCAGCGTGGGCAAGGACATCACCATAGCCATGGGTGGCAGCACAGGCTTCTCACATCTGGCTGTTCCTCACTGCCCTCACATCTCCAGTTCTGCCTCTCTTCACAGTGCACAACTGAGAATACAGTAATATCTACCCAGATTCTCTTTCTCTCCCCTCTGTCCACTACATACTCGCTGATGCATGGCAGTGGGTAGGGCTCCGAGTGTCTTCCACCTTGAGATATGTCTTTTTAACACAGGCATTTATAGCTGTACATTTCCCCCTGACCACTGTTTCAGATGCACCAAATGAATGTCAACACACTGTTTCCATTTTCATTCATTTTCCAAATTCTCTAATTTCATTTGGGTTCTGTTTGGCTCATTGATTAAGAGTTACTTGCTTTGATTCCCTGGGGACCCATGGGAGGGACCCAACTTAATTCTTTCCTGCCCACCCCTCAGCCTTCCCTTCTAACCCATCTTTATTCCTTTGTTTCAATTGCTAATCCTCAGAAACTTTCTACCAGGGATCCCAGTGGCCAAAGTGGACCGATTTTCACTGTCCTTCCTGTCCTCCATTAAGATTTCTTCTGTCTTCCTTTAAATCCTATAAGTAGCTGGCTGACAGAAGCCCCTCATGCCACCTAATCTCCATTCCTTAAAAACTCTGCCTGTCTTAGCTAGGGTTTTATTGCTGTGAACAGACACCATGACCAAGGCAACTCTTATAAAGGACAACATTTAATTTGGGCTGGCTTACTGGTTCTGAGGTTTAGTCCATTATCATCATGGCATGAAGCATGGAAGCATCCAGGCAGGCATTGCTGTAGGAGCTGAGAGTTCTACATCTGATCCAAAGGCCCAGAGGAGAAGACTGGCTCCCGCGTGGCTAGGAGGGAGGTCTCAAAGTCCACCCCTACAATGATACACTTCCTCCAACAAGGACAAACTTCCAAACAGTGCCACTCCTTGGGCCAAGCATATTCAAACCACCACACTGCCTCTTGGTGCAAACACCTAGCTCTTTCCCACAGCCCCTCTTGGCTTTACTTCTTTGTCTCCATTCTTCCACACACTGACTTCAGAAAGCACTCACCACCACACTTGCCTAGGATACAGAGATGGGAACAACAACCAAAGAACAGAATGCCTACCGGACAAAGACAAGATCAGATATCAACACCAAGAAACACCTCAAGCATAACTCAAGATGTCTAGACCTTAGAGCAAAAACACCAATTTGAACAGCCAAAAAAATTATGCCAGGAGACACATTAACCTAAATTGAGATTGACTCAATGCATTTAGACTAAATCAGAAATAATACAATGAAGATTTCCACTCTTTATATGAATATTTACTAGAGTACTTGGAATCTTAGCTTGAGCAATAAGATAATTGAAGAAGATCAAGGGAATAAAAATAAGAAAGGAAGAAGTCAAGTATCTTTATTTGCTGATGATATAGTTTCAAAATAAAAGATTCTAAGATCTCTACCAGGAAACTTCTGTAACATGTTAAACACTTTTAGTAAAGCAGCAGGATACAAAATTAACACACAAAAAATCAGTTGCTTTTCTATAAACACATGAAAAATTGAGAAAGAAACCATGGATATAGTACCTTTCAAAATAGCCTCAAAGGGCAAAACAAAACACATCTTGGGGTAACTCTAATTCAGCAAGTAAAAGTCTTGAATGATAAAAAACTTTAAGACATCAAAGAAATAAATTAAAGAGGCTATCAGAAAATGGAAATATCTCCCATGTTCATGGACTGGTAGGATTAATATCATGAAAATGGACGTCCTACCAAAAACAATCTACAGATTCAACTCAATCCCCCTTAAAACTCCAACATAATTTTTCATAAGAATTAAAAACCAATCTTCAACAACCCAAGATAGCTAAAACAATTCTGAATAATAAAAGAACTGTTGGAGGTATTACCACACCCAATTTCACGTTACATCAATAAGCTACGTAATGAAAAGAGCATAGACACATTGACCAATGGAACTGAGTTGAACACCCAGGCATAAGTCCACATGTCCATGGACACATGATTTTGACAAAAAAACAATGATAATACAGCATCTTTAACAAATAGAGATGGTTAAACCTGATGACCATCTATAGAAGAATGCAAATAGGTTTATCACTCTACACATATTTAACTCCAAATGGATCAAGAACTACATGAGACCACATACTCTAAATTGGATGTAAGATAAAGTATGGAGTGGACTTGAGCTCGCTGGCACAGGAAATGACTCTCTGACCTGTTGGCACAGGAAAGGACTCTCTGAACTGTACACTGATAGAATAACACTAAAACCAAAAATTAATAAATGGAACCTCATGAAACCAAATACCTTCTGTATAGCAAAGGACACCATCATTGGGACAAGGCAGAAGTCTATAGAATAGGAAAAGTTTTTCACCAGTTAGATATCTGACAGAGTACTAGTATCTACAACATATAAAGAACTTTAAAAAGGGTGAAAATTAAGAAAACAACCCAATTAAAAAAATGAAGAACAGAAAAAAAATGAAGAACAGAACTAATCAGAGAGTACTCAAAAGATGAAACACAAAATGGCTGAGAAACACTTAAAGAAATGTTCAACAACCCAAGCCATCAGGGAAATGCAACTTAAAACTACTGTGAAACTTCATCTTACACCAGTCAGCATGGGAAAAAAACAAAAAGACAGCTCATGCTGGTGGGAGAACAAATTTCCATAGCCACTATGGAAATCTATTCCTCAGGAAGCTGGAAATAGATCTACCGCAAGATCTAGCTATGTTACTCTTGGGCATATATTAAAAAAGATCTGCATCCTCTTACTGATATTTGCTCATACATGTTCCTTGCTGCTCTATCCATAATAGCCCTGTACTGGAAAAAGCCTAGAAGTCCACTAACTGATGAGTGAATAAGGAAAATGCAGTACATTTACACAATGGAATATTATTTGGCCATTAAAAATGAAATTTTCAGGTAAATAGATATAAATAAAACCACAAGTTAGCCCGGACCCCAAAAGACAAATATTGCATGTTTTCTTTTATATGTAAATATTAGCTTTTTTAAATCTTTGATATGGATGTTACAATGAAAATAACTGCAAAGGTTAAGTACCTAGTAAGGGTCTAGAGGGGTGGAGAGGATACACCATGGAAAGGAAAATAGAATACAGTATGGAGAGATAGAGGAGAACCTAGAATAGGAGAATTAGATATGGTAGGGTAGAGGAGAAATGTAATGGAGGAAATATGGGGAGAGACAACTAGTACTAAAGGTCATTTGAAAAACCATATGGAAATGTATTACTGTATGAGCTTCCTAAAATACATACATATATAGAAAGGCTCTAAATCTTATGCCACCAACTAAAGTTTCCAGTGCCAAGATTAGGTTACATCTTTTGAGTCCTTAGCAAACGGGCTCCCATGGGTACCTCCCAAACATCATAGATTATTGCCACAGTTGTTGGTTGCTTTCCATAAGTTATATATTAATATTGGCATGAATGCTACAGGAGTAGCCAACCACTTTCTGCTTGGATTTTAGGTCCTACTTCATAAAATTCAACCCACACCTGACACTGCTAAACTGACCAGGAACCTGAGCCTAGATAGGTTATGAACCTAGAGAAAACCAAATACTACTATTCTGTTAAAGTAACACAGCAATAAAGAGACTCCTTGATGACATTCTGCTATACCCACAGACCAGTTCCTCACTCAGCCATCCACAGAGAAACCTCTTCTTGCCATAGATGAGAGCTAACACAGAGACCTATAACCAGACAATGTGCAGAGAGTGAGAGACTTTGGAGCACTCAGTCCTAAATGGGATGTCTTTATCCATCCTTACCCCTCAAAACTCAGGGGTCTATGCAGAAGAGGAGGTGGAAAGATTGTAAGAACCAGAGATGCTGAATGACTGCTAGGACAGAGCATCTTCCAGACACGGCAGGACTGATGAAGACAGGAACTCACAGAAACTGGCTGAATGCAAAAGGCCTGCACAGGTTCAAGCCTGCCAGGCTCCTAGCACTGAGAGGGGTAACGGACATAGGGTCCCACCCTTAACAAATAAACTATCTGCAACTGATCCATGCTGGCAAAGGAAAAAGTAGGTTCCTCCAAGGGAGTCTCACTGTGTATATAACCACACTTAGGGTTGGTTCCATGCCTAGGAGTACTTGGCCAACACAAACCAAACTCAATGTATTTTCTTAGATTTTCTTTTTTGGTCTCATTTTGCTTTGTTTGGGCATTTTTTGTCTTATTAGACTTTTGCTTGTATGTTTTGGTTTTTATTTTAGTGGTGTGTGTGTGTGTGTGTATGTATGTGTGTGTGTGTGTGTGTGTGTGTGTGTGTGTGTGTGTGTGCGTTTTGTTTTTTAAAGAGAGAATTAAGAACTCAAAGTTAGATGGGTAGGAAAGAAAGAGATGCCCATAAACATACAAGAAGCCTACAGAACTCCAAATAGATTGGACCAGAAAAGAAATTCCTCCCGTCACATAATAGTCAAAACACCAAATGCATAAAACAAAGAAAGAATATTAAAAGCAGTAAGGGAGAAAGGTCAAGTAATAAAGGGAGATCTATCAGAATTAAACCAGACTTCTCAACAGAGACTATGAAAGCTAGAAGATCCTGGACAGATCTCATACAGACTCTAAGAGAACACAAATGCCAGCCTAGGCTACTATACCCAGGTAAAACTCTCAATTACCATAGATGGAGAAACCAAGATATTCCATGATAAAACCAAATTTACACAATGTCTCTTCACAAATCCATCCCTACAAAGTATAGTAGATGGAAAACACCTACACAAGGAGGGAAACTACATCCTAGAAAAAGCAAGAAAGTAATCTTTCAACAACCCCCAAAAAAGATAGCCACACAAACATAATTCTACCTCTAATAAGAAAAATAACAAGATGCAACAGTCACTATTCCTTAATATCTCTTAACATCCATGGATTCAATTCCCCAATAAAAAGATGCAGACTAACAGACTGGATACATAAACAGGACCCAGCATTTTGCTACATACAGAATCTTTACCAATCCTACATCTGATAGAGGACTAATATCCAATATATACAAAGAACTCAAGAAGTTAGACTCCAGAGAACCAAATAACCCTGTCAAAAAATGGGGAACAGAGCTAAACATAGAATTCTCACCTGAGGAAACTCAAATGGCCAAGAAGCACCTAAAGAAATGTTCAACATCCTTAATCATCAGGGAAATACAAATCAAAACAACCCTGAGATTCTACCTCACACCAGTCAGAATGGCTAAGATCAAAAACTCAGGTGACAGCACATGTTGGCAAAGACGTGGAGAAAGAGGAGCACTCCTCCATTGCTGGTGGGATTGCAGCCACTCTGGAAAGCAGTCTGGTGGTTCCTCAGAAAATTGGACATAGTACTACATGAGGACCCAGCTATACCACTCCTGAGTATATACCCAAAAGATGTTCCAACATGTAATAAGGATACATGCTCCACTATGTTCACAACAGCCATATTTATAATATCCAGAAGCTGGAAACAACTCAGATGTCCCTCAACAGAGGAATGGATGCAGAAAATGTGGTACATTTACACAATGGAGTACTACTCAGCTATTAAAAACAATGACTTCATGAAATTCACAGGCAAATGGATGGATCTAGAAAATATCCTGAGGTAACTCAGTCACAAAAGAACACACATGGTATGTACTCACTGATAAGTGGATATTAGGCAAAGAGTGTGGAATAACCACGATACAACTAATGGACCACATGAAGCTCAAGAGGAAGGAAGACCAAAGAGTGGATGCTTCAGTCCTACTTGGAAGGGGGAACAAATAATCAAGGGAAGTAGAGGGTGGGAGGGACTTGGGAGGAAAAAGGAGGGGGAGGGGAAGAAGAGGGGAAGAATGAGGTTTGGGAGGAGATGGAGGAGATGTACAGAGGGTCAGGAAATTGAACAGAGGTGTATAGAAATGGGGGGTGGGGAACTAGGGGTAGCAACCAGAAAGTCCCAGATGCCAGGAAAGCAAGAGCCTCCCAGGAACCCATGGGGATGACATTAGCTGAAATACCCCACAAAGGGGAGGAAGAACCTGTCAAGACCATATCCAGAGGTTAGGCATGGCCCCGCAGTTGAGGGATGGAACCACCCACCCATCTCCAAAACTTTAACCCAGAATTGCTCCTGTCTAAAGGAAATACAGGGACAAATTGTAGAACAGAGACTGAAGGAAAGGCCATCTAGAGACTGCTCTACCTGGGAATCCATCCCACATGTAGACACCAAACCCAGACACCAAGAAGTGCTTGCTGACAGGAGCCTGATACAGTTGTGTCCTGAGAGGCTCTGCCAGAGCCTGACCGATACAGATGTGGATGCTGAAGGGGCCTTTTCTGGCATCAATGGGAGGGGAGGCCCTTGGTCCTGTGAAGGTTTGATGCCCCAGTGTAGAGGAATGCTAGGGCAGTGAGGCGAGAGTGGGTAGGTGGGGGGAGCACCCCATAGAAGCGGGGTAAGGGGAGATGGGATAGGGAATTTGCAGAGAGGAAACCTGGAAAGGAGATAACATTTGAAATGTAAACAAATAAAATATCCAATTAAAAAATAATTAAAATTAAAAAAGTTAGATGGGTAGCTAGTTAGGGTTTGGAAGGAAATGGGGGAGGGGAAATCATGATCAAAATATATTGTATGAAAAATATTTTTTCTATAAATAAGACAGTTGCTAATTTCTTTTAATTTTTGTTGCCAATTTCATTGTGTAATAGCCAAAATAGTCTCTTATGATTTTTCAACATTTTAGTTTTATTTTTTACAAGACCTTTTCACTATGTAGCCTAGTCTGCTCTCAAAGTAATGATCCTCCTGCCTCAGTCTGCCTGTGTTGGAGATATGCAAATGTTACTCTGCTTGACTTCAGTTTTTTTGAAATTATTATGACTAGTTTTGGAGCCTGATGTATGGTTTATTTTGAAAAGTGTCTCTGGCCAAATTGAGAACTGTGTATTCTGCTACTGTTGTTGGCTTATTTCAAGGTGTCTAATTGGTGTTCAGTTTTCATTCCTCTGCTTCCCTTCTGCCTGGTTGTTCTAGAAATTATTTAAAGTGGAGCATTAAACTGTCCAATAATAACTGCTTTCTTTGTTTCCATTTTTGCTTCCTGTACTAAGGGCTCTGTTGTTAAGTAGATTTGTTTATAATGACATATAGCTCTAGTAGATTGAAAATCTCCTTTTTTTGTCTCTAGTAATACGTTGCTTAAAGTCTATTTTGTCTGTGTTAAAGTCTATTTAGTCTGTATTAAAGTCTATTTTGTCTGTATCACTGTAGCCACTCTGGTTTCTCCCGGGTAATATTTGCTGATACATCTTTTCTTGTGCTGTTACTTTCTGTCCATCACCTTCAGGTCCAATGATTTTTACATTGATGTGAATTGTACAAAACAATGGGCTTCATGATATTTTGATTGTGCACATGATGTACTTCCATCATGGCCATGCCCTCTTTTGTCCCCTCTCACTGCCTACTTCTCAAATATCCCTCCTGTACCCATGTCTTCTTAAAATGTCGCTGTATTTCCTCTGTAGCTAGACAGCACAGGTCTGCATTTTAACAGCCCATTCTCATGCTACAGTCACACCCTTGGATTTGTGTACTCTGTTTCCAGTGGATAGACCCATTTTTTGTTGTTGTTTGGTTGGTTTGGTTTGGTTTGGTTTTTTGGTAAATGCTCCTTATCTGTGTTTGCTGAGGAGAACAGATAAATGTGAGGAACCAAGATCCTTGTATTTTTTAGAAATCCTTGTTAATATGGCTTTCCTATGTGAATAAACCCAGTGTTGAGTATTGCAAGTAAGAAGTGATTTTCTCTGGTTAAAGTCAGACACATTCCAGCACCTGTTCTGTCCACTAGCCTGCTGCCTCACGGATCAGCAGCAGGGAGTAGACCATGCACACCGGTATGCATGCTCTCATTCTGCCAAACAATAGAATTCTGTGGAGCAGGCACATTGCCAGGGCTGTTGGCAACAATGTTTTTAATGCTGAATATTTGAAACAGAGAGGTCAATTTGCTAGGGATCAGTTTACTAAAAGCCAGTACTCTAAAAGTCAATTCACAAGACCTATTTATCCAGTGATGGGTGAGATGCTGAACAAGACAATATAAACAACCCTTGTCCTATTTATTCATCATGTCACATTTATTTTAAAAAGAAGATCAACTTAAGTCACCCTATGCCTGGTTGTCCTATTTGAGCTGCTGGCAACTAAAACGTTGCAATGTTAAGTGCTCACTAACATTTTTGAAATATAATATCTTTATATCATAAATTTCAGACACACATAAAATGTATTTTAACCATATCCACTTCCATTCCACCTTCCAACTCCAGATCCATTCCCCCAACATCACATTCTCTTGTTTTAAACAGCCTAACATTTCTCTAATTTGCACTGCCTACATGGTCATGGTTATGAGGTCACCCACTGGAGTGGATGCCATACACTTACAGGAAACATACTTGCCCGTCCCCCAGGAGTCATCAACTGCCCACAGCACCTCAGATAGGTGTGGGAACATATGTATCCCTCCCGCACCCACACTAGAATGCTGACTGCTTTAATTGTGTGTGGGTCTTGTGTGGGTAGCCACAGCTGCTAAGCATTTACAGGTGAAATGATCATGTTGCGTGCAGACAAAACTATGCTACCGCAGTCCTCCTAGACTAACTTGGCTTTTTAATTTTCTGATTAGCACATGGGTAAGTTAATTTTAAAGGTTACTAAAAGTCAGAAGAATGAATTATATTTTATGCATTATACAACCACGAGAACATATTTGACAGCTTGTCACTACATTTGTGGCCAATGTCATTGAATTTCCAAAAAAAAGTGTTACACTTTCTTCGCTTCTATTAAGTAAGGCCTGTTTAGATGCAGTTCAACATGTATTTATTTTGTAATATCTTCAGGATATCTTAAGATACCTACTTTTATTTACAATAGTAAAATTTAGCAATATAGACAATAAAATAGTAGACTCACTTCTAAAGGAAACTGGGTGAAGTCATTAAATGATAAATTAAGGTATATCAATTGAAAAGCCACTGATGATAAGTCTGGACAGTGCATTAGAAAGAATCCCTGTAGGAAAGTAACAAAAAAAATGGATATTAACAGTAAATTCTCTCCATGTTGTACAATGTTTAATTTTCTAATAAAACTACAACTCCACCAACAGGGCGTACTGTCTAAACCCTTTCTGATCTATTAAGAGAAAAGTCACAATTCTGTGTAGTTTTAATTCATATTGCCCTTTGCATGTATATGCGATGGATATGTGTGTGAGTATGTGAGTCTAGGCATGTGTTCCACAGGGTATATGTGACAGGCAAAGGCCCTTAGGCTTCACAGCAGATGCTTCATCCACTAAGCCATCTTCTCAGCCTGCATTATTTTTATTTTAAGAGATAATGACCATGTTTTTATTTTCTCTTGGTAATTTGTTTAGTGGACTCCTTCCCTAGTTTCTTTTTCTAATGCACAGAAACACAGTCTATGATTCTGTATGTTGATCTGACTGACTTATTTTGCTAAACTTATTAATTACCTCTAGGACCTTTGTCAGTGATGATCATAATTCTAAAAGCCACAATTCTAAACACTGAAATTCTAGAAGAACACGTGACAATACTAAAATATTAACTTGTTGATATCCTTGAAGTCCTTAAAACTATTTCCCATTGGGAGAAAAAGAAAAAGCCATGTAACATATATGGATGCTCTAAGCTGGGGCCTGATGCACGTATGTATGTGGATGCTCTGTGCTGGGGCCTGATGCACGTATGTATGTGGATGCTCTGTGCTGGGGACTGATGCATGTATGTATGTGGATGCTCTGTGCTGGGGCCTGATGCACGTATATATGTGGATGCTCTGTGCTGGGGCCTGATGCACGTATGTATGTGGATGCTCTGTGCTGGGGTCTGATGCACGTATGTATGTGGATGCTCTGTGCTGGGGCCTGATGCACGTATGTATGTGGATGCTCTGTGCTGGGGCCTGATGCACATATGTATGTGGATGCTCTGTGCTGGGGCCTGATGCACGTATGTATGTGGATGCTCTGTGCTGGGGCCTGATGCACGTATGTATGTGGATGCTCTGTGCTGGGGCCTGATGCACGTATGTATGTGGATGCTCTGTGCTGGGGTCTGATGCACGTATGTATGTGGATGCTCTGTGCTGGGGCCTGATGCACGTATGTATGTGGATGCTCTGTGCTGGGGCCTGATGCACGTATGTATGTGGATGCTCTAAGCTGGGGACTGATGCACGTATGTATGTGGATGCTCTGTGCTGGGGTCTGATGCACGTATGTATGTGGATGCTCTGTGCTGGGGTCTGATGCACGTATGTATGTGGATGCTCTGTGCTGGGGCCTGATGCACGTATGTATGTGGATGCTCTGTGCTGGGGCCTGATGCACGTATGTATGTGGATGCTCTGTGCTGGGGCCTGATGCACGTATGTATGTGGATGCTCTGTGCTGGGGTCTGATGCACGTATGTATGTGGATGCTCTGTGCTGGGGTCTGATGCACGTATGTATGTGGATGCTCTGTGCTGGGGTCTGATGCACGTATGTATGTGGATGCTCTGTGCTGGGGACTGATGCATGTGAATATACGTTCTTCAGCTGAGAATAGGAAGAACTTGACAAGCACTCTGAAACCCAGATGCTTTACTGATGAAATGTCCCTTCCAGGTTACAGAATGCATTACACAGTCAACTAGAGCTTTTTCTGAGTAGGGATGTGACTGTTGAGGTGATAAAACTGATTCATTTACTAATGTGAGAAAGGTACATACTGCACTCTGGCTAATAGGTGACACCTTTAGGACTCATTAACACTCTCTCTCCCTCTCTTCCCCTCTTCCCTTTTCTTTATATAAAAACAAAAACAAAACCACGCAAATGTATAGATTTTTGAGGCCAAAGAATTCTAAAATTCTTTGATAGAATTGGTATCAGTAGAGTGCTTGCCCAGCAAGCGTGAGCCCTGAACTCCGTTCCCAGTACCGTGTAAGTGGAGCATGGTGGAACATAGGTGTAACTCCAGCGCTCAGCAGTTGGAGGCATGAGGACCGAAAGTCATCCTCAGCTATACCGCCTGCTCAGGAGACCTTGCCTCAAACAAGCAAACAAACGGGCAAGTAGTGCTGGGTACAATTACAACTGCGCTTATTGATTAGAGTGAGGTCTTGTGCAAGTTTCTTTCCTGCAGCCCCCATGTTTGCAGCTGCAAAATGGCTATTAAGCTGCCTACTCTGCAGACTGTAAATTGTAGGAGGAGCACAGGCTTGGAACATAGTGTGTGTTTAGTAAATAACAAGTACTACCGTGATTCATCTACTGGGCGATCCAACCGTCCAGTACAGACTAGCCTCACACTAGACTTGATGCAAGGTCTAAAGCTTCTGGTAAATGAGAAACACGAACAATTTCAATCCTACTTATCAGAATAAATGATGAGAAAATAAAAACAGTATGATTTCTCTGGATCTCAGCAACCTTTTACACTGCATTGGTGAACTGAAGACAAACTTGGATACGTTATGTTTGGAGGTATGATTTGCATGTGTTCCTGGGAAATGTCTGTGGTAATAGGAAAAGCTCCTTCAGTGGAATAAAAACTAACCTATACTGAGAAACTAAAAAGGTAAAAATAATTGATAATACCAATGGGCATTACTATTAAGGAGGTCTAACATACCTTAAAATTAAGTGCATTTCTTCCATATATTTGGCAATTTATTATGGCCAAGGTGGTCAGCGCCAGGACTGTTTCGGAGTGTGTTGCTGCAACATTCTTAAAGCCTTCCCCTCGTAAGACATGGGCATCTGGGTCTATTTTTCTCATGGTTCTCTGAATAGCTAAAAATTAAAAAAAAATCAAAACATAAAACCATAGGGTATTATGACATCTGTGGCTAAGCTAAACACCATGGATGCTCTCACAAGAATGAATCACTGAGGAGATTAGAAATACAGACAGTCTGGAATCAAATTCCCAGATCCTGCATCCACCCAGCCTGGATTGGTCTGGATTGGTCTGCGTACCACATCAGCTGTCTTTCTTGTTACAAAACTGTCTTTACAAAATGAAACTGTATGCTCACTGATAGATTCTACCTAGAAACTCAGACTACATCTCTGCCTTCGGAAGCCACACATAAAGATAATTTAAAACTAAATACACAACTCTTTCGTTGACAAAATAACAGGCATCATAAAAGCATAGCTCTGACAGTGCCTCCCCAGGAACATTTCTTCATTTCCTTCCTAAGATCCCCTGATCTACCACTCCAAAGCCCTATACAGGTGAATTCTTCCCTCGGTGTATAGATTCCATACAGAGAAGAGAAAAATATCAAGAAACCATGTAGCAGTTACACAAGCAGAGACCATCGACACTTAAATTAACTTTTATCTGTCCCCTGTGTATATTAACTTGCATCAGACAAGGTCTATGCAAAAATATACCAATCTGCAATTAGAAAACATTTTGAAATTCTACGAAATATATTTTAAACTTGTAACTTTTTTTTTTTTTGCTGTATTACTTGTGGAAACATCTTTTTTTTTGAGGCCATGTATACCAGGCTGGTTTTGAACCCACAGAGATCTGCTAGTCTCGGTCTCCCAAGTACCGGAATTAAAGGTATATGGGTGCCCTTATGCTCAGCTCTCTCAGAAACACATTTTACAGTGCCTGCAATTGCTTCAGGAAGGATAAACAAAGTCTCCAAAAGAACCACAAGACAAGGGCTCAGTTTTCAGTTTCTGAAACAGACTGAACTCGCTACAAATCTATTCCAGTACAATGTAATTACAAAACTTAGAAACACGTCCAGTGCAAGGTAGTGAACTCTGGCCATCGGAGGAGGGATGCAGTGAGAACACAGAAGGGGGAGTTAAGACACAAGACTGCAGCTTGCTCCCCACTCCCCACCCTGCGGACCCATAAGCTTCTCTAGGCTTGGAGACTGGGGACATCGGAGTCATGTCTGCATTGATTACCTTCCAGTGCCTTCAGGCGTTGTTTTATGCGCATTTTGGTAGATTTAACTGTTGATTTTGGTAAGAACATTAGTCCAGCAGAAGTTACTCGATACTGGGACAGGACCAGAATTCTTTGTTAAAAATCTGTCAGATAACTCAAATACTGTTTCTGCTATTTTTCATTCATTTTGCTTTCGTAGGCTTGGTAATGATAAATTATTTGCCGCATACTATGCCCATCAGATTGTAGGTAGACATACATGAGATCTAAAATTGAGTAACTTTTTAGCAAGTGTATGGCCCGCACTATGTAGCCCAGGGTGGCTTTGAACTTTCAATCTCCTTGCCTCTTGTCTGCTACCATCTCTGGCAGTAGAACAATGTCAACTTTCCCTAAAGATGGTTCTCACTTGTTTCTGTCAGATGGCTAAGGTCCAGGCACCTAGAATAGGTCCTGGCATGTGGGAAGAGTTACCACTTAAAAGTGCACATCTATCTATTGTGCCTGTCTAGATTAAGAACACATCAGCTTTTATATTCTCAACATCTGTACAATATCTGGCCCACTGTCAGTGTGTAAGGAATAACTGAGGAACAAATGGCTTAAGGAACTGGGGAGATGTGTGTCCTACCACTTACGCAAACCAAATAACAAACCCTCGGAGGGAGGGAGAATAATCTTATCATTTCTCAAGGAACCGTATAAACCCAGCACTTACTATCAGGTGGTTTGTGGGCTTCTGTCTTTCCACTCACTGTGGAGGTGGCAGCAGCAGTGGCGGCATTTTCTAGATAAAATAAAGAGGACAACTTTTAGATACCTTTGAGGGTGATTTCACTATTATCATTATTATTATTATTATTATTATTATTATTATTATTATTATTATTATTATACTGGAGTGCACATGTCAGCACTTCCTGTCTCCTTCAGGAATCGTCCAGGCCACCCCCTAAATAGCTGTTTATCCTCACTTGAAGACCTTAGGCCCTCTGTAAAGCACTACCAGGCACCTTCTCACTGATTTCTTTCTAGGTTCTTGTGAACTTTCTGATCAACTTTCATTAATACTATCTGGATACAGTAGCCAGGTTGTGTCCGTACCTCTATAAGGTCAGGATGACTGTTGGTACTCCCAGCCTGAGGTACTAAATACTAATTTAAATGTTCTTTTTTTTTTCTACCTTGAAAACTATCCACCTCCTTGTATTTTTCCCTCTCCTCTGTTCTTAATGACTCCACTCCTGAAGACAATGTTTCAATTTTACTTACCTATTGCAGCCTGTCTTGGAGGTTTTCTTGGCAAAACAGGTGTTGGCAGAGAACGGGCTGGAGGGAGTGAACCGGTGTTCAATACCACTTGATCTAGGGCTACCTTAGGGTGTGGTCGTTCAGACCACTGTGGTTCTGGTATTGTAGATGTACCGCTAGATACAGGGCTGAGCGCTGTTTCTTTTACATCTCTGAGAAGAGGAAGCTCTTGAATATAGCCCGAAATCTTTGGTGCAGGGCGGAACGGGGTACCTGATGACTTAAACCTAGAAGTTATAAACCTAGAGTAAGAAGGGGGTAAAGGTTTGGAAAACTCCTTGGAAAGAACTAAAGTGTTGCTAAATGGCTTTTTAGTTGGAAACTCGTCTTCTTTGCCTTCCTTTTTCAAGGACTTTCTGGTTCTTTTTATTTGCTGTAGTGTATTCCTAAAAACTCTGGAAGACGCCGACAGACATCTTGGAATGAACATGGAACCAGAGGCGCTCTTTGGGACCTTCCAATGAAGGTGTCGGACACTGCGTGAATGTGGAAAAATGTTAACCACTCTTTCCTGTGCCTTCCGGTCATAATCAAGACAGATGGTTTTAGGGCTGGCAGGTCTTTTTGGTTGAGAAACACCTTGATTGATTTTCACTAAAGCGCTTTCATCAGATCTGAACTTTCCAGAGGTCTTCTCCGGTTCTCTAGCCTTAACTAAACACGATAAAGGGGGGAAAGGGAGAAATTAGCATATATTTATTAAGCTCTCCAAACAAAGCTGCTAAAGGCTGATTTTTGTTTTTCATTTCTCACTCACCTTCTAAGAACAGACCTGCTTAGCTGTGGGAACTTCTGTCAAGCTGACAGGAATATACTTTGAGCAAACAACTGAGAGGTTAACTGACTTACAAAGGATGGAGCAACTCCTGAGAGAACAAAAGCTATGGGGAAAGATCCGAGACACGAAGAAGAGATTTGGGACAGTTGTCTCTAAAATGCTGGTAATATAGATGGTGAAAGTGGCTTTTGATGAAATGGCTCTTTCATCAGCAGCTTTCCCTATATGAATTTTTTTTTATTTAGTAAAGAGCAACATTTCTTTCTAATGCCAAATAAAAATATAAAAGCAGTCTTTCAGACATAGCAATGCACTGATATTGACTAGAAGATACTGCATGTCTATTTCTCTGCTAAGAATTCTTTCCTCACTTAGGTCCAGAGACCTATGGCGCCTGCATTCTTGGGTACATCACCCCATCAGATGAACCCTCTCCTCCTATGGGAAAGTCAAGTGTCATCTTTGTTGTCTTGACTGCAATAAATGGTGAACATTCCATTCCAGTGAGGAGGGAATAGATTCAGTGTGGCAGAACTTCAGAGGGAAGGTACACAGTGCTCTGCCTAGCATCTCAACTCCCCCTCTATATATGAGAACAGAGCTGGGCTGAGAGAGAGGGTCTGTGGATAGTGTGCCCTTGCCAATATGTCAGCCTTGTTCCCGGACTCTCCCTTCTCCCTTTGGTGGCTGGAGAGGGGCATGGCATTTCCCATTTCAAACCAATTGAGGGGGACTTGCAGAGAGCCCTGTATGGAGAACTCCTAGGAGTGTCTACTGAAGGGGAAGCTGGCATCTCCTTACCACCTAAGCAAAGTGTACCAGCATCCTTAACCTTATCATTTCACCATGATCTTAGTTTTTTTTTTTTTAAAAAGGTACTCTATTCCTCCTTTTACAGTACTATCCTCTGCTCTCAAAAAGCACATGGTCTCCTCTTTTATCCTGTTTTAAGTCAAGGTTTGGTTCAAGCCTTGCTCCCACCCTAGCAGCTTCTCATAGCTGCTAACTACACCCATCTGTACTGTTGTGTGGACACATATGTATCCAAATGTAACCAATGCTGCTTTCTCCTGTTACTTCCTGTCTTCACTTGTGTGAAGCTCATTATTAGTAGCAAATTGAAAGGTGATGTAAAGCAGAAACAAGGTGATTAAATTCTGTGTACATTCCAATTTTTGGCTACGTGAAGGTTCTGGTTCAGTGTTTTATTGTTTATTTTATAAAGTAGACTTGAACCACTCTATTTGTTCATTCATTGAGCAAATACCTCAAATACCCACTATGAATAAAGTACTCTGGATTGATGTTAGTCAAGATCATAGACTCTCCAAGATGGCAAAAACAAACAACCTTTGTAATGCCAATGTTGAGAAATTCTGCACTGGACTATGGAGTTAAACCAAAAGACAAACAGTAAAACTCCAACACAGAACTTGGTAAGGGGCTGTCAATCTGCATGGCCCTGGGGGCTGTTTACAGAACAGCTTGTAACTATAGAAACACAGGACATCACAGAAATACAGAAGGGATGACGTAGAAATGGCACAACAACGGTTGTGTGGGATTTGGAAATAATGGATATATTGCTTTTTTACATCTTTGATCGGCATAGATGAAAGGATAGCTTTAACATTAGACGTAAAGTTCACAGTATAGGTGTTGACATCAAAATAATACAATCAGAAAAGCCAAGTGGTAGAGGAAATTCAGAAGGGAAAGATATTGCTTTTATAAATGTAGTAGTTAATAGAGAAATATGAAGAAATACAGGAGTCGTGGGATTATATAAAGTCACATTATAAAAGTGGCTTATCTTTTAAAAAATTTTTTAAATGTGTATGAATGTTTTTGCCTACATGACATGCATGCCTAGTGCCTGCAGAAACCAGAAGAGAGCACTGGATCCCCTGGAACTGCGAGGAACCATGTGGCTGCTGGGAATCGAATCCTCGTCCTCTAGGAAGAGCAGTCAGTGCTTAAACACTGAACCATCTCTCTGGCCCCTGGTTCACCAGACAGAAACTAATGGAAGATGATGAGCAAGGTCTGGTTTTGTTGACTATTTTATCACCAGTTCCTACACTGTGCTTAATAAACACAGTCAATCTTCATTATTCGTGAAGACTTAGCAAATTACCCTAGACTGAACACCTAGGGAAAAAATAAGGTCAGGTTCCTTTAAGACTCTGTTCTCAACATTTTCATCAACCAATCAACACATAATCTTGTGGTTATATGTTCTGCATTTAAGGACATATTATTTGAATATATAGATATGATTAAGCATACTTCCTTAATATATAGAATGTATCATTGATTTGTTAACATAGGCCTCACAGCCAAGCACACTACACACGTCAAGGAAGTTCATCGGACATGATGTGCTCTGCTAAGCACATTACAGCTTTCTTTCGCTTAGACTGAGCTTCAACACTACACTTATGGATATCATAAACCAAGCAGTTAAAAGGGCGGGCACAAAAATTCAAAAATCATGGAATTAAACAGACCAGGAAAGGAACATGTGTTTATGTTATAGGAGCTGAAAGAGGAAGGCAGAGTTAATCTTGTACCATCCAGGTGGGTACTGGGTACATGTGTGTTGGGGAACTTGTATTTTTGTTTGTCTAAACACACATTCCCATGAACAGAAGAACTATTGATTTGGGGATTTCAAATAAGTTTTAGCAGTAAGTGAACTCACATTTGACAGGTTCACGAATGCAGCTCAGTCAATGAGCACACCTATAGAACTGATTCTTGGCTGTTTTCACCTTATGATAAACATTTTTCCTTATGGCTATTAGCAACTGTCTTTACTGAGATTGTAAATTAAATAAAGCAAGGGATTTCTATGAAAAAAAAACACATCAAGGTTAATACACTTATCTGTACATACCTGCATGTACTATATGAACTTTCTTCTTTAATACAGGTAATTTAGGGAGCTTTGGAGGTAAGGGTCTTCGAAGTAGTGGATGCTGCTGGGTTTTGAGTGGGTGATAAATGCTCTTTTTCATATTTGTTGGTTAAGTGAGAACTGAACTTCCTGAGAACGAATTGTTACTGAAAAGAAGTGGTTATCACTGAGAAAATATCCTTACAGAAACCATTCTGTGTCACTACTATATTGAGTTCAATCAAGCAGGCTAGCTTTGTAAGGGGAGAAAGAAAAGAGAAAAAAAAATCATTTAAAACTTCTTTTTGAAGCATTTTTAAAGTGACATGTTTTTAATACAGGCTTAAGCATGAGGTTTAAGAAAGACAGAGAGGCACTCAGAAAGTTTAACATTTTCTTTCTATACTGGATATTGAAACTCTGGTCTCATGCAAGGCCATATCACTGAACCAAATGCTTTCCAACTTGTTTAAAATTAGAAGTTGGGGAATACACTTGTAAGCCCAACACTTGAAACCCTGAGACAGGAGGATCAGCCTGAGCTACATAGGGAGGGGTGTCTTCTTTTAAAAATTTAGATTAATAATTAATATAGATAAAACATATTCTATTATTAATCAAGACCTTGCTAACATTTCCCGTGTGAGTACGAAATTCAACCAGCCAACGCTATTTTCAGTCAGTAAATGGTGACCCCCTCCCAGCAATATAGGCATGACATTTCATTCACTACCTCCCAAATATTATCAGTATTGATTTTGAAGGGATTTTGTGTTTTTTGTTTGTTTTCTTTTTCTTTTTTTTTTTTTAAAAAGACGTAAAGACTCTAAAATCCCACAGTATCTAACCATACACAAACAGTTTTCTTGTATGGCACTGGCTTGTTTTAACTCTCTGCTGACTTAATTTGTCCGTAATTATGCAACTCCAAAATAAGACAGACTTTAATACAATGAGATATTCCAGGACGTCGGGGAAATCCCAGAGAATAGGGAAATAAGAACATCAGATGTCCTCCCTCCCCACCCCCCAAAAATTGAGTCTTTGTTTTCAGGGCAACCTCAAAAGTGCCAGGCGCAGAGCTGCTCCACGGGACGCCTGGCAGTGAATCCTGGTGCCCTGCAGAGGAGCGGTTTACCCGAGAAAGGTAACTGCAGGCCAGCGCTCGCTCCTGATTTGCGGGCTGGCAGCGCGTGCCCGCCCGCCACAAGTTTCCTTCTCTAGTTGGTAGGGATAGCCGCCCGCTCCCCACCCGCCCCCAAGTGTAGGGCTCCTGCAGACCCTGCCTTTAAGCAAACAGACCAGATTTCCCACGTCCATCTCCTTTGTCCCTGAGTCCTGGCTGCCAGTGATTGTCTAGCGAGGTCTCCAGTTAGGTCTAATTCCATGTTTCTGCTGGACGCAGCTCCATTAGCAGCATCCCCAAGCCCCATTAGAGACGAATGTTACGCTCATGGTGAGGACCACCAACCAGCCTCTCCCCCAACCCCCAGCACCCCCTGCTAGCAGGGTGGGAAGCGCAGGCGCACGAGGGTTGGGCGTGCCAGGAACCAGGGGCGGGGCTCAATGCCCCGCCCACCTGCCCCGCCCATTCGATCCACCCACTGATTTCGCCACCCATGCCAGTTCCCCCTAACTCTGCTGCGGGCTGCGCAGGATGCCCGGAGGCTGAAGTGGTGGAGCGGGGAGGAGTGGCTCCACGTGCAGCTGTACGGAAGGCTGTGGTGACAATCGTTATTACTATTCTTACTCTTAAAACAGTGGCCACTATTATTTACTTACTTTTCTCCATGACTTGACAAGAGTGTCTGGAGACTGGGTTGGCATTTTCTAATACCGCTACACTTTTGGGCAGCTGGCCACCCTTACTCATTTTGCAGTAAAACCCTTGTCTCCAAATCGCACATTCTGTTTTCCTTCTTGTTTCTTGGTTGCAACCTGTTTTGTCTTTCTGAGCCTTTAAAGTTCTTGGTGGAAGTGGAACTGTGTGGGAACCAGAGCTGTAGGCAGTGGTTCTAAAGCACTTTAAAAGGACACCCAGGTCTCACTGTCACGGTGGTTGGCTGTGATTACCGGTGTTGGTGCTGTCTGCATGTTCAGTGGTAGATATACCGCTCTTGTTTGCCTGTATGTGCTTGCTTCTCTGGAGATTTGAAAACGAAAATTGGAAAGAACCTATTACAGAGACGGGGAAATCCAACTGAGAATACAAGT
This sequence comes from Tokudaia tokunoshimensis, assembly GCA_036184795.1. Classification (NCBI taxonomy): domain Eukaryota; kingdom Metazoa; phylum Chordata; class Mammalia; order Rodentia; family Muridae; genus Tokudaia; species Tokudaia tokunoshimensis. The sequence continues at coordinate 50,746,845 of BTHU01000011.1, read as the reverse complement.
AAGGGGCACTTCCTTTCAGGCATCTCCCTTATGTTTCTCTTCTTAAGAAAGGGTGTGGGAATTTCAATAGCACCTTGGGAAATCAGAGACTTCCAGACTCCTTTACTAACCAAGTCTTCCTTTTTCTCCTAAGCGAAAGCATATATTTTGAAACAATGGGAAAAATAATAATTAAAAAAGAGTCTGGGTAATACTGTACAATTGTTGTCCTGTGGGGTGTTGGTATGTGGTTTCGTCATGTAGATTACTTTGTTGTTTATTAGGTACCCTTTCCAAACCACGGATTTTATTCCACTTTTGCCTGCGTCTGCTTTATATTGCTTAGTTTCTCTGAAGGACAGGAAGCAGACAGAAAGGCAAATCTGGTGGCCACGTTAGTCTCAAGTAATATATATGGTTCATATTTTGTAAACGGCAGAAATGTTTCTATTCTTAAGGATAAAGAGGTGTGTGGGACAGTCTCTGAAGCAGGTTCTGTGTTCTTAAAAGCTGAGACCTATTGGAATTCAGTTTCAATGACGGATGCATTTAAAATGTATGCTTAGCTTTGCATAGTCAAAAATCAAGGCAAGTGCACTTGTTAATTAAAAAAAAAAGCTTTGTCATTCCTTGCAGGTTTCTTCTGGCACCTACCATGTCAGAACCCAGGGCAGTTTAATATGTAACCTCTGCAGTTGTAAATATTTTGTCTTCTATAATTATTGCTGTAACTATAGCTCCAACCATTTAGAGAAGTGAAATAGTAATGAAAATTAAATCCCTGGGTTGATATGCCTTCTATGGCCTTGCCAGCTATTCTACCTACCATACCTTACACATTTTCCATGGGAATGACAGAAGCACAGGATAAAATTGTGAAAATCTACATTTCACTCAGTTCAGATTACTTTAGCACTTCTTGTATTTAATTTGTTATTTTTGAAAGTAAAGCTACCTCACCTTCCCCTCTCTTCCTTCCTTCCTTCTTTCTTTCCTTCCTTCCTCCCTCCCTTCCTTTGTTTCTTTTCTCCCTCCTTGTCCTCCTTCCCTCCTCCTCCTCCGCCTCTTCCTTCTTTCCCTTCTCCTCCTCTTCTTTCATACTGTTTATCTCTTGGAAAGGAGGGTGTCCCCCTTTGGCTTTAAGGTTCTAGTTCACCTGGTGTGAAGTTCGGTTGACCAGTTTACTTGTCCTCACAGATCTGCCACTTGGCAGAAGCACTGAGCACCAGAATGAAGCGAGGTGCTTTAGCTCAGTTAGCGGCTTGCATGAGAGCGGCTAAGCTCACGGCGAGCACCAAGGTTATAGGCATCCTGCATTCTTTTTGTTGTTGTTGCTAAAATGAGATAAAAGCCTTACGCAAAAGCAGAGCTGTGAGCACCTGACAGACAATGCTATTGATTGTCCTAAGGATGGAGCTTGCTCAGAGGACCTCAGATTCGCCTTTGGTAAAAGGATGCCACTGCTAGATGATATAAAATGTGTGCTAGGCATCTTCACGGTTTTGCATAGACCTTTGTTTTGTTTGATTGGTTTTCCTTCCAAACAGGACAGAAGTTTGCTAAACACTTTGGCCAGTCTAGATCTAAGCTAGCATCATACTGTGTGAAAATAACTGGAGATATTTGTATTCTTTTGCTTGAGTTACTTTTAGAGTATCCTATAAAGAATAAATAGTTATCTTTGAGTGCACATTGATTCTCTATTGAGTCCCCAGGGCACTGAGATGCTTTTGAGAAAAAGCAGTTTTTTCTTGGTCTGAGTTTACAACTGTTGATATTAGCTGTGCATACTGAGAGTGTCTTTACTCTCTTCCAGTCACCACTGTGTGGCTTTAAAAACATATGTTTATGTCGCGTGTTCTCATGCTTTAGTGGAGACCGGGTTCGTGTTTCCTCAGATGTGAATAAAACCTTTTGGTAGAAGCAGTTGCTAGAGACTGCTCTTCTTATCCCTGTGTCTCAGGGAAGAAACCAGAGCTTTGTTCCTGTTTTACACATTTAGGGGCCTTTGTTTCCTTTTCTCTCTCAAGGTGGATGGTACTTCCTTTCCTTTGTTTGAGTTAGAGATCCTGGGATTCAAATCAAAAGGAAAACATTGCCAACCAGGAAATGTCATGGGATCTACATGGTGGAGTTTAAAAACTGTTCAAGTATATGAAAGAACAAGTGCCCTTAACATTATGTCTATGAATTCAGTCATTTGTTCTGCAATAATACACAGAGCACCTGCTCTGCGCACATCACTTTGCTAAGCATTGAACCTCAAATTTATTAATTAAATATTACTTTGAGGCTTTATAATTTCGACTACGTAAATCAAAGTTTAGATTATTCCCAGACCTTTGCTTATCTGATTGCTTGAGCCAATATTCCTTTCTTTCTTTTTTCCTCCACTTTTATATTATCTTGTTTGAGCAGAGAAATGTGGCTTACTCGTTCTTTCCCAAAACTCAGGGAGAATTTTTCTTTCTTAGCTGCACTGATCATCTTTCATTGTGGGCTATATATTCAACAACTAGATGATATCAGAAATATTTACGCCAAAAAAGTTAAACAATACTTCTTTTCTTGCTGTTATTGTTAGGACCTAGATAAGGACAAGTTAAGACGAGAAGGTTAGACAACACGAGTCCCATCCTGGTAGACAAGTTAAGATAAGAAGGTTAGACAAATCCCCTGCCACAGTTAAATACCCTTAAGCAATGGAAGCAGTAATGTTTTGGATAATATACAACAAAGACATGTTCCTAACGGAATCCCCTATCCCTAAATCCTGATTGGTGGAATAACTTGGCACAGATATTGGTGGATTTGGGGCTTAAAAACCCTGTAGGAGCTTAACTAAGGGTCAAGGTTCACCTCCCACATCTGGACCACAGCCCTGATGGATCAGTTCTGAAGCGTGAGCTCAATCAACTCTCCCTGTCTGACTGAGATCAGCATTTGTGTGGTTCGTAAGGCAATTCCTGGACCCCAATATTAGAAAGTTTCCTTGTAATGGTGAGCTAGCCAGGTAACAGTTACCTAGGCCTTAACATTTTACATAGGCCTTAACATTACATCTAGACCTTAATATTTTACCCAGGCCCTGACAGTTATGATGACAAAGGTCACTGTCCTGTATGCTCTTAGTTATGACATGTCCGATTTATGACATATTTTGTTCTTAAGTGTGAACCAGATTCGTTACTTAGTACATGGAAGGCCCTGTTGTGCAGGGTCCTTGAGAATTCTAGCATGTACATCATATTTAATCAAAGGCAGTGTAGCATTACTCTGCTGTCTTGGATTCTAATCCCCCTGATGCCACTGGTTGGCTTGGTTTTCAGGCTCATTGCCTAGCATCTCTAAGCCCCTGAAGTTTCCTTACCTGCAAAGCTGGGGAACTTTTGGTAATTGAAACATCCGTATGCTTGCAAAGTGTATGAACGTCATCACTTCCACCGAGCCTGTAACCTCCGGCACTTGGAAATGCTGTGTAATGACCTTATTAGACTGTCAATAGCAGCTCGTCCTCAACAGCACAAAAGACAATGTGCTTCTCAAATCTGTCATCCTGCTTTATTCTTACTGTCTGAACTGAACATACATTTCCCTTGTGAGTGGATTAAAGACTACAGATCGTGTAAGGGGGTGATGATGGCTGGTTAGGGTTAGTTGAGCAGAGGTTGCCTGGACACGCGATGGCAGTGCCATTCTGTGTTGAGGACCTTTGGGTCTTTTGCCTCAGTTCGATACCTGAAGCAGTATCCTCTCTCTCGTGGCCATGCACCTGACGGTGATGCCACAGTTCTGTTGGATTTCCACTTCTACAATGCACTCAGATCCGAACTTTTCATCAGGACTGACATGAATGAATGTTCTCGGACACTGCTTCTCTGTCCTCCTCATGTGACAACCTTCCTTGCTGATACAAGGAGGTGCCTTCCATTACTCTGGCGGCTATTCCAGCTGAAGTAATTCTCAGCAACGGAAGAGGCATGGTGTCCAGGGGCCTGAGGAAAAAAAAGCTTGGAGTTTGCTTTTCTCTTCCTTGTGCTTTCAAAGCACTCTTCTGAAGTTAACACATTAGGCTCAGCCACGGACTTGCTTTCAAGAGTAGATTCTAGACTTTCGGGTCAAAGTTATGGTGGTGGTAAATTCAAGTCTGGTCAATCCAGTGGTCTTCTTTGATATCAGCATTGGTAGCCAGGAAATTGGTCGCATGAAGATCGAGCTCTTTGCAGTCGTGGTGCCTAAGATGGCAGAGAACTTTAGGCAATTCTGCACTGGAGAGTTCAGAAAAGATGGTGTTGATAGGACACAAAGGTAGCACCTTCTACAGGGTCATAAAGGATTTCATGATTCAGGGTGGAGATTTTGTTAATGGTGATGGTACTAGAGTTGCCAGTATTTACTGGGGTCCATTTGCGGATAAAAACTTTAAACTTAGACACTTGACTCCAGGCCTGCTTTCCATGGCAAACAGTGGTCCCAGTACAAATGGCTGCCAATTCTTTATCACGTGTTCTAAGTGTGATTGGCTGGATGGAAAGCATGTAGTGTTTGGAAAAATCATTGATGGACTTCTAGTGACGAGGAAGATTGAAAATGTTCCCACAGGCACCAACAATAAGCCCAAACTGCCAGTGGTGATCTCCCAGTGTGGGGAAACATAATCTAGACAAGACGGAACCAGGTCCTCTGCTATTCTGGTGTGACATTCTCCCTCGAGTCTGACAAACTGGAATGGCCTCTGTGTTTGCTTCGCTGTCTCCACAGTTTGGGACCCAGGACCTGGAAGTATCACAGATCAGAACCAATAACCCTGTTTAAATTTTGAACTGTAAATAAAGGATTTTTTAATGCAAAAAAAAAAAGAGTGGATTCTATGGCAGTAGGAATTTACTTACAGCCCACCAAACATCATTACTTGTGCCTTGAGACTTAGTCTGTGCCTCTGCTTTACACTGGAGTCGTGGAAACCTTGGTTAGTTATTGCTGAAGGGGTACCTCCCTCACGTTCCAGAATTCTACACACACCAACTATTTCAACCCACCCAAGAATCAGATCATAATGGAATAGCGGTAAGCCAGGGTAAGGTACCATGGCTCTCAGCAGGTGAGCAAAGATAGAATGATCTTTCTTTATTCAGCTCCAAGTCCATAGCTGGAGTCAACGCATTAAAGAGATCATTTTCCCAGGATTTGTATTGGGGTATATCACTTTACGAAGGTGTTACTGGGAAGAAGAAAACCCTCTCTACTTTCTCATTTGGGGTGTTTGTAGTGCATACTTGTGGGGTGCTTGATGTCTTCAGTGAAGACTAAAAATGTATAAAGAATAAAATAGCACAAACAGTTGATGATCCTGGTATTTGGGAAAGACTGAGAGCTATATCCTGAAGCAACAGAAAGTAGAACCAGAGGGTTAACATCCAGCTTGGCTTAGTAGAAATTATTTAGTTAGGGACAAGAAGGACCGGTTTTGCTAATCTTGTACTGTGAGCTATTGTGATCTTAAAGCCATTCCTAAGGACTTGGCTCAGAGCACGTCTCAGAACATGTGTTTCCCTTATTTATGTCTATTTCCAAAGGGAAAAGGAGTTCTCTAGGAGAGGTGTCTTATGTAATGCATAGAGACATTAGCCTGATGGGGCTTTGAAAGCTTCAAGAGCTTCCTATATTGGAGGCTGGGATTTGTAAACAAGCTGTTGATAGGCTGTGGCTAAAGGAATAAGGAAACTTGAAGGGAAAGGGCTCCAGAGGAAGCAGACAGGAGACCCGGTCATGTCCTGTGTGAATAATAGACGTCTCTTATGTGACCTCCATCCTGCAAAAACAAATGCGCAAAGATCAACAGACGCGTTGATTCCAGGTATCTCTGTTATTTCTCTAAAGTAGGAGGGAAGGGGTTTTGCTGAGGACAGAAGGAGGCAAGGGAAATTGGTTCTCTCTGGGGGGCGGGGGGGTCACATTGACTTCGCCAGATAGAGGCACCAGATCTTGCCTTCTGAAACGGGGAGAACGAAGATTTTTGGTTCACTTTGAACAGAGGGTGCGTTTCTCACAAGTACACGCCTGACATTTCCATGAGAAATGTTACTGAATCGTCCGTAGCACAGCTCCCTTCCGTCTCTGCTGAAAGGTGTGGGAGAGGAAGTGGGAACTGTCGGGCACTGCCTGTCTCGAGGCAAGCAGCTGCAGTGTGTCGCCTCACTGACCCTGTTTCCTTGCCTCTAAGAGCTTTTCTCTATTCGTGGTCTATGATTCTATCAGACATTTCTACTCAAGCAATTTTTAATCAATCGCTCATAGTGTAGATGAATAAGGGTTGAATTTGTTGGATTTTTCACATATCCTGGTGTTGGAATACAAATGCCTTTATCTCTAGTCTATATTCAAGGTCTACACTGGGTGATTTTATGATTTAAATAATATTTATCAAGCTTTAGTGGATAGAATCATTCATGTTGATTCAGTGGCAAAGCCAGGTTTTTATTTTGTAGATTTTGATCAGCCTCCTTCTCTAACTTTCTTAATTTTAATTACCAATTAATTTTGTTTGTTGGGGGGAAAAACTTGAAAGGGTAAAAAGTAAGTCTTCCTCCTCCTTATCTTCCTCTTCTCCTCTTCCTCCTCTTTTTCTTCTTTCTCCTCCTTTCCCTCCTCCTCTTCTCTCTCTTCTACTTCTTCTCAACCCCCAATGTTTGTTTTGAAACATTACTGGAGAGAAATAGGTATATGTATGTATACGCACACATACATGCAAATGTTCATATATACACACATATAATTTATATGATGTAACAAGATCATCATTTTTGCCAATTTAAGTTTTTCTCTTGAAATTGTCCTTATATGGAGCAGAAAGCAGGAACCATCTTATACTTTCAATACAAACTGGTCTTATAGGCTTAGTGTCTTGATTCTCAGTCCGGCTAGATATTATTTATGAGATGCTGAACTGAGGAATTTGAGGTAACTATTGTAGAAAAAAAAACATGTTATGCAGATTTAAAAGAAGCAAAATCATATACAGTCCTTTCATACAGAAATAGCTGTTGATACTTTCTTTTTTTATTGAAAAAAAGGAAGAAAAAACATTTTATGATAAAATTGAAGATTTACATGGAAAATGCTTCTGACAAAATTGAAGAAATATACAGAAAAACACATTGACAATTTTCATGGAAAATTAAAGAGTAAAAGGGTAGACATAAAAAATTGTTAAATTAATTGAAAAAGGAAATAGAAACATTTTATGATAGAATTGAAGATTTACATGGAAAATATTTCTGACAAAATTGAAAAATATATAGGAAAACATTAAAATTGAAGATTATCATGGAAAATTATACAGATAAAATGGTAGGATAAAAATATTCCTAAGTTGATTGAAAGTGGAATTATAAACATTTTCTGATAAAATTTAAGATCTATAAGGAAAATATTTCTGACAAAATTCAAGAAATATATAGAAAAACATTAAAATTGACTATTTCATGAAAAATTATACAGATAAAATGGTAGACATAAAAAAATTACTAAATTGATTGAAAGAGGAATTACAAACATTTTCTGATAAAATTGAAGATTTACATGAAAAATATTTCTGTTAGTATATGTTTTTTGTTGGGGAATTGAGTCCATTGATGTTAAAGGATATTAAGGAATAGTGATTGTTGCTTCCTGTTATTTTTGATGTTATTTTTATCTTTGTGTGGTTACTTTCTTTTGGGTTCATTGGAAGAAGATTGCTTTCTTGCTTTTTCTAGAGTGTAGTTTCCCTCATTGTTTTCCACCTATTATCCTTTGTAGGGCTGGATTTGTGGGAAGATATTGTGTAAATTTGATTTTATCATGGAATACCTTGGTTTCTCCATCTATGGTGGTTGAGAGTTTTGCTGGGTATAGTAGTTTGGGCTGGTATTTGTGTCCTCTTCAGGTCTGTATGAGATCTACCCAGGATCTTCTAGCTTTCATCGTCTCAGGTGAGAAGTCTGTTGTAATTATGATAGACCTGTCTTTATAACTTACTTGACCTTTTTCCCTTACTGCTTTTAATATTCTTTCTTTGTTTAGTGCATTTGGTATTTTGATTATTATGTGCTGGGAGGACTTTCTGGTCTGGTCCAGTCTGTTTGGAGTTCTATAGGCTTCTTGTATGCTCATGGGCATCTCTTTCTTTAGGTTAGGGAAATTTTCTTCTATAATTTTGTCGAAGATATTTAGTGGCCCTTTAAGTTGGCAATCTTCGCTCTCCTCCATACCTATAATCCTTGGGTTTGGTCTTCTCATTGTGTCCTGGATTTCCTGGATGTTTTGGCTCAGGAGCTTTTTGCATTTTGCATTTTCTTTGACCATTGAGTCAATGTTTTCTATGGTATCTTCAGCCCCTGAGATTCTCTCTTCTATCTCTTGTATTCTGTTGGTGATGCTTGCATCTATGACTCTTGAATTCTTTCCAAGATTTTCTATCTCCAGAGATGTCTCACTTTGTGACTTCTTTATTGTTTCTACTTCCATTTTTAGATCGTGGATGGTTTTGTTCAGTTCCTACACTTGTTTGTTTGTGTTCTTCTGTAATTCTTTAAGGGATTTTTGTGTTTCTTCTTTAAGGGCTTTTACTTTTTGACCATGTTCTCCTGTATTTCTTTAAGAGAGTTATTTATGTCCTTCTTGAAGTCCTCTATCAGCATCGTGAGATGAGACTTTAAATCCAACTCTTGCTTTTCTGGTGTGTTGGGGTATCTGGGACTTGCTGTGGTGGGAGAACTGGGCTCTGATGTTGTCAAGTAGCCTTGGTTTCTGTTGGTAGAGTTCTTGTGCTTGCCTTTCGCCATCTGGTTATCTCTGGCATTAGTTGGTCTTGCTGTCTCTGGCTGGAGCTTGTCCCTCCTATGGGCCTGTAAGCCTGTGTCTGTACTCCTGGGAGACCAACTCTCTTCTGGCAGGGTCTGTGCACAGAAGGCTGTGGAGCTGCCTGGCTCCCTGGTGCAAATGGCGGCCAGAAGGGAAGACTCCTGTCCCAGCAGCTCCACTGATCATATGCCCTGTGCGCTCCTAGCTGTTCCTCTCCAGAGAGAAAGTGAGATCTCACCTCCGCACTCAGAAGTGTAAGTGTTGCTGGGAGATCACTCTCTCCTGGCTGGCTGTGCACGGAAGGCTGTGGAACTGCCTGGCTCCCTGGTGCAAATGGTGGCTGGAAGGGAAGACCGATAATTTCAAGTAATATATACATACATGTACATAAAGAAACATATATATTTATACTGAATGGCTTTACAGAAAAAAAAGTATAAAAAGGCATTTGAGATTCAGGTATATATGCATATATGTTTTTATTTTTAATATACTGCTAAAATTCTATAACCTGTAATTCTTCTAAAACTATAGGATTTTCCCAAGTAATATAAATATTATAAAGCTTTTTTAAAATATTCCATATTTGCGTTCCCCTCAAATCTCAGTTGAAGCTCTTACTAGCTGTGAGTGGTAGTTACAGTTCCTTCTGTCATGGTGCCTCCCCGCCCCAACCATAACATTATTTTTGTTGCCACTTCATAACAGTAATTTTGCTTTTGTTATGAATTATAATGCACATATCTGTGTTTTCTACTAGTCTTGGGGGACTCCTGTGAAAAAGTCATTTGATCCCCAAAGGTTCATGAGAACTGCTACTCTAACTGATGCTGGGAATTATCCAAAACTTTAGTTTTCGTTCCTCTGATATGACTGAGAGAAAATGTCAGAGGCCTGAAAATGTGCAACCATCTTCTACTCCAAGAGGACTCAGGTGCGATGCATCCCCACCCAGCAACAGTATGGTCTCTTTTATAAGCACACATCTGTTAGTGCTTCTCATTGCTAAATCCACTTAGAGCCTTAGGAGGACCAAGGTGGGATGGAACCAGAGGATGCATTTTCTTCTTCCAAGCCATGAGAAAACCAGTGTGTGATATTATATACCTTCCACCAGCACCAGCACTCTCTTGTCTGCAAGCAGACTTTCCTGAGTGCGCACTGACAGTGTTCATGGTTGACAAGAGGCTTACCGAAGCCTTGACTAGGGAGAACGTGAGAAGCCTGAGAACCTGCTCTCTTCTTCCACTCTGAGACCTTAGTGTAGACCCGTCTCACATCCAGCATCAACATCTCACGTTTCCTAAGCATACTTCTCTCAGTGCTTATCAAACACTGTGCCTACTATGTGACAAGAAGCTTGTGAGAGACTGGCAGCAGCACCGTATTTTAGTTAACATGGGATTCGGTTCGTAACAGGCTTAACCATCCCTTCCTGTGCTCGTTACTGAATGTGTTTTGTTGTAAATGGCTTATCCTGGGGCCTTGCCCATTTTTACATTGTAATGTGTATTATATCATATCCTCCCTGCCCCGCCCCCGCAGTGACTGTCAGAGATGTTACACATTATGGATAACTAAAATACCCAGTTTTCTTACTTACGTGGGTCCTGAAGTTTGAATAGCCGACACCGCTGTTTACTAATTACATGACTTTGTTAAGTTATTCTGCCCTGTAAATCTTACTTTTTGCATTTATAAAGCTGTGACACAATGGAATATGCTCTATATGACCTTGTGAAAAGTAAGTCAGATTGAACCCAGAATGCATTGCTACAGAGGCTGGAGCATTGTAAGTGCTCATTAGGGGCTGAAGAGACAACTTGGGAGATGAAGGACTGGCTGTGCCAGAAGGGAGGAACATGTAGCTTGTGGGAGTGTTGGGTACACATCTATGACTCCAGGGCTTAGAGGGCACAGACAAGCTGATCCTGGGGCCTTGCTGGCCCACTAACCTAGATGAACCAATAAGGTCCAGGTTCAGTGAGACATCCTATCTCATAAAAAAAGATCAAGATTGACAGAGAAATACAGCTGAAGTCAATCCCTTGCCTCTGTATATTCATACACAGGCAGTAACATGTATAACTACCTAAATATACATAACAGTGCACACACACACACACACACACACACACCATGAGTGCACATGTGCATGCAAACTAAAAAAAAATTCTAAGCCGGGCGGTGGTGGCGCACGCCTTTAATCCCAGCACTTGGGAGGCAGAGGCAGGAGGATTTCTGAGTTCGAGGCCAGCCTGGTCTACAAAGTGAGTTCCAGGACAGCCAGGGCTACACAGATAAACCCTGTCTCGAAAAAAAAAATTCTAAAAAAAGAAAAAAATGAAAATATTCAGTAAAGGTCAATTCCTTTTTCTCAGCAATTCAAAAGAAAGTGCCACATCCATCAAGACTATTATTACATACATACAGCTGACCTTATTGCTAAATCACATGAAGATGAGACATGAACTGGAGGTAAGGTCATGACAGTCCGCAGAGATGTCTAACTTGGATGTGGACTTTTGGGGGGTAGTACTAGGGTTGTCTTATTTCCATAGAGAGTAGGGGTGAGCTCTGTGGATTGCCACAGGCAGAGAATTGAGAGAGAAACACCTGCATAAAGCCGAGGGTCTCAAAAGTGAAGCCCATATTCTGAAACAGGTATAAGAGGATTCTCAGCGTTGCTCAGATAGCTACAAAGGAAGCTGTGCTCAAAGCTGGGCAAACTGCATAACACTGGACAGAGTAGACTCTAAGGGATGGGGTGTCCAAATGAGACTAACAACATGGCTTCTAAATACACAAAGCAAAACCTGACGTAAGTACAAGGAAATATGGCTAAGTCCACCTCTAGAAGAGGCCATTTTTGTTGTTGCTGTTAAACGTTTCTCAGAAAACAAAGATCAAGGGAAAAGGGAATTACTGAGGTGAAGGAATATTTAATAGCAGCTAATAGACTTGCTTTAAGAGGCATATGTTTATACTGATATCCACTAAATTGTAACCGAACATCCTCTTCAACAAACATGAAATATTTACCAAGCTGACTGAGTACTTGGCCACAAGGTTAATCTCTATGAATCTCAAAGGATACTCACCAGGAACCCAGATTTGCTAGATTCTTGGTAGAGAAACTGGAAATGGAAATGTGGGAGGAGCTTGAACAGTACTGTACTGGCAAACAGGGAGGCTCCTTCAACTATGTTGATGCAAAATCCCAGCTCCCATTTAAAAGGGATAGAGAGAGTTTACTCTGTAGTCAAGATGAGTGACCACAGTGTGTAGAAACACTGATCTAGGTTTCCCCACAGTCTATATTTCAATGTGGAAAAGGTGTCATAGTAAGGTGTCAAGTTTTATAGTAACAGAACAAATAAAACTATAAATCAAAATAGTTTTCAAATACATTTGGTGGAAACACCAGAGGTAGGTTACAGCCAAGAGAGAAATCTATTATCTGTCTCAGATGCTACCTGATAGAATTCTTGGCCCTTTGATGTTTGGAAACTAGGATTTGGTAAGCTAGTACATTCCAAAAGGGTCTTAATCTGCTACCCACATGGTGTTAGGTCCAGTTTTATCTGTCAGTCACAGGATGTTGGACCCAACACAGAAGTTGGCAAGGAATGGCTTTGTGAGAGTCTGAAGACAGTCGGAGAGAAACTACAGTTACCATCTAGACCTGCAACATACCAACCCGGAGGGGTCGCTGCAGTTTTAATGGGTCCCTCAGTCTTTGCAGACACAGCTTCTTCCTTCCAGAATTCTCCTTCATCTCCCTCTGTTACACAAGTGTCATATTTCACACATGTGGGGACAAGTGTTATTTGACATAGCTAAAGAGTCTCATTCCTAGTGTATATGAGTCTGAGCTGTAGGTGGGACAGAAGCCTTCAGGAGAGTGGGATAGTTGGTAAAGCCAGTAAGAAAGAAACTTCTAGATTGTACCAAGCCATCATTATCAGATTTGATTTTTTTTCTTTCTGTTTGTCCCCTGTATCTGGCATAACATTTACATGTGGTATATAGTATCCTGACTAGTGTTCTGTCAACTAGACACAAACTAGAGTCATTTTTTTTCAATACAGCTAATGTTTTTATTTATAAATGTGGAGGGCCAACGAACTGGATTTGTTCAATCCCTGAGTCCATGCACTGCATTCTAATGTAAGATATAGAAAGAATCTAGAAGCCAATGAACTAAAAATACAAGTGTCACCATATTCTCAATCCATATGTAATAATTGAATAACTCAACACATACCCAAAGATTAATTGCTACATAGGTGCTGATGATATTCATACCCTCTCCTGCCCAGACTGTACTATGCACATCATACTTCTCATCATTTGTTGTCTCCAGCTCTGTGAGCTTCTCTCTCTTAGCCAAACACTGATCTTCAAACCTCTCAAGTACATCCTAACTTCTTCTTTTACTAGAATATATTATACAGGAAGATGTTTACTATATAGTATAATGCTTGGATTCACATTTGCACAGTTGTACCCTCAAAAACATTAGCACCTTTCAGTTATTCTCTTATTTGTAAAATGAAAGGATGAATGACAATTTTAAAGCTGTATTTAGCAACTATATGCACTGTATATAGTGTATTCGGTTTTTTATTTTTTTATTTATTTTCTATATTTTTTTATTTACATTCCCAATGATTTCCCCTTTCCTGGTTCCTCCCTCCCGGAAAGTCTCATAAGCCCTCTTCCCTCCCCCTGTTCCCCATTCAACCCCCTCCCACTTCTCTATCCTGGTATTCCCCTACATCCAGTCTTTCCAGGACCAGGGGTCTCTCCTTCCTTCTTCTTGGAAATCTATTGATATGTGAATTGTGTCTTGGGTATTCTGAGCTTCTGGGTTAATATCCCCTTATCAGTGACTGCATACCATGTGTGTTCTTTTGTGATTGGGTTACCTCACTAAGGATGATATTTTCCAGAGTCATTTTTGAAGAAGGAACTTCAGTTGAGAAAATGCCCCCGCCATACTGGCCCGTAGGCAAGTCTATAGGACACCCCCCCTTATTAAAAATAGATTCTTTTCTTATACAGTATATCATGATTACAGTTTCCCCTCCCCTACTCCTCCCAGTTGCTCCCTGCTTCCCTTCCTTCTGGATCTACTCTGTTTCTGCCGCTCACTAGAAGAGAACAGACTCCTAAGAGGCACCAACAAAACATAAAAAATAAAAAGCTAAAATAAAATACCTCGTATCAAAGCTGGACGAGGCAAATCAACAAAAGAAAACGAGCCCCAAGAGCAGACACAAGAGAACACCCACTTGTTCACACCCTCAGGAGTCCTATAACAATCCTAAACGGAAAGCTACAACACATGGGACCCAGGGCAGAGCTGAGTGGGCCCGGAGATTGATGCTTCAGCCTCCATGAGTTCATATGACCTTTACACAGTTGGTTTAGAGGAACTTGTCCTCTGCTGTCTTCCATCCCTCTGGCTCTTACATTCTTTCGGCCTCCTCCTCTGAGGACTTCTATGAGCTCTGAAGGATGGGATTTGATGGAGACATCTCATTTAGACCTGCGTGTTTCAAGATCTTTCTTTGTAATGTCTGGTGGTGGGTCTCAGTATTTATTCACAAGGCACTGATCTATGAGTATAGCAGAATATCATTAGGAGATATTTTATTGTTACTTTTTTTTTTACACCAATAGTATCTGCTTTTACCATAGGTCTCTGGGCTGTCTAATCTCGGTTCTTGGTCACCCAAGCAATGTTGGGTCCCATCTAGTAGAATGGGCCTTAAGTGAGATCAGACATTGCTTGGCTACTCCCATACGCTTTGTGACACCATTGCACTAGTATATTTTATAGGCTGGACAAACTGAATATCTAAAATTTTTGACTGGGTTGGTGTTTATATTTCTCTTTTGGTAGCCTCAAAGTAACTTCCTACACTGAAGACACTGAAATGTAGGGGTGAAGGTTGTATGTAGGCATCAGCTCTATTTCTCCATGTTCAATATGTTGTGTAGGTGTTGTCTTCAGCAATAGGGCCTTGCTGTCAGTTTGTGGAGAGCAACTTATTGTCTTGGCAACAGCCTAGGTTGTTTAGAGATTTCCACAGAACCCCTTTGGCCAGCAACTCAACTGGATGCAACCTAGTCCTGGTACTGGAAGCTTCATTTGATGACAAGAGATGGCTGACTGGATGACTCCATCTCCCTCATTATTTGGAGACTTCATTAGGATCTTTTTCATAAATTTTAGGAAGTTTCCATTGCACTAGCTTTCCATATCACTCACAAACAACCCTCAATTCCAGCTGTCTCTCCCTGGATTACCTCCCTCAACCCTGTCTCCCCTTCCCCTTTACTACCTGACCTAGCCATTCCCATCCCCTCACCCCCAATCCACCCATAAAATCAATTCCCCCTCCTGAAGAGATCAATGTGACACACCTGCTCCCAGCTTCTTCCTCTATGCCTAACCTCTCTGGGTCTTTAGATTGTAGCCTCACTATCATTTATTTAATGGCTAATAGCCACATACCAGCAAATATATGCCATATTTATCTTTCTGGATCTGTATTGCCTCACTAAGGATGATTTTCTCTAGTTCCACCCATTTGCCTGCAAATTTCTTTTCTTTTTTTTCCTGAGACAGGGTTTCTCTGGCTAGCCCTGGCTGTCCTGGAACTCACTATGTAGACCAGGCTGGCCTCGAACTCAGAAATCCTCCTGCCTCTGCCTCACAAGTGCTGGGATTAAAGGCGTGCGCCACCACCTCCTGGCTTGCCTGCAAATTTCATGATGCTATTTTATTTCTACAGTAATGTACTTTCTTGTGTAAATGTACTACTTTTTCTTTCATTGTCCATTCTTCAGTTGAGGGACATCTAGGTTGTGTTCAGTTTCTGGCTATTATGAATAGAGTGGCAATGAACATATTTGAGCAAGTGTCCTTGTGGTAGGATAAAGTGTCCTTTGGGTATACACTCAAAAGTGGTATAGCTGTATCTTGAGATAGACCAATTCCCATCTTTCTGAAGAACCATCACACTGATGTTCATAGTGGCTGTACAAGTTTGCACTCCCATCAGCAATGGATGAATGGTCCATGAGCTGTCACTTGTGTTATTGATATTAGCCATTCTTACAGATGTAAGATAGAATCTCAAAGTGGTTTTGATTTGCAGTTCCCTGATGACTAAGGATGTTGAACAGTTCTTTAAGTGTATAACATTTTCTTGATTGATGGTTTGTATGGGAGGGCCCAGATCACTGTGGCTGTGCCAACCCTGGGCTAGTGGTTTTGGATGGTATAAGAAATCTTGTTGAGGAAGCCACGAGGAAAAAAACTATTAAGCATCACTCCTCCATGGCCTTTGTATTAGTTCTTACCTGCAGGTTACTACCCAGTATGAGTTCCTGTCTTGAATGTTCTCAGTGATGGACTGTAATCTGAGAGTTGTAAGCTGGAATAAATTCCTTGCTTCCCAAGTTGATTTTGGTATCAGTGTTTTATCACAGCAATAAAAACCCTAAGAAGTATAGTATTATCTATCTCCTTTATATTAGCAGAATATAACTATTATTTAATTCATTTTGAAATCATAACTGTATAGTAAGATACCTTAAATGTAAATTAAAAAACATCAGAACTTAAGATGTAAACATCATGAATGTTCTTGTTATTAGAGATTGATGTCTTTACTATAATTTGGATAAGAAGATTAAATCCTAATTTTTGGTCATATCTAGATATTGTAAATGGACTTAACATTACTTTGTTAAACATAGGCATGCTATAGGGCACTTAACACTGTTTTTCATTTTGTTTTGTTTTTTATTTTTTTTAAGATTTTATTTATTTTATATATATGATGAGTACACCGTAGCTGTCTTCAGACACACCAGAAGAGGGCATCAGATCCCATTACAGATGGTTGTGAGCCACCATGTGGTTGCTGGAAATTGAACTCAGGACCTCTGGAAGAGCAGTCAGTGCTCTCAACCTCTGAGCCATCTCTCCAGCCCCTGACACTGTTTTTAGTATTAATAAAAACATGTATGTTTCAATATGTGTACACACACATATATAAAATGCTTATTTGTTTTGACTGTAAGAATTTGGATTTAAAATATAGATAATTCAAAATGGAGTTTCATTTGGAAGATTTAAAATAAGTTTGTTGTCAATTTAAAAGCTAGATTTATTAATCCAAATTAAATAATGAGTAAAGTTTTTTTCATAAAGACAGTGAAAATACTTGAATCTTTTAAACAAGCAAACTAGTTTTGAGTAAGGTAAAGGTTCTGGGTAACAACCAGTTGTAATAAAAAGCATAATTAATGAAATAAAAATATCTTCATTTATAACTTCCTTAAAACCAAGATGGTTGTTATTTTATCATTTAGGGATGCGTCAAGTAAAATATTATCTATCATAAGCAAAGCTTAAAACATCAAATGATAAAAGGACTGAAGAAACATAATAAAGAGAAAAGGTTGAGTTCTTTGTGGAACTTACTCATCAGTGGAGTTGTAGCTGGTTATGAACCAGCCCTTCTGAAGCCCTCACGTGTTACCAGGTGAAGCTGGGGTGTTCGAGAGCAGGCACCTTATCCTCTGCGGTCCAAGAGCAGGTGAGAAGTACCTGGATACAGTCTTTTTCCTCCGGTGAGCCTGGAATCGTTGATGTGATTTGGTTGCTTTCTTTTACTTGATGAAATCATCTAGTTTTCTTTATCTTTCGATAATGACTCTATAAATTTGAACTTACAGTTATCATAGTTAATAGTCCTTTATAATAGTGTATGTTTGTATTAATAGAGATGGCGTATATAGTTTTTACTTGGGCATTTTACAGGACATCAAACATTTCTAATGTATATTTTTCAAAAAGGATAAATCATAGAAGAAAGCCAAAACTTTAGCCAGTTTTGACAATTTATCACTATTTGCTTGTCTAATAGCCCAGAGTTTATAAACATATTTAAATATTTTTATTAAAAAAGAATTTCACGCCGGGCGGTGGTGGCGCACGCCTTTAATCCCAGCACTTGGGAGGCAGAGGCAGGTGGATTTCTGAGTTCGAGGCCAGCCTGGTCTACAGAGTGAGTTCCAGGACAGCCAGGGCTACACAGAGAAGCCCTGTCTCAAAAAACCAAAAAAAAAAAAAAGAATTTCACAATCTCTATGCAATTTAGGAGGAATGTCCCAAATAGGAATAATTTTTTAGACAAAATTTTTCATAAGGTTAACAAGAAAAGGCTTTGCCCCATGGAAAAAACATAAACAAAATGTAACCACACGTTTTAACATCTATTTAGTAAGAGGATAAGATAAACTTCTTGTTTTTCTGAGCCATTTTAACAGACATTGCTGAGAACAGATCAACACGTAAGCCAACACTTTTGTAAGCAGAGAATCAAGTGTGAATCCTATCTTGGGATGGTGAATTTTGACCATAAAGTGTAATAACCTTATACTTCATTATGCCTGAGGCCACTCTCTTTAAGTTTTATTTCCACAATATCTCTATAACATACTTCATCTTCCAGTTTATTTCCATCCCTCTCCACTGTGGGGCAATCTGCCCTACATCCAAATTCCTCTCTCATCCAAAGTCATGATTTCTTCCTTGAGGCTCTTCTTAGAAAAGCATACCTCACACCTCTTCCTGTAGCTTGATGTTTTTAAAATCATCATCATTATTATTACTGTAGAATTCAGAAAACATTTTTGCTAAATTCATTTGAGATGAAAAACTGGGAAGCTGTATCTAAAACACATAAAGCATGTATATGGTATCTTAAATTCATAACAGTTATAAACACAGGAAAAACACATTAATAGTATTGCTTTTATAACCAATCTAAATTATTTATTAAAAAGTTAAGTCATTACCCAGACACTTAGAACTTGTTTGTATTTTCTAAAGAAAAAAAATCATTTCTCATTAGGCTATGCTTTAGTAAGCAGGATAAAGTTTGGCATTTTTTACTTTATTTCTGTTGAGCCTCCAGTTTACTTTTGTGGTAACATTGTTAATCATTTAGCAAGTGTGCTGCCTAAACTCTTTTCTTTAAAACTAAAAAGGCAGTGCCAGTGAGATGTCTCAGTGGTTAAGAGCACTGACTGTTCTTCTGAAGGTCCTGAGTTCAAATCCCAGCAACCATATGGTGGCTCACAACCATCTTTAATGAGATCTGACTCCCTCTTCTGGTGTGTTTGGAGATAGCTTTAGTGTACTTCCATATAACAATAAAAAAATCTTAAAAAAAAAAAAACTAAAAAGGCAGAAACAAATACTTGTCCCAAATATATAATTATAATGTAACACATTACAATTATCTATAAACTCTAAAATGCTTTTTTTGTAAGCTTTAAAGCAGGTTTTAAAAATGATACTGAAAAGCATGTTGTCTATTTAACAAGTCTGGCTAAGATACAGACCGTGAAGAATGTAGTAGTAGTTAAAACTAGTCTTAAAATCCTTTAAAAGCTTGTATTTGTATACATGCACACAAAAATACAAAACATATCTAAAAGCAGAGAATAAACCACCCTCTTAATCCTTGAAATACAGAGATTGGCATTGAGCAATTATCAAAGAAGAACTGCACCTGGCAGAGGAGAAATCATCTCTTAGAACTGATGTCTGTCCTCTAGAAGCAGGGCGCGTGCTGTAGAACCAGAACCCAGATAAAAATCAAGGAGATGGCAACTTGGCCAGAATTACGGACATCTTGCTGTTTATAAATATGATTTTTCTTTAAATTTAGAACCTCTTGTAAGTTGTCCTAAAGGAGGCTCTAGGACCATTACCCATTCTCCTTGGTTCATTTAAGTGGTTGCGTTGGTTAAATACACTTCTGCCATTATTATATTCCACCAATGTGTAGATTGGGAATATGGTCAGTGCTAGCCTGTTGGAACATCTTCCCTTAAGTTTCTAGTTTTATTGTAAATCAAAAGGAATCTGGACTAGTTTGATACATTTAGATTAGAGTGTTTACGAGTAATTCTGCTGAGGCATGAATGATGTAAAAACCAAGCACACGGAGGTATCGCATCCGTATGTAATAGTACAGAATGCAGATTTTTTTTAAAAAAAAACCAAGATGTTGAATATTATCGTTTATTGGGACTATATCTCCTGTAGTTCTCTCTGAAAAAAGAAAAGTGACACAAAGATCTTCAGTGAACACATGCATCCATTATTCCATGTGTCATCCAGCCTTAATAAAAGCATTCAATAGTTTTATACTGACATTTTGAAATAAAATTTATAATTAATTTATAGTTATTTAGAATGTGTTTGGGGAGGAAATCCTTATCAAAATCTGTATATAAAACATTAACTTCAATAGTTGAATGAAATCTTTTATGACCTAATGATACAAGAAGCAGACTTTGCTTTGCAGTTGTTTTGTTGTGTTGTGTGGTGTTGTGTTATGATCAGGCATAGCCTCCTGGCCCAGTGTCAGCGTGGAGTACAGTTCCCTTCCTAGATCCCACAGTGCTGGCCTGACTCTCATTTTGGGCTGGTCTGCCCGGACCGGCTCCATACCGATATTTCTACAGCATTTGGTCATTACAAATGTTCAGGTGGCCACCTTTTTCTAACCTCTTATAAAAAGAAAACATACAGCGTTTAAGTTCGCTATTTTGAATTTTGAAGTGTTAGAAATCAGCCAAGCATCAGAATATTACAGGGAAAGGAGGAGGGGTTCTCCCTCTTCCTAAGCCAGTAGTTCTCAACATTCCTAACACTGCCACCCTTTAACACAGTTTCTCATGTCACGGTGACCCCCCCCACACACACACCATAAAATTATTTTTGTTATTCCTTCATAACTGTAATTTTTGTTTCTGTTGTGACTCATAATGTAAATATCTGATATACAAGGTAGCTGATGTGTATGTGACCCACAGGTTGAGAAACACTGTCCTAAGCTATTTGTTTTACAAATGAAAGAGGAAAGCTGAGTACTGAGATTTCAAGTCTAGAGAAAGTAAAGTTTATTTTGCATCTACAGCTCTTATCTAACTGCATGAGGAGCCGGATCGTGTCAAATTTTACATTTGCTTGTGTGGCAGAAATTGGTGAGGCCAACTCTGGCCACCTGGGATGCTGTCGCGTATTTACAGAGAAATCCAACCCGGGGCTCACGGGAGCTCATGGAAAATGAGGCACAGAACTGTACACACAGTGTTAGAATCCGGTTGTTCAGGCTGCAGGACCTGCAACAGCCCCTCCCCCCTCAGAGATACCTGCAGGCCCCCTCGTGAGACATAGTGACTAGCTAGCAGACTTCCGGGTACCAGGGGTTTCCACCCAAGAAAAGGAGTTTACATCAAAGGAGTTCTGGTGGCCATAGGTCCTGTTCCCTATACCCGGCCTTCTGCCCAGGAATCAGAGAGACTGGATACAGAAAGGGATAAGAGGACACCCTCTTCCTTCTGTCGCAAGGACCCTGATCTCCTCTCTTCGGAGCCCGCTCCCTGAGCCCATGCCGTCTATCTCTGGTGCTGGGCTCTGACCTCTCTCCTGACAGACTGTTGCCTCTCTGTCTGTCTATGATGCTAATAATTCTCCTAATAAACTCCTTACCCTTGACAGTCCACCTCAGTGTCCTCCTGAACGTCACGCCCAGGATCTCTCAAGCACCACGCTGAGTAGTACTAGCACTATGGACCGTTGCTGTAGGAGAGCCATTGTGCTAAGGACTCCCCTGCAGCTCCTCGTTTCCCTCTTGCAGCTGCGCCTTGACGTGAGCACTGCTCGAGTTTCCTCTTTTGCTGATAAGGATTGGGCCTCAGAAGTGTTAAGAAACCTGTCCAGCTGCATGGTAGATGATATGATCCCAGTATTTGGGAAACTGAGGCAGGAGGGATGCCAGATAGAGAGCAACCTCAAAACAAACAAACAAAATCTGAGAAAACAAAGAGAGGAGGTACTTTTCCCAGCATTTCTAGAACTAGAAATAAACTCAGGGATGGGGTCTGACCGCAGGTCATTGTCACTCCAGCCTCTCAGTGCTGAACCCCTATCCTGGACCAGCTTGCCTTGACTGAGTGCATTTTGGTTTACCTACTTAGACTGAGGCTGTCTTGAATTGTCATGCCAAGTCTTGGCTCTCTTTTGTTTCTTTTGATCTATCCAACTGAAGAGCATGCTAAATCCAACTGAAAAAAAAAGTTTAATTAGGGACATCTTATCTGAGGAAGTTCAGAGCATTTCAACATTTCTTCTTAAGTTTGTGAAAACTGGACTTTTCGTAGACTTCGTGATTATTGTCATTAGATGTTTGATACCCCTTTAAGTGTGTCACCAGGTGCTCAGGGTTGGGACCAGAGAGTGGTTTGGTAAGTACTTGGATGGCTGAAAAAATCTAGAACCTCTATTTTGCTAAGGAACAGGCCTGACTCCAGAAGGCTGTTTTCAAAGCCATCTCTTCATCAAATCTCAGTGACTAAAGTGGGCACCTGGAAGTATGTCCACTAAAGAAGAGTACCAGTCAGTCCCATGAAACTTTAAAATTCTGTCTACTTTACTTTGAAGCCATACGCAATCTATCCAACACCCTCTCTAGAATTTTCTGATACCAGCTATCTAAGAGATGAATATTTGGTGTAGCCAAGTGAAGGGTCTATAGGAATCCCTTTAACTACATTGACACCCTGTCTGGTAATTTCAAAATGCTTTCAAACTTAAAATTTAAAAAGAAGAAAAAAAAAACCCAGCTAGACTCAGATACTGAACAGCCAAGGTCAGAGCTCTGTTTGCTTTGTGTGGCCAGTCGGCAGCTAGAAGCTGATTCCTATCCCATTTCTGAGATCTGTAGCTTCAGCCAGCCCTTGTGATCAGATCTTCTGACCCAATCTGCTTCTACCTCACCCTTCATTGTTGACATACCACATCGGCCTTCCTGGAAGACAAACAACACACTTGTCTTCAGGGCATTTGTGCTTGTTTGCCTGGAATTCGCACACCCTGAGCATCGACAAGCTTGCCCCAAGGTTGCTCCGAGGCTTCCTTCAGTCAGGCCTTCTTCCCGGATGTTTCTGTTCAGATGTTGTTTTCTCGGACTTTCCAGGTGACCCTGTTTAGAATCCAGTTCCACGTCCCTCTCATCCACCTCTGCGCTATATTTCATCTACTCATAGCATGCATGCATACAAACTTTGTTTGGCTCCCCTGCTCCATCTTGACTCTATAGGACTTGTCACTAAGGTGTACTCAGTTACTTATGTGCTCTCCAAGCTTGAGTGTGGGGCTCATTAGAGGCAGGAACTGATCTCTCACTCATACCCTGCTGGATCGCCAGGACCTCTGCTGGTATCTGCACATGGTGAACACACAGTAAATATCTGGTGAGCAATGAGTGAGTGTGAGCCTCCAAACCAGAAACTCAAGACAAACTTGGGGGAAACAGACTTTGGATCCGTGGAATATGTGTTACACACTTCAACAATTCAACATGACGTCTTAATTACACGAAGTCCCAGAGTACTGGACTAGCGGTAAGCACCCAATACTGCTGAAGGTTTGATGATGCTGAAGGTTTGATGATGATGACAATGATGCTTCTCACACAGGACATTTCAGCGTGTTCCCTGAATCGCTACTGGCCTCTCTGTCGTTGTAGCTGTGCTCCGTCTTCTCAAAAGCATTATGAACAGCCATACCCTTCTTATGTGGTTTTCCTTTTTTATTTGTTTCTTTTTTCAATATTAAGACTTTTCAAAGATGGCAAATTAATGGGGTTCTTTATGACACTTCCATGCATGTATATCATTGTACTTTCCTCAGACACCCTGCCATCTGCCATTTTCCTATATCCCTCCTCCTGATGGTCCTTTTCCTCCCCCAAAATGGGTCTCCTGATTTCATAACACACAATGCATCTATTTATATATACACATGCATATTTAAAACCAGTTCTATGTATGAGAGAGATCATACTATATTTGCTTCTCTTTCTTGTACTCTCTTCTTGCCACCTCCCTTCATATCCCTCCCTTCTGCTACATATTTTCCTGTCTATTTTTATATCATTTCTCTATGTATTATATATTATAGAATGTATAGGTGAATCTTTACAGAAAATATAGAACTTATAGAATGAATATCTATATAGAACTTATACAATGAGTCTCTATCTATATATAGGAAGATTCATTATATTTGTATACATATGTGTATTTTTATACCTATACATGAATATATGTATATACACATGTGTGTGTATGTGAGAGAGAGAGAGAGAGAGAGAGAGAGAGAGAGAGAGAGAGGTATTAGAATGATTTACAGGTGGTGGTCCAGCTAATCCAAAAATGTTAGGCTGTGACTGAAAGGTCTAAGAATCTAGTAGTGGTTCAGTCCACAGGCTGGAAATCTCAGCTGATCTTCAGTACAAGTTGGGGTCCTGAAGAAGTAAGCTGTAATGTCTGTGAAGAAATGGACTTTCTATCAAGGAGAGAACACACAGCCAAAGAGCAAAAGTTCCCTCTTCATTATCCTTGCATAGGCTTCTATTGAAAGGCAGGGCCCAGATTATATCTGGATTAAAGGTGTGTCTTCCCACCTGAAGATCTAGATTAAAGGAGTGTCTTTTCCCATTTCAAAAGGCCTACCTGAAAGACAAGATACAGTCAAGTTGAAAACCAAGAATAGCTATACATATATATATGTATATATATACATATATGAGAAAGCATTGCTATTTTTGTTTTTAAATCTATCTCATTTTATACTTAATATGCTAACTGTTATCTATTTTCCTAAAACTAATACAATTTATAGTTGAATCAAACCTCATCATGTATGTATTTCTTTACCCAGTAATCTCTTAATGGTCCTCTCTAAACTGGTTCATATTTTGGCTGTTGTGAATAGTGTTGTACTAAGCATGGTGTGCAAGGATCTCTGTTCTGTGATGATGTATAGTCCTCTGAGTTTATACCCAGGAGTGACATAGGTCAGTCATGTGTTAGGTCTGTGATTAGTTGTTCTTGAGAAACCTTCATGCTTATTTCCACAGTGGCCATATTGTTTATATTCCTTGCAACAGTGGGTACGGGCTTCTCTTTTAGCCTCACCAGGGTTGCTGTGATCTGTTTTCTAGACAGTAGCCATTCTACCAGGAGTTTGATGAAATCTCAGTGTAGTTCATTTGCATTTCCCCCACAGCTGAACCTGTTCTCATATCTTTATTGGCCATTTGTACTTCCTTTGAGAACCTTCTGTTCAGTTCATCTGCTCATTTATTGACAGGATGCTTTGTTCTTCTGGCATTTAACTCTTTGAGTTCTTTATAGATGTTAATCTACTCTCAAATGTAGAGTTGACAACATTTTTCTTCCATCCTGTAGGCTGTCTGTTCAGTCTGCTTGTGGTTTCCTTTGCTCTGCTAAAGTGGCTGAACCTCATACAATCCCATTTGCCAAGTGTTGCACTTACTTCCTGCTCCATTGGAGTTCTTTCAGAAAGTTCTTACCTCTGTCCATATCTTGAAACACTTTCCGCTAATTGTTTGGGGTTTCAGGTCTTACATTACAGTCTCCATTTCAAATTGATGGGTTTTGTACATGGTGAGAGAAAAGTGTGCTGTTTCTTTCTTGTACATGTGGATACCCAGTTCTCTAAGCATCATTTATTAGAGGCCATCTGTTCTCCAGACTATGTTTTTGACAACTCTGTCAGCAATTAGATGGATATAGCAGTGTGTGTGTCTTACTTCTGGCTTCTTTATTCTGTTCTGTGAATGGTGTATGGGACATTACCTTGCTGATTGTGTTACTATGCCCTATGGTATGATTTGAAATCGAGCATTGTGACAGCTCCAGTATTGTTTTTTCTGCTTAGGGTTGATTTGGCTGTCAAGAGTCTTTTGTGCAGCTATGTGAGTTTCAGTACTATTCTTCTAGTTCTGTAAAAACGATGTCTTTGGAGTTTTGATGAGTCTTGCATTCAATCTGTAGATTGCCTTTGATAACTGTATTAGTTGGGGTTGTGTATAGGAACAGAAATTTTATTTATACACACACACACACACACACACACACACACACGTAATTTATTAGAGTGGCTTACAGTTTGTGGACTAATTAGTCCAACAATGGCTGTCTCTCGATGGAAAAAGTCAAGAGTACAGTTGTTATACAGCCCATGAAGCTGAATGCCTCAACTGGTCTTCAGTCTATGTTCAGTTTACCCTGAAGTAGGTTCTAGTGCCAGAAGGAATCTCTCATCAACAGAACAGATGGAATTGCCAGAGTGAGGGCAAGCAGGTGAAAAGAAAAAGCCTTCTTCTTCCATGTCCTTCGGTATAGGCTGCCATCAGAAGGGTAGCCCAGCTCTGGCATGGATCTTCTGACCTCAAATGATCTGGGGTTTAGAATGGGTCTTCTTGTCTGAAATGACCAAATCAAGAACATTCCTCATAGTGTGTGCAGCTGCTTAGGTTTTATTTGACTCTGGATGTAGTCAAGTTGACATCCAAGGTTAGTCAGAAGCACAGTGAGCTAGCCATTTTCACAGTATTAATTCTGTCTCCCTCATGAGGATGGGAAACTTCCCATCTTTCAATGTCATCTTTAGTGTCTTTGCTCAGGTTTTAAAGCTTCATTGTAGAGATTTGTCGCCTCCTTAGTTAACTTTATTTCAAGATATTTTGTTTCATTCTTCTGAAGCTATCATGAATGGAATTTTTTTTTCTTGATTTCTTTTTTGGCAAGCCCATTAATGGTATATAGGAAAGCTACTTATTTTGGTAGAATATTGTTTTGTTTTGTTTTGTTTTAAATCCCTGTTATTCTTCTGAAAGTGTTTATTTAAGAGTTTTCTGGTGAAGTTAGTAGGATCTTTTAAATAAGGGATTATGTCAATGCAAACATGGATATTTTGACTTCTTTCCCATTTCCTTTATTTGAGAGAAAGGTATGAGAGGGATGGGTTATACATGGTCCACGAGCACATGTAGAAGTCAGAGGGCAACCTGAGGTATTGGTTCCCACTTTCTATCTTGTTGGAGACAGGGTCTCAGTTGTTTTCCGCTGCATACATTGGGCTAGCTGATCCACTAGCTTCCAGCATCCACTAGCTTCCGCTGGTTCTCCTGGGTCACCTTTGATCTCCCAGTGGAAGCACAGTGGGATCCCAGATGATTGTACTACTGTACCCAGCATCATATGGGTTCTGAGGACTCAAACTCAGGTCACTAGGCTTGTACAGCAAGCGATGTATCACTGAACCCTATCTTCCCATTTGTACCATTTCATTTTGTTCTCTTGTCTTACTGATCTAGCTAGGATTTCAAGAACTATATTTAATGAGGGCATCAAGAGTAGACACCCTTGTCTTGTTCTTGGTTTTAAAAGAAATTCTTCTGTTTTTTTCCCAATTTAGTACAATGTTAGTTATAGATCTGTTATATATAGCATGTATTGTGTTGACGTATGTTCCTTTTAGTCCTCATTTCTTCATGTTTTTTAATTGTAAAAGGATATTTAATGTGTAAAATATCTTTTCTCCATCTATTGAGATACTAATGTGATATCTGCCTTGAATATCTATAATGAAACAAATTCAGTCATGGTAAATGACCTTTGCAACATGTTGTTGAATTTAATTTGCTTGTGTTTTTCAAGACAGAATATTTGTGCTCATATTCATCAGCAAAATTGGTCTAAAGTGTTCTTTTGTTATTGTGTTCTTATCTGGCGTTTGTTTCATAGCGTAAGTTTGGTAATCTTCCTTCCCTTTCTAGTTTATAAAGCAGTTTCAGGAACTTGGTGCTAGCTCATCTTTAAATTGGAATTTGGCAGCGAGTCTGCATGACGGCCCTGGACCTTTCTTTCTTAGATTCCTTATTACTCTTTCAATCCTATTGTTCATTATAGACCTGGCTAAGTCATTCCCATTCTCTTGACTTAATTTTTGTGAGCCATATGTATGTGTGTAGGAATTGAACCATTTCTTCTAGACTTTTCAGCTCTTCAAAAATATGTTTTCACAGTATTCCATGATAGTTCTTGGGAACTTGTTGGTATCTGTCATGAAGTTCCCCTTTTCATCTTTAATTTTGAATCTTCTCTCTGCTTCTTTTGGTTAGTTTGCCTATGAATTTGTAGAGTTAGTTTATTCTTTTAAAAAGAAAGCTCTGTGTTTTATTGATTCTCTTTGGTCCCCATGTAGTTAACTTCTGCCCACATCTTTATCATTTCTTTCTGCCTTTGTATTTGGCTTTTCTTGTTTTTCTAGGACTTCAAAGCATATCATTAAATTGCTTATCAGAGATCATTCTGACTTTTAAGGTGAGCAGTCATAACTATAAACACCTTGTGGAACAGCCTTTGCTTGATTCTAGAAAATCTGTAAATCTCTCTCTGGTTTCTTCAACAATCTACTGATGGTGTGAGAGTATATTGTTCAGGGCTGAAGAGATTGCTCTTTCTTAGAAACATGTATTGTTCTTGCAGAAGATATGAATTCAATTCCAAGCACCCCTGTTGAAGCGTTCACCACCACCTTTAACTTGAGCTCCAAGGAGACCCTATGTCCTTGGCCTCTGTAGATACTGCATTCATGTATAAATGAGTGTATATACATATACATAGGTATATGAACTAAAATAAAATAAGTCTGATTATTAAAAAGCATACGGTTTGATCTCTATGTATTTGAGTGGCTTCTTTGATTTTTCTTCCTCTTGTTTTCTAGTTTAATTTCAGTACAGTATAGTAAAAGATAAAGGATTATTTTAATTCTTTTATATGTGATAAGACTTGCTTTATGGCCTAAAATATGTTTTATCATAAAGAAAGATTCCTTGAACTTCTGATTAGAATATATATATTCTGAATCTTGTGGGTAAAATGTTCTGCAGATGCCTGCTAAGACCACTTGGTCTATGTTGTACTTTAATTCTGAAGCAGATTTGTTGGTTTTAAGAATGGAAGATCTATAAGCTGATGGGAACTCAGTGTTAAAGTTATCCACCTTACATTAGAAGCTATCTGTTTGCCGGGCGGTGGTGGCGCACGCCTTTAATCCTAGCACTTGGGAGGCAGAGGCAGGTGGATTTCTTAGTTCAAGATCAGCCTGGTCTACAGAGCGAGTTCCAGGACAGCCAGGGCTATAAAGAGAAACCCTGTCTCGAAAAACAAAACAAAACAAAAAAAAGAAGCTATCTGTTCTTTTGTATCAATTAGTGTTTGTTTTGTAATATTGAAAGCCCCATTTTCCATATATGAATTATGTATGTGTATTATTATATGTACATATTATGCTATATAGTACATATATTATATATATTGATAATTGGTATATCTACTTACTGGATTATTCCTTATGATAATATGTAATCACCTTCTTTATCTTGTCTGACTAATGTTGACTTGGAGGGTATTTAAAAGATAAAAATAGCTATCTTGGTTTCTTTACTTGGTATTTTGATTCCCATCCTCTTAAGTTTAAAATTCTCTCTCTTTTCACTTCTATTACTTTATGCTTCTCCCTTTAAGTTCTTGTAACATCTTTGTATCATTTACACACGGTGTTCACTCTAAGTATGGCACTACTATGACCACCAGTGACTTTCAGGTTTTTGTACAAACATGCTTAACACAGTTTTTATAGACCAGAGTCTGAATTAGTGGCTCCTGGATCAATCAGCTATGGACTAACCAATATTAACATTGAAGTTTTGAAAATGCTTTCCAATATTTAAAAAAATCAGATTATTTTTACATATAAATCCAGATTCCCTTGGACAAGTGTGTGTTCTTCCTGCTGCTGTTTTCAGGGAAAATACTGTTTCAGGCAATGGCAGCCCCTGACATTTATACTCCACCCCTCCCGTTCATTTTAGCTACCTTATTGGCCTTGTGACTGTTTAGAACTGATTCAAACCACAAGTAGGGAATATGACCTAAGGATGCAGATGCTAATGGCCCTGGCTGAAGCAGGCAGAATTAAGTTACCATGCATATTCTTTTTTTTTTTTCTTTTTTCTTTTTTTGGTTTTTCGAGACAGGGTTTCTCTGTATAGCCCTGGCTGTCCTGGAACTCGCTCTGTAGACCAGGCTGGCCTCGAACTCAGAAATCCGCCTGCCTCTGCCTCCCAAGTGCTGGGATTAAAGGTGTGCGCCACCACCGCCCGGCACCATGCATATTCTAAACCATACTCTACTCCTGGGTATTTAAATGTGAAAATTTGTAAGTTCAGTAGGTTCTCTAAATCCACCAAGAGTAATTTTGGAGAATCCAAAGTTTAATTCCCTCTGACACTTTTTATAAGTAAAACACACCAAACACACACACACACACACACACACACACACACACACATATTTTGAAGAGTCACCATGGTGGCACATGCCTATGGTCCCGACACTAGAGACAATAATGAAGGAGGGTCACAAGTCTACAGCCTGTCTGGATTGTAGACCACACCCCCATTTCTCATTATTACTCAAGAGAGAATGATGAAAATAGGGATGGGGTGGGAAGCATCCTTACCCTCCCTGTGACCGCAGAGCTTTGCCTGGGGTTCATAAAGAACTAAAAGATCATCAGTCAGTCACCATGAGGCTAAGGATGCTTCCCATTAAACCCTCCATAGTGATCATGGGAACTAGGAACTCACTGGAGTTAAATCTGTGACCCCTGCTTCTGCATTTCCCACCTTTCGGACTACTATAGAGTTCACTTAAAAGATGGCATCTCTCCACTAGTTAGAAAGCACCGGTCTTTATAAAACGAACAAACAAAAACTGCATAGCAAAGACAGCAGAGACAGCAGGAAAGATAAATGTATTTAATTGCACAGAGGTTCAGTCCTTAGAGGACTGGAAGCAAAGAAGGAGGTTTGTAGGTGAAGGGTAACTCCACCCCATTTGCTGCTGTGTCCTAATAGCTGAGCAGCTTGTGTGGGCAGAATGAGGGTAGCTCCTCTCTTAGCTTGAGCACCTCTGTGCCTCCACTTCCCCCCGGTTAATCTTGCCTTTAGATGCAAACTTCTGCTTATTTGCTTCTAAGTACTTGCTCCTGTAGCGTTAATACCACCAGACTGTTAGTTACCCATGTGTAGATGAACCTCAGATGTGTGTGTGTGTGTGTGTATGTGTGTGTGTGTGTGTGTGTGTGTGTGTGTGTGTGTGTGTGTGTGTGTGTGTATTTCAGCTCTGACCTGGCTCTATGATCTGGCCAGATACTTGGCACGGCCCACAGGCCAGATTTCCTGACCTATCTTCTGTACCACCTTAAAGTCTTCTGGTCTAGTGGACGTCGTCACTATCTTGCTTAAAAGCCTCAGTTCAGTCCAGAGGATCAACATCTCCTGAATTTCTTAGATGATGAGCCTCGGTCATCTTGGCCCCAGCTTACCCTCCTCCTTTATCTGCAGGGGTAGTTTTCATATGTCCCCTTCATTTGCCTCTGTTCCCATCGCCAGTTGCTACAACCCCAGCCAGACCTTGCAGTCATTGCCATGCATCCTAACCCTAGCCATGACTCCCAACTTTTCCGTTAGCAGCTTCTTCCTCTCCAGCTCCTGGTTTGTCATCAGGCTAATCTACAGTGGCCAGTTTCACTTCCTGCTCTATTTAGACCAAAATCCCTGTGATTCTTCCCTTTTCCAGATTATATCTGGGCTTTCTGAAAATTACGTATATGGGTGTTTTACTTACATATGTGTATGTGCACGTGTGTGCTTGGTGTCCACGGAGGTCAGAATAGGATATTGGATCCCCTGGGTTTAAAGTTATAGGCAGTTATGAACCACAGTGTTGGTGCTGGGAACCAGGCACAGGTCCTCCGCGAAAGTATTAAGTGGTCTTCATGGCTGAGCCATAGCTCCAGCACCCATGACCTGGGCCTTTTTACTTGCTTAGTTTACATCTTTTAAAAGTACTTTATTATACATAGTAACTACTGCTTACTGAGTAAGCGGGAGACTGCTTGAAATAAGGAAATGGTGTCATATGAACCAGCCTGAAGCTGCACTGACATCCTTTGACCTAGTATGTGCAGAGATACTAACTGATTCATATCTCTATTTAAAGAATGGAGAACATAACCAGAGATGTTTCCAAAGTACAGCTGCAAGGAGTCCGGGAAGTCAACGCTATGATTTTCCCATTCGAGACTCAGTTTCCTTACCTTTAAAGAAAAAAAATACTGAGAATGTTAAATATTATCTATTAAGGCACCCATTGTAGGTATATATTAGATCGGAAATAAATCCTACTTTAGATTTGAGAGAAGGGGTGTGTGTGTGTGTGTGTGTGTGTGTGTGTGTGTGTGTGTCTGTATGTGTGTGTGTGTGTGTGTCTGTGTGTCTGTGTGTGTGTGTGTTTGTATGTGTCTGTGTGTGCATGCCTGTGGAGGCCAGAGGACAATGTCAGGTGTCATTCCTCAGGCATCATCTGCATTTTCCCCCTGAGACACGTTCTCTCACCCGAGGGAAGCTCACTAAGTAGGCAGGCCTGCCCGGCAGCCCACTCATTCACCTGCCTCCCCAACACAGGCCTGGGATCACAAGCACAGGCCTCTAGGCCTTTTGTTGTTTGTATTCTGTATTGTTGTTTGGTTCTGGTGCTCCAACCCAGGTCCTTATGTTTGCAAGGCAAGTCCTTTACTGACTGAGCTGTGTCCCCAGCTCCCTCCTGATATCACAAGAGGGAAAAGAATGTGATGACAGAATGAAACACTGGAATTTAAATGTAGATCATAGTCTACAAAACTCATATTTACCTAGAATTTAACATAAATGAGGATAGCACGTGAAGTATATTAATAGATATTTATAACAAATAACCCTTTTATAGAAGTGCTCTCTCTCTCCTCTCCTCTCTCTCTCCTCTCTCTCTCTCTCTCTCTCTCTCTCTCTCTCTCTCTCTCTCTCTTGCTTCTGATCTCCCGACTCTAGACCTTTTATCTGTTTATTTCCTTTCTATTTACTTACTTTTAAGTTTATATTGCTGACAGGGAGCATGATGTCACACACTTACTCTTCCATGAGATATTTGGGTCACACTTTGATTTTCTGTAGGCTTATTTTCAAAACCTCGAATGCTTGGTTGGTGGTTGGGAGTCTCAAGCCCCTCGGCGGGCGGTGGCAATGGAAGTGTCCTGCGTTCCCAGGGTGGGACCTGCAGTAGCCTGGCACTCACTCATTTCACCTGTGACTGTCCCCAAGCCTCTGTCAGTGACAATGGGTCAGAAAATGCCAGTGACTGTCTTGGGACTTGTCATAAATCACAGGTATGCGGAACTGTCGGCTTCTGAAACAGCTGGAACCTGTATCATTTGCTGAATTTCATTTTCAAATACTTGGGAATAGTGTAGAGATAACACTTTTATGGATTTGACATTTTATGAAAATCCAATTTACGACTGCCAACAGCCCTGCTCCTTCCATGATCTACCTGACAATAACAACTGCAATTAGCTTTTATTACCATCCCTTATCAACGAAGGATGGTAAAATTAGCATTAGAAGGGTGTAAAGTTAACCTTTATGTGGTAACTGCCTATATAAATTCTCTGAAAGGCCCATCACACTTCAAGAGAGGATTTTAGGTTGATATTTAAAATATCTAATTATGTTAGCTCTTTGGTTTAGCTTGTGAATGTCATGTTGTTTATAGAATCAATTTGCCTTCTCGACTATTCAAAATAGGGATTGAACTTGTGTATATGAAATGCACATTAGGTGCTGAGGGAGGGTGCAGTTCCTGAGCTCCAGAAACTGCCCTTCGGCTGTGTTTATATCTGCCAATGACTCATCTGAGATGTCTACTGTTGTCCGTCCCCTCTCTTCCTGACCAGCATGTCAACATCTCTCAAGCACAGACACATACTGTCCTACTCTTCTGTTCTCTTTATTATTTATGTATTTATGTATTTGTTTGTTTATTTGAGATAGGATCTTTCTAGATGTGGCTAAAGCTGTACTGGAAGCTGGTCCTGTAGACCAGGCTGGCCTTAAACTCACAGAGATCCATCTGCCTCTGCCTCCCAATTGCTGGGATTAAAGGCATGTGCCACCAATGTGTGTCTATTTGTGTGTGGTATGGATGCATGTGTATGTGAATGTCTGCATTCACTGGGTTGCATGTGGAGGCCAGAGATTGGCATCAGGTATCTTCCTCAACTGTACATCATAGAAGAGGTTCTCACTTGGACCTAGAGCTTACTAGTTCGGCCAGCCTTGCTGGCCAGTGTGCTCCCGGGATCCCTTGTCTGTCTGGAGATCACTGGGCTTATAGGCCATGTGCTGCACTCGCCTGGCATGTGTGTGCGAGCTGGGTAGCCTAACTCCTCTTCTCGGCTTTCACTGGCGCTTTGCCCACAGAGCCGTCTCCCAGTCCTCTTAATTGACAGAATGCTGGTCTGGGAAGGTAGTTTAATGAGTAGAGTGCTTGCTACACAAGCAGGAAGAGCCCAGTTCAACCCCTGGTATTCATGAAAAAGCCAAGTGTGGTGGCACATATGGTGTGGCCTGTGACCCCAGAGCTGAGTGGCTGGAGATAGGTTCTAGAGGCTTGACCAGTCTGTACTTGTACTGGACAAGTTTCAGGTTCAGTGACCTGCCTTATTCCCCTTAAATAAGGTAGAATGTAAAGGAAGAAGACATTGAATTTAACCTCTAACCACCCCCTTCCTCTACTCCTACCACCTCCCTCTCTCTCTCTCTCTCTCTCTCACACGCACACACACACACACACATACACACACACATACACTCACACACACTCATACATACACTTTCACATACACACATACACACACATTCACACACACACACACTCACACACACACACACACACACACTCATACATACACTTTCACACATTCACACACATACTCATACACACACATTTTCACACACACACACACACATTTTCACACACACACACACATCTGACAGAAACTGTGTATATTCCTCATCTCACAAACTTACCATTTTGTTTGTAATGACAACACTGAAAGGTAATTTTCAAGTATATAATACATTAAGTATAGTCACCATGCTGTACAGCAGGCCTCTGGAATTTATTCCTCCGTCTAAATTTTAGATCATTTGACAAACATATCCCCCATTGTCCCTCCTTCACAACTCCTAACTACTCTTTGCTTCTGTAAGTCCAACTACTTGAGATTCCATATGAGTGACAGCACCATGCAGTGTATACCTTTCTATGAGTGCCTGGATTATTTTACTTAACACGGTATCATCCATATTGACTCGTGTTGTTTCAAGCAACAAATTTCCATTCTTTTGAAGGATGCATAGTATTCTGGTGTGCGTTTATACATACAATTTTTCTATTTGTTTGTCTATTGTTGAGCGCTTAGGTTGGAAACACAACCTGGTTCTTGCCAGTAGTGTCTCAATGTACACAGAAGTGCAGATCTTACTCTCAACACTGGTTTTGGTTCCTTTGGACATTTTCCCAGAAAAATGATTATGGATCATAAGGTAGTTCTGTTTCTAACTTTTTTTTTAAGGAACCTCCATGCTGTTTCCTATAATGGCCAAACTAATTTACCTATGGTGGTTTGAATATGCTTACCCCGGAGAGTGGCACTATTAGAAGGTATGGCCCTGTTGGAGTAGGTGTGTCATTGTGGGTGTGGGCTTTAATACCCTAGTCCTAACTGCCTGGAAGTCAGTATTCTGCTAGCAACCTTCAGATGAAGATATAGAACTCTCAGCTCCTCCTATACCATGCCTACTTGGATGCTGCCATGTTCCTGCCTTGACGATAATGAACTGAGCCTCTGATTGAAGCCAGCCCCAATTAAATGTCTTTATAAGAGGTACCTTGGTCATAGTGTCTGTTCACAGCAGTAAAACCCTAAGACAACCTTCCAACCAACAGTATGCAGGTTCTCTCCATTCTCCATAGTCTTACTGGCATTTCTCATCTTCTGACACATTTATAATAGTCACCCTAACAGGCACAAGATGACAGCTTGGTGTGGTTTCAGTTGCACATCTTCTAATATGTTATATGCCCCAGACCTCTGCCTCTCTGGTCTTCTTAGTGCCTGTGTCTTTCCCAACCATGGTGTTTAACTTGAGGTTAGAATTTTAGTGTGTGTGTTGAACTCCAGGTTACCTTTGAGCTCATGAGTCAGTCCTTGGACCACAGGAAGACCTTGTCATTCCCATAATCCACCTAGAACAGCCCTTGCCATTCCCAAGAGTCTGAGTCCTTGACATGGCTGTGCTCATATCAACAATACACGTTCACTTGGGGCTGCATCCCCTCCCTACAGACACAGGTGTCTAAACACACATGGCCATGCAATCATAAAGACCGGTTGACAAGGAAGACTGGAGTGCTAGAAACACCAACAGTGACTCATAGACCAGAGTCCTCTAAGAGGAAAAGAAAGGAGTTGGTGATGACTGAAAGGCATCTCAGTCAGGGTCAGCATGCAGGGTTTGAAGGGACAGAGTCTCTGAGTCCCTGTGCCCATGAGGGTTAGTGTTCAGGGACACAATTGGAAGTGAGGTAGCAGAGAGAGAGAAGGGGGGAGAGGGGGGAAGAGAGGGCAAGAGAAGGAGGGAAAGGAGTCTCACTGGCAAGTGAGAAATGTTAGATACATCTGGAGATGAATGAAGATCAGAGAGATTGTGTTGTTTTTATGAGACTAAGAAGGTGAGCGGAGACAGAATTCAGAAATAATCCTGGCCGTGATGAGCAATTTCAGGTACATAGAGAGCAAAAGTCCGAGCTGTGGCCGTGCTGTGTGAGTAGGACTGAACATAGTGGGAAAAGGAGGTAGAAATATCAAGTCTGACCCTAATGTGGTAGTGGGTTCCGAAAGACTTGTATGGGAAACATAAAGGTACTTTAACCACTCATAGGAGATGAGGGGAAAAAGAAAAAGAGGACTTGAATGGTGGGTGCTCTGGGCCGCACAGAGAAGTGAAGAGTCCACTCTTAGATGCTTAGGATGCTTGGAGGCTTCAAACTACGATTCTACATTTTTAATTTAAATATCAATAATGAGAAGGAGCATTTGGAATGGAGCAGGACAGTTGGGAGTGTTGAAAGTTGTAGAAAGGCGAGGGAGTCTGGTTTCAGAAGACAGATTGAAAAGGTCCAGTGAAGACTGAGGAAACTGACAGATAAGGCAGTCCTTTACTAATCTTCATTTCCCATTGCTCTGCCTGAGCTCCTGGCCTCTGTGGATAGTGCAGATGTCCACCACATGGCTCCCCATCAGAGATGGGGTCACCCTTGATTCCTCTTTTATTTCATTCAGCCTCCTCCATCCATTATAGGTATTTGGTCATTTTCTCTCCAAATGGCCTGCCTACCTTTCTGTCCCACTGTGGTGACCATCACCTTGTACCCAGCGGAGGGCCAACCCCCACCTCCAGAAGGCTTCATCTTTTTTCTCACCCAATCTAGCCCCTATGGTTTGTTTTTTTTTAAAAAAACAAAACATATGACCATGTTTTAAAACCATGTTACTTCCCATTTATGCCTCCTTAGCGAATTGTACCCCAATGCAGATGTTGACACCCTATACACAAGTGCCTACAAGTGTGACCTTATTTGGAAATAGAAGGTTTGGAGATGATTGAGTTAAGATGAGATCATTAGGATGGACCATAATCCATTACTGTCTTTCTTTAAAAAGGGGAAATTCGGGCACAGAAATGTGTAGGTTCAGGCAGAAATCAGAGTGATGTCATTATAAGCAAAGATGATAAAGGATGCCTGGAAGCCATGGGGAGTGAGGGCAGAGACATGGAGTAAGAAGGCCACACTGTCAGAGGCGCCAACATGACATACCTCTCATCATAATCTTCTAGCTTTTGGATCTTAGAGACACATTTCTGTTACTTTAGTTTGTGGTCATTGTTATCACAGTCTGGTGATACTATAGATCCTAAAATAGCTCTCTGTTACTTGGAAAGGATGATAATGTTCTGGTCAACTTGGCCAGCCTGTAGCATGCCCAAGTACTTGGTCGAACACTATTCTAGGGTGTGGTGACAGTGTATTTGGGTGGATTTTGATTGGAAGGTGGAGCAAATCAGGTGGCCCTCCCTAATATTGGTGGCTTTCATCTAATCCACCAAAGGTATGGGTGCAGGAGAAGACAGGCTCTCTTCCTGAGCCACTTCCCTGCCTCCCAGTCTAAGATGATATGAATTGTTCACACGAGATGCTGTCTGTGGAATACAGAATTTCCCCTGGCTGGTTGCCTTGAACTGGGACACTGACTTCTTTTTCCCTTTGTATCTAAACTGAAACCCTGGCTTTTCCTGGGTCTCAAGCTTACTGGAGTTCAGATTAGACCTACATCAGGGACTTTCCTGAAGGTCGTGAAGATTGTCAGCCTCTGTAATCACACAAGCCAATTCTTATAACTCTCTTTGGATGCATATAAACATTCACACGCGTACACATCTATCTGTCTTAGTCTCCCTCTCTGGAAAATCCTTAGACTCTGCATGAATGTAAGTAAAATCTGTAACTCAGACTGAAGACTTACCGTGAGCCGAGCTCTGTTCATCCCCCTGCCTGTCTCTTCGTGTACTCTCTAGCTCTGCATTCTTGTGGTCAAACCACTCAGCTTTGCCCAGGTTCACCATGGACCTTGCTTTCCCTCACTAGTAAAATCTTTCTAACCCATGTTCACTGTGCTTTCAATCTTATCCTTCAAGCCCACTTTTGTCGTCTTAATTTTAAAAGCAGATGTCTGTAAAAAATGTTTAGAAACTAACAAAGCCAAACTCAACTCTTGGCCTCCTCTGAGAACTCCACATCTTGTTGAAGTGACGGGTTAGCAAAGGAAGACAACAAAACTCGAGAGTCCAGCAGAAAGTTAAAAGGCATGAGGTGCATAGACCGTGGGAAATGTTTTAGCTGAAACCTCAAGTCTGTGATGTCACAGAACACGTATCACACCATGGGTATGCAGCAGAACCCAGGATGCTGGGCTACAGGGTCTTTTTAAAGGCAGGGATGGAAGATGGATCCTAAACACAAGAAGCTTGGTAGTTTACATAGGGAGCAGCGACGTGTTCTATGTGTGATCCCCACACATCCTATGTTCTACTTTGCTATAACTAAAAATGTGTGTGTGGGGGGGTGGGGGAATGTAAAGGCTCTTAGCTATCGCTATGGGTTGTGTATTTGTTCCTTTATAGGTTCCTGTGACAGTTTGCTTGCTGTTGAGACAGAGTTAGGAGATGAGGTTATTAGCCATGACGGCTTTGCCCTTATGAATGGGACTAGTGCTGTTGTAAAAGGGGGATCAGCTCCTTTTCTTTTACCCTGCAACTTCTCCCATGTGAGGACATGGTAAGAAAATCCTGCCAAATGCCACACCTTAGACTCCAGTCCTCCAAACTGTGAGCCGATGTGTTTCTGTTCTTCTAAATTACACAGCCTGTGGAATCTTGTGATAAACACAGAGCGGAGTAGGATGTAAGTGTAAGTGAGAATGCCAGAAATAGCACATTAAATAGGGATTTAAGGAGGAGGCTGAAAAATCCTGATAGTAGGACATGAGGTTCAAGAGGCAGAGAATAGAAGGGGGAAGTGGGGTGTTAGACCGCTAACCCATGAAGTACAAAATGCAAATAAGCAAAATGCCAGGGAAAGGCAGCCTTGCAAAATGACCAGGGGTTAGGGTAAGGAGAGGAAGAAAGGAAAAGAAGGAGGAGAGTGAAAGAAAGGGAGTATCATCAGGGCTGGAGAGATAGCCCAGGGGTTAAGAGCACTGACAGCTCTTCCAGAGGTCCTGAGTTCAAATCCCAGCAACCACATGGTGACTCACAACCATCTGACACCCTCTTCTGGAGTTTCTGAAGAAAACTACACATACATAAAATAAGTAAATCTTTTTTTTTTAAAAAGAGAGTATCTGAGAATTGAAAGACTTGGATTTCCAGATTGAAGAGGACCAGAAGAACCTCACACAGTAGGCACACACAGACCCACACTGAGAGCATTCATGAGAACCTCACACAGTGGGTGCACACAGACCCACACTGAGAGCAAACATGAGAACCTCACACAGTGGGCACACACAGACCCACACTGAGAGCATTCATGAGAACCTCACACAGTGGGTGCACACAGACCCACACTGAGAGCATTCATGAGAACCTCACACAGTGGGTGCACACAGACCCACACTGAGAGCAAACATGGGAACCTCACACAGTGGGTGCACACAGACCCACACTGAGAGCAAACATGGGAACCTCACACAGTGGACACACACAGACCCACACTGAGAGCTATCATGGGAACCTCACACAGTGGACACACACAGACCCACACTGAGAGCAAACATGGGAACCTCACACAGTGGGTGCACACAGACCCACACTGAGAGCAAACATGAGAACCTCACACAGTGGGTGCACACAGACCCACACTGAGAGCAAACATGGGAACCTCACACAGTGGACACACACAGACCCACACTGAGAGCTATCATGCAAACACTTCAGGACACTGGTGTAAAGGAGAAATCCTGACGTTTCAGGAAAGAAAATCACAAATGACATAGGAGGGACTATTAAGTCAGAAAGGCGTCAGATTTCTCAATA
This sequence comes from Tokudaia tokunoshimensis, assembly GCA_036184795.1. Classification (NCBI taxonomy): domain Eukaryota; kingdom Metazoa; phylum Chordata; class Mammalia; order Rodentia; family Muridae; genus Tokudaia; species Tokudaia tokunoshimensis. Next base: position 50,706,436 of record BTHU01000011.1, on the reverse strand, counting down.
GCAAGGTTGTAATCTAGAACACACTGGAAGAGATCTCTTCTTAATTTTGAAAAAAAAAGTTTTGTAGAGTGACTTTCCAAGAGAGCAAATAGGCCACATGTGTTTTCAGCTGTTAAATGTTCCAAGAAAAATTTTCCCCATGTATTCTTAGGAATCTAGTAGAGGATGTGGCCCCATTTAAACAAGGAAGTAGACTCAGAGAAGGATAGGTGTGCGGCTTCCAGCCCAGAACAAAAGAAAGAGCTTCCCAGGACGAGGCTAAGACAGATGACCTTCTCTCGGGGTGAGGGCACTGACCAGACAGAAGAACGGGGACTTCAGAGGGTCCTCTCCAGGAGCGCGGGAGGAGAATGCAGACACTTTGCTTTGTTGGGTGTTGTTTTTGTTTTGTCTTCTTTTAGCTCTGTGAGAGAGTTCCATGCAGTGTTCATAGTGAGTGGGTAGGAACCCGGCAGGTTAACAATGGTTTTGTTTTATGTTCTCTAGTTTGTATGTTTGTTGTTTTGTGTGTGTGTGTGTGTGTGTGTGTGTGTGTGTGTGTGTAGGCATGTGTGCGCCTCAGGGCACACGTAGTGGTCAGTGAAAGCCTCAGGTGTCACTTCTTGCCTTCCTCCTTATTTGAGACAGGCTCTATTATTATTATTATTATTATCATTATTATTATTATTACATTCTTCATTTCATAAGCTAAACCCTCAAGATTCCCGGAATCTCCTGTTTCTACCTCTGATTTCCCTGTTGGAGTGCAGGGGTTAGAGACGTGTGCAACCCTGTCTAGCTCCACGTGGGTATGAGGGTTTGAAATCAGGTCGTTGTACTATGGCAAGTACTTTACCCACTGAACATTGTTATAACCTGGTTTAGACAATGGTACATGGAGGATCAAATTCACTTCCAAATAGGAAGTGTATATATTCATCTCTTGTGTGTGTGTGTGTGTGTGTGTGTGTGTGTGTGTGTGTGTGTGGTGTAACTGCTAACTAGTACTGGTTTTCTTTTTGAGGGGGGATGATGAAAATATTCTTAAATTGTATAACATAATTTGTATACAAATATAATCAAATGATAAAACTACTTTGGAAAAGAAAATATTGTGCCATGTGAATCATAGGCCAATAAACATACTATTAAGCCGGAGAAAACAATATCTCACTGGTGTGGTGAGGAATGCATGAGATGACCTACGGGAAGGGTCTGGTCCGCAGCCTGGTGTAACTAGTAAAAGAGCAGTTAGCGCCCACACAGCCCTTGCTTTGTGGCAGGCAGTTTTCCCACCACACATCAGCACATTTAATCCTCTCCACAAATGGACAAAGCAGACACCGCTCTTGTCCCATCTTCTAGATGAAGATCTTGAGGCCAACGAAGTCATCTGTCTAAAGTCACACAACCAGTTCATTCGTAAAGTTGACCCTTGACCCCAGGTGCCTGATATAGAACTTTTACTCGGCCACTCCACTGTACAGGTGTGATCCGGTCTGGGAGATTGGGGCCATAAATGCAGGCCCGGGTGACAGATGAATTCCGGGAGGACAGGAGGGACAGAGGCAAGACACAGGAGAGGCTGAGCTCAGTGGAGGAGGGGCTGCAGAGACTCAGGGCATTTGGTAGGAGGGTGGGAGCCCTATCTAGGTGCAGGGCAGAAGGGAGTATACTGTCTGCAGAGAAGCTAAAAACAATAAAACTCAAAGTTCACTCTCCTGTTTAATCATCGCAAGCAATGTTTAAACACCGAATTAAAAAAAAAAAAGACACAACCTTGCCTGGGAAAGTCTGGTGTAATACCTCCTCCACAGCCGCCTACTCCCAGGTGGATTTTCCTCACTGAGGGAGGCAGATGAAGAGATTACCACGGAGGAACCTGAATGGTGAAATCCAGGATGTGGCTCGAGGCAGTGACAGGTGGCGGAGGATGATCAGAGCTGATAGGGACTGGGTCAGCTAGGTGACCGATAAGCCTGCACGATGACTTTCTTACCCAGTGTAGGCGCTGTTCTGACCCAGGTCCTTACTGTGACTGGAACCAGATTCTAGCTGGAACGTGGCAAGTTTCACTTCTGCTCTCCTCAAATCTGTGCCTGCATCATGCCATGTGGGCGTCGCAGCCCTCGCCTGAGCATTTAAGTACAGGTCTCCCTGCACCAGGCTCTCTCCTCCCTGAGAGCAAAGTTTGTGCTTCACCTCAGTCCAAGTCTCCAGCTCTGACACACACACACACACACACACACACACACACACACACACACACGGGAGGAACCAACGCACGAGTGTTTTTCTCTCTTTCTTTTACAGATTCCTAGGGTCTCCTGTGATCAGCACAAGCACCTACAGAATGCTCCTGTTCTCTGTCCCCCAGGTAATCGACATATCGATTGGTTCCTTTTCGAGAGGCGCGGCTGTTGGGTCTTTGCTCCATTCTGAAACCATGAGTGTGCAGAAGCAGACAGGCAGATGCACAGTCAGCACACGCTTTCCCCTTAAGAAGACTGTGGAGACCATCTGTGGAGCTCTTCCGCAGAGCCCTGAGCGGGGGCTGTTCCCAAGAGCGGAGGTTACCAGCGTTAAACTGCTGTACCATGCAGTCAGTCTTATATGAACAGCGCCTGGATGGTTTCTTTAAACAAAGTCAGGGGCCCCTGAATTCTCTCTGCCACTTACTAACTGGGATTCTACTCACCACTTCACTCTTACCTGGGACATCCGAAGAGAGTTGTCAGTTCTTACCAGAACCATTTCTAGAATGTTCTTTAGGATCAGATAGAGAAGACTGAACCTTCTCCATGTCTTCTCGTTCTTTAGCAGACCCTTTTTCTCAATTGGAGGCCTATGGGTTTCTAAGTACAAGGTTGCCTTATCAAGCTGGTGAAGGAGATAGACTAAAAAGCCTTATCTCGGCATTAGAAGTTAAGACGGAGAACTTTGTAAGGAAACTAGAAAAGCCAAGGAAGTCTAAAGAGCGGTGGAGTGAGTGGACTCATGCTCCGGTTGGGCAGCAACCATGGCTCTTAGAAAACGCAGATACCTGTAGAATAAGCAGGCAACTTCACCGACCAAGCCAGGAGCCTAGCCGTAGCATGCATCCCCAAGGCCAAATGACAGTGTCTCCATTATTGTTGGAAGCATGGTGACTCCAGGAAATGGTTAGTTGACGGTTGTCTGAAGGGATCCAGTCTGTTTGAAGGAATGATAGCTTCCTGAAGGATTCACCACTCTTCTCTACAGGAAATGTTTAAATAATTGAACTCTCTAATTGGGTTAAAGAGATCCCTAGCACGTGGGTGTTCTATAAATAAAGGAAGGAGTAAATAATATAGTAACCTTTCTCGATGGGCCCTGTGCTTAGAGAGATCATTTTGTTTCGTTTATACTGATATGATCATCATTAAGAGAGTGGGGGGAGGATTGGTTTCAAATGGGGTCGGGGGGGGGCGGGAGAGGGAGGTTGGATGAGCCGGCTCTCCCATGAAAATCCCTTTCAGTTGGTCCCAGGTGCTTGACATCTTTTCCCTTAGATCTTTCATTGGAAATGAATAATTTGTTCCCCCCCCCCCCCATGAAAGTAGGTAGGCTCCTGGGTTTTGCTTTTAGCAAGTGGACTCAGACAAAAGAGTTCAGCCAGGAAGCTGACCTTCGCTCCCTATCTGTGATCAGAAGGGCTTAAGTAGCCCAGGGCCTGCTGAGAGAGACCCAGGGTAGGAGCTGAATGCTCCTAGAGAGGAGGAAGTGGAAGGTGGCTTCTGGATTTCACTGTGACCTGCTGTCAGGTGATTTTCAGGGGGAGGAGACATGGAAAAAAAATGTTGAGTAAAATGTCCTTATAAAGACAAAATCTATTTCTTTCCTGCCTGGTGATTTGCCACTTCAGTTACTTCCTGCCTTGTGACCACCCACCCCTGCTTGACAGGGCTGCTCTGTAGATCTGAAGGACTGGGGTTTCTGACCACACAGCCCTGCAGCTGCCACCGCGGACAGTTTCTCTACAAGGTAAACTTGGTACTCATCCCTTGGCTTGTCGGAAGTGTTTGGGACCTAGTTGGGGTTCTGCTGCTGGGTGCTGTGGAATTTTGTCTTGAAGCGGCTAAGCACCTGCCTTCTCAGCCCTGTGTGCCTTGCCTCCCTCTAACAGAGACCAGCAGTCACCTGGGGTGACTGGGTGTGTGGGGGTGTGTGGGGTGGGGGGTGGGGGGACGTGGGGGGCGTTCTCTGGCTTGGTTCGTGCCAAGTTCTCTGCATTTATCATTCCCCCCCAAAAAACTGAGTTACTTTCCCCCCATCTTTAAAGCCAAACCACGTTTTGATACCTGCCAGTTGCTCTATTTCAGGAAAGCTATTTACTCAGATTTGGTCAACTTTAAAATGTTTTCGGGAAAGTGCATATTGATCATTTAGACTGTGCTGCTAGTAATTCTAATGGAGGTGGTTTAATTTTAGCTTCTGTGGTTGTTTTTCCTTTTTTTTTTTAAAAAAAAAAATCTTTCTTAGAGTCAGTTAGTGGCTCTATGTTAACATCTTAGGTCATATGTTACCAAGTGTGACCTGGTTATGTGAGTGACTTTTGGCAATGAGGTTTTTTAATGCCTGTGTTTTCTGACTACACAGAATGAGAGGTCTTCTCCATCTAGTCTCTCAAAACAAAGGCAATTTGTGTTGCTGGCTTCTGCTACCTCTTGTATGGCTGTCTGGGTTATTTGTTAAGGCTGAAGGTCATACAAATGAACACCTTTTTACATTCTGGAGGAAAGGCCCTGTCTACAAAGGGAATTCTTTTAAACCGCTGAAGTATAGAGCTTGGAAGTATTGTAGCATCTCTTAGCTTTTATTCAATTAGCACTGTCAGTCAAGCCCAGGACAAGATACACATACGCTGTCCAACACACATGCTGAAAACCTGTGTTTCTGACTGTTGGAAACCGCTCTAACAGGGCAACTTAAAACCAAGAAGAAGCAAAAGTCTTCATAGAAAAACGAACAAACACAAAACCAATAAAACCCAAAACGAGGACAAAGAAAACGTAGTGGCTTGTCAACACACACCTTGAGGTCAAATTTACTAAGAATTTACTGTAATTGGCTTCTATTAAATGGACTTTTTAAAAAAAGGCTGTCTGCATAGCTAAATTTAAATGCAATTCACCATTTTTCTATAAATGTGAATTTCTGGAAGTCAGGGAGTCTAGCCATTAATCTTCCTTCACTTGCAGTGCTCATCTGGCTAGTTGGTTTCAACGTAAAAAAGCAAAACAAACCCAAAAAAACAGTGAGATCTCCAGGGGAGAGGCTTAAGGCCAGAAAATACTGGGCGGGGCAGGGGGGGATTTACTTCAAATATTTTCATCAGAGATAGTAAGGAGAACAAAATAGAAGAAGCTATGAAGGGGTGTTAATATTTTCCCCTTACATTTGGGAAGGAATAAAACTGAATATGGCAGAGTTACTGCCAACCACGTTTGGACTGCTGAAGCATCCACCTGCGCGCCTCCAAAGCATAGTTTCTTACTCATGGTAGCAGCACGAGGGAGGGCTCTTCCGGGTTTAGCACCGCCGCAGGTTGTGCTGTGGCGGTTTGCAGTGGTCGCTTATGAAGACATTTCGTTAGCAGTCCCTGTCCGGCGGGAGTGCTTTAAACGTCATCGCCTTTGCATGTTATACCTTGCAACAGTCAGTAATGTTGGAAAAAGGTTCCAGTGTTTTAACCTGATTGATACTTCAACCTCGGAACCTTTTGGAGAAGGATGGCCAGCGTGTGTGTTTAAACTAGAACAGGAAGAGGACCTGTGCAGAACCTCAGAGATGTGCATGCTTAGTCTGATATAATTTAAAACAGTGTGCAACTGTGTAAGTTGCTGTATTGTATCGACTGGGGCAGAGGGTTAAGAAGGAAAATGTCATTGTGTATTCTGCGCATGCCCAACATTTTTTTTTTAAGAACATGTTTTATCTGAACTTGATCGAGTTTGTGGATATGGAATGTGTAGGGCTGGAGCGCTGACCGCCACAAATGTGGTTACTTTTAAAGTGCTTAGTTTATGTAGTCACATGACCTCTTGGAATCCTCTCAAGTGCCTTGAGCTAGCAGGAGTGGGCTGAAATTACCTACGGTCCAAGGGCATAAGGGGCAGGGTGGGACAGGAGTTGGTCTGGATTTCAGGTGCTCCTTGACAATGCTGGATGCAGGGCCCACCTGCCGTGGAGCATGCTGGGAGAAGCTTTCATCCTGAAAACAGATCTGAGAGCCAAACACGGTGTCTGTGTGTGTGTGTGTGTGTGTGTGTGTGTGTGTGTGTGTGTGTGTGTCTGTGTGTGTCTGTGTCAGAGAGAAGAGAGAGAGCAGAGACAGAGTGTGTGTATAGGTGTTCAAGATAGAAAGGAAAAAAAATTGCAAGACACCCAAAAGTATTTTGATTTTCATAAATAGATCCCTTGGCAGATTTAATGTAACGGTGGTATGATTCATGAACAGTCTTGCTAAGAATTTTTGTGCCTTCACGAATTTGCCTCTGCCCACTTCCTCAGCCTTACTTCATGCCACTTCCTTCTTGATGAATCTCTCCCCTCCCCCTCCCCGTCTTGCCTACCCACGTTCTGGGCGCGCTAGACCACAAGCCACCAGAAAGTTCCATGCTGTTTCACTCTTTTTCGTCCTGTTACTTCAGTGGTCTTTCCCCTGAATCTTTTCAAGGGCCGCTTGGAAAGACAGGTCCTCCGCTAGCTTCCCTGTCTGTTGCTTCCTCCACTGACTGACTGAAGCTTGCCTAAGGTTTTGCCTTAAGGTCAGCACTGCATTGATCGTATCTTCTTAATTTTTCTCTCTGTCCTGCCACACTCCCAGAGTGGAGTTCCCTCTCCCAGCGCACAGAGCTGCTGAAGATATTGACTGAAATGAACATTTGTCACATTTTTTTCTTTTCTTTTTTTTTTTTTAATGAATTCGTTACATAACACTAAAGCTTCTGATTTCACTTCCTAGTTTCATGCTCCTTGAGTCCCTGTGACAGGCGACTGCTCTGAGGGAACACGCAGCAGCAATTGTCCTCAGCTATTTCTCTGCTCCTTTTCCAAGGCTCCAGTCTCCCTTTTAGCCTGACAGCACCAAATGGACGACGGCTTCAGGAGATGTAAGAAATGATACGATGACTGTAGACTTCAGAAATAAATGGCACCAGTCCATGATTGTATTTTAAATGCAGTTACAGGCGTACACCTAGCTCTCCTTACACAAGCTAAATTTCCAAGATAGGCCTTTGTTTATGAAGCCAACCCAAAGATACATGTTAGGAACATGTTACTCAATCGCTCTGCATTCTTAGAAAATTCTGAAGTCACCTTTTCCTTTTTTACCTGAAGAGTACAGGCCCCTCTGCACATGGGGATATAGCAATCAAATCTCAAAATAAAGCTAAATCAAAAAATTAAGACATTTCCTTATTTAGCTCATGTTTGAGAAGAGCTAAAAAGCTTTAAGTTTAGTTGATAAAGTCATTGGACTTTATGACTAACAGCAGGTGTTATATAGCAGGACGACACTGTTTAGATTAATGTAAATTTTCTACCCAGGATTTTTTTTTTGAGTGGGGTGGGGTTTGGCTGTTCCCCACTTCACAGACCCAGTGAAGTAAGATTGTTCAGTTCGTGTTAGAGCCCATCAAAATAGACGACTGATCTGTCAGCCGACTCTGGGAGTTCCAAGCTTTCCTGTTTTGCTAGATGACAATGCACTCCTAACATCAAAACACTGAAGGCTTTCTGAAGTGCTGAGACATTGCCTCCTGACCAGGTATCCGCCACCTACGGGAATCTTGCTCCAGCTGTTGAAGCCGAGGTGCTCCCAGACGCCATCTCCTGTGCTCCCGGAAGGCATCTCCTGTTGTTTTCCTCAGCTTCCTTCTGACTCAGCTTCCTGTCTTCACCACTCACTCTTCCTGTTGTTTCTGTTTGTCAATTTCCATATTGCATCTGTCTTCCCATCAGTTGCACAATGGCCCTGTCTTGTAAGATATTGCAAGCCCTGTTGGGGGAGGGGCAGTGAGGAGGAATTTCAGTTATCACCCTAATAAGAACAGTTAATGCACCCTCACTTGGAGTTGAGCTTTTCTCTGAGGGCTTTAACTGTAAGAAAGTATCCAGTCGTCACCACAATCCCACGAGGTGAATACTGGCATCATCTTCATATTTGACAGCACGTTTGTTCACTCCTGTGTGTATGTGTTTGGTTTTTTTGTTTTGTTTTGTTTTGTTTTTTAATTTTCCAAGACCGAATGAGTGCTGTATCAACGGTTGGAATCCAGAGAAAGTCCTAGAACAAACAACGAACTATATAGTATGTGCCTAAGGTCTGAATTGAGCTTAGATGGTTGAAACTTCCCCTGAAGTGTGGCCATGGCTTTTATTAGAGACTCTTCTGCTGTCACCACACGAGCTCTGTCCTCTGCATGCGACTATATTTGGTGTGTACAGACCACACAACATGATCTTTCCCTTTAAAATCTTGTAACCATTCTTAGTCTTAGGCGTTAAGAATGACTTCAGTCGAGCGGCCTTCACATTTTTAGTGTGTTGTGACTGACAGTCATGAATAAATTAATTTGTACCCCTGAGTACATATACCTATAATTATACAGTAATTGCCAAATATAAGTGTTCTAAAGACATATATATATATATATATTTTACAAATGAAGGAGTGCTTTAACTGAATGGAAGAACAGAGGTTGGAAGTGACCCATGTACGTTTTCCTCAGCTTCAGAGCCCGGTCTATGCCAGTCCCATTTACAAGAAGTACTAAGGCCATTTCTCAAATATGGCCAACCTCACCTCCTCGGGAAGGAAAAGCTAAGATGTTAAATTGAGGAACCAGCAAGGCCGCGGCTCTGTGTCTGCAGCATTGATTCTTATTTTAGTTTAGCACAAGCTACATGGACCGCTACCCTTCTCTTTACACACACACACACACACACACACACACACACACACACACACACGTTAGTAACTGAGCTTGCGTGGACATCAGCAGTTGCATCCTCCACAGTGGAAAGCTGGGGCACCAGATCTGGCACCAGGCTAGTCAGGTACATGAATTGCAGTCTCCCAGATACTTCGCTCTCATTTGTATTCTGCTTACACTTTCCAGAGGGAAGTTGCCTGATGCTATAATCACCTGGTGTTTAATAACCTGCTTTCTGGTTCCTTATTCTTATAAATTCATTAAAATTTATCCATGGCATGTCTCTGAATCAAGGAGGTAGAGAACTACCTAAAATTATTTGTACGATATCTACTTATTGCCCTATGTGCCATTGCTAAGGCAGAATTTTGATTAGCACTTTACTGCGAGTGAACATTCTACAGTGTGGGTCCCTTTAGCTCCTTAACAGCAGGAAGTCACAGTAGCTGGAGTGCCTGACTGAAGTCAAAGGCTCTGAAAATCAAAACTTTTGAATGCTGATATAATTCTCAGGAACTTTCAGACTCTGGAATATTTCAGATTTCAGATGTTTTTTTGGATAGGTGTCATACAAATATAAAACTCTGAGGTCTGAAACACTCCTGGCTCCAAGTGTTTTGGATGAGGGGTGTGTAATCTATATTTCTATTACTTCTATCCTGGCTGTGACTGAATAACGGACAAGAGCCACTTAAGGGTGGAGTGGTCTGTTTTGACTCATCCTTTAAAAGTTAGCGTCTATCTGGGCAGGGAAGGATTGGCCACTGAAACTGCTGTAATAGTGGTTCTGGGAACATGACGACTGATTTGTTCACATCTAGATCTAGGTAGGTTGGGCTAGAGCCAAAAACAGGTATCACCTTCAGCTAGCCAGGCCAGAGACCCAAAGCTCACACATTATCTGGAGGCCAACTGCTCATGCTCAAACATTTCAGATTCAAATCCTAACAGTCACCTTCACCCAAGGAAGGACAAAGGTGATAGAAATTCCGTATGGAGAACTTGAGGCCACAGGTACCAAAACAAAGTTCCCGGGGGAAAGGGCAGGTGTTCAGTTTTCCAGTGATGAACAGCTTTCTTCATCTTAAAACTGTGAATCAAGCTGTCTGTGGCGTTTCCAGTGGTCCGTTTATGTCTCTTAAGTTTCCTCTTTGGAATGATGAAGGGTACCATGGAAACTTTTCGGGTGTCCCCCTGCCTCACTGCCTTTCATATGGAGATTTTTATCAAGATATCACCAGTGCTGTTTCTGTCTTCTGACCACTGAGAGTGACAGTTGGGACATTTCAGCTCTCTGTTGGTCAGATGGTTTTGCCTGTGCTCTTGGGGCCTTGATTCTCTCTCCAATTTTGTACAAATATATGTTTTTAGAAGCTTGCAAATATTTTATAGTTTTTTGTTTTGTTTATTTATTTTTGATTTTAATTAATTAGCTAATTAATTAATTGAGATCTGCCTGCCTCTGCCTCCTGGGATTAAAGGTGTGCACCACCGCCCCCCCCCCAGTTATTTTTTTTAAAAGTGTTTGTTTACATGTTTATTCTGTGTATTTGTGCACAAAGCATGGCACATGGAGACAGAGGACAACCTGAGGAAGTCGTTGTTCTCCACCATGTGGGTCTCAGGGATCGAACTCAGGTCATCAGGCTTGGCAGCAAGAGTCCTTCTCTGACATTTCACTGGCTTATAAACCCTTATTTTACTGGGATTTTTTTTTCTGTTTTGTTTTTGTTTTTTGTTTTTGTTTTGTTTGCTGGGTTTTTTTTCGAGACAGGGTTTCTCTGTGTAACCCTGGCTGTCCTGGAACTACTCACTCTGTAGACCAGGCTGGCCACGAACTCAGAAATCCACCTGCCTCTGCCTCCCAGGTGCTGGGATTAAAGGCGTGCGCCATCACTGCCCGGCATTTTACTGGTTTTAAAATCAGGGCTTATAGCCCTTATTCGTGGAAGAGACAGATACAGTGTGTAGAAAATTAGCAAATGGACACAGATTTGGACTGATATTCTGGGTTTAACCATATCAGATACTGAGCCATCTCTTGAACCTCTGAGACTAGTTTATTTTATTCTAACTTTATAATGATTCTCTGTGAATTTCACATCATGCATCCCAGTCCCACTCATCTCCCTGTCCCTTCATATCTACCCTCCACTCTTACAACTGCACCGCAAAGAAAATACAAAATTTAAAATATAAAATACCCAACAAAACAAAAGAAGACCAAATACTGTAGAATGTCACAGTGTGTCCCACAGTCTACCTGTTTGTCCAAACAGCTTTATTTGCAAATGTTCATTGCCATGAGTCATTGGTCTGATTCCAGGCCTCTTGCTTCTGCTACACTTATCAATACTGGATCCTCACTGGGACTCCTCTCAGACATCCTGTTGTTGCCTCGTGTCATGGAGCTCTGGATCTGCGGGACAGGCCCCTTCAGTTGCTCCAGCAGTTCACAGATGGGGGAGATGTGGGGTGGGTCAACACAAAGCCCTGGCCCTGGGTGGTAGCTGAGCAGGTCAGCACTGCCCTGGCTAGCTCACCCAAGTGCTGCAGCTAGCAAGGGGTGGGGCTAGCTCTACTGAGTGCCCATGCCTCCGAGGGGCAGCTCTTTGAAGCCCTAGGACATTAACATGGTCCAAGGCGGCAGCCCAGACCAGGGATATCCACATGGCCTTTGGTGGTGGTACAAGCCATGGACATCAACACAGACCCCTGCTACTGCAGGGCCACGGATCCCCACATGGCCCTCAGTTGCAGCACAGGCCAGGACGTCACCAGGGCCTCACGCACCAGCCCAGGCTCTTCCCATCAGGCTATGCCTCAGTATCCCACATCTGCAACTCCACTTCATAGTGCTCAAACCATTTTGCTTCTCTTTCGCTCCTGTCTCTCCACCACACACTTCCATGTCAGAGTTGCCTGTGAGTCATGTGGCGGCAAGAGGAGACCAATTTCTTTTCTGTAATGGAAGCAGCTATTGTCTATCTTCTGAGTTGTCCATTGGGTTCACTGCCATTTTCCCATGTTGCACCCATGAGAATACCTATTTTGATCACCACTACCTCTGATCGGCATCATGTCAAGCATTTGAAGTAATACTAGCTATATTATTTCCCCATATATCCAGGTATAAAGTTGGTATTTTTGTCTCTTTATTTCCTAAGGCTTAGGGAGGTTTCTTAAGTGATTTATCTACAGGTCATGGCAGTAGCTCAGAGTCCAGATTCATAGTTGCCTCATCCATTTTAAGTGCATTACTAAAGAGTGCAAACTGTGACTACGTAAACTACATTGATGAGAGGTAGACAGCTTGATCAGAAGGTAAGAGCTCTTGATGCTCTTGCAAAGGACCTGAATTCAGTTCCCAACATAACATCCACAGGGTAACTCAAAACCCTTAACTCCAGTTCCAGGAAATCTGATGACGTTTTCTGGCCTCCTCAGGTACCAGACATGCACATGGTATATACACATGCATGTAGGCACACATACTCACACATGTTAAATAAAAATAAGTCTTACAATAAATGACATTGTAGTCAAGCATAGTGGCATATGCCTATTATCCCAACACCCAGAGCCTGAGGTTAGAGAATCAAGAGTAAGAGTCCACCCTGGTCTACATATTGAAACTCTATATCCTTTACCATGTCCTAGGTGTCAACCTGATGATAAGTCTTAAGTATTCTTGCCTGAGAATGAGTATTGAATGATTGTTCCTCATGCTATATTTTCTATAGTAAGAAATCCCAGCTCTATGTTGGGTACATCTGCTGGTTTAACAAGCAAGCAAATAAGTGCTTGAGGGTTTGTGAATCACAGTCTAACAGTCAGGCAAGAATTAGGTTACATTGTTTAACCACTGAAATTTCCCTCTTGCGACACTTAAAACTTGGACAAAAGAAACATCTCATCATAAACTGGTATTAGTAAATATTTGCTAACTGCCTGTGACTCCTCCCCTTGCCCCTTCTCTTTGTGTGTGGTGTGTGTGTGTGTGTGTGTGTGTGTGTGTGTGTGTGTGTGTGTGTAATTGACCTTGTTATCAGAGATTCTAAAGGAATAGCTCCACTGAGCCCACTAAGAATGTCACATTATTAAGAATAACTTGGAGCTTGTGTTGCCATTGCTAATGTACAAATGTGGTTACTGGTTTTCAACTCAAACTAGAATATAGAAAATGCCTGGAGATTTAGGGAGTGGACAATCAGGGCAAGGTGCAGTGCGGGACAGCATAACTTGTCCTGAACATTTGGAGCTCTGGGGGTGGGGGGGAGGGGAGGAGTAACAGGGGCCGTTATCTCAGATGCCTAAAGCTCTCTCACTTCTCATGGCTCACGGTGGATGTGGTTGGGCTTTTCTTAACATTACTGTGTATTTTCCAAGTCTGGCCATACTTCCTCAACTGTTAGAAGGTACTTTCCACTGTTAGCACTTCAGGCAAGGCAGAGCTCAGAGACCCTTAAAATAAGGTTAATTAATATCAATGCCGATGGCTTCTAGTGTCACCTGCCAGGTCTGCACCGTCTGTGGGGCTCCTTAGACTTCAAGCAGGGAACTGGTATACAGGAGCCAAAACAAGGCACGCCAAGGTCTTTTAGAGATAGGCCATGGCGTAAAACCTAGATTTACACTCACGCAACATGTAAGTGTACACACAATCAAGTGTGAATTTGTGGTAGTGACTATAATATTTTTTCCATGCAGACTAGAAATTTACTCTGCTCCCTAAGACAAGTTTCTAAAAGTTCTGACCTTTGCATCTTCTTTCACCATCTACCCATTCCTCTCCCCAACTCTCACCCCATTTCCTTATGTGCATCTCATGATTTGGGGATTTTTTCCCCCCCAAATCTTCAGATTCTTGAATTTTAATGGATGTGCTACCTGACAGCTTGGCCAGACCACACTAAGATTATAGACATTCTACTTCTCTTTTGAAGCTAGTCTCTGACTCACTTCTCTACTCTGGGGGCCCCATTTTCCCAACTCTGGTATCTCTGGTTCCCTCTTCTCAAAGCAGAGTTTTCTGAGAGGTAGTGTTCTAAGGAGAAAACTGTTTCTAGATGGAAGCATTTTGTTACGTTTTATTACGTGTGTGTGTGTGTGTGTGTGTGTGTGTGTGTGTGTATGTGTGTGTGTGTTCCAGGTATAGCCTGGATCACTGATATTTCCCTTCTAGAAAAAGGAGAGCCTCGGTTCGGTGCTTCCTTTCTGTAGAGTTCAGCTTCCAACATCCCTGACTTCAGCCAGCCCGAGCCAGCACCAGCCATCTCTGTAGACTTCTGTTTGCCTTTCATTTTACAGTGCCGGTTCCATCTTGGTTATATGAAAAATTCCATAGCGAGTCCCTGAGACTTAGTTTGATGTTGCCTTCTCTGGAAAGCCTTCCCTTTAGTTCTCTACCCTACCTCTCTTCCCCATCCCTGCCCCTCCTGCCTCCTCCCTCTTTCTCATTCCCATCTCCCCATCCTTTCTCCTCCCACCCCTTCCTCTGACCTTTCCCTTCTTCCCTGGCAGAATCCAGGACTCCCTTCTCTGTGCTCACAACACCGTGATGACACGTTTAAACGATTCAGGGTAGGATAGCCTTTCACACTCATGATGACTTTCCTTCAGTTGACTGTGTGTCTCTGAAAGCATCTTTGTGTTTTCAGTGCCCAAGAGAAGACTTCACCAAACAATAGTAGATAACTAATGTGTGCAGGACTCCCAAATACAGGGTCTCCTTTCCCCATGAGAGCTGTGGGGACACAGGCAGGAGAAACCAAGCCGGGTGGTGGCCTTGCTTGTCTTAACTTTTCCTTTAAAATGCTGAGGAACTTGAGAGAAGATGGATCTAGAATTTCCCCAGAGAGCACTGGTCCTGAGTCTGTAGACTCTACATGGCACTCGGGCGTTGGCCTTCTGGAGCTTCCTTTTGGGTCACCTCATGAAAGGCAGAGAACAGAGACAGGAATGTGGTAACCAGGGCACTTGGAAAGTGAGGAGCCTGCCCCAGTTCACAGCTACACGACCCAAAGCTAGTCATTTAACCTCATCCCCTCAGCAATGCTCGTGGGACTGTGGTGAGACCCGAGTGTCACAACGACATAGAGAAAGCACTCAGCAGATATTAACTGCTTTGTTATGATCCAAGTCTTTCCACTGTCTTTTAGCTACTGTTTTCTCTGACTCTGGATGACTAGACCTATCTAGAGTCTCTGGGTTAAAGATCCCACATAAAAGAGGGGAAGGCTGACTGACCTTCGAGAAATCTCCTACTCATCTGTTGAGTCTAAACCGCTTAGTCTCTTTTGTGCTGCTGTGACCAAATGCCCGAGGCTGGGTAGTGTATAAATCAGAGAGATTCATTCTTTCTGTTTAGAGGCCGGATCGTTATCCAAGGGTGAGAGGCTACATTTAATGCCTCTGCTTCATCCCGTGGTAACAGGCAGAAGGCAAGAAAGCTCAGGCAAGGAGGGATGAGTGAGGGTAAGCTCCGGTCTACCAGAAGGAAATCCCTACCGTGCTGACATTAAGCGGCTGATGGGAACTCTGCACTAAACACCCTCATTAGCGCTTGTTTTAACACCACTACATTCCAGGTTTGGTTCCTAACAGGACTTTGGAGGGTACATTTGAACTGCAACACCATGTATCTTCCTCTAGGGGGCCACCCGTACCTCTCACCAGGGGAACAAATTCTTCCTGGGGATCCGAAGGAATCCTCCTGGATTCCATATTGAGTGGTGTCCGTTTTTTCCTTACCAAAGAAGCTGCTTCTTTTGTATTCTCAGCACCTAACACAGATCCCGGAATGCAGCAGATATTTGGCGATGTCAATTGAAGGGATAACTGTACACATTTGAGTTTGCTTAGGGTCTACTTTTAGAAGAGCCAGAGAATGGGTTTCAGAACCCAGTTAATGATATGCCACTTCCATTCAGGTAGAGACTCCAACACTGACTGCATTCTATGATTCTATGCTTTTTTTACCCCTCTACATAAACTATTGGTTTGGGCTGCTTCTAGAGTGATAGAAACATTACAGAGGTATTATGAAGAGTCTCCTCACACCATTCACTTAGGTCCCCTGTCTCTTTGCTTTTTCCAAATTGATTTTTAGTTGACATATGAAGTAGTATGCGTTTCTCAAGTGCAACATAGGTTTTGAAATATGTTTGCACTATGTTAAATGAGTGAGTTGCCTTGTGGTTACGTTTTTTTATGGAGTCAACCCTCTTAGTCCACTTCCTTAGCGTTTTCAAGACTATGGCAGACGCTCATCAACTGTAGTCACCATGGTCACAGCAGCTTTCCTGGACTTACTCCTCCATGCAGCTGCGGCAGTGCATGATAGCCAGTAACTCTAGCTTCTGGTAGCCACTGTTTTACTCTCAGTGACCATAAGAAAGAGTGTGTGTGTGTGTGTGTGTGTGTGTGTGTGTGTGTGTGTGTGTACCAACAGCTGAAAAGGATAAACCATCTCCAAGGTGGGAGACTTATGAACTGACCAGCTCCTATAGTTCTGTCTGAGATTAGCCCAAGAAAGGAGGAGCTGCAATTGTATCAGAAAAGTTTTAGGTTACAAGGTAGGGATATGAGACACCGGAGGGGTTATAGAGTTTCCTTATTTGGGTCTTTTTAAAGAAAATGCTAGATGGCTCTCTTTCTGGGACAGTCTGTTCACGGGCTTGCCTAGAAGCTAGGAATGAACTGGATCAGCTTGTCTTTAGGCCTGTGTGATGACATCCCAGAAAATAGGTCCCACAGGCCACTTTGACAGCTCTGCTGCTCTCAACGGCTCCGCTGGGGTCCATGAGGAGATGCATCTTCTGGAACAGCTCTGTGTGTGACGAGAGGTAAGAACAGGGACAGTGGCTGGCCCCTGGGAGCCAGGCCCCCTCCGCCCACACACTCACTTCCTAAGGGACACCTCTGGGGTACAGCCACTCCTCCCGTGGGCACCCAGACCACCCACATTGTTCTCTGAAAGCTCGGCTCTAATCCACAGACTCACCGCTCAGCTGCTGAGTGGGATGTTGAGAATTTTCACGTGGAAGGGACTTCCTCCCTCGATATATGGATGAAGAAACCGAGGCCCAGAGACCAAGCTGAGGGTTAACGCTGCTGCACAGCCAGGAGAGATGCAGGGTCTCCTCAGGAGAGCCTAGACACAACCTCCCCTCACTCCCCTTGCCTGCTACTCCAGTTGAGACTCATTTGGCAAACTTACTCATTTAGTGAATTGTGGGGGCTGATTTCTGGTATTTGGTATTTTTATTTATTTATGTCTGTATTTCTGTACCTTGAGACAGGGTAGTCCTGGCTGGCCTGGAACTCTTGCCATGTAGCAAAGGCTGATCTCATACTCAAGGAGATCTTTTTGCCTAAGTATCCTGTGTGATAGGCTTGTAGGTCCACATCATGATACCTGCCATGTTATTTTAGTTTTAGATAGGCCTTTTTTTTTCTTTCTCAAAGGTCTGTGTTTAACCTTCTCACTCATATTTAGTGAGCTCCAGGAAATCTCACTGCGTTAACCATTTGCATTACATTAATCATCATCTACGTGTTATATTCAAAACTTGATGTTTAAACATGGGCTTCACAAAGCCCTAGCCTTTGGGTCTCCCATTCTTGTTCTTCTTCCTGCACCTTCCAGCAACTAGTACAGAGCTTTGTACAGAAACATCTAGGTGGGTTTTCATTCACAGATGAGTGAATGGTGTTTGATATTCAGATGATAACCGTAGATTGATTGATAATTGAACAAATGTTTTCGGAATTCTCTGAATTTCGATGGGGAGAAGCGTGGCTCTTAAACTCCCTGTGCAGGATGAAAAGTAGCTGTGGATTTCCAAAAGTCTAGTACCAGGGGTAGCACTGTAGCTTAAGGAAGGAGAGGGGTGCCAATGGACTCCAGTACCCTCAAACTCCAGCCTGGTGTGTCACCCATGCTTAAAAAGCTTGGGTTGGATACCTTGATAGAGAGCAGAGGTATTGGGGATGTTCAAGGAAGGACAGGCAGGGCGATATGGTCTCTTGAGCTGGACACAGGGCTGGGATCTGTCCCTGTAGCTTCAGAAGCCCCTCAGTTGAATGACCAACCCATAGAGGCTTTAGAGCACCACCTTGGTGAGCAGGTTAGAGTGCTGTGACCTTCTGGCTTGCCTAGGAGTGTTTACATAGCTGCAGATTTGCTGTGTCAAGTCTCCTTTGTCATCTCCCCTGAGGCCTTTAGGTCAGAGGCTGGGAAGAAAGGATTCTGTGCCCTAGAACAGTCTGTGGGAAACTGTGGGTGCATTTGCAGAAAGAAAAAGATTTTTGTTTTTGCTTTTGTTTTTTTTTAAAAAGGTCAAATTTGAGGTTTAACTTGATAGAAGGATTTGTAAGAGTCTCTCTAAGTGCCCATTTATATCTGAGGCCATTTGTAATTGAACTCATTTTTTAAAAGGTATGTTTGGATATTTGCCTGCTTGTATGTCTGTGCACCAGTTGTGTACCTGGTGCTTGTGGAAGTCAAAAGAGGGAGTTGGATTCCCTGGACTGGGGTTCCTGGAGTTACAGACAAATGGGAGCTATCATGTGGGGTGTTGGAAATCTAAACCTAGGTTCTCTGCAAGAGCAGCCAGTGCTCTTAACCACTGAGACATTTCTACAATTCCTATAACTGAATTGTTAAAAACCAAAACAAAGTCATTTAAAAACTGTCTGTTTAGAGCCATCCTTTATCTGGAAGGTGAACATGAAGAATTCGTACCCAGTGACAGAGTAAGTTGCTGTATAGTCTTAGTTAGCTCTCCTAAGGGTGTTCCTGGGAAGCAGAAAGGGCAGGATCAAGCAAAGCAGTTTTCCCCCTTTTAAACTGTATGAATGTTTTCTTTTACTACAGAATCTTGTCACGTCTTTGCTTCTTTCCTTAGTCATCTTAAGCTACCGTCAGTCCCCGTAGCTCCCGTGTTGCTCAGACAGCATGTTTCTGATTGTTCACAGTTTGTGGAGGTCTCTGGAAGCTTTGTCATTTCCCTGGTGGATGGTGAGATCCCCTGAGGTCACTCTGATGCAACTGGGACCAAGAGTCAGAAGTTTCCAGTTTTCCTTTACCAACAGAGTCAGATTGCAGAGAAAGTGGGGCACAGGCAGAAGTGTGCCTTGATCATGTGATACTGGGTGGCAGATGCCTTGGGACTCTAGCAGGTGGATAACTGGTCGCCACTGTCCCTAATTTTAACACTGATGCGCCCAGAGTAGCTTGTGAGTGTCACCACACCAGGATAGGTCACTGTCTCCACTCTCTGCTGTTTTCATAATCAGTTCTGAAACCTGAGAGAGTCCCCACTCCTAAGCACACACTCACTTAGAGGAGCCGTGTTCTTCTGCAAATCCCTCAGCATTGTGCTCTGAGGTAAACACCTATTAAGTGGCTTCTACATTTGGTCCTGGGACAATCTGAGTCAAAATACTTTGGTAATAACTTATTCTCAGAATCACCAGGCATGACCCAGCTGGGAAACACCATATATCTGGAAGCAAAGACACAAACCTTGTCATCTTTCAAAAAGGAACAGACTTTGTGGGTTTTGCAGCTAGGGAGTTACTTGAGCTAAAGGAGAGTCTTAAAATTAAAACAAACAAACAAAAAAACCCAGAGAAAAACTAGTGATCTCTGTAGCCAACTGTCTTGGGTTCTCTGGCATTTGATCTAAAAATCTTAAGTTCCCACAGGAAAGCAGCATTGACTCAGATAATTGATTTGAGATTCATCCTCTTAGGTCTATGATTTGGGTAGTGATCCATAAAGGAAGTTCCTGAGCTTCTTTCTGATTGAAATGCTTCCTGGCAGAGCCTTGTTAGATGGTGTGGTCGTTAGAAAGGGACACGTGGGCTGGTGAGATGCCTCAGCGGGGAAAGGTGATTGGGGCTCAGCCTGACAATTGGAGTTTGACCCCTGGGTCCCACATGGTAAAAGAAGAGATACCGACTCCTTTGAGTTTTTCTCTTACCCCTACTTGTTCAATATGGTATACCCACAGCCATACACTCCCCCTACACTAAATAAAATACAAGTAAATGTTTTACCAAAAGGTATAGGGCATGGGCAGGGTCTGGGGATATAGCTCAGTGGAAGAACACATGATTAATATATAGAGAGACTCTGGTACTAAAAAGAAATGAATAAATACAATGGACCATACTCACCATAGGGTCTGTAAAGTTCAATTGAAAGTACTCATTCATGCCCTGGAAGACACATATATTCTTCCATTTGGAGCTCCAGATACCCAAATAGGACCCTTTACTGCTGCCTATATGGTGCTAGTATTGCAAGGGGACACCTTCCCCTGAAGACCTGGATAACAGGTGATAAGACAGCCCACTCCTTCTAACGTGCAGGAATAAAAATGGGCACAGTCCCCTCAGGCAAACACATAAGCTATGTAAGGTATCTAAAATTAGATGCTACTGCAGCGATGTCCTTCTTAGACGTGGCTGGTGTGCACGTTCTAACATTAATCAAGTCTTGCCTCTCTCTGGGGAAGCGCGCTCCTTTCCACACTGCACTTGGTCCAATTAGTTGGAGGGTTTAGAGGTAGCTTCACCCTCTCTCTTCTCTGCATCGGGAACACCAACTGGGGGCGGCCTGGGAGCATCTGTGCACAGACAAAGCATTTCATGTGGTCACAGGACAGTCCCGCCCCCCTGCCCCTGCCCCCATGTATAAATCAGAAAACCGTAATAAACTTCATCTGATGCTCTAGTCTCTAAAAGTGGGCTTGTAGGTCCTGCTCAGCATGAAGGGAAAAGAAACACAATGATCTGTGTAAGTCTGGGCCCTACAGCAGCCCACAGTGGCCACGGCAATGCCAGCCCACTTCTTACACTGCTTAAATACCTCTCTCTGTCTCTCTCTGTCTCTCTGTCTCTGTCTCTGTCTCTCTGTCTCTGTCTCTCTATCTCTCTCTCTGTCTCTCTCTCTCTCTCTCTGTCTCTCTCTCTCTCTCTCTGTCTCTCTCTCTCTCTCTCTGTCTCTCTCTCTCTCGGTCTCTCTTTTGCTCTCTCCCTCCCTCCTCCCTCCTTTCTTCTACCCCATCCTGCCTTCCCTTTCCCTCTTCCTCCCTCCCTCCTTCCTCCCTCCCTCCTTCCCTCCCTCCTCCCTTCCTCCTTTCTTCCCTCTGTCTCTTCCTTTCTTTTTTTCTTTTTCAAAGCTGTTGAACTAGTGAAGACTTGAGGATTTTTAAACACGAAGTTTCTCCCACTATTTGCATCTTCGAGCTGATCCTCCCGCGCTCGTAAACCTCTGAAGAGAATACTATTGGGTGTTATGTTAGGTTATATGAGGTGTTTGCTCCTGACCAACATACTGGTTTTATTTTGTTGTTGTTTTGGTTTTGGTTTTTTGTTGTTGTTTTGTTATTTTTTGTTAGTTTTTTTTTGTTTTGTTTTGTTGGAGACAGGGTTTCTCTGTGTAGTCCTGGAACTCATTAGTTCAGGCTGGTCTCAAATTCAGAGATTTTCCCATGCCTCTCTGCCTCCTGAGTGCTGGGATTAAAGAGGTATGCCACCATGCTTGGAGATACGTGGTATTTATGTTCAAACATTTCTTCTTCACTATACCATGATCTCTGAAGTTTCTTTTTTACCCAATGCAATGGTTCTTCTACTGCTTCTATGGCTCTGTTCTTTAAAAGTTATTTATATTGTTATTTATGCATTTGTGGGTGCCTGCATGAGTTTATGTGCACCACATTTGTACAGTTGAGGCCAGAGGACATCGGGTCTCCTGGAGTTGGACTTACAGGTGTTGTTGAGCTACATGATGTGAGCGAATCCAGCTCCTCTGCCAGGACAGTATGTGCTCTTAACTGCCGAGCTCTCTCTCTCTCTCTCTCTCTCTCTCTCTCTCTCTCTCTCTCGTTCTCTTGGTTCTGTTTTTGACACAATGCAATCTCATTCCTGTTTTTACTTAAACTTCTCAGCAGTCTCTTACAGTGTCCTATAATCGAACACTCTTGTGTGCAAACACAGGGCCAGGTTTGGATTCCATGACCCAGTTTACTCTCCTCAACCTTAGTCCTTGTGGGTTCTTTTCTGTAACTAATCGGGTCATGCTTCACTTGGAAGAAAGAGCAGGGCCTGGCCTATAGTAGGCGTTCGTAAAATATGTGTGGAATATAAGAATCTATGAACACCTATAGACCAAGTATAAGATGTCTAACAAGCATGGCCTGCCAGCTGTAGAACCAGACTTCCTGTGGCCTCTGGGAGAATTGCTGCAGTGTGTTAGGGAGACCCTGTTAGGAATGTGCTTGTGCGGAGTTGGTCTGCACATATGTGGTGTCAGTCTTGTTAAGGAGCAATGAGTCAACTCAGCCACAGTAAGTTAGTAAAGTTACAACAACTTTCCTATAACAGAGGCCTCCATTGCATAACGCGCAGAAGTGCAGACTTCCTCTTCTGCAATTCCCAGATAGGCTCATTGATGTTGACATTCAAATTCCCCACCAGCTAAGGTATTCAGGAGTGCTTAAGGAGCAATTGCTGACCAATGAGCAATACAGAGAGTGAGTGGAAAGGTGGGGAGTGGAGCCTGGGTACACAGCTGGGAGGAGGGGAGTGAACTGAGAGTTGGAATGTTGCTGAAATGTGACTCTTAGCTTCTCCCAGCTTCTGTGGCCTCTATTAAATGGAAACAGTCATATTAACGCGTATCACCAGACTATACTGAGAGTCATCGGGGGACAGTAAGATATGGTACTTATTACACCCCACAGATGTAACGCCTGGTAAGGATTAACGCCTGGTAAGGATTTTGCTAAGAGCCTATGGTTCTTTTAGCATTAGCTTTTAGAGAGCTGGAGTTTAATTTTCATCCACTTCTAGCAAAATGAGACCGGTTTTAGGCATCCGTTAACTGCTGATGTTCTGACTGTGTCCGCTTGCTCCATTGTGTTTACTTTCCTTTGGCTTGAAGATGCCTCTGTAACTTGGTTGAAGTGAGTTTTGGAAATGTGATTGTAAGGGGAGAAGGATGGAGAAGGAGAGGGAATGGAGAGAAAGCGGTGGTCAGATTACTAGTACTTGTCTCTTCGGAATTTCTGTGCTCTGTGAATGAGAGCACGTTTGTACAATTAGCATGTCCTGTATCCCCCAGAGAGCTCATCATACCATTCTCATGTTAGATATAGAAGGCCAATGATAATAAAGTTTTAATCAATAGCAAAGGCCTTTTAAATGAATTAAAATACAACTATGTAGATACTTTTCAAGCATGTCTCTAGTTCCCACAGATGCCTATGGTGACTGGGAGCTAAGATCATGTTGGGTGGGGAATAGTCTAAGCTTCTCAGACAACACTCTCAGGCTTGCTACTTTTATTTGCTTACTCTTGTGACCTGGGGTATTTGTTTATTTTCATTTCCATGCAAGAATTTTATTAACAAAAGATTGGGTAAGAAAAGTTTGAGCCATTGTTATTTCGGCAGATAAGATTGGATGCAGATTTCACAGGCATGTGTGATGCAGTTTGACCTATAGAGTTTATTGTTATAACATTTGCTTTTTAGCACGGATATCAGTCGTCACTGAGAACAAATACAGCACCACAGAATGATGTGGAAACATCAAAAACGAAAATGAATCCCTGCCATAAATGGAAAATATTTTAAAATAGATAAGTTTATTACAATGGTCAAAATAAAATTACAGTTAGACACATCTCATCTGCTGTCTCTCTACTCCATTTCCAACCTCCCCACCAGGAAATCTAGCCGATGGAACCCCTCCATCCTTGTATGTAGCAAGGAGCCAGGGTAGACATCCATTTTCTGTTCCATTCACTTTCTGACCACCAGGGGGCAGCAGTGATGCGCAGGGATAGCAGGTTGCTCAGCAAACTTTTCGGAGAAAACATTTAAAATGTGTTTCAGATTTTCATATATGAATTTTTAGAAGGTCATCCTCTTCCTTCATCCATGTCTATGTATGGTCAAACTTATGCACAGAATTCTTTGAATTTATAAAGTGTTTCTACTGGCTTGGCCAAGCGTTAATTTAAAGGTAATCATGATGTCATTTGTAAAGATACTTATGTAAAAGTTAAATGTTTTAGTTGTACATTTCTATATGGTAAATTACTCCAAAAATATAGCAATCTTACCACCATTTTCCCTGTTTCTTGTAATGTTGGCTTAGAGTTCAAATGGGCCAGAAGGTTCACACTGGCCTCCTCGGCCAGCGGCCAGGTGAATCTGTTAGCTGGGAGTTCATGAGGGGCTGGTACTTAATTCTCTTTCACTGGCTTCCTTATGAGAACAGGGAGGTTCAACAAAGGATGAGTGACCCAAGAATGAACATTCCAAAGTAAAAGGGGTGGGAATTTCTAGTCTTGGGTGTGACCACCACCTTCTGATTGTCACAGAAATCCTTAAGTCAATTTAGATAAGCACCACGAGAGAGGCTGCCTCGGGTGCAGGGAGGGGAGAAATTGCAGACAGCTGTCTTTGATGACCCCACGTGGGAAGCTGGGACGTTTTGAAAGATGACTACAAGTCATGGAGAGTGGGGACGAACAGGGGTTCCTCTAATATACAGCCTTTGTCCTGAGCTGACAGGAATTCAGATGCACGGCACTCACTCTGATGTTCTCCTTCTCTCAGGTCTGTCACCTAAAGCAGTGAAAATGGCCAGAGGATCCGTGTCTGACGAAGAAATGATGGAGCTCAGAGAGGCTTTTGCCAAAGTCGGTGAGTGAACCCGACGTCCCCCACGCCCCGTGCGTGCACTGTTTACCACTGAGATGCTTCGTGAACTGGTTACGGCAGAGGTTCTCAACCTGCGGGTCGTGACCCCTTTGTGGGTCACACTATTTCTTCACAGGGGTCACCCTGACACATCTAGAAAACACAGGTGTTTCCATTACAATTCATAACAGTGGCAAAATTACAGTTATAAAGTTGCAGTGAAAATAATTTTATGGCTGGGGGCCACAACATGATGAACTGTGTTAAAGGGTCACAGCATCAGGAGGATTGAGAAGCTGGGAGAGCTGGTTTCTGAAAGATGTGCCTGAGAAAACACTTCTTTCCTAGTCAAAACAGCGAACCTTCAGCCTTTTCCTGTAGGCGTTCCCTTCTCGCCGCTACTTACAGCTTGCCTGCTTTCAATTGATTTCCTCTATATTAATATCCTCTTACTCCTTGTTGGTCAGCTCCTTGTGTTTCACTTTTAAGTTTCTATGAGAACTCTTAAGGATTGCAGAAGCCACTCAATAAAAGTGTTGCCACTCAAACATGAGGACCTGAGTTCGATCCCCAGCACCCACGTAACTGCTGGGCCTGGTGGCATGCACAGGGCAGCAGAGACAGCTGGGGCTCACTGGTCACTTGGCCTAGCCAGTCGGTGAGCCTCAGCTTCAGTGGGAGAGCCTTGTGTTGGAAAACAAACGGCTCCCAAGGAACAACACCCAACGTAGTCCTCTGGTCTCTGCCTGTACATATGCATTCACAGGTACATACACAATGCAGACACACACACACACACACATGCAGGAAGATGCATACACACCATTTCATGCATGCATGCATACTTAGATGCCTGCATGTAAGTTCCTAAATATCCTGTTAGTATCCCCTTCATTTCGAGCTCTGCTGTGAAATTAAGAGGTTTTTGTTTTGTTTTGTTTTGTTTTACTGTGGGTGTTGGAAGTGATGAAACTGGATCCAAGAGCAATGGGCCTCCTGGCACATTTTTTGCCTCTATCTGGGTCAGGCCAACACCCATGCCTGGTCATCTCCCTCCAGCCCCACCGGTCATCCAGTATCCATTTGCTTTCTAAAGACTGAGCCAGAGTCCCTCTACCCTTTGTGCTACAGATACCGATGGCAACGGTTACATCAGCTGCAATGAGCTGAATGACTTGTTCAAGGCCGCCTGCCTGCCTCTGCCTGGGTACCGAGTGAGAGAAATCACAGAAAACCTGATGGCCACAGGTGATCTGGACCAAGATGGAAAGATCAGTTTTGATGAGTTTATCAAGGTGAGCATGATACTGAATTCAAGGTGATGCGTTTGAAACTTGAACTCGGTGTCAACAAATGTCCAGAGATTCGATCCATCCCTTCCTGGTTCGTTGTTACAGTTCTTACCTTTGTGGTTTTCTTGACTACGGCTTGGGTTTCTAAAAATGCCTTAATCTAGCAGGGTGTGTGTGTCTAGGTTAGGGTTTTATTGCTGAAAAAGGACACCATGACCACAGCAACTCTTACAAAGGAAAGCATTTCACTGAGGCTGGCTTACAGTTTCAGAGGTTCAGTCCATTATCATCTTGGTGGGAAGCATGGCAGTGTGCAGGCAGACATGGTGCTGGAGAAGGAGCTGAGAGTTCTACATCCTGATCTTAAGGCAGCAAAAGGAGACTGTGTGCCACACTAGGCATAACTTGTGCATAGGAGACCTCAAAGTGACACACTTTCTCCAACAAGGCCACACCTACTCCAAGGCCACACATCCTAATAGTGCCACTCCTTATGGGCCAAGCATTCAAACACATGAATCTATGGGATATATATATATATATATATATATATATAAAATATTTAATATATATTAAAATCACCACAGTGTGGTAGTCTACTTCCAGAATTCCTGCACTCGAGAACCTTAAGGCAAGAGGATTTGTTTTGAGTTCAAGGCCAGACTGGGTTACATAGTAAGCACCAGGCAAGCCCAAACTGTGTAACAAGACTTAGTCAAAAGAAAAAAAAACCTCAAAACCAAATGAACCAAACATATTATGTTTGTAACAGGTCTTCCATGGCTTAAAAAGCACTGAGGTTGCCAAAACCTTCCGAAAAGCTATCAACAAGAAGGAAGGGATCTGCGCCATTGGTGGCACCTCCAAGCAGTCCAGCGTTGGTACCCAGCAT
The DNA here is from genome assembly GCA_036184795.1 of Tokudaia tokunoshimensis. Lineage (NCBI taxonomy): Eukaryota > Metazoa > Chordata > Mammalia > Rodentia > Muridae > Tokudaia > Tokudaia tokunoshimensis. The sequence goes on along the minus strand of BTHU01000011.1, from coordinate 50,679,582 downwards.
TCCTATTCAGGTAAAGCTGTGCTGATGGGTGGGAAGCAGAGGAAGAGAGTGAGAGAAGAGAGAGTTAGGACTGGGGAAGGATACAATGAGGAGGAAGGACCCAGGCTGTCTGGGGTTACAGAGTCAGTATTTGGTATGCAAGCCAAAGGGGTAGAAGGAAAGAAGCAAGCACACCCACACGGCTGGAAGCCCATCTTCCCATGGGGGAGTGGACCAGTTCCAGGCACAGGATACCGGAGCTGCCTGAGCCCGAGGGAGCTTTGAGTACTGAGTGACCTCACTTGCATTTAAAATGTGCTTTAAATGCTGCCAAATTCCCTTTAAAAAACTTTATGGACAAAATTAGCCCTTGGAGTCTTCATCTTCAATATTCTGATTATTCTTAACACCTGCTGAGTGGTCAAAAAAATATTGATTGGGAAAAGAAGTTTTATATTTATTCCAAAGACTGACACGAAGCAGCCTTAATGGAAGCTTCTAAGACCCTGAAAGGTGTGGTTGCTTAACGAGTCTTAAAGTTCAGTTTTCTAAAAGATGATTCAGTGTCAAAGATAAGTTTGTGGATAAGCACTGTTTGCAGTTGATAAGACTAAGTTTAGCCTTTCTTATTAAAAATATATTATGTTTATTAATTCTTTGGGAATTTTATATGAGGTATCTTAAACATATACACTCCTCCCTCAACTCTCCCCATAACCATCTGTTCCTCTCTCCCATCCCTTCCCCATTCCCTTTTGAGATTTCTTCTTCTTTTTCTTTCTCCCACTTTATCTTGGGAATGGGTCATGGGAATGTATGTGTAGTTGTCACATCATTACAGAAGATGGACTCTCCGTCTCCCCGCGCAGTGGTGGGATTTCATGCACACCGTCCCACATCTATGCTGGGATTTTGTCTGGCTGCAGCTTGCTCGGGTCTTGTGGATGCTGTCACAATCACTGTATTCATAGGTGCAACTGCCCAGTTGTGTCTGGGAAACACTGTTTCCTCAATGTCGGCAACCACCTCTGGCTCTTACAATCTTTCCCACCCCTCTTCTGAGAAGATCCTGAGCCTTTAGGGTAGGGGTGTGGTGTGTGTGTCTCATTTAGGGCTGAGAATTCCAGTCTCATGTTCTCTGCAGGTCGACCAGTTAGTGATCTCCGTGTTACTCGCCAGCTACCGGAAGCTCCTCCTATGAGGATGGAGAGGTGCTCTAATCAAGTGTAGCAATATGTCATAAGAATTGGTTTCATACTATGCCCATGTAGCAGAATAATGTGTTCTCTCCTAGGACCTGTGGCCTAACCAGCCACAGGTTCTTGGCCCCTTTAACACTACCAGGTGTGGGTTCTATCTCATGAAGTGGGTCTTAGACCCAATTTTGAAGAGGTGGCTGGTTACCCCCGTAACATTTGTGCCATTATTGCACCCTTGGGCTTGGTTTATCTGGCCAGTGGTATCTTGCAGGGTTCTGAATGTACCCAATCTTATTTAGCCTTATATTTTTAAGTCTAGGAATTTTTCAAGCATTGATGGTGTGAAAGTGCATCATGAAACTGCAGGTCAGCCATTCACTATGTAGCCTTTACCAAACCTTGACAGTTCAGAATTCCTCTGAGAGACATTTGTTTCCAAAACATGGTGCTGGGGAGAAGGCAGAGAGCTTCAGGTTTTACTAAGACTTATAAGATCAACTCATTTGCAGCTTTGTTTGTAGGAAGGAAGAATGTATCGCAGCTGATTTCATTTCCTAGCCATCTCATTCTAACCGTAAAGAAGCCCAATGATACCCCAATGATCATCCATGACAAACAGCATCTAAATCAGCAGTCAACACAGGCAGGATCCTGAGTTTTATCCTGTAGCTACCAAACCATGTTTATACTTACATTATACCCACAGAAATATTTATTATTTATCATCCTCCAAATATAACATGCATTTTTAATTTTGTCCTAAATCTTTGATTGCATCTTTATAACCAGATTCCATACCTCCTTCTTGAGGGAACCTCTGATTTTCCAAAGCAGTAAATACAAGATGGCAAGATGCTGGCCTGGGTAGCCTTGCAGTATCTCTCTTGGGAATGAGAATGTGGGGTCCGTGTGGAGAATGTCTTTGTCTGGTTTTCATCCTGTGTGTGAGTCACTTCGATTCTTTATCTGTAGAGGAAGAAAAGTATGCCTTCGTCAACTGGATAAACAAAGCCCTGGAGAATGACCCTGACTGCAGGCATGTCATCCCCATGAACCCGAACACCGATGACCTCTTCAATGCCGTAGGGGATGGCATAGTCCTTTGGTAAGTGAAGGTTCCTTCCTGATTTCCAAAGAATCCCCTCTTTGGGGTATATCAGCAGCTAAGTGTAGTTGCAGTTGGCCACTTCTTTTGATGCTTACCTGTGAGTGGAGTTGCCTTAATGGAATCCATTTGATGGGGTACAAGGGAGTAAACTAACCTCAGAAGCTAATTGTAGTGATGTCCCTAAAACTACTGTTGTCTCAGTGGAAAGAAGAGATGCAAAGTTAAGATGCAGTTAAAGATGAGCTTTGTGAACCAAGCCACAGTGACGCACGGCCACAGCAGTTAATATAGGGGGCTGGGGGAGTGAGCCACTCTGCTTCTCCTGAGCAAGACCTACCCTGATGGCAGGTAGAGAAAGGAGACAGAGCCCTGGAAGTTCATTCATTATACATGAATGTGTGCATAGACACACACATGCACGCATGACAACGTTATAAAAATGTATGTTCAAAAGTAACTGTAAAAGATAGTTGATTAAAAGCTGATTTCTTGGGGATGGAGAGATGGCTCAGCAGTTAAGAGCACTGACTGCTCTTCCAAAGGTCCTGAGTTCAAATCCCAGCAACCACATGGTGGCTCACAACCATCTGTAAAGAGATCTGGTTCCCTTTTCTGGGGTGCCTGAAGACAGCTACAGTGTACTTACATATAACAATAAATAAATCTTTAAAAAAAAAACTGATTTCTCACTAAAAGGAAATAGTTACATTTTCCAGTTTTCTTTTTTAATTTGCTTTCTGGGGGATGGTGAGATTAGTCAGTGGGTCAAGGTACCTTACACCAGGCCTGAGGACCTGAATTCAACCCCAGGAGGAAAGAACTGACCCTTGCAAGTTATCCTCTGACTTCCACATATGCACAGTGATACATGCTAGTCACATACATGCCCATAAATAAGTAAAATCATTTAAAATTTTTTGGTTTTGTTCCTTCTGAATGTTTTTTCCCTAGCGTGTCAAGTTCAGGGCCTCCCACCTGCTGGGCAAGGACCCACTGAGCCACATTTCCAGCCTGCCTTTTGCTCATTTACAGTGTCAAGACAAGGCCTCAGTAAGGAGGTTGGGTTGGCCTTGAACCTCTTCCCTAGACCAGACAGACCTTGGACTTGAGATCCTCCTGTTTCGACCTCCTAAGTAGCTAAGATTATGGGCCTATACTACCAAATATGGCTTCCTTTTGGAGATTTGTTTTCTATGCCCTCTTTAAAAAATTAGAGGATACTAGGGGAATTTTTTTATGCCCTGTTGAGGGTTAAAAAAAGAATACCTTGAAAAAAATCAGTTTTTCATAAACAACAATTGCTTGTTCTAGATGTCTGATCGCCATATTGGATACTTAAGTGAGGAAAACTCATCACACATTGATCAAACGACTACAGAATGTTAGGATGAGCCATTAGATGTTTAGTTAAAGGTATTGATCAGGTGTCAAATAGAAATGTAGACATTATATAAGTCCAAAAATATAGCAACAGTTTCTTGCATAGTGGCGACAATGTATAAGGCTGAGAAAGTCCTAAGGGAGCTGCTTTAATCACCCACTGAGACTTCAATAATGTTTTAAGGGAGTGTTTCTCAGTCTGTGGGTCATGACCTTTTGGGGGGCCACATATCAGATAAACGTTGCAAAATTACAGTTATGAAGTAGCAACAAAATAATTTTATGGTTGGGGGGTCACCACAACATGAGGGACTGTATTGAAGGGACGGCAGCATTAGGAAGGTTAAGAACCTTTCTTCTAAGAGACCCAGGGCACTTTTACAGCTTAGGAGAGCGAAGCAAGCGGGACCTCCCTTCTTACCCCAGTGCCTCGTGATAGCTTCATGAATACTGCCGGCCAATCTAACCACAGCTGACCAGCTCTCATACACCGTGTATGAAGAATGTGTTGTTAGCATGTTCAGTCAGAGTCCTGCTCGAATTGAAATCCAATCCCAAGGAATTCTGTTACTCAGAGGGCTGCTTCCTTTAATTTTACTCCTTCTCTTTCAGTAAAATGATCAACCTCTCCGTGCCAGACACAATTGACGAGAGAACAATCAACAAGAAGAAACTCACGCCATTCACCATTCAGGTGGGTCTCCCCACTGCTCCCCGAGGGTAGTACTGGCCTGGTGTGAATCCATTCGGGTGGGTCTCCCCACTGCCTCCTGAGGGAGGTGCTGGCCTGGTGTGAATGAGCATCATCATGGCTGAGTCAGCTCTCTGCAAGAGGTCACATGTCATTCCCCACACCTAGGCCTCAGCTGATGGCGTCTTACAACCAGCGGGTAGAAGGACACATCTGTGTCTTACGTTTTATTGGTGTGTTAGTAGCCGGGTTTGTTTCAGCCAATTAAAGAATCAAATTCATATGGGCTGAAATTGTAAGGCGAGTTTTTCTTACCAGTTTATTCTTGACCTGGTGCCAAATACAATGCCTTTGCTGAAAAGAGAAGCCTTCCCAGGCAAGGAAAAGGATGGAAAACAGGAAGTGCTCTAGAGGCCTCCGTGGCACTGCTGACGCAGCCCAGAGTGGAATAAATGCAATGTGCTTCTATCCCTCCGTTTGTTGACTAACCAAGATAGTCACTGGCAGGAAATAAGCCCCTGCGTTTCTGTCTTATGTTCCAATATTTTCACATTATTGTAATTCTCCAGATCAGGAACCATGTCTAATACCTTAAATCATGAATAATACATTATCTCTTGTTTGGACATAAGCAACCCTGTGTACTTTTAAAATGGAAGTGTAGCCAAGCTGGGAACAGTAATTGAACATATGGGAATGCACTTAATGGTAAATTTGCTCATAAACTTGACTATAATTAGAAACAATATTTTATTCACTATTTTTTCTAACGGTCAAGAAGGACTTTCTGGTGGAGTTTGTTTTGTTCTTAATTTATCATACAAACAAAAACGCTTGTTGACTTCTCTGACACTGACCTCTTCCTTCATGGGACCAAAAATAAGACATAGAGACTAAACACCCCAACTATTCCAGCTGTGCATGGGTTATAGTAGGTGCAAGGTTAGCATAGCATCCTGGAGCCTCAGGTCTGTGTGCATATGCCAGCTTTCTTCTAGTTATCAGCATGGAGACTCAGTAACTTGTTCTGTTAAAAACCCATCCATCTTTTCTGGGAATTTGATTTATATTGTGTTTTTTTTTCTTTCCGTGACATTAAACTTACAAATCAAAAGGTTCTTCTGTTGTTCTTTTTTATGACCCTAATTTACATCAACAGTTGTCTTCTTAGTCATAGGCCATGACAGGGCAATGACTTCCTCCAGCTAATGGAGGCGCTGAGTGTACAGGCTTCATCAGAGTGCAAAATAGAAGAACATAAGATTCATTAATCTCAAGCCAGAATGGGTCTTCCACCCTAGGTACTGGTTTGATTGAGTAGGCCACTGCATTATCTCAGTATGTGCATTATTAGGTCTTTTCCAGTTACTAGTTTGCTGCTTTTTCTGAGTGTTAAGACTAGTAAAGACCTTGCCTTTGAGTCTGTGACCATTCCAGAAGGACAATATCACTGCTGATGCTAATCAGTAATTATTCGTCATTAGCAAAGTGAAGGAACTAAACTTGCATACTTTTTTTCTCCCTCAGGAAAACTTGAACTTGGCTCTGAACTCTGCCTCGGCCATTGGGTGCCACGTGGTGAACATAGGGGCTGAGGACCTGAAGGAAGGGAAGCCTTATCTGGTCCTGGGACTGTTATGGCAAGTCATCAAGATTGGGTTGTTTGCTGATATTGAACTCAGCAGAAATGAAGGTAAGAGAAAGTGTCAGGTGGTGTAAATAGCATAGCTTTCTAACATTGTGTGTGTTGGTGGCTGGAGGAAGACATTAGGCATTCTCCAGCTGAGAAAGCCACTCAGTTATATTGAGTCTGTGGTATTAAAGTAGCAGACCCTCTCCATGAAACAAGACTTTTAAAAAGACAACGCAAGGGCTTTTAGAGACCACAGACTAGCGGTAATGCTTTAGAATATATAGCTCTGTGTGCCTGGAACCCCAGTCCAGCAGCTGCTTCCCACATTGTCCACAGAGGCTTCACAGCAAGCAAGACGAGTTTTATTTTGTGAGATGAATCACATTCAATTACTTTGCCAAATGCACCAGCTTGGGAGAGATTGGTCTATATCTTATCTAGACAATCAATGAAGCTGTAGGTTGCATTTAGACAGGGTGGGTGAGTCTAGAGACCTAGGGCTACAGTTGATCCTATTGTAGCCCATGCTGATAGTTTGCCAGAAAGTGGATTTTTAGGTATGCTTACCACCCAAAGAAAAGAGAACAAAGTAACTATAAGTTGATGAGACATTAATTTGCTTGATTAATCACATCACTGTTCCAGTGTGATCAGTACATAAATATACCTTAAGTATATATAGTATGCATTTAGATATGCAGTATATACTCTACACCTTAATTAGAGAAAAATATTAAAAATTGCATGTAGAGATTTGAAATTCCGAACTGAAGCCAGGCCTGCTGGCATCAACCTACAGTCTCAGCTACTTGGGAGGCTGAGGCAGGACAATCATAACCTTAACTCCTGCCTAGACTTTGGATTGAATTCAAGGCCAACCTGGGCTACAAGACCCTGATATGTGCAAGGCCATAGGTTCAACCTCCAGTGCTGTGGTAAAAAAAAAATACAGGGAAAATTTCTCAAGAGTGTGTATAAGCAATGATAGTCCAATTGAGTAGACAGGCATGTACCTTTGTAAGGGTCACACAAGTCAAATATTACCTTCAAGTACAAAACCCACCACTCTGAAATCTGTAGCTAAATTATAATCTGCAGTTATACATATTTAAGTTTTAGAATTAATTTTTAAACTTATTTTATGCATATCAGTGTTTTGTAGATATGTATACTACATGTATGCCGGGTGCCTCTGGAGACCAGAAGACAGTATTTGGTCCCCTGAGCCTGGAGTTATAGATGGTTGTGAGTCATCTTGTGGGTGCTGGGAATTCAGCCCAGATCCTCTGGAAGAGCCACCAGGTTCTTAACTGCTGAGCCATCTCTTCAGCTCAATCTTTCCATATTTTTAAAAATCTATGTGTTTGAGCTATAATAAACAGTGAAAATGTTGAGATATCACTTTAAAACCGAAATACTAAGCGTTATATTTAAAAAGCAAAAACCAAAAAAGTACAAATAGGAATCTTGAAACCCAAGAAGAAGAGTATTGATTTGCGAAATCGAATCAACCGAATTTAAACCCAACCAAGCAAAAAAATATTTATTCATCTGGGGAAACATAGAGGAATGTTGATTGCATTGTTCCTATAATTATACAGGTAAGCATTTGGGTTATAAAACACCAATGGGAATAGAAAAGAGAACATTATTGCGTTTGCAAAATCGATCTCTCAAAAGCAGATGCGTCATTGAGATACAAACTGAGGTCCAATAGACCCAACAGAGTACTTCCAGTAAGTCACCATGGTTACCTTTATGCTGAAACTTGTGCTCCTAGGCAAACACTTGAGATTCCTTGGTGCCTTGTCTTTTCTAATTTAAAAAAAAATGGGAATACGTTAGCTCAATAATGTACCACTTTTAGGAAGTTTTAGTGAGTTGTTTATTTTATGGGAAGGACTTTAAGACATTACATCCAAAAGGACGATGCTGCTCTTCCATTTTCTAACAAGACTCCATGATTAGGAAGACAAATGTCCCCCAACTTCCTCATATTTATTTTGGATCAACTTTTTGTACCTCTTCAGCTCTGATTGCTCTTTTGAGAGAAGGGGAGAGCCTAGAAGATTTGATGAAGTTGTCTCCTGAGGAGCTCCTGCTGCGGTGGGCTAACTACCACCTAGAAAACGCAGGCTGCACCAAAATCACCAACTTCAGCACTGACATCAAGGTAGGAGAACACCCTTCACCATGCCCACCACAATGGAGGGGATTCATGCAGTTAGTGGGGAAATCACAGATGCCAGGCCTTGTGTCTTAGCACCCTAGACTTGATGTGGTCCTGTTTGGAGCCACTTACTGTCTCCCAAGGGTTAATGTGCAACTCTAGGTCTGGGCCGTGCACACATCTGGTAGATACCCAGAGCCCTAGTGCAGCTTCGGAGGGAGATGAGTCTTGCTTGGAGTTTCAGTGATAGGAAGTTGATCATCAAAAGAGCGTGATGGTGCAAGGGAAATATTACTTTTAAGGTAAGCAGGGTATATGTTAACTACTGGGTTGACTCTCAGTAGTTAACAGCTTGCTGTGCAATTATGGGGACCAGAGTTTAGATCTCAGCGTTCACATAGTAAGCCTGGCATCTCATAAACCTTTATAACTCCAGCTACAAAATATCCAGTGCCCTCTTTTGGTCTCCATGTATGAACAGGAAAGTACATCTGCACATACATCATGTAGATGTATACACATGTACATGTATATACACACATGCAAATAAACCTTAAAACAATAAAATGTATGTAAGATTTTAGTGTCTCTGGTTTTATAAATGGTGCCATCTTAGAGGGTTTCCTTTTAAAATGTTAAATAAAGATGTCTTTCTGAATACTAATAATAGTAAGCAAGCACAATGTTTGTTACATATCAGATATTAGCCTAAATGCTTTTATAAGTACACGATTGACTCACTGAATCCTTACCCCAGGCTCTAAGGTAAGAATTTCATAAGTAACAAAACAAATGAGAAATCCATAAAAGAATAGCCAGGAATGTAGACATGTTATCTTCAAATTTATGAAAAATTTTATGTTAAGGTGATAGGAAACAGTGGCAACTAGTGACTGATGAACCAGGCTGAAATGCAACTAAGGAGTAGCTAAGATGCATGAAAGATCAGTTCCCATAGCAACAGGGTGATGTGCAGGGATATCAGCATTAGGAAAGATTTCCGTGTCCACTCTCTCAGACACGAAGGAAACTTTCTCCAAAGACAAAGAGCCAGAGAAAGGTGGCACGACCTGCCAAGAATCCACCAGGCCTATAACTGGGTGGCAACAGCCTCTGGCTGCTATACCACGTGCACTGATCTGGTGGCATTTAGAAGTCTGCATATGTCAGGCACAGGGCCAATCAGGATAAAGCATGTATCTGAGAAGAGCTCCCCCCATCCCAAATCTGAGAAGAGCTCCCCCCCATCCCCATTCCTGGGGAGCTCCTCTAAGCACACTTCCACTGGTTATCAACAGTTTCTCAGCAGCACCAGCCAAAATGGGGCTTAGAGGAGCCAGCCAGACCACATTTCCATGTGTGTTCAATAGTTCTGCCCTGGTTGGAAAACTATATACCCAAAATTATGATCTCAGTCATAAATGGGTCTGATTTGCTCTCACTAAAAGGCCACATCCTTAACGAAATTAACCATTTAGACTTTGGGAAGGTCAGCCGGGGCACTTACACAGTTGTGTGCCCTGTGTAAGTGCCCTGTGTAGAGGGAGCTGCTATAGCACGTGTATCTGAGATGTGTACCCAGGTTAAAAATAGCATATCTCCTGAGCTTTCAGTATTTAAATTAAAAGACTCTTAAACTATCTCAGCAAATGAAGTGAAATTCTGTATGCTTCCATCAACTGAGAATAAATTTGTATTTTTTAAGATCATGACTGTGGAAATTCTATTTGCCAATAAACATATTAAAGGATCCAATAAGACTTCAGAATTCAGATCCATTTCAATTTATTATAAACCAGACTAGCTGTGTTTTCTAGTTTCTAAAGAAATATGAAATGGTGATATACCATGATGGTATTTCCCCTTTTACTAAAAGACTACTTGTTGCCTCTAATAACAATACTTGAGAAGCTGCATTCCTATACGTGGGAGAAGAACATTAAGTTCAAGGCCAGTCCACCCATGGTGTGTGATGAAAACCTGTCACAAAAAGCAGGATGGGGGAATCAAGATGACTCAATGGACACTCGCTGTTAAGCCTGATGACCTGAGTACAACCTCCAGGCCCCACGTGGTGTAAGGAGAGAACATGTGTCTCCTGACCTCCACCTGCACATGCTCCTTCCACATAGACACATAAAGAAATTGTAATTTGAAAAAAAAATACAATCTTCTTGTCTGTCTTTGAAATCTTTTCTCTTGCTGATTGTTCGTTTGAATGTGTTTTTAAACTGTGCTTCCTTTCTCTGTCACTTTTTTTTTAATTAAACCTTAGCTGGCTGACTTCTACAGCAGTGTAAAGGTATAGACACATTTTCCTGTATACAATTTAACTCATGTAAATAAGTTGTTCTTCTCACCCCTGCTGAGGACAACAAAATCTTTGTGTTGCCTTTTATGTATATATATATATATATATATATATATTTTTTAATTGTTAGACTCCTTTGAGGAGTCCACAAATACAGTATGCAACTGAATGAAGGGAACCTTCTAGCTGAGTGAATGTTTCTAGATCAGTTAGTTGCTATATTCCTGAAGGACAGGAATAAGAAATGCAGTGTTTGCTTTTAGGAAATGATTGTCGTGTTGAGAGTGCAATCAGCTCCACTGTTTTGATATTGTGATTTCTTAACCTTTTCTCAGGACTCAAAAGCTTATTACCACCTGCTCGAGCAGGTGGCTCCAAAAGGAGATGAAGAAGGGATCCCGGCTGTGGTGATTGACATGTCGGGGCTAAGGGTAAGGTCATGCCTGTTGTCTTCAGAGAACACCGTGCTTTCTTGGTGTTGACTGTCTCTTTGTGCCACCTTGTCCCCTGCTCTGCTTAAGTGTCTGTTAAATTATTGACCGCTGTCAGCAGGTTTTGATACTAATTATAGAAAACTAAATCTGGATATAAAACACAAGGATAAGAAATGCATACTAATGATGCGCCATGTAGCGCACAGAGCACTTCTTTATATCCCTGTCATTTCCAAGGCTCAGCAGTGCTAAACCTGGGTCTAAAAATTAGAACACCCGTTCTTTTTTATTTAATGTCTTTTACTTTCAATTGATGCTTAATAGCCACTAATTTATGGGATATGTGTGTGTGTATGTATGTGTGTGTGAGTGTGTGTGTGTGCACTAGCTTTCTATTGCTGTGATAGAACACTGAATTTTACTTTCAATTGATGCTTAATAGCCACTAATTTATGGGATATCACACACAAGGAGTGTGTGTCAAGCTAACAAAGAACTGAAACTGACCTTGTGCCTTGGGTGGTGATTGAGTCACAAGAAAATTCATGAGATTTTTGTTGTTAGTGTTTGTTTCCATTCATTTGTGGTTCACAGTGCTTGGGAGAAATGAGAGAAACACACGT